>OY755240.1:9316436-10009646 GCA_963576725.1 Azorinus chamasolen
TTGTATTGAAAACTGGCTACCCCTCTGCAAAAATATTGTCTGCTACACATCTTTGTAAAAGTAAATTTTATTCTTCTACTTTTCTCTTTTAACAATAATGGAGACCATGGTGTGTTAGTTTGGCTCCCAACTTACATTGCATCTCATCTGGATCCCAGCTGTCTGTATAGCCTTAGGTAATCACAAATTTGTCACTAGCATGCAACAGTGAATTGAATGGGTCTTAGCATGCTTTAGTGAATACATGGTGAACTTTTAAACAGTTTCAATCCAGATGAAATGCTGAGTCACTCATCACCACATCAAAACTAAAACTGACACTTTACCCAAAGAAAACATACTAGAGATATGAGAATCTGCTGCTTTCTCAGACTTCAAAACCCAGACTCAAGCCAGTCTCCTTAATTGGCCTGCAACTGCAAGCTTGTTGCAAACTTTATCCTAGCCAAAATGAGCTTGCGATTTTGGTTTGGGTTAGCTAGCATTTAGCCCTGGTTATATACAAGTTTAGTGAACCAGGAAAACCAATCCATATGCATAAGTGACCTGCAATTATCCCTAGTCACTATGCTTATGGCTGGTCACTCACTCTTTAAAAGGCCCTATACCTTTAGCCTGCTAATATTACACCAGCTACTTGCTTTGGTTTTTGCATTTATAATAACCTTTCGAACAGTCTGGATCAAGTTTGGATCCAGATGAGATACAAAGTAACTTGGCATCTCATTAGGATCCAAACTGTCTTTCACTCTTACATTTGTTTTTGAAAAGATGTGGAGGAAACAACTTTTGCAGCAGATAACATTATTTGCAGACAGTAATTGATCAGAGTGCAGAGGGTATTGGAGTATGTACTAGTAGTCTCCCAGTAAATAATGGTCAGTTTGAATTAGCTGAAACAGCAGCCTGCTCTAAGAAACTGGTTACCTCTGGGTTTGGGCCTATTTTGACCAAAGGGGTATAATTTATATAACTTTTGTAGAGGACCTGAACATGATGCTATGTGCCAAATATGAAAGCTGTAATATTTCCAGTTTCAGAGAAGAATATTTTCAAAGATTTCACTATATGTTTCTATAGAAAACAATGCACCCCTGGGGCGGGGCCAATTTTGACCCCAGGGGCAAAATCTATATAACTTTTGTAGAGGACCTACACATGATGCTATGTGCCAAATATGAAAGCTGAGAACCCTATAGATTCAGAGGAGAAGATTTTTAAAGGTTCAAATTGCTGACACGGGACGACGCACGACGGACATCAGGCGATCACAAAAGCTCACCCTGAGCACTTTGTGCTCTGGTGAGCTAAAAAAACAATAGGTGTCATCCAGTGGTCATGACCAACTACCACAGCAAGTTTGACAGGGTTCCCACAAAACAGAAAAAATAAAATTCCCTGACTTTTCACTGACTTTTCCCTGACCGAATTTTTCAGTCCCTCTTGTTTTGCAATTTAATCAAAATTTTGAATCACTTTTTTTTGCAAAAATACGTCCTTTTAATGGATATCTGTAGATGCCAGAAAAGGGTCTACATTTTCAATGTTTTCATAATAGCAGACCAAATATTGTTGCACTAACAATTGAAGACAGTACAGTAGAATGTCCAACATCTAGCACCGCTGCCCTGCAGCCTGTCCTAACAAGTGAAGACACTACAGTAGAATGTCCAATATCTAGCATTGCTGCCCTATTCTAGCACTGCTGTCAAAATGGATTCTGGAGTCTTGCAGAGGTGCCAGAATTCTCCAATGATTTTGTTTTAACAGACTTCATGACAGATATACTATAAAATTTGGATGTGAAATATACAAAGCTAATCAAAGATGTATAAAAATGTTTGGTTTAGTCAAAATTGAAGAAACTGCCATAGCCTTTTATTTTCATTCTTTTTCCTTTTTGACATATTTCCTCAGCCCTCATCCTTTGGTTCCAAATTTCCCTGACTTTTCCCTGACTTTTGCATAATTTCAAATTTCCCTGACCAGTGAAAAATTCCCTGACTTTTCCCTGACCTTGAAAAAAAACCTTTTTTCCCTGACTTTTCCCTGTCCGTGGGAACCCTGTTTGAAGATTCTCAGCTAAACCCTTGAGCAATTATTGATCGGAAACACAGAAAATTAAAGATAAGTACAACTGTGGCATATATATTTTAGGATAGGAAGCAGTGATGTAGTGGTTATGCTGTTAGACCTGGATTAACCTATACAACATGTCACAGTTTTATCATTAATTTTCTGTGTTTACATACATACTGTTTCGTAAACAACGCCATCTGATCTTTGTACTACTGTAGTGATAGACATATTGAATGAAATTCCATGTAAACAGTATTTGACATCATGAAATGACATAAGAAATAAAACAGTGGCTCAGAAACAGCATAAATCGAACAAAGAGTGTCAAAGAAGTGTATAGTTTTGCTTGTATTCACGGTGGTATGGTATAATTAAACACCGCTAGCCGCGGGGCATATATACACTTAAAAATATGGGTTATAGCTAAACATTGTTAAGATATGATGCTCGTTTTTTATTTTAAAAAAAAAATACTTTTGTTAGTTCCTCCCCGTTTGCATATTATTTCAGCATTTTCTGCTAAATATAGAATCTACCGCTGACTCCGACAACACAGATCTATGAGGAATATTTGCCCCTGCCCACATACGCGGAGTCTTTGTCCGCTATACCCAATTTGCATCGGACATTGGAGCAACAACCAAATACTTATGATAATTGTTTTTAAACACTGACAATTTGACAAGTGTCAAGCATCAACGTGTGTTCAAAAGCAAATGACCGATTTCTTCCACAAAGAGTAAGCTGTACGATGAATGGTGTGCATTTTGGGAGTTTGATTGCTACGTATACATGTCTGAATTACAGTTTAATAAATATTGAACAGTTGTGTGTCAAAATCATGAATTATAGGGAACTTCGTACTATCAATATAGTGAATAATGTTTATAGCGAAGTAAATCCTTTAGTCCCTTGGAATTCGCTATAACCGAGTTTTACTGTACTCCTATTTCTTCCTTTATATGGCCTAATGTAAAATGTGTAGACTCATTTATTTACACTGTTTGTCTTTTAGGGTGGGGATGGAATAAGAGTGAGGTTGGGCGCCCATAAACCGGTTTAACCCCCCAGTGACTTTTGTCACTGACCGTTTCAAGGTGGTACTTCCATCTTCCTCCTATTGTATGTTTGTTTTGTCTTTGTGCGTCTCTTGTTGTTTTTTCTAGTTATGTATATTTGCTGTTTCCTTCTGTTGCTGTTTGGGTGAGTGTTTGTTCTGTATGTGGTGTTTCCTGCATGACACATTTTTGTACTTTTCATTTCAGAAGGCTCTGTCTACACTCTTTCTTGACTGCCGACCCTGATTATGTAGACCCTCATCAGTATTGTCAAATAGTGTAGACCCTGATTGGTACTATCAGATAGAGTAGACCCTAATCAGTAATGTAAGAGTATAGACCCTGATCAGTAGTCAAATAGAATAGACCCTAATCAGTAATCATAAATGTAAGATAGTGTAGACCCTGATCAGTACTATCAGATAGAGTAGACCCTTATCAGTAATGTAAGATAATGTAGACCCTGTTCAGTACTATCAGATAGAGTAGACCCTTATCAGTAATGTCATATATCGTAGACCCTGATCAGTAATGTCAGATAGTATAGACCCTGATCAGTACTGTCAGATAAAGTAGACCCTAATCAGTAATGTAAGAAACTGTAGACCATGATCAGTACTATCACATAGAGTAGACCCTAATCAGTAATTTAAGATAGTGTAGACCCTGATCAGTACTGTCAGATAATATAGACCCTTATCAGTAATGTAAGATAATGTAGACTCTGTTCAGTACTATCAGATAGTGTAGACCCTAATCAGTAATGTAAGATATTGCAGACCCTGATCAGAAATGTCAGATAGTATAGACCTTGATCAGTACTGTCGGATAGTGTAGACGCTAATCTGTAATGTAAGATACTGTATACCCTGATCAGTACTATCAGATAGAGTAGACCCTAATCAGTAATTTAAGATAGTGTAGACCCTGATCAGTACTGTCAGATATTATAGACCCCGATCAGAACTGTCAGATAGTGTAGACCCTGATCAGTACTGTAAGATAGTGTAGACCCTGATCAGTACTGTCAGGAAGTGTAGACCCTGATCAAAACTGGAAATAATGTTTGTTTTGTATCCCAACAATATAAATCATGATATAATGTATTATTCAGTTTGGATTTATTTCTAATTTCTTTCTTTACACCTCCTGCATTGTTACTCTTACTTATCTTACCTAATTTACCTGTAAGAAAATTACATCATCAGAAAGAAAATTTGATTTTCTACGAACTTTATTCTGAAACCTTAAAGCTTAAGTTCAGTTGAATTGCTGTTAGATAGTCTTTATAACAACAGCTGTCAAATCAACACTTAACCTCCAATAACCTGTATAAATTCAGTGTAGCCACTGTGTCTAACCCTATATGTATTCCATATATAACAGATTTGCAAGCAAATGACTTCACACATGTTACACTTGTTCAGTCTCTCTACAGTGTATATAGCTTTATGTGTCTTCTAAAAACAAATAAGCAAGTAAATGACTGTTCACAAAGCACAACATTTGTAACAGTATGCACAGGCAAATTTGGTCGGAAACATAGAGCAACTTCCATCATCAACCAGTGGTCCCTAAGGTCTTTGATCGAACACAGACTGGTCGAGGTTTGGTTAGTTTGGTTTGGTTCCTCTGGCTCACTCTTCATGAAAAAGGAACAAAACCACTATTGAAGTATTGCTAATTTCAATTTTAGTTCGACCATACTGCAACCATTGGTCTAACCAGAGACACTAAACTGACGTCATTTCCTCTAACCAAATACAGTTTGATCAAACTTTAGTAAAACAGTAGTCACGACAGTCAATGATCGAAGTCTCTCTAAATGACTTTACACACACATCACACATCTATGATCTCTTTTCTGTATGTACCCTGATGTGTATATCTAAAGTGAATTTGCGTCCAAATGACTTTTCGCATATATCACACTCGTATGGTTTCTCTCCTGTATGTATAACCATGTGTCTAACTAAATATGATCGGTGAGTAAATGACTTTTCACACACACCACACTTGTAAGGTCTCTCTCCTGTATGTATAATCATGTGTCTAACTAAATCTGACTGGCAATAAAATGACTTTTTACATTCATCACACATGTATGGACTCACTCCTGTATGTGTAATCAAGTGTCTATCTATACTTGATCTCCGAATAAATGACTTATTACATATATCACACTGGTAAGGTCTCTCTCCTGTATGTACAACCATGTGTCTATGTAAACCTGACCTATCAAAAAATGACTTTTCACACAAATCACACTTGAAAGGTCTCTCTCCTGTATGTATCCTCATGTGTCTCACTAAATCTGATTGGCAGGTATAGGACTTTTCACACAAATCACACTTGTAGGGTCTCTCTCCTGTATGTATCCTCATGTGTCTCACTAAATCTGATTGGCGCGTAAATGACTTTCCACACATGTCACATTTATATGGTCTCTCTCCTGTATGTGTAATCATGTGTGCATGTAAACATGATTTCTGAGTAAATGACTTATCACACAGATCACACTTGAAAGGTCTCTCTCCTGTATGTATAACCATGTGTGCATGTAAACCTGCTCTCTGATTAAATGACTTATCACACACATCACACTTGTAAAGTCCCTCTCCTGTATGTATCCTCATGTGTTTCACCAAATCTGATTGGCGTGTAATTGACTTATCACACACATCACACTTGCAAAATCCCTTTCCTGTGTGTATCCTCATGTGTCTCACCAAATGTGATTTGCGTTTAAATGTCTTTTCACACACACCACACTTGTGTTGGTTTTCTCCTACGCACAGACTCATATTTTGTACTTTGGAATAGATTCTATGACTTGTAAATTTATTAACAAAGGTTGTAAAACGTTTTCTATGTACGATTTATCGTTCTCTAGAAATACCTGTTGAACTTCATCCACAATGTAGACCATGTACTATTCCAGGATAAGTAGTTGAACTAGAAATCTTTGACTTGTTGAAATTCATCAATAATGTAGACCATATAGTATTCCATAAGCAGTTGAAAAACCATTTGATACAACTGGAACAGAAAAAAGATCTAAGGAGATATTTCAAACAGTAACACATGTATCTCCAATGACATCCAGCCTGTAACTAAAGAACGTTAGTAAACACTCACATACCCCACAACGCCACTAGAACTATCTCTTAAGCCTTTCCCTTATACAAACGTGTTTTCACGCATCTGCAAACAGAGCAGACCCAGTTCAGACGGCTCCAAAAGGAGCCGTCTGATCAGGGTCTACTCTGTTTGCTAACAGAATTTGATAAATCTGTTTCTTTGCTTTCTATACAGTCTACAATGTTCCACCTTCAATATTTCTTTATAACTATTCTGTTAATGAATATTCAATAGGTATTGAAATTTGGCCTAAATACAGAACAGGGAAAGGGTTAAGGTGATAAATATCCCACAGGGCAACTTTGATTGCAAATCAAGCCATGCAAGATTTTGCAGAATGACATCGACAATTTCCTATTTTAAGGCCAATGATCAAGGTAAAGGTTGGTGTTTTGCACATCTCCCACTAATTCTAATTAACATTTATGCCAAGTATCATGTAAATCAGGTTGAAACTGATGGAGTATGCCATACAAGATTTTGCAGACAGACCAACCGACCGACAGATTCCAGTACACTCCCCTCAACCTTACTTTGTGGAGTATAATTAATATTACGCACATCTACACTGAATTATAAATGCATATGCAAAATTTCAGCTTCATTTGTGAAGAAATGTAGAAAACGTTCTCATCACAAGAATTTTAAGTCCCAAGTTTAAGGCCTAAGGCCTTCAGACACCTGAAATTTGTTTTTGCACATCTGGTACTCCTGATTAACATTCATGCCAAGTATCATTGAATCAGGTTGAAACTGGAGGATTAAGCCATACATGTAAGAGTTTGCAGACAGACTGACAACTAATTTCAAAGCCGTAGGTCAAGGTCACAGAGACCTGAAATATGTGCCGGGTACATCTACTACTTCTGATATCAAGTGAATCAGTTTGAAAATGAAGGAGTTCGCTGAACAAGACAGCCAGCTGTTAATCCTAAAGCCAAAGGTGAATGTCAAGGTAGCAGAGACCTGGAATTTGTGTCTTGGACATCTACTACTCCTAATTAACATTTATGCCAAGTATCTAGTGAAGAAACAGAAGGAGATCCACATGTATGATTTTGCACACAAACCACCAATTTCAAGGCAAGAGGTCAAGGTCAAGCTCGCAGACTTGAAAATTGTGTCTTACATATATAGGTAGTTCGTCCTTCGATGGCGAAGATGGCATAGTTGCATCTGTTTAATTCTGCATTGAGTGTTTCTGGGTTTGAAGATGGCTGACAAGTCTAATCTTCACAATGACCGTCCATCCACATTCCAGACAAGACCGTACGGAGGGAGTTGCTGCCGATGTTCTCTCTGCTTTCGCATTGCCTTCTGTTTTGCCAGGCAGATACGATTCTCCATATGTATCTTTCCTACCATCTTCAAGCAAGAGCGCCAGGCATTTCGTTCAAGACCTTGATATTCCCAAGTGTCAAGTTTGATGTGGAACAGCTTGGTGGATACTTTTAGGGAGTCTTTGTACCGCTTTTTCTGACCACCTCTGCAGGGAGAGCAATTTTCTAGCTCACCGAACGAGAACTGTTTTGGGATGTGGGTCTTGCACATATACTACCCCTAATTAACACTTATGCCCAGTTTCAAGTGAATCAGGTTGAAACTGAATGAGTTTGACATATAAGCTGGCACAACCTGCCAATTCCAAAGCCAGAGGTCAAGGTCAAAGTCACAGAGACCTGAATGTTGTGTCTTGCACATCTACTACTCCTGATTAACATTGATGCCAAGCATCACGTGAATTAGATTGAAACTTAAGGCAGAGTACGCCATACAAGATTTTGCAGACAGACCACCAATTTCAAGGCCAGAGGTCAAGGTCACAATGACAAATTTCAGGGTTTCCGCTGCTCTTCGCCACTTTCATTAATGGCGAAAAAATATTCCAGAGTGGCGGAAAAAAATTGACCAAACCTATTTTTTTTTCTGCAGTCCTAAATTTCAAAATTTACCTTAATTAACCCTTTATCTGGGAATTAGCTGTGAAAGATTATTAATCTCATCGCCTCGGGCACCCTCATGTCAAACTGACAGGTTGTTTGCCAATACACACACAGATTAAGAGCCTATAGAAAACAATAACCATACGGCATAGGCGCATTCGATTTGTCACTTTCAGAACAAAATCACGTGACAGAAGCGAAACTGCAATCTAACATGATCATAATCTGAAGATAGAAAGTCTCGCGTCTCCTCTCCTCTTGTTTTGCTCAGAAGGAAATGATGAAGGAAGTAGAACATGTTCTTCCGAACACTCCTGTCGCACTTCTACTCCTGCCGCACTTAATCATATACGTTCATTTTTCAACTTCCGAACTTCACTTTTGTGGACTTAAACATATGTTTTGTCAGAATTCCAGCTAGGGTTTCGGTCAATTTTCTGTTAATTGCTGCCCACTCAATTCTTGATCAAATTCCAATGCAAAAGGTGTGAACAAAAAACAGTTAAAACGTTCTAATAAGACGTTCCAGCTAATGGTATTTTGGGTGGTGGGGTAAAATGGTAGAAAGACTGCTGGCCGTTCGGGAGACGAGCTCAGTTGCTCAACACGTTCTGATGGTTTGTTCAGTTGTACAAATGATCCTGAACTATAAAAGTACAAAAATGAGTTATGCAGGAAACACCACATACAGAACAAACACTCGCCTGAACAGCAACACAAGGAAAAAGCAAATGTAAACAAGAGATGTTTGTAAAACAAATATACCCCCCCCCCCCAGACCCCCTAACCTTTGATCTAGTGACCTCAACTATAGAGGTCATCTAGCGTCATGACTAATCACCACAGCAACTTTGAAGATCCTAAGCCAAACCACTGATCATTTATTGATCTGAAAACATTTCACATATTAAGGTCATGGTGACCTTGACCTTTGACCTAGTGACCTCAACAACTATAGGGGTCATCTAGTGGTCATGACCAACTACCACAGCAAGTTTGAAGATCCCGAACCAAACCATTGAGCAGTTATTAATTGGAAACCATTTCATCAGTTAAGGTCATGATGACCTTGACCTTTGACCTAGTGACCTCAAAATCAATAGGGGTCATCTAGTTGTCATGACCAACCACCACAGCAAGTTTGAAGATCCTAAGCCAAACCCTTGAGCAGTTATTGATCGCAAACCATTTCACTAGTTAAGGTCATAGTGACCTTGACCTTTGACCTAGTGACCTCAAAAATAATAGGGGTTATCTATTGGTCATGACCAACCACCTCAGCAAGTTTGAAGATCCTAAGCCAAACCCTTGAGCAGTTATTGATCACAAACCATTTCACCAGTTAAGGTCATGGTGACCTTGACCTTTGGCCTAGTGACCTAAAAAACAACAGGGCTCATCTAGTTGTTATGACCAACCACCTAAGCAAATTTGAAGATCCTAAGCCAAACCCTTGAGCAGTTATTGATCAGAAACCATTTTACAAGTTAAGGTCATGGTGACCTTGACCTTTGACCTAGTGACCTCAAATACAATAGGGGTCATCCAGTTGTCATAACCAACTACCGCAGCAAGTTTGAAGATTCTAAGCCAAACCCTTCAGAAGTTATTGATCGGAAACCATTTGACCAGTTAAGAGCATGGTGACCTTGACCTTTGACCTAGTGACCTAAAAAAACAATAGGGGTCATCTAGTGGTCATTACTAACCACCACAGCAAATTTGAAGATCCTAGGCCAAACCCTTGAGCAGTTATTGATCGCAAACCATTTCACCCTTTAAGGTCATGGTGACCTTGACCTTTGACCTAGTGACCTAAAAAACAATAGGACTCATCTAGTTGTCATGACCAACCACCTAAGCAAATTTGAAGATCCTAAGCCAAACCCTTGAGCAGTTATAGATCAGAAACCATTTTACCAGTTAAGGTCATGGTGACCTTGACCTTTGACCTAGTGACCTCAAAATCAATAGGGGTCATCCAGTGGTCATGACCAACCACCACATCAAGTTTGAAGATTCTAAGCTAAACCCTTGAGCAGTTATTGATCGGAAACCATTTAACCATTTAAGGTCATGGTGACCTTGACCTTTGACCTAGTGACCTCAAAATCAATAGGGGTCATCTAGTGGTCATGACCAACCACCACAGCAAGTATGAAGATCCCAAGCCAAACCCTTGAGCAGTTATTGATCGGAAACTATTTCACCATTTTAGGTCATGGTGACCTTGACCTTTGACCTAGTGACCTCAAAAACAATAGGGGTCATCTACTTGTCATGTCCAACCACCACAGCAAGTTTGAAGATTCTAGGCCAAGTCGTTTATTAGTTATCGTTCGGAAACCATCGATCTACCGACCGACCGACCGACCGACCGACAGACCGACCGACCGACATGTGCAAAGCAATATACCCCCATTTTTTCAAAAGGGGGGTATAATAAGTAGAAAAAACAACAAGAGACGCACAAAGACAAAACAAACATACAATAGGAGGAAGATGGAAGTACCGCCTTGGAACGGTCAGTGACAAAAGTCACTGGGGGGTTAAACCGGTTTATGGGCGCCCAACCTCACTCTTATTCCATCCCCACCTACTTTGTGTTTTCAAGACAGAGATATCGTTGAAGCAAAAAGTAGCTCGATAACACCATTTAGAGTACACATATGTGAACTGCATTTACACAGAAATACAAGCTGAATCATAGCTTGTAAATGTTGATATAATGCATTCAGCAGCCACTTTGGTCCATTCCTTTGGGTGATAATATAAGTTTGACTGGTCTTAGTATAAGCTATACTTTATCCTTTGTAATGAAACATTGGTCCCTCCCAAAAAAACTCCCTCCGTACAACAACCCTTTTTCCTGATTCAAACCGAAGTTGTTAAATACAGGTAACACTGTACAGTATATAAAAACTTAATTTCTTCAATATTAACTCAGTTTCCCACAATAAACATGATGAAACATTTATTCAGAAATGACTGAGTATAGAGATTAATGGTGTTACACCTGCAGATACTGAATGTGAAGCTAGCTGTTTGAGTAGTTAATTTTTTATAGCATCATACTGATATATTGCTTTGTTGAAAATAAAATTCAGAAAACAAGTAGTCATTATAATTCTAAGAATTAATTTAAAATGCATAAATGTTATTTTAGTTTATGCTCCAGGTATACTGGAAATGGTGCCTTTTGTAGTCCAGATTTTAAAAACAAGAGGGCCAGAATGGCCCTGAAGCGCTCACCGGACAATCAGGAGAAGATTTTCAAAGTTTATACTATATATGTATCTTTAGAAAACTAGCCGGCCCTGGGGAAGGCCAATTTTATCCCCAGGGGCATAATTTATATAACTTTTGTAGAGGACTTGAACATGATGCTATGAGCCAAATATGAAAGCTGAGAACCTTTCAGTTTCAGAGAAGATTTTCAAAGTTTTCACTATATGTTTCTATTGAAAATTGCCCACCCCTGGGGCAGGGCCATAATTCATGTAACTTTTGTAGAGAACCTATACATGATGCTATGCGCCAAATATGAAAGCTGAGAACCTTCAAGATTCAGAGAAGAAGATTTTCAAAGTTTTCACAATTTGTTTCCATTGAAAACTGCCCACCCCTGGGGCGGGGACAATTTTGACCCCAGGGCCATAATTAATATAACTTTTGTAGAGGACCTGAACATGATGCTCTGTGCCAAATATGAAAGCTGAGCACCTCCCAGTTTCAGAGAAGAAGATTTTCAAAGAATTCACTATTTGTTTCTATTGAAAACTGCCCACCCCTGGGGCGGGGACAATTTTGACCCCAGGGGCCATAATTTATTTAACTTTTGTAGAGGACCTGAACATGATGCTCTGTGCCTAATATGAAAGCTGAGAACCTTCCAGTTTCAGAAGAGAAGATTTTCAAAGTTTGCAATATTTGTTTCCATTGAAAACTGCCGACCCCTGGGGCGGGGCCAATTTTGACCCAGGGGCATAATTTCTATAACTTTTGTAGAGGACCGGAAAATAATGCTATGTGCCAAATATCAAAGCTGAGAACCTTCTGGTTTCCAAGGAGAAGATTTTCAAAGGTTTGTTTCTATTGAAAACTTCCCACCCCTGGTGCTGGGCCAATTTTGACCCCAGGGAATTTTTTTTATATAACTTTTGTGGAGGACCTGAACATGATGCTCTGTGCCAAATATGAAAGCTGTGCGCCTTCCAGTTTCAGAGGAGAAGATTTTCAAAGATTTCACTATTTGTTTCCATTGAAAACTGCCCAACCCTGGGGCGGGGCCAATTTTGATCCCAGGGGCATAATTTATATAACTTTTGTAGAGGACCTGAACATGATGCTATGTGCTAAAATATGAAAGCTAAGAACTTTCTAGTTTAAGAGAAGATTTTCAAAGTTTTCACTATATATATGTTTCTATTGAAAATTGCCCACCCCTGGGGCGGGGCCAATTTTGACCCCAGAGGCATAGTTTATACAACTTTTGTACAGGACTTGAACATGATGCTATGTGACAAATATGAAAGCTGATAACCTTCTGGTTTCAGAGGAGAAGATTTTCAAAGTTTTACCATAATTTTTATGTTTCTATTGAAAACTTCCCATCCCAGGGGTGGGGCCAATTTTGACCCCAGGGGCATAATATATACAACTTTTTTAGAGGACCGGAAAATGATGCTATGTATCAAAGATGAAAGCTGAGAACCCTGTAAATTCAGGAGAAGAATTTTAAAGGTTCAAATTGTTGACACGGGACGACGCACAACGACGGACATCAGGCGATCACAAAAGCTAACCCTGATTACTTTATGCTCTGGTAAGCTTAAAATCCGACAAGGAGGGGTGTCCCCTAGTTTATGCTCCAGGTATGCTCCAGGTATAGTGGAAATGGTGCCTTTTGTAGTCCAGATTTAAAAAAAAAATCCGATCAGGAGGGGACACCCCTCTCGTACCCTCCCCTCTGACAAAAAAAAGTTGCTAAAACAAAAAATTTGTTGTCCAGTGGAAACCCTGCAAATTTTGTGTCTTGTTCTTCTACTACTCTTGATTAACATGTATGCCAAATATCAAGCGAATCAGATTGAAATTGAAAGAGGATTTTTCTGAACAAGATTTTGCAGACTGACCAACAAACCAATAGGCTGATTCAAGTATACCCCCTCAAACTTTGTTTATGGAGGTATAAAAAGTGGTTCCCTACGACAGATTCCTAAGAAAATCAACCTCATCCAAGCTTTAATACATGACAATTTTTGAAGCAAATTTAAATGCATTTGATAACACAGATGGACAGGTCAAAATCTATATGTCCTGTGCAACTTTGTTGTGTGGGGTATAATTATGACTTATGACCTTGAAAAGTGACAGTGATCTCGATATGACACCACCCTGACACTGCATCTGCATGAGAAGAGTACATGCATATTTCAAATACAGTATATTGGCGATATTTCGAGCACTGTCGGGAATCAGCAAAAACCTCGGATTATCGCAATGCTCGAAATAACCGATCTCTAGCATTTTGTGTCATTTTCAAGAGCATTGTTTGACGACAAGAGGAAGCATATTTCTTCACAGTAAACTTTTTAACATTATCATAAACTTCAATGCGTATATAATTCATAGATTCTTTCCTTATATAAGTGATAACAGAAAACACCATTTACATCGGCGACCGAAGTTTTGAACAGTAAAATTTGTATGGGTCCGTTCAACGGACCCTTCACAATAAACTCAAAACTTGTTTCAAACCACTTAGACATATCCCTTGAACAGTCGTGGCATATAGCGTTATGTCGTTTATTTTGCATATTTTCCATTTGTCGACATTAATTTAGTTGTTGGTGCTGAGTTAGGTGCACAAACAAACATATTCGTTTCGTCCCCGTGATGTTTCGTAGTAAGGAAAATCAGGGCGAGTGACCAAATTAATTAATAATCGAAACACTCGGCTTTTTTCGTCTGGCATAGTTATTCTCATTGATCTCTCGTAGCAAGATTCTGCATGAACGAGACTGTCTAAAATTAACAACAAGAGGGCCAGAATGGCCCTGAAGCGCTCACCAGACAATCAGGAGAAGATTTTCAAAGTTTTCACTATATATTTCTATAGAGAACTAGCCGGCCCTGGGGCGGGCCAATTTTGACCCCAGAGAATTAATTTAGAAAAACTTGTAGGGGACCTGAACACGATGCTATGAGCCTAATATGAGAGCTGAGATTAACCTTCCAGTTTCAGAGAAGAAGATTTTCAAAGTTTTCTCAATATGTTTCTATTGAAAACTGTCTACTACCCCTGTGGCAGGGCTAATTTTGACCCCATGGTCATAATTTATATAACTTTTGTAGAGGACCTGAACATGATGCTCTGTGCCAAATATGAAAGCTGAGAGCTTTCCAGTTTCAGAGAAGAAAATTTTCAAAGATTTCACTATTTGTTTCTATTGAAAACTGCTCACCCCTGGGGTGGGGCCAATTTTGACCCCGGGGCCATACTTTATATAACTTTTGTAGAAGACCTGAACATAATGCTATGTGCCAAATATGAAAGCTGAGAACCTTCCAGTTTCAGAGGAAAAGATTTTCAATGATTTCAATATTTGTTTCTATTGAAAACTGCCCTACCCTGGGGAGGGGCCAATTTTGACCCAGGGCCCATAATTTACATAACTTTTGTAGAGGACCTGAACATGATGCTTTGTGCCAAATATGAGAACTGAGAGCCTTCCAGTTTCAGAGAAGAAAATTTTCAAAGTTTTCACTATTTGTTTCTATTGAAAACTGCCCACCCCTGGGGTGGGGCCAATGTTGACCCAGGGGCCATACTTTATATAATTTTTGTAAAAGACCTGAACATGATGCTATGTGCAAAATATGAAAGCTGAGAACCATCCAGTTTCAGAGGAAAAGATTTTCATGGATTTCACTATTTGTTTCTATTGAAAAATGCCCACCCCTGGGGCGGGGCCAATTTTAGACCCCAGGGCCATAATTTATATAACTTTTGTAGAGGACCTGAACATGATGCTCTGTGCCAAATATGAAAGCTGAGAACCTTCCAGTTTCAGACAAGAAGATTTTCAAAGATTTCACTATTTGTTTCTATTGAAAACTGCCCACCCCTTGGGCGGGGCTAATTTTGACCCCGGGGCCATAAATAATATAGCTTTTGTAGAGGACCTGAACATGATGCTATGTGCCAAATATGAAAGCTGAGAACCTTCGAGTTTCAGAGGAGAAGATTTTCAAAGATTTCACTATTTGTTTCTTTTGAAACCTGCCCACCTCTGGGGCGGAGCCAATTTTGACCCTGGGGCCATAATTTATATAACTTTTGTAGAGGACCTGAACATGATGCTATGTGCCAAATTTGAAAGCTGAGAGCCTTCCAGTTTCAGAGGAGAAGATTTTCAAAGATTTCACTATTTGTTTCTATTGAAAACTGCCCATCCCTGG
Organism: Azorinus chamasolen; assembly: GCA_963576725.1. Lineage (NCBI taxonomy): Eukaryota > Metazoa > Mollusca > Bivalvia > Cardiida > Solecurtidae > Azorinus > Azorinus chamasolen. The sequence continues at coordinate 9,332,122 of OY755240.1, forward strand.
GGCAGGGCCAATTTTGACCACAGGGGCCATAATTTATATAACTTTTGTAGAGGACCTGAACATGATGCTATGTGCCAAATATGACAGCTAAGAGCCTTCCAGTTTCAGAGAAGAAGATTTTCAAAGTTTGCACTATATGATTCTATAGAAAACTGCCCACCCCTGGGGTGGGGCCAATTTTGACCCCAGGGCCATAATTTATACAACTTTTGTAGAGGACCTGAACATGATGCTATGTGCCAATTATGAAAGCTGAGAAGCTTCTGGTTTCAGAGGAGAATATTTTCAAAGTTTCACTATATGTTTCTATTGAAAACAAGGCACCCCTGGGGCGGGGTCAATTTTGACCCCAGGGGCATAATTTATATAACTTTTGTAGAGGACCTGAATATGATGCTATGTGCCAAAGATGAAAGTTGAGATCCCTGTAGATTCAGAGGAGAAGATTTTTAAAGGTTCAAATTGTTGACGACGGACGACGAACAACGGACGACGCACGACGGACAACGGGCGATCACAATAGCTCACCCTGAGCACTTTGTGCTCTGGTGAGCTAAAAATATTGCGAATTTCTAAGCACTACACGAAAAGCACTGTACTAATACTAAATTTAAAGCAAAAAGACGTTATATGGCACCCTTTCAGCGGTACCGAAAAATCACAACACGTTTGCGAACGTATGCAAATTATGATTGTGACTCTTTGTTTATTAAGACTTCAGTCTACTAAATTCTCATCATTATTTACACCAAAGTAAAGTCTGCATTCAATGAATGTGTTATTCACGCATTTGGAAGATCTAATGTCCCATAGACGGATATTTCAAAAGGTCATGACAACGTATCGAGAAGGTGTGAATAATTACCTCGGAGGTGGGAAAACACAGTACTCGAATTAAACAATCAATAAAAGGAACCAGAATGATCCGCAGGACCAGCACACATGCTGATCCGCGGGACCAGCACACATGCTCGAATTTTCGGATTATCGCTATTCGGATTAATGCAGGTATTTTCAATTAGATTTGATAGAATTTGAGCCGGGACCTCAACATTCCCTCGGAACAAGAGGGTATCTCGGAAAAACGAGAGGCGAAATAACGCCGTTATACTGTAGTTCAAAGCTCACAGGCTAAATTCCTCTACCCCCCTAACTTTTGTTTGTTATATATTTCTGCATCTCTTTTGATAGGCTTATACATCTGCTGTTCTATTTGTCATGGTGCTGTTTGGATGACTGTATTTTGTATGTGGTGTTTCCTGCATGATTCATAGATCTATGTATTTTTACAAAAATCTGACCTTTTACATGCACCCTGATGAAGACTCGAAGTGAACTGAAACATTGGTAAATAAAATTAGTCCACTATAACCACCCTGGTCTTAGGTTCTATCTTAGATGATTATTGTTTTTTTACACAGAAGACATTTCTTCTACTGCCCTCAAACTCTGTATGTATGCCAGCTCAAGATGTACTCACAGAACATAGTTGGAGACTGGCTGAATTGGTGAAGGAGATATGCTCCAGAGAAGCTTTTTAGGTCATTAAGGTCAAATGTCTTTGTTTTTTAAATGAATCCCAAGATCAAGGTCACATTGACTAATAAATAGTAGAAGATACTCCACCATCCCAAGATGTACTTACATACTATATTTGGTGATCCTAGCTGAAGTAGTGTAGGAGACATGCTCCGAACAAGCTTTTTTGTAAATGAGGTCAAAGGCAAAGGTCACATTGACCTAAAGATGTACAGTTTCTCCCTCCGAACAACGACACTTTTCAGAAACACATAAAAGTGTTGTTGTGGGGAGGGTGTTGTTGTTGGGAGGGAACACTACAAAGATGTTTTATGAAAGATTGATGGATGGGTTGATGATTTAATAAATAGGTAGATAGAAAGACAGATTAACAGACGGACAGACCTGTTTAGAATGCATAACAAAGTGTATGCCTGTGTCCACAAATCGCAATCCACAAGTTGAAAAATGAACGTGTGCGATTAGGTTCACAAGGAGGAAGAACATGTTCCACTTCATTCACTGTTTCCTACTGAGAAAACTAGATAAAAAACAGAATAAAAACCATTACGCATTTATGTTCAAATTTGACAAGAATACTGTTGCCATGAAGAATTTTAAGTTTCTAAGTTCAGTTTAATACCGTGCTCGACTGAAATCTATTTCTGTCACATGATCTTTTTCTAGAAGTGACAAATCGAACGCATCTATGATTATCGTTCTGGAACAACAGAGAAATAAACTAATTTAACGGATAAGATTTTTATCCTTGATAAATATAGAAAATGTGATTCTCAATTGAAATTCAGTATTCAGTATCAGTCATACTGGTACACAACAGCAAATAGGTGCCAGTGTGTCATAATGGATTTGCACACTAATTGTCCCTCGAGTCACACAACGGATTAGCTATGGTTTACTGAATTGCTCGGAGCTAGTAAGGTGACAAGCGGCCATTAATTACATAAAGATTAGTGTCATTGGGACCAATCATCTTTTACATGCTTGGTTGCTTTTGTTCAGTGTTCGGAAAATTACCTTCAGCTGAAGTTCTGTTGAAGGGAGGTAAATGTTACCGATCGGCAACAAATCTACATGTCGTTAGCCGTTATAGAGAGGTATCATTCACAGGAGGGAGTTTTAAATGAAAATCCTCCAGGGAAAATAGACGCTGTCGTTATGGAGAGGGAACCATTGTCGAGAGGTTACGTTAACGGAGGGAGCACTGTACATACACACTATATTTGGTGATCCTAGCTGAAGTAGTGTAGGAGACATGCTCCGCAAAAGCTTTTTTGTAAATGAGGTCAAAATTCAAGGTCACATTGACCTAACAAGAGGGCCTCATGGCTCACCAGACAATCAGGAGAAGATTTTCAAAGTTTTCACTATGTGTTTCTTTAGAAAACTAGCCAGCCCTGACGAGGGAAAATTTTGACCCAAGGGGTATAATTTATGTAACTTTTGTAGAGGACCTCAAGTGAAGAAAATTTAAGGAAATGTAAATGAAAACATTTAACAATGCAAATCTAAAGAAGGGCATATAAACAAGTATGGATACCCTCTCACTGGGCAAATTGGTTGAATTTTAGAAAGAATAAATTAATCTATACATGTACTTATATTCAAAATTTCAGATATTTTCATTACACCTTCATGAGTTGTCATTATTCATATCTAAATTTATTTTCAACTCTTCCCCTGTTCTACTTTATTCAAAGTTTAAATACCTACTGACTATTAATGGAAAAAATAGTTATAATGAAATATGGAAGGAGGGACAGTGTAGCCATTTTAGAAAGTAAAGAAACATTTTTCAAATTCCAATGACAAACAGAGCGAGCCCTGATCAAACAGCTGCTATAGGTGCCATCTGATCTTGGTCTTGTTCTGTTTGCAAATGTGTGAAAAGGTTTTAACATGAGGGAAAGGGTTAGCAAACATATTATAAGTATATTGTGCACAAAATGAAAATAATGTAATGCAATTTGCACTATATTATATCATAAGCAAACAGAAGACTGATCAGATGGCTACTACATAGGTCATCTGATCTGGGTCTACTCTGTTTGCAAAGGTGCAGAAAGGCATATTTATGGAGTAAATGGTTAATTGTCTGATTTACTGTGCAACCAGTCAGATCTAACTATAACAATTTTCTTTGTTTGGATCTGCAATATTACTGCAGATATACTACCAACAAGGGAGGCAATCCAGTTGTTATCAAACAAGAGGGCCAGAATGGCCCTGAAGCGCTCACCAGACAATCAGAGGAGAAGAATTTCAAAGTTTTCACTATATGTTTCTATTGAAAGCTGGTTACTCCTGGGGCAGGGCCAATTTTGATCGCAGGGGCATAATTTATTTAACATTTGTAGAGGACCTGAACATGAAGCTATAGGCCAAATATGAAAGTAATGAACCTTCCAGTTTCAGAGAAGATTTTCAAGGTTTTTACTAATGTTTCTATTGAAAGCTGACCACCTCTGGGGTGGGGGCAATTTTAACCCCAGGGGCATAATTCAAACAAGGCCATACAAAGATCTGACGTAAGTCGATGAACTGTTCCTCTGAACAGGTATGTGTACATGTACCCTAGCATTCCAAACTTTTTTTTTGCATTTGAATATTATTGTAAATTATTACATACGGTAATAATTTCATATTCATAAGTTTAACTTAATAGTTTCAAGTAATACAATTTCATGTTAAAAATTATTTCATCATTTATTTAAAATCTTTAATTTGGCATTCCGGAGTCTTTACATGAATTGATTTACCCTTCTTCTGAACTGCAGGGCAGGTTATAATAATATCATAATGCCAATCACTATTATTAATTAACCATTCCCTCATATAAACGTGATTTCACACATTTGAAAACAGAGAAGACCCAGATCAGATCCTCCTATAGGAGCCATCTGATCAGGGTCTGCTCTGTTTGTTAATGGAATTTGATATAACTGTTCCTTTAGTTTCTAAAATGGCTACAATGTTCCACCTACTATATTTCATTATAACTATTTTGTAAATGAATATTCAGTAGGTTGTGAAATTTGGAAAATAATGGCTACAATGTTCCACCTTCCATACTTCATTTTAACTAGTTTGTTCATGAATATGCAGTAGGCATTCAAAATAATAATAATCATAGAACAGGCAAAGGGTTAAGACAGACTCACTAACACTGGCTACAGCACCAGATACAGGTGCACTAAAAATAGCCACTGGTAATCTCTCTATACTGCTTGACCTGATGACCTCTTAATGTGCAAAGAGAAGATGCTTAAAAACGCAGTCAGCTATAAGTTTGCAAGAGAACTGGCCACCCTGGGGTGTAGCCAATTTTGACCACAGGGGCATAATTTATATAACTTTTGTAGAGGACCTGAACATGATGCTATGTGCCAAATATGAAAGCTGAGAACCTTCCAGTTTCAGAGGAGATGATATTCAAAGTTTTCACTATATGTTCCTTTAGAAAACAATGCACCCCTGGGGCGGGCCAATTTTGACCCCAGGGACATAATTTATAAAACTTTTGTAGAGGACCTACAGATGATGCTATGTGCCAAAGATGAAAGCTGAGACCCCTGTAGATTCCGAGTCCTGAGAATAATTTTAAAGGTTCAAATTGTTGACGACGAACAACGGACGCAGACGGACGACGGACATCAGGCGATCACAAAAGCTCACCCTGAGCACTCTGTGCTCTGGTGAGCTAAAAAGGGCAAAGGGAGATAACCTCCCTTTAAAAAGTATGCTAAAAATATACACCAGCACATGTTTATAAATAGCCACTTGTAAGTCAGCTTTGAAAAACTTGCTTCCCCTGGGGTGGAGCCAATTTTGACCCTAGGGGCATAATTTATTTAACTTTTGTAGAAGATCTCAACATGATGCTATGTGCCAAATATGAAAGCTATGAACCATCTAGTTTCATAGGAGAAGGTTTTTCAAAGTTCACTATATGTTTCTATTGAAAACTGCCCACCGCTGGGGCGGGCCAATTTTGACCCTAGGGCCATAATTTATATAAATTTTGAAGAGGACCTAAACATGATGCTTTGTGCCAAATATGAAAGCTAGGAACCTTCAAGTTTCAGGAGAAGATTTTCAAAGTTTTCACTATACGTTTCTATTGAAAACAAGGCAACCCTCGAGCGGGACCAATTTTGACCCCAGGACCATTAATTATATAACTTTTGTAGCGGGCCTACAGATGATGCTATGTGCCAAAGATGAAAGCTGAGAATCCTGTAGATTCAGAGGAGAAAATTTTTAAAGGCTCAAATTGTTGACGACGGACGACGCACACCGACAGACGACTGAATCAGGTGATCACAAAAGCTCACTCTGAGCATTTGATGCTCTGGTGAGCTAAAGCTGAAAGGCCCTGACATCGCTCACCAGACAATCAGAGGAGAATATTTTCAAAGCTTTCACTATGTGTTTCTATAGATGAAAATAATGTAACGCAATTTGCACTATACCATATCATAAGCAAACAGCAGATTGATCAGATGGCGACTACATAAGCCATTTAATCTGGGTCTACTCCGTTTGCAAAGGTGTAAAGGGTTAAAATGTCCTAATTCATGTGCAACAGAGGAGATCTAACTATAACAATTTTCTTTATTTGGGCCTGCAATATTACTGCAGATTTACTACCAACAAGGGGGGCAATCCAGTTATCAAAAAGGGAGATAACCTACCTTTAAATGTATGCTAAAAATAGACACCAGTAAATGTTTATCTAGAGATATGCCAGTCTCCTTTAATTGGTTGCAACTGAAAGCTTGTTGCAAACTTGATCCTAGCCAAAATGAGCTTGGGATTTGGTCTGGGTTAAAAAGTGTGGGTCTGGTGAGCTAAAAAGGGCCATAATTCTGTCAAAGAGTTATGTACTCTTGCCTACAGATGAAGCTTGTGATGGTAGGCAAATGTGTTAAGTTTTAAGGCTCTATCTCAAAGTTTTATGTAAATAAGTGGACTTAACCAGATTGTGCCACGGACAGACAGAGACAGACAAGAGTCAGACAGACACAGACAGACAGACCCACCAGCACACTGACTCCTATAAACCCCCTCTCAAACTTCATTTGCAGGGATATAACAAGCAGACAACAATTCTGAAGCAGACATGTTGTACAGTACAAAGAATGCTAGAGCATAATTATGAGGTGATTACATAATGCTCTCGCAGGCTAGTTAACCCTTACAGTGCGGGACACGAGTCACTAATGTCCTTTGCAAGCAGTTTAGATCCAGAATCCTAGAGGAGCACTCTCATAAGGGTGTGCACTGTTTATTATGTTACACAATTCTTTAGAAACAATTCTAAATACTCACCATAAGCTTGACCTGTTTGACATTTGGAATAACCCACTTGAAAATTCAGTGTTGTAAGGATTAAGGGGGAAACCTTTAGAATGTCGTTTCTGATGTGAAGAAATCTGTACACACAGGGCAGGGCCAATTTTAACCCTAGAACTATGATACTTAAAACACTCATAGAGGTATGCTACGTAAATCTATACACCAAATATCTAAGCTCTGAGACATGTAGTTTCTGATAAGAAGATTTTTAATGTTTTTCCTATGCATAACTAGTGATCCCATGGGCTGTTTAAGCAGTCAGCTACAAAAAACTGGCAATCCCTTGGGTGGGACCAATTTTGACCCAAGGGGCATAATTTATATAACTTTTGTATAAGACCTGAAGTTGAAGCTATGTGCCAAATATGAAAGCTGAGAACCTTTTAGTTTTAGAGGAGAAGATGTTCAAAGTTTTAACTATACGTTTCTATTGAAAACTGAAAACCCCTGGGGCGGAGCCAATTTTGACCCCAGGGGTATAATTAATATAGCATTTGTAGAGGACCTACATATGATGCTATGTACCAAAGATGAAAGCTAAGAACCCTGTAGATTCAGAGGAGAAGATTTTAAAAGGTTTGAATTGTTTACGCCCGATGACAGACGACGCCCAATGCACGCCGATGGACGACGGACATCTGGCGATCACAAAAGCTCACCCTGAGCACAAAAGTGCTCTGGTGAGCTAAAAAACAAGAGTGCCAGTGGGCACAATATACGCCCGTCGAGGTCTTTTTCAACATAAACTGGGGTTAGGTATTTGCTTACTAAAATTCTAAGTCCAATTAAGTGACCTTGACCTTGGATACACATTCAGATACATATTCATGAGATACACATGCATACCAGTATCAAGGCTGTATATCTACTGGTTCAAACGTAATGGCCAATGTTAATTTGGTGACCTTTGACCTTCAAAGATGACCTTGAGCTTGACATGTCACCCTCAAACTGTGCAGCCAAACGAGAAACACATGTATACCAACTATCAAGTCTGTATCTCTACTGGTTCAAAAGTTAAGACCAATGTTAAAGTTGGTGACCTTTGACCCTGAAAGATGACCTCGACCTTGAAATGTCACCCCAAACTGTGCAGCTTCATGAGATACACATGCATACCAAATTTCAAGTCTGTATCTACAGGTTCAAAAGCTATGGCCAATGTTAAAGTTGGAAACCTTTGACCCTAAAAGATGACCTTTACCTTGATATGTTGCCCCTCAAAATGTGCAGCTTCATGAGATACACATGCATACCAAATATCAGACTATATCTCTATTGGTTAAAAAGTTATGGCCAAATTGAAGTTGGTGACCTTTGACCCTGAAGAATGACCTTGATATTTCACCCCTCAAACTAAGCAGCTCATGAGATACACAAGCATGCCACATATCAAGTCTCTATCAGACTGGTTCAAAAGTTATGGCTAATGTTAATGTCAGTGATTTGACCCATATTTTTGACATCTGACCTTTAAGGATGACCTTGACATGTCACCCCCTCAAAATGTGCGGCTTTATGAGATACATATGCATGCCAAATATCAAGTCTCCATCTGTACTGGCTTAAAGGTTATGACCAACGTTAAAGTTGCTGACAAACAGACAGAGCAAAAACAATATCCCCCCCCCCCCCCCCCCCCGGATCTGATCTTGGGGGCATAAAAGCTCTAGTTTAGTAACTTTGATTATGCAAGGACATACATTGTTCTGACCAAAGACGATGAACTGACTTCTGAAATGTTTCAGCTGCTATTGCTTGGGTTTTTAGCATTTATAATAACCTTTGCAAATAGTCTCCAGGTGAGACACTGAGTAACTTGGAGTTTCATCAGGTTCCAAACTGTTTTTCACTCTGACATTTGTATTTGAACAGATATGGAAGAATTTATTTTGCAGCAGACGGAAATATTTGCAGACAATAATTGCTCAGGTGTAGAAGGTATTAGGAGTACTTGGACAGCAAATAACCTGCAAATGACCTGCATAATGATAACAACACACCAAACATCAAAGTGTTCTTGGGCATTAGTGAGGCTAGGTGAGCAGTGAAAACTATTGCAGCTGCATTTCTCTGAAGTGTTAATCTGGAGTATAGTCTTGCAGTAACTCGTGGTCATAGGATATGCTTAGCATTGGACTGTCAGAAAAAAACTACTGGACTTATCTTAAATGAAAATACACGTATAACAAAATTTAATTGTAACAGAATCAGTTACAGAATGTCCCCTAATCAAACTGACAACTGGTATTAATGAGCAAAGTATCTTAATTTCAACCATTCACAGACCATCACTGAGTCACAATGGTAACCAATCCCTTTCAAACACATGTCATTAAGTTCGGAGTACCCATAAACCCTTTACTCACAAATTTTCAAAAAAATCTAATATGTAAATTGAGACCAACCAGAGGAAACCACACCATTATCATGGCGACCTGGCAACAAAGTCATGGTTTTTTCATGCGACACACCATACTTTCTAGAGGAACATTCATGCTAAGTGATTTCACAATCCATCCATGGAGTTCTGAGTTACAGCCAAGACAAGACCAGATGGACACACGGATGGACCGACACATTTCTAAGTTCAAAGGGGCATAACTCCAATATTAGTGAAGCCAGAGTTATGGACCTTGTGCATGACACTTCCTCTTATCATGATCTTTCTATGTATGAAGTTTCACTCCAATGGTATGAGCCATATAGGAATTATCCGGACAAAATTGGCAGCCGCCCGCCCGCCCGCCCAGCCACCGTACATCACCGTTTTCCGTGGAAAACCCGGTAAAAATACTAAAAGTTCAGGGGGAGATAATTCGGAAATGCCCAGTGCTAAACACATGAAAACCAAGTATTGCACATGTTCAATATGTGTTTACTATGTATATCAAATATAAAATAAACTAGAAATGTGTCACTGATGCCCCCACTTCAGATTTTTTGTCACAGACATTAAAGGTCATAAACATGTATGTAACTACTGAAGTGATTGATGCCATTTTTGTATATAAAGGGCTGCAACTCTAAACCACTCCTTACACTTTTGGAGAAGGTTTTTAAAGATGATAAGCCCAAGGGTGGGGCCATTTTTGGCCCGACGTCTTAATTTGAACAATTTTGGTAGAGGACTTTTAGATGATGCTGCATACCAAATATCAAAGGTCTAGGCCTTACAGTTTCAGAAGAATGTTTTTAAAGACTTTCCAATGAAAAACTAATAAGACATGGATGGCCCAGGGGTAATAATTTGAACATGCAATTATCAGGGTTACAGATAAGGTTTTGATGCAATTGGGTATTTACTCCTTGATTTTTTACAGAATTGGGTATTGGCAATTTTCTTAATTGAGTATTATTCATATTCTCATTAGGTATTCTAATTTTTTTTTGCTTTTTGCTATACTGTATTTATTTGCTTTTTTCACAATTTTAATTGGGTAAACACCCCCAAAACCCCCTTATCTGTAAACCTGAGTTATTGAAGAGGACCATTAGATGATGTTACATGAACAAGAGGGTCATGAGGCCCTGAAGTGCTCACCTGAGATAAACTTGTACAACCTTGGTAGAGAACCTCAAGGTAAAGCAGTATGACATTAATTAAAGGTCTAAGCCTTATGGTTTCAGAAAAAAAATAATATTTCATACTTGTCCCATGAAAAACTGACATGCCCCAAGTCGGGGCCAAGTTTCGTCAATAGCTCAGGGTCTTAATTTGACATTCTTGGCAGAGGATCACAAGCCAATGCTTCATATTTGTAGAGGATCATTAGATCATGATTAAGTTACATACCAAACATCAAAGGTCTAGGCCTTACAGTTTCAGAAGATTTTTAAAGATTTTCCTATGAAAAAACTGATAAGCCCTTTGGAGCGGCCATTTTTGGTCTGAGGATCACAATCTGAACAATCTTTGTAGAGGACCATTAGATCATGCTACATACCAAATATCAAAAGGTCTAGGCCTTACAGTTTCAGAGAAGAGTTTTAAAGATTTTCATGTGAAAAACTGATAAGTCCTTGGGTGGGGCCATTTTTGTACCGGGTCATAATTCGAACAATCTTTGTAGAGGACCATCAGATCATGCTACATACCAAATATCAAAGTTCTAGGCCTTACAGTTTCAGAGAAGAAGATTTTTAAAGATTTTCCTATGAAAAACTGATAAGCCCTTGGGCGGGGCCATTCTTGGTCCAGGGTCATAATTTGAAAATGTTTGTAGAGGACCATTAGATCATGCTATATACCAAATATCAAAGGTCTAGGCCTTACAGTTTCAGAGAAGAAGATTTTCAAAGATTTTCCTACGAAAAACTGATAAGCCCTTGGGCGGGCCATTTTTGGCCCAGGGGTCATAGTTTGAACAATCTTTGTAGAGGAACATTAGATCATGCTACATACCAAATATCAAAGGTCTAGGCCTAACAGTTTCAGAAGAGAAGATTTTTAAAGATTTTCCTATGAAAAACTGGTAAGCCCTTGGGCGGGGCCATTTTTGGTCCGGGGTCATAATGTGAACAATATTTCTTTCCCCTAGCCACTGAAGGATGGATCGCGGCCACAATAGCTCATCCTAAGCCTTTAGCTCAGGTGAGCTTAAAAGTAGTAAAGTCAAGCAGGAAAAGCCACACACAAAACACCACCATCACCAAAACACCAACAGAAAGCAATTTATATAGCAATTTATACACATACACATACAGTAGAAATTTACATACAAGACGCAATCACCACCAACACATCGATCAACAGCATGTCACACACACACAACCAAACACACACAAACACACAATAAGAACACAGAAAACACCAACAAATACACCAGCACCAGAGACAAACATGAACAAAACACAAGCACAAAGACACAAGATAAACAAAAGTAAGGGTGACAAAGGGAGAACCGCCTTGGCACTGTCAGTAGCAAAATCACCACTGGGTGTTTAAACCGGTTTACGGACGTCCTAACCTCACATTTATCTCACAGTCACCCTAGCTAAAGGTATCCCTGCCAAATATCAAAGGTCTATGCCTTACAGTTTCAGAGAAGATTTTTAAAGATTTTCCTATGAAGAACTGATAAGCCTTGGTGCAGGGTCATTTTTGGCCTGGGGTTCATAATTTTAACAATCTAAGTAGATGACCTTTAGATGTCGATACATACCAAATATTAAAGGTCTATGCCTAACAGTTTCAAAGAAGAAGAAGATTTCAGAGATGATGTTTAAGAAAATTGTTGATGCCTGAATAACACACCTATGCACGACGCACATTTTCCTATGAAAACCTGATAAGCCCCAGGGTGGGGCCATCTTCGGCCCGGGGTCATCATTTGAACAATCTTTGTAGAGGACAATTAGATGATGCAATATACCAAATATTAAAGCTCTAGTTTTGTGGTTTCAGAGAAGATGTTTAAGAAAATTGTTGACTTCCACCTGACGCACCTACGCATGATGACAGACACAGGATCATCCCAAAAGCTGTCCTTAGCACTTTGTGCTAGGTGAGCTAAAAACAGATATTCAAATTGTGATTTTAGGTTTGAATATTCGTCTGATTTCAGAATATTCGTATAATTTTCACATATATCACTCTAAAGACTGTATAACCCTTTTCCTCATATAAATGTGTTTTCATGCATTTGCAATTAGAGTAGACCCAGATCAGACCGCTCATAGAGGAGCCATCTGATTAAAATTGGTTCTGTTTGCTAATGGAATTCGAAAAGATCTGTTTCTTTATTTTTCTAAAATGGCTACAATTTTCCACTTTCAATGTTCCATATTAACTATTTTGTCCAAGAATATTCAGTTGGCTGAGTGGTCATTCGGACTGAAAGTAAACTTCAACTAGGTACTTTCCTTTTTTTTTGGCAATGATATATGGAATAAACATAGAACAGAGGAAAGCCTAAGTCTCTCTACAGTGTGTATCTTTATGTGCCTATCTTAAACAAATTGGCAAGTAAATGACTTTTCACACACCACACCATTTGTCACATCACATTTGTAACAGTATGCACATGTATCCTCATGTGACTGACTAAATTTGGTCGGCAACCAGAGCTCCAGATAAGATGCGTAAATTGAAATATTTTCAAGTATAACTTCCTTATTTCTGCACCAAATCCTATGTTGTGACCACTCTTTAGAATCGTCTCGAAGAGACGATTCTAAAGAGTGGTCACAACATAGGGTTTGGTGGAGAAATGACGATTTTAGCATTTGAGTACGCATAGTTATCTGTAGCTCTGGGCAACTAATTGAATTTTCACACATATCACACTAAGGTCTCCCTCCTGTATGTATCCTCGTGTGTCTAAATAAATGTGATTGGCGCTTAAATGACTTTTCACACACGTGACACTTAAAAGGTCTCTCTCCTGTATGTACAGTCATGTGTTTAACTAAATCTGATTGGACAGAAAATGACTTTTGACACACATCACACTTGTAAGGTCTCTCTCCTGTATGTATAATCATGTGCTTAACTAAATTAGATTGGTGAGAAAATGACTTTTAACACACATCACATGTGTGAGGTCTCTCTCCTGTATGTATCACCATGTGCATATCTACATGTGATTTCTTGAGTAAATGACTTTTCACACACATCACATTTGTAAGGTCTATCTCCTGTATGTATCCTCATATGTCTAACTAAATCTGAATGGCGTGCAAATGATTTTTCACACACACCACATAGGTAAGGTCTCTCTCCTGTATGCATAATTACGTGGTTAACTAAATGTGATGTGGTTAACTAAATGTGATCTGTGTCTAAATGACTTTTCACACATACCACACTTGTATGGTCTCTCTCCTGAATGTATCTTCTTCTGTCTAGCTAAATCTGATTGGTTGGTAAATGGCTTTTCGTGCACTTTACGCTTATAAGGTCTCTCTTCTCTTATGTATCTGTGTACCCTCTTGTGTCTAAGTAAAACAGATTGGTAAACAAAGGACTTTGCACACACATCACACTTGTTTGGCTAGTCAATGACTTTTCACACACATCACACTTGCAAGGTCCCGCTACTGCATGAATGATTATGTGTCTAACTAAATCTGATTGGCGAGAAGATGACTTCTCACACACATCACACTTGTAAGGTCTCTTTCCAGTATGTATAAACATGTGTTGATCTGTCATGTGTCTAATTAAATCTGATTGGCGCAGAAAAGACTTATCACATACGTGTAAAGGACTCTCACCTCATGTGTATAATTAAATACAATTCATGCCTAAATGACTTTTCACACACTACACACCTGCAAGGTGTAAGGTCTATCTTATGTATGTCTCCTCATGTGTTTAACTAAATATGATAGAAGACTAAATGTCTTTTCATACACTTGTATGGTTTCTCTCCTGGGTAAAGACTCATATTTTGTACTTTGAAATGGACTCTTTGACTTACAAATTTATTTACACAGTTTGTAAAGTGCCTTTCATGTACAATCTATTAATCTTTCAGGAATACTTGTTGAACTTCATACACAATGTAGACCATTGAACTTCATACACAATGTAGACCATTTAGCATTCCATGATAAGCAGTTGAAAAACCAGTTGAAAATGCTTGTTTTGTTCAAACTGGAACAGAAAAAAGATTTTAAGATGTAACGGATGTTTGTACATGTATGTATCCCCCCCCCCACCACCCCATGGCCGCCAGCCTGTAATTAAAGAACTTTAGTGAGCAAGCTTACATGTACATACCTGACAATGCCACATTGTCAGAGAAAATTAGAACTAGAAAACTGACTCAGTCAGAGAGGGCCCTGAGGATGACCTTTTGTTCAATATGGCATTTTTGATGAATCAAGGGCAGATTGCTTTTGACATGGTGATCTCATTCAACCCAAAAAGTAAAGGTGTGTTCCTATCATAATACTAAGCATATGCCCTTAATAGAAGTGCTACTTGAAGTGTTGACAAAAGTTTATGGCATTTTGGATGCATCAAGGGCAGATAACTGTAGACGTAGTGATATGATTTAACCCCAAAACTATAGGCATCTTCCTCTGATGATACTAAACATATGCCCTTAATATGAAACCAATGTGTGAAGTACTGTTTGAGTTATCACGTCACTTCAAAAGTGTTGACAAAAGTTGATGGCATTTGTTATGAACTAAGGGCAGATAGCTCCAGACATAGCTCCAGACATAGTGATCAGATTCAACCCCAAAACTGATTATTTGTATGACTTATCCTATATTTGCATGCCGTACAGGAGGAAAGAAACATATCAACACTCATTCTCTCGTATTTGATACAGGTACTTAGGATCAAATCTGACTCTCTCCCACTTTAAAATTTTCACAACTCTCTCCCACCCGTCACTCTATCTCTCTCCAACACCCCTTTCTCTGTCTCTCCCAACTCTCTCCTCCTCCTCTCTCCCACCTCTCTCTACAAAAATCTGACTCTCTCCCACTTTAAAATTTTCACAACTCTCTCCCACCAGTCTCTCTATCTTTCTCCAACACCCCTTTCTCTGTCTCTCCCAACTCTCTCCTCCTCCTCTCTCCCACCTCTCTCTACAACACTCCTCTCCCCGACTCACAACTCTCTTTCCTCTTTCCCTCTCTCTCTAACTCCCTGTCACTCTCTCCCTCTCTCCAACACCTCTCTCTACCAAATCTCTCTTCCATTCCCCTCTCTCTCCCACTCTGTCACTCTCTCCCTCCCTGTCAGTCTCTCCCTCAGGTGTGAAAAGGCATGTCCCGAAATATTAAACAGAGCCCTGGGGTGAATATTCATTAAATATCACAAGTATTTGGAAACATTTCATTCTTTCTGTATCGAATTGTCTAAACGTATTAAATTTGATAAAAACCCAATCCAAACCAACTACTTTCAGATACTTCTACGTACGTTACCCTTCATTTAATCTGAATCAGCATATATGAAAGACAAATTTACCCCACCGCTCTGTTTACGATTTCAGGACATGCCTTTTCACGCCTGTTTAAGCAAAGCAGACCAAAATCAGGTGGCTCCTGAAAGTGCCTTTTTTTTTTTGCTGATGAAAAAATATTGATATAATTCTAAGGTGTTTGCGATGCCAAAAGGATTATATTCATATCCGGTCACAAACATTCAGATAACATATATTCATGATGCCATATTCCTTATATAAATAATCATTAGGTAAAATGCTGATATGTGTAGGCTTCAGGGTCACTCTCAAGCTGTTGGTGTAAATAAGTAGTTTCATCGTCTACATTGTTTACTTGAATATGTTCTATATTGAATCCCATTTCTCCATATTCACATTCTCTGCCAACAAAGGCATTATTACTTTGAATGCTGAAAAGGTGGTAGGTGCATTAGCAGTATCTAGCAATAAAATATGTCCAGTATGTTAAGTTATCCAGTCAAATCAAAATTGTTGACGAACGGGCGGACAGAAAATCTGATTACTAAAGGTCTCCTGCATTTTCAATGCAGGGCTCTTACTTTCACTAAAATACCCCATATTGAAGCTTTGATTGCAAAACCAACCAAAACATATCACCGGATTTTTAGCTCACCAGAGCAAAAAGTGCTCAGGGTGAGTTTTTGAGATCGCCTGATGTCTATCGTCCGTCGGCGTGTATTGTTAGTTGTCCATCGTCAACAATTTGAACCTTTAAAAATCTTCTCCTCTTAATCTACAGGGTTCTCAGTTTCATCTTGGGCACATAGCATCACCTATAGGTCCTCTACAAAAGTTACATGAATAATGCCCCTGGAGTCAAGTTTTCAATAGAAACATATAGTGAAAACAGACCTCTAATTTCGGAAGCCAGCGCCAATCGTCAAATCAGATACTGTATATTCAAAACTGTTCGCTACCACCCTTTTCAAAACATGGCTGCCGCCAGTAAATACATGTCGGGAGAAAGGCAAATAATCCACAACTTGGATAGATTTCAGTAATCTTTTAAAATCTTGACGGTAGGTGTTCCCAAACACATCATAGAATTGTTTCACATGTTTTTTTCGCGTGCATATCGCGTGTCAGTAGTATTTTGCACCTGTATCCAATGTAAATAGCCGGTTGCAACATCATGTCCTAGTAGCATTTTTCGGTCAAATTTTCGACTTCAATAAGTTCTGCATCTAAATCGGAGCTTTGGGCCATGGAAACCAATACATTTTTGGAAAAAATGTAAATGCTATTGATTGGTACATAGCTTGACGATAAAATCAGGGTTTGTTTGAGGCGTGTCAAAATGAGACCGTGGATATGGCGAGCGAAGTTCCACCCCTTTTCTTATGTATATATAATGTAATCAATGACTTCTACCCAGAATGTTTTTTTTACACAGGTGTGCCATTTTGGGGTCCAGGCACACCTCAGACCCCTGTGGTATACCCCCCTCAAATTTACTCTGTGGGGGTATAATTAATATAGACACATCTGCATTTAATCATAATCCATATGCAAAATTTGAGCCTCATTGGTGAAGAAATGTAGAAATGTAAAATGTTCTCACCACAAGAAGTCCCAATAAGGTAACGGTCAAGGGCACAGAAACCTGAATTTTTTATCTTGCATATCTACGACTCCTTGTTAACATTTAAGCCAGGTACCAATTGAATTAGGTTGAAAATGAAAATAAGATTTTACACACAGACTGCCAACTTCAAGGCCAGAGGTCAAGGTCAAAGTCACAGAGACCTGGAATTTGTGTCTTGCACATTTACTTCTCCTGATTAACCATAAGCCAAGTATCAAAGAATTAGGTTGAAACTGAAGGAGAATTCACCATACAAGAATTTGCAAACAGAATGCCAATTTCAAGGCCAGAAGTCAAGGTCAAGGACACTGAGATCTAAATTTTGTGTCTTGCACATCTACTACTCCTTATTAACATTTATGCCAAGTATGAAGTGAATCAGTTTGAAACTGAAGGAGGAGTTTGCTGTAGAAGCCTGCCAACCTTCTATTCCAAAGCCAGATATACTTTGTAAAGGTCACAGAGACCTAAAATTTGTGTTGTGTCCTGCATATATACAATTCCTAATTAACACATATGTCATGTATCAAGTAAATTAGGCTGAAACTGAAGGAGTTTGACATACAAAATTTTGCACACAGACCACCACTACCAAGGCCAGAGGTCAAGGTCATACAGACATGGAATTCGTGTCTTGCACATCTACTTCTCCTGATTAACATTTAAGCCAAGTATCAATTAAGTGAATTAGGTTGTAACTTAAGGAGGAGTTTGCCATACAAGATTTTGCACACAGACCAAACGACTGATTCCAGTATATATCCCCCTCAAACTTTCGTTGTGGAGGTATAAAATGTGGTTCCTCTTAACAGATTCTTCAGAAAATCAAACTCATCAAAGCTTTTATTCATGATAATTCTTAAAGCCAATTTGAGAGAGAAAAAAAAAAGACTGACTGAAAGACGAGTCAAAAACTATATACCCTGTGCAACTTTGCTGCATAGGGTATATTTATGATTTTTACCTAAAAAAGGTGACATTGATCTTGATATGACACCACCTGACATTGCAGCATCATGAGAAGAATACCAACATAATAAAGATATGCATATATTTCAAATAGTTTAAAGCCCATGAGCTAAGGTAACTTCCACCTTCCCCGTAACTTTTGTTTGTTATGCCTTTTTGCATCTCTTTTTGTCTTGTGATAGGCATGTACATGTGCTATTCTTTTTGTCATGTTGCTGTTTGAGTGACTGTGTGTTGTATGTGGTGTTTCCTGCATGACTCATACAATGTATTTTTACAGATTTCTGACCTTTTACATGTACCCAGGGGAAGACTTGAAGTGAACCGAATCATTGGTACATAAAACTAGAATTGTTTTTGATAGAAAAACTGATGTCTGCCCCACTTGCTAATCTCCATGTAAAAATTTCAAAGTCCCATAGCTCTGCCAAAAATCACTGAACAAGAACAGGAATAACATATGCACAACAAGGCATGGTGCTGATCAATGCTACTAAGTATTATCAAAATCCGAACCAGGATTTTGGAGAAATCAAGCGAAGATTATGGTAAAACCGTGCTGACAAATTATTTTCATGTAAAATTTTCAAACTGCCGTAACTACAAATGTCACTTTTCCCTTTCCCAAAACACAACCATAAACACAATAATTTTTGATATCCTATCCAATAGGATTGAGGATATATCATCCTCACAATACTTAAACTGAGGTCATAATCAATGCCAAGGTCAGAGAGACACTAAAGTAATGAGACTATCACCCCCCCCCCTTTCCAAGATGCACCTACATAATGCATGTAAATTTGGAACTCTTAACCCAAGGGCTTAAGGATATAATTATCATCTGGACAAATTTCCAAATTTTCACTAAATTGAGGACAAGGAGACACTGCTTTTCCATGATGCACCATCACAAGAAATTTTGAAACCTTAACCCAAGTTGTTGAGGAAATAACATCTAGACAAAGACCAGGACAGAAAGTTAGATGCCATGGACAGATGGACGAAAAGGACGGACTGGAGGAGTGTAAACCTATAGTCCCCCTCCGGTAGTCTGTGTGGGCCTAATTTTCATGAGAAAATACAAGCACTTTTAACCCTTTTATCCATAGATATGCCTTTCTACACCTTGGCATAAACAGAGTAGAAACCAGAGTATGAAATTGTTCTGCTTGAACCCTTTCCTTGTTCTGTGTTCATTCTAAATTTCAATACCTACTGAATATTCATAGATAAAATGATTATAACGAAGTACGGAAGATGGAAAATTGTAGCCCTTTTAGAAAGTAAAGACACAGATCTTTGAAATTCTATTAGCAAACAGAGTAGTACCTGATAAGACGGCTCCTTTAGGAGCCTTCTGATCTGGGTCTACTCTGTTTTCAAATGCGTGAAAACACGTTTATAAAAGGGAAAGGGTTAACAATATCTGTGCTATTAGATCTATGTTATGTCAAAAGCAAACACAGAACTTAGAGCAGACCTTGATCAGACAGCTCCTATAGGAGCCATCTCATCTGGGTCTACTCTGTTTGAAAATGCCTGAAAAGGCATTTATATGAAGGGAAGGGTTAAATACAATGCAGACAATGTTTTGCTTCAACAAAAATTGTCATCTGCCAAAGTTGTTGATTGCTGAGTATCAAAGATTTTCGATGATTATGAGATGTTGAGTTACTCAGTGTCTTTCCTCATCAATCAACTATATCAATTTGCTATCATAAATTCTTCACTAGCATTAATGTACTGAACACGAACAAACAAGAGTACCGCATACGGTACATAATACGCCCACTTGCAAACGTTCTCTGATTCAACATGCCTCATAAGTGTTGACATTTTCTAATCTGTGCTTCAGATCTTGATTTCCATATTAAGGTGATACTATTTTTTAAAAAAATGAAGTGAATATCTTATTAAATAAAAAAGTTACAGCTAATTTTTGCAGATTTTTGTAAAGTGCAACAGCCATAACTCTGTAAAGACAAACTGAATGAACCTCAAAATAAACTCAGCTTCAAATTTTGTTGCTTAAAACATTTGTGTTACGTCTCATTTATATCATTTTAATAGTTTTCCCAGAAAACAACAGACAAACTAAAAGTTGACCGACAAACAAAGCAACAAACACACAAAGTTCAAGGACCTTAACTTTAGAATAAAATGACATATCAAAACCCCTGCAATATATGTGAAAATTCACATTAAGGTTTAACCATATAAAAAAAATTGAAGTAAATATCATTTCAAATGAAAAGTTATGGCCATCCTCATATTTGCATAGATTTGCATTATTTTTTTAAGTGCAAGGGCCATAACTCCGAAACAACAAATAAAATGATCCTCAGAATCGACTTGGCTTCAGGTCTTGATGCATTAAACATGTGTATGAAGTTTCATTAATATCTGTCAAACAGTTTTGCTAGAAAACAGCGAACGAAACATTTGTGTGAAGTTTCATTAATATCTGTCAAATAGTTTTCCCAGAAAACGGCAGACAAACTATTTGCATGTATTTGCATTATTTTTTAAATACAAGGGCCATAACTCCGAAACGACACATCAAATGAACCTTAGAATTGACTCAGCTTCAGATCTTGATGCATTAAACATTTGTGTGAAGTTTCATTAATATCTCTCAAATAGTTTTTCCAGAAAACAGCGGACAAGCTATTTGTATATTTTTTAAGGACAACGGCCATAACTCTGAAATGAAACATCCAATGAACCTCAGAATCAACTCAGCTTCAGATCTTGATGCATTAAACATTTGTGTGAAGTTTCATTAATATCTGTCAAATAGTTTTCCCAGAAAACAGCGGACAAACTATTTGCATGTATTTGCACTATTTTTAAGTAAAAGGGCCATAACTCCGAAACGACAATTCCAATGAACCTCAGAATTGACTCAGCTTCAGATCTTGATGCATTAAACATTTGTGTGAAGTTTCATTAATATCTTTAAAATAGTTTTCCCAGAAAACAGCGGACAAACTATTTGCATTTTTTTAAAACAAGGGCCATAACTCTGAAATGAAAAATCAAATGAACCTCAGAATCAACTCAGCTTGAGATCTTGATGCATTAAACATTTGTGTGAAGTTTCATTAATATCTGTCAAATAGTTTTCCCAGAAAACAGCGGACAAACAAAATGTTGACGGACGAACGAACGAACGAACGAACGAACGAACGGACGGACAGGGCCACGACAATATACGACCACCTTTATTAGGTGGGCGTATAAAAAGGGGAGTATTTTGAGTACTTCACCAAAATAAAACCAAAACAAATTTAATCTTAGAAATTATTTTAACCCTTTCCCTCATATAAACATGGTTTTAAGCATTTGCAAACAGATAGCTCCTAGAGGAGCTGTCTAATCAGGGTCTGCTCTGTTTGCCAACGGAATATGATCTGTTTCCGTAGTTTCCAAAATGGCTATAACTTTCCACCTTCAATATTTTATTATAACTATTTTGTCCATGAATATTCAATAGGTATTGAAATTTTGTCTAAATATAGAACAGAGAAAGGGTTAACCCTTTCCTCCATGAGTATTCATATAAAAACTAATGATACCATAAATCTATACTAATTACATGCACTCTTCTAATGACTCATGAACACAGAAAGTTTGGGTCGATCATGGCAGAATCTGTAGAATCATATCTATATTATATCATGATCAGCAACCAGAGTAGACCCTGTCCGAACCTTCATGACACAATTGCCGAGTACTGCAAATAGAACAGTCCTTGATCAGACAGCTCCTCTAGGAGCCGTATGACCTGGGTCTACTCTGTTTGCAAATGCATGATAATGTGTTTCTGTGAGGGAAAGGGTTAATAGTATGGTACTACATGTACCATAGTCTAAGATTTTAGATTTAGTAAACTGATCAGGGTTGTATTTGTTTGATTATGAAATCATCAATATAGATCTGATTCAGCGGTTTCAGCCAAAGCCGTTATAAAATTACGGCACATAAATATTCGTGACATTCGTATATAAATTAATATTCATCAGGTATTCACACGTTCCTCCATAAATACGCTTTTCTACGCCTCTGTAAAAATCACTTTACGAAACTGTTGTGATAAATAGAGCATTTGCTCCTATAGGAGCAAATGCTAGATATTTATCACAATGGTTTCAAATTACAAAATTTTGAACAATTTCCTTTTCTCTAGTTAGTGCTCCTTTTCAGTAGATTTATTCAAAGAGGTCGGGTCTAAAAAATAGCCAATGAGGTAATGGGTTAAAACAGGTTGAAAAGAAGTTTGAAAGAAATTTCATACCTTCAGTGGGATAATAGCTAACATAAAGAATGTATGTAACAAAACATTACGAAAGTCACTGAAAGAAATCATACTCAATAGATTTGCTACAGATTAACTAATTCTGATCTAAATCAATAATTATTCTTTAAATAAATTTACCGAAAATAATAAACTAGTAAAAAAGAAAATGTTAGAATTGTGTAGTTTTGAAAGCTTTGTGATAAATAGAGCATTTGTTCCTATAGAACAAATACTAGGTGTATTTATAACAAGGGCTTCAAAAACTGAAAAGAGGGAATGGGTTATGACTGAAAGTTCTCCTGCATCCATTCCTTCAAACACAATTTTTAGAACCATACTCAAGGCTATTTTGAGACCCAATCTCTTTGAATAAATTTACTGTCAGGCAGCATTTACTACAAAAGGGAAAAAGTTAGACATGTGTAGTTTTGAAACTATTGTGATATGAAGCCAATGCTTTATTTATCACCATGGTTTCCAAAAGTGACTTTTACAGAGGCATCAAAAGACATCAATGAGGGTATGAGTTTTATAGCCGTTATTGGGCTACTTAGTATACGTGTATTCTCAATGATAAAAAGTGAGTTTCATTCCCAATTTTGATTGAAAAGTTCCAAGTTCAGATTCAAAAGTGTTTAGTCAGATATTTCAGTCAGTTCAAAACTTCTAAAAGTTCATAAGCAAACAGCAGACCCAGATCAGATGGCTCCCGTAAGAGCTCTCTGATCTTTGTCTCCTGTTTGTTTATGAATTTTAGAAGTTTTGGCCTGACTGTATCTATTGTATCTGAAATGTAGAGAATTTGTTGAAATCTTCTTGATAACTTTTAAAAGTTCTCAAACTGGAAAAATTCCCGATTTCTAGGGTATGGGTCATCTTCCAAAAATAATGAAAACAAGAGAGTCGTCACGGGTGACAAATGCCCCCAAAGTGTTTGACACCGAAATGCATTTTGGCGGAAAAACAATACAATGTAATGCAGGTGTAACATGAAATTTTGATGCTGTTAAAAATGACACAGGAGTCAGTTCTTAACATTAGAAACAGAACCTTTGACGATTATGATAGCGAAGAAAAGAGCCAAGGGTCAAAACTTGGTTAAAAAGGACCCTAAGTCATTCTCAACCTTAAAAAGGACCCTGGGTTGATTGTCAATGTTTACGGTATAGGAGATATGCTCTGGACAAGCTTTTTGTATCTGGTAAGGTATAGGAGATATGCTCTGGACTGTAAAATTGAGGTCAAAGGTCAAGGTCAGTGATCTGAAAATGGTACACGACTCTCCGCCATCCCAAGATGAACTCACAAACCAAATTTGGAATCCGTAGCTGGTAAGGTAAAGGAGATATGCTCCGGAAAGCTTTGTGTAAAATCTAGAACAAAGGTCAAGGTCATAGTGACCTGAAAATGGTACGCGGCACACCGCCATCCCAAGATAAACTCACACACCAAATTTGGAATCCGTAGCTGGTAAGATATAGGAGATATTCTCTGGACAACCTTTTGTAAAATCGAGGTCAAAGGTCAAGGTCAAGGTGACCTGAAAATGGTACGCGACACTCCGCCATCTCAAGGTGATCTCACACACCAAATTTGGAATCCGTATCTTGTAAGGTAAAGGAGATATGCTCTGGACAAGCTTTTTGTAAAATCGGTCAAAGGTTAAGGTCAAGGTCACAGTTATCTGAAAATGGTACGCGACACTCCTCCATCCCAATATGAACTCACACACCAAATTTGGAATCCTTAGCTGGTAAGGTATAGTTGATATACTCCGGGTAAGCTTTTTGTAGCTGGTAAGGTATAAGCTTTTTTCAAAATCGAGGTCAAAGGTCAAGGTCACAGTGACCTGGAAATGGTACGTGACACTCCGCCATCCCAAGATGAACTCACACACCAAATTTGGAATCTGTAGCTGGTAAGGTAAAGGAGATATGCTCCGGACAAGCTTTTTGTAAAATCGGTCAAAGGTCATGGTCAAGGTCACAGTTATCTGAAAATGGTACGCGACACTCCTCCATCCCAAGATGAACTCACACACCAAATTTGGAATCCTTAGCTGGTAAGGTATAGGAGATATACTCCGGACAAGCTTTTTGTAGCTGGTAAGGTATAAGCTTTTTTAAAATCGAGGTCAAAGGTCAAGGTCAAGGTCACAGTGACCTGGAAACGGTACGCGACACTCCGCCATCCCAAGATGAACTCACACACCAAATTTGGAATCTGTAGCTGGTAAGGTAAAGGAGATATGCTCCGGACAAGCTTTTTGTAAAATCAAGGTCAAAGGTCAAGGTCACAGTGACATGAAAATGGTACTTGACACTCCCCCATCCCAAGATGAACTCACACACCAAATTTGGTATCCGTAGCTGATGTGACAAAGGAGATATACTCCGGACAAAAGGTACACATACCCACACACCCACCCACCCACCCACCCACACACACACACACACACACACACGGTGCGATCACTATATGCCGCCAAAGCCTAGCTTTGGGGGCATAAAAAGTCGGGCCCTATATGTGCCTTAACCCTTTCCCTAATATAAACGTGTTTTCATGCATTTGCAAACAAAGTAGACCCTGGTCAGACAGCTCCTATAGGAGCCGTCTGATCAGGATCTGCTCTGTTTGCTGATAGAATTTGACAGATATCTTTCTTTACTTTCTAAAATGGCTACAATGGTCCACCTTCCATATTTCTGAATACCTACTTTGTTAATCAATATTCAATAGGTATTAAATTTGTCCTAAACAAGAAAAGGGTTAAGGACTGAATGTGGGGTATAAGGTATATTTGCTCTTACCATTTCATGTTCATCGACTTGCCCACATCAACAAGCTGTTTTCCAATGACATGCTTGCCTGTGCTATCTGATCAAAGTTGTTAACAATCTAAAACAAAACAAAACTACATTTATGTTTTCCACACTAGAATTTTCAGATCTTAATGAAGCTCTGTGTCACGTCAACTCACTTGGTCTCTTAAATTGTCTGGATTAAAGCCATTTGTATGAGAGATACGACTCAAAATCATTAATGGCTTCAAACTTTAGGGAGGAAGAGAGCTACAGATAAAGGTGCATGCATGCTCAAATACTAAAATCGTCATTTCTCCACCAAACCCTATGTTGTGACCACTCTTTAGAATCGTCTCGCAGAGACAATTTTGAAGAGTGGTCACAACATTCGGTTAGGTGGAGAAATGAAGAAGTTATACTCAAAAATATTTAAATTTACGCATCTTATCTGGTACTCTGGAGAAGTCATTACTCCCTGAGTAAAGATTTGGGGAGAAAAGCACTAGAAGAAGAAGCATGTATTGTATGTCTGAAGTTTTGCTGAATGAGAAGCGGCACATGTTGACAATTTCGTCGTCTCAGAGGAACTATGATTTTTTTCATATTTCTATTGAATATTTTATCATTTCCGTCTCAGTCTGAGTACACAAATGTGAACTAGGGATAAAGTGGGCAATTTGCAATGGGCCGTCATGGACCGGGCTGTTTTGGACTCGGCCGCTTTGACGGGTCCACATTCATTATCCTGAGGTGCATGCTGAAGAAGATTAGTGGCTGTGAGCCTACGTACTATGGCTACGGGACAGTGGGTTTATGCTCGAGCCAGAGGGGCCTGCACTTATAAAGGCAAGAAGAACTAGAGGTTTTTGTCACAAAAACGGATGTCTCCCCTCTAATAAAAACAATATGTAAAGGGAAATCACTAAAAATGTTATGCTCTTGATGAATGATACTTCCCCTCATTATGCGTTTTCCACACTACATTTTTCAAGAAGAAAATGATAACAGCTAATAACTCCAAAAATACTGATGCATACCAGATTTATGGCCCTTGTGCATGACACTAACTTGCTCTTTCCAAAAATAAAATGTCACTCCAATAGCATCAGTCGAACAGGAGTTATTGATCGGCCAAAAAATGTAACAAAGGGCAACAACTCCATAGTATTGAAGCCAGAATTATGGCCCTTGTTCATGACACTTTCTCTCATCGTGGTATGAAGTTTCAATACGATGGCAAGAGCCATGTAAGATTTATCGTCCGTACAAGAAAGAATTAAACAAATGTACATGGGGCAATAACTCTAAATTTATTGAAGTTCAAGTTAAGGATCTTATGCATGACACTTTCTCTTATCATGATTGTTCCATGTATGAAGTTTCACTCCAATGCCATGAGTTACATAGGAGTAATCATCCGAACAAAAATTGTGATTTTTTTTTTACAAAGGGCAATAACTCCAATATTAGTGAAGCCAGAGTTATGGACCTTGTGCATGACACTTCCTCTCGTTATGATCTTTCCATATATGAAGTTTCAATCCAATGGCATGAGCCATATAAAAGTTATCGTCCGGACAAAAAAGTGTGATTTTTTTACAAAGGGCAATAACTCCTATATTAGTGAAGCCAGAGTTATGTACCATGTGCATGACACTTCTTCTCATTATGCTCTTTCCATATATATGAAGTTTCAATCAACTGGCATCAGGCATATTGAAGTTATTGTCCAGACAAAAAATTATGATATTTTTTACAAAGGGCAATAACTCCAATATTAGAAGCCAGAGTTATGGACCTTGTGCATGACACTTCCTCTCGTCATGATCTTTCCATATATGAAGTTTCAATCCAATGGCATGAGCCATATAGGAGTTATCGTCCGGACAAAAAAGTGTGATTTTTTTCGAAAGGGCAATAACTCCAATATTAGTGAAGCCAGAGTTATGTACCTTGTGCATGACACTTCCTCTCATTATGCTCTTTCCATATATGAAGTTTCAATCAACAGGCATCAGGCATATTGAAGTTATCGTCAGGACAAAAAGTGTGACGGACAGACAGACGGACGGACAGACAGACAACTCTCACAACAACAATATGTCTCCCCCATATAAATATGGGGGGAGACATAATTAAGAGAAGATGTTTAAACATACAACGTACATGTATACAATACAAAAGTTGTAATAAATGAGCAATAATTCACAACGGATGCATACCTCTTCGCCTATAAAAACATAAAATACACTTTAGATGAATAATAATTTATCGCAATGGCTGATTATTGTTTACGTATGGTGGCCAAAACGACGAATTTCGAAAGTGATTGTGCCCGAAACGACCCGAGATCTGAGGAATACAGGTCATCTCGTTACCTTGCCATTTCGTAACCGGACAAATCTGGTCACTTCGTAACCAGTTTCCTGGTCATTTCGTAACCGGTCGGGTCATCTCGTAACCACTGTTATATTTATGAATTAATATATGTATTATTAATATTTTCATGGTCAATACTAAAAAGATGTTGTACGTAATCTTAGGAAAAGATGACAGTAGCATATATATATAATGGCATCTTATTTTTATAATCAGGAATAAAAAAGTCAATAAATTTGTCATAAACAAATCATGTTAACTTGTTATTAATTGCGGTCGAATTAATCCTTTAATGAATTGTTGATAAAGTACATACACATTTGATTGGTGTAGCAGTAAAGCTGGTGTAAAATGAAAAACTGGAATTATAATGTTATTCTAATGTTAAAGAAAATGATTTAGAATACAGTTTGCAATACAATACTGCTACAAGCTCAAAGCGACTAGTTTGGGATTTAGAAGAGAAATTGACATGGGTTTACACTATTATCCAATGAATGGATGGCTATTTTTTATTAACCCTTTCCCTGTTCTATGTTTATAACAAATTTCCATACCTAATGAATATTCATAGAAAACAGTAATAATGAAATATGGAAGATAAACCATTTTATAGCCATGTTAGAAAGTATGGAAACAGATCTATCAAAGTCAATAAACAAACAGAGCAGACATGGACTATTTTCTTGAAGTAATTCCCGGCTCGTACTACAGTATGGATTGTTCCCTTCAGGCATCGTCATTTGGAATATAATATTTAATAACTCAGAAGCATATTCTTACATTAGACGGTACATATCGCACAATAGTATCTTGCTTGATCGGTATTCACAGACTGCGATAAAGTCAAAAAGTCAATGAAAGTAAGCTTAATCTTCTCTGAGTTATGAAATAATATTATACATTCCAATCAGTTCGTACTGACATCTAATGGACTGTAAAATTCAATGAAGTGATCAGAGGCTATATGTACTGATCGTCCAATTTTGACCAACACGATCTGGAAAATAACAAAGTTTAATCGTGTAAAAAATAGTCTTTGTAGTTTTTCCGCTGCTGTATCATATGCGCAACTTGCTAATTTGAACAGTTATGAAGGACAAAAAGGGATCAATTAGCACTTCTTTCATCATGATAATATAATTAAACAGTGGTTACGGGGTGCTACTAAACAGAGTCTGGTAGAGTCCGGTAGAGTCTGGAAGAGTCCGGTAGAGTCTGGAGGCTTTTTAAGAAGATTAAGTGCATTTTTCAAGATTATAATGCTGTTATATAACACTATTTAGTATGTTTGCAGCTATAGTAATTAATATCCATTTAAAAATGAGCGTATAATAGCTTGAAAACACCCGGTAAATGTTACCCGGTGACACGGTAATGGCCGACCTACGTCGGATAGAGTCTGGTCAAGTATTAGAAGCCCTATTAGTATAAGAATACCCTGCATTTTATCAGAAAACATTCTACATACATTAATAAGTGATTTCATCATAAATTCAAAAGCAGTATGCACTTGATATGCTTTATATGACAGATTTTATTTAGTCTTGTTGTGTGCATATGCGAATATCTTGCACATACAGTGTTTAGCCCTAAAATGACTGTTTCTGTAGCCCGAAAAGGGTTTTCCGTTTTCATCTCCAGACTACACTACCCTCCGACATTTCGCCAGACTGCAGCCAGAAAAAAGCGAAATAATAATCACTTATTAATATAAGCAGAATGTTTTCTGATAAAATTCAGGGTATTCTAATACTAATAAGGCTTCCAATACTTGACCAGACACTACCCGACTTACGTCGGCCATTACCGTGTCACCGGGATAATATTTGCCGGTGTTTTCAAGCTATTATAGGCTATTTTGTTAAGAATATTAACTGTTACAACTGCAAACATACTAAATAATGGTATTTATCAGCATTATAATCATGACATTGCACCTAATTGCCTTAAAAAGCCCCCAGACTCTACCGGACTCTACCGGACTCTGTTTAGTATCACCGGTGGTTACGAGATGACTCGACCGGTTACGAAACGACCAAGAAACTGGTTACGAAGTGACCAGATTTTGGTCGGTTACGAAATGGCAAGGTAACGAGATGACCAGATCCCGATCTGAGTAGCCCCCTCACCTCGGAAAATGAATAATTACGAACGATGCACTTTTGAAAAAAGTATTTGAACATGCACAATGTTTTATATGGTACCGTCAAAGAATGTCCGGTGTGATTATTTCGGTATATCTCTTGGCGGGAAATCCAGTAGGACGCGAATCTGGTCGTGGAAGGTCGCACTATTTGCTTGCTCCGCCTTCCGTCGCTTTTGTTCTCGTAACTCTCACGACGAGTTTGATTTTCCGGAGTGTCTATTGCCACTTCTTTTCCTAACCGGTGAAAGGGTAAAAATCACACGTATCGTGAGAACTACGCAATACGGCCATAAAATCCGATAACATTCTAATAGTACATCTTCTTCTTTTTGGGATCTGTGTGTTAACACAGATACCAAATCTACCGAAACGGCGAGAGCAAATCAGCCGGTCCTCACGAAACGATTTACTCAGATGTGTAATGTAGTTAGGTAATCAGCTGAACTTATTACAAAAAGTACTATCGTGGACCGTTTTTTAAGACAAGCAGTTACTGTATTTGATCATTTTTTCAACAAATATGACGAATATTTTTAAAATGAGGCGATATTAATAATATTGGGGTATTTATGCTCACTTATACACGAATCAATTTTTGATTAATTGATCGCCGCCATTTTGAATATCACGTGACTTTACGCCATAGGGAAACGCAACCTCCAACGCAGTTATCTCCCCTAATAGACCGCAGGCGTGGTGACAAGGGAGATCACTGTGAGGAGTTTGCAAATCGAGTAGGAGAATGAAAACTTTACGCAGAATTTGTTTACCAGACACGCGTTTTGGATGAGCTTGAAAATCGTAAGTACATATACATACAAACATTAACGCTTAGGTTATCATTGTCTTCTATTTATAGTTCTGCTATGACTTTCGTGAACACGATTTATTATCTTGAATCTTCCGAGTTATTATTGAAAACAAAAAAATAAGCCTTAGGTGTTCGAAAACTGGTTGGACCACGCTACAATGCTGTGAAAGAATATCGGCAGCACCTGCGCTATTAAGTTTTTAACTTATTCATCCCTGATACTTTAAGTTAAACCCCTTCCTCCATAAATATGCCTTTTTACGCCTTTGCAAACAAAGTAGACGCACAACAGGTTTCTGAACGACTCGGCACCAAACTAACCGGGTCCCTAGACAATTCGGCCCCAAAACGATTCGACACCATGGTCAACTCGGCCCCTCCCAAAAATTTACCCTAGACGATTCGGTACCTATTTATTTTCATGAGTTTTTGTTATCAAATTTACATTTTCCCTGTCAATCAAGCAATAAAATGAACTTATAAGGTGGATACAGATCATCATTATAAATTGTTATTACGGAACACAGAATTGGATTAAATCTATACCCGTAAATTTTTCGCACCAGTTTTGAAAACTTACAGGGATGACAGTTTTATTTGTTATAATAACAAATAAAACTCGTCTCAGTACTTTTTCAACTTATAAGGGCCGGCATTCTTCTTGGGGGTTTTAGACCTTAGAAATAATATGTATTATCATCACAAGGCAAACAAAAATATGAACAGTATCTTCTGCAGGGGCAATCTGATCTGGGTCTACTCTGTTTGCAAAGGCATAAAGAATTAAACTTATCATACCTGCAAGTAATTACCACCTGACTTTTAGGCATAATTAGACATGCTTTGCCAAATTGGTGGTCAATTTAAAGAGGTTTTATACTGTACAATGGTAATTTTCGTGGATCTACTCGTAGACATTGTTATAATGGTTTTGCACTAATTTCTCATGGTAGTTGTCTGATCAGGGTCTGCTCAGTTTGCTTATAATAATATTGTGTTATATAGATCAAATTCTATGGTTCTGTCTGTACCAAAATATCCTTTGTTAATAATATGCAATTTAAAAAATTTATCCAATAATATGATACCAATGATGTCATTAACCCTTAAATGAATATTTAAACAGAGAAAGGGTTAATTTATGGACATATAGTGAAATCTGAAGAAAATTTGTACAAGGCCTTCCTATATTGTTGTTATCCTGGTAATACACACTGAGAAAGTTAGACATTCTGACCAGCAAGGTGCTTTAGTATCATTTATATGCGTTTAGGCTTGTGAAAAAAAAGATGAATGATGTGTACAATTTTAAATATAAAATGTTTTATAGTCATTTACTCTATCAACAGGCCTCTTAACCCTTTCCCTGTTCTATGTTTATTTCAAATTTAAATACCTATACTGAATATTCATGAACAAAATAGTTATATGAAATATGGAAGGTTGAACATTGTAGCCATTTTGGAAAGTAAAGGAAAAGGTCTACAAAATTCCATTAGCAAACACAGCAGACCCTGATCAGACGGCTCCTATAGGAGCCATCTGATCTGGGTCTACTCTGTTTGCATATGCGTGAAGACACATTATATAAGGAAACGGGTTAATGCCTTTGCAAAGAGCATATATATCCATATCAGATAGTATCTATATCAATATAAGAGCTCTCAGATCAGGGTCTGCTATGTTTGCTTAAGTTATGAAATAATTAAGATGATAATACAGTTTCTAGCATGTTTAAAACAGAATTGTCTGTAGTGTCATTATAAATATTCAGTTAATATCAACTATAAATGTAATTATTACATTTGTTATTATAAATAGTAACATTTTTACGTTATAAATGATCCAATATCATTTAAAAAAATAGAGTTGTGTGGTCTGAGCAGACCAATACAGACCTAGCAACGGACCAATAACAGATATTGTGCCCGCTGCCAAGATAATCATTCTAAATCTATATCAACAGAACCCTGATATGCGATGAAGGTCTAATTTTGCTCCGATGATGCAAATGTTATCAAAGTTCTCGTACACAGTATACCGAATAGTCCCCAAACCATGGCTTTTACAAAGACAATCCTCACCCGATTCGATTCAAATTTACATGCCCAATACATGTGCACGTACCGGTGAATAAAAAGAGCACTCTGTCCGCTCTTTCCAACGCCAAGTTTTGAATAATATGAACCCGTCATAATGACGTCATCTAATGACTGTGTGACTTGATAGTGCTGATTCTTTCAATCCTTTGAGAATCTATTGCACCTAGTACATGGAGATCCAATTTGACCCATAAATGTAATAAACAGGTTATTACACAGGTGACTATAGGGCCGCAGAGTGATATAGTCCCTTACCTTGATATAGTAACTCGGGCTAAGCCCTCGGGCCAATTGCAAGGTGGCGGGCCAATATATCACGCTGCAGCTTTAGTCACCTGCGTAATAACCGCTATTTGTTTGTTGCGGCCCTAGTCACCTGCGTAATAACCCCTATTTATTTGTTATATGAATATTTATGGTGTAGGGGATTAAGAAATATTTCCAGAAATACATTTTAATCATAAACATTAATTTTATTTGCAGGGGACAGTAATTTCGACAAGATTCCAAACAACAAGGGACCTGACACGCCAGTTTTCTAACAAAGCCCACTATGCTTTAAATGCCACAGAAATGGAGAATAATATTGCTTTATTGACAAAGAGCTTTCAATGTCGAAACACAGTAATTGTCGCCACAAAGCAAGACCAAATCAATGAAACATTTTTATCAACATCCAAACAAGATTTCCCAATACTGATCTAAGTATGAAAAGCTTGTTCAGCTGGTGCTGACTTTGTGATATACGAATTGTTAAAATCTACTGAACTACTTTAGATACTAGCAGCCAGTGTTTGCTGATCTCCATATGGAACAGTAGTTGGTTAAAGATTGTCGGAACATTGAAAAGCTTTAGACTGTGTGACTTGATAGCGCAGTCAGTAGAGTGTTAGCATGGTAAGCCACAGGCCCTGGATTCAAGTCCCAGTCGAGTCACAACTTTTTCACATGTACCAGTTTATTGCAAAACAATTTAGTCAAAGACAGTATGATGGTAATTCTAAACGGATAATTAAATAGAATATGTTGGCATGCTGAGAGAGATGGGCAGGACTCTGAAGCATGATGTTTGTCAACAACTTGGACATATTAAAAAGCAGAAAGGACTATCAGAAGCTATCCCAACGTTTTGTAAAATGAGCAACCAACATGTCTCAGAATGAACCTAATGAACTACTTGGGATACAAGCAATCAGTATTTGTTTGTCGACCCTGTAGATGATGCTCAGTTTGTAAAACCATGCAGAGTTGTCATGCCATGGTCACAGTGATCAAAACTTGATCATAGCAGTTTAGCCTTTACTCCATGAATATTCATGGTAAGAAATTATCATATGACATGAATATAAATGGGTTGAGTTTTAAAATTTTGCAACAGCATTTTTAAAACAGGGGTTTTTGGCCACAGCAGAAACTGTAGAGCTAAATGTATGTTATGTCAGAAGCAAATAGAACATGCCCTGATCAGATGACTCATATAGGCAGAGGTACAGATAAGGGTGTGTTCCCAAATACTAAAATCGTCATTTCACCACCAAACCCTACACTGTGACCACTCTTTACAATCGTCTCGTCTAGAAAATTACTGAAGAGTGGTCACAGTATATAAGGTTTAATTGGTGGATAAATAAAGGAGCTATTCTTGAAAATGTAAAGGCATCTTATTTGGAGCTCTGTATAAGAACTGTCTGATGTGGGTCTACCCTATTTGCAAAGGTGTAGAAAGGCGCATTTATGGAGTAAGGGGTTAACACAGTATGAGTGGTATATAAGGAACTAGACTGACAACACCCAGATGGTGATATATATATATATATATATAAGAGCTGAATATCTTTGCAAAAAGAGTATACCCATAGCAGACAGATGTGGGAGACTAGGAGCCGTTTGATTGGGTCTGCTCTTTTTGCTAATAGAATAATGTATAGATTAAAGTTTCTGCCATTACCAAAATTATTGTTAAACGTTATATCAAGAATAATATTACAATCAATGTTCATATTGTCATTATTTCATGTAGCAATGGGTTTAGAGACATAATTTATCTGACAATGTTCAATACTTTATGTCAATAAAGACTTTATTCCATGAATATTAATATTAATTTATATGTAAGAAAGTATGACATCATCATGATTATGAATATTAACTAGGTTAATTTTTGTAAAAGCACATGGACACTGGAATATTTTGCCATGGCAGAAACTATAACCGTATAGATCTACATGTATATTATATCTAAACCCTTTCCCTGTTCATTATTCATTTAAGAAATATTGATGTATCATGAATATTTATATAAGCTGAATGTTAATATAAACCTTCTAAGGAATTTTTTACTCTGAAAAGAACTATAGAATCATATCTATATCATGTCTGACAGTCAGGTCAAGTAAAGAAGAGCAGACCCTGATCAGACAACAACTATAGGAGCCATCTGATCAGGATCTACTCTGTTCGCAAAAGTGAAAAGGCATTTGGTAAACCCTTTCCTCCATAAGGCTAAGGCTTTGCAAACTGTTAACAGAGTAGGTCCAGATCAGGATCTACTCTGTTCGCTCATGAAATAATATATTTAATTGCGATTCAGGACAATTGCCGATTCTCCTAGGACAGATTGCCATCGCATACAAGTATGTTAAAGTCACTTTTTTAAACCATTGTGATAAATAGAGCATTTGCTCCAAAGGAGCAAATGCTCTATTTATCTTAATGGTTTAAAATCTACAAAATAATGAACATTGTATTTTATATCCCCACAAACAAAGTTTTGGGGGGTTTACTGGAGTAACCATGTCCATCCGTCTGTTCATCTATCCGCCCGTCTGTCAGTCCGTCCATTCGTCCAGATCATAACTTCCAAAGTATAAAAGCTATTGACTTCAAACTTCATATACAGATAGATCACATGGACTGCAAATGCATTGCACAATGTTCGTAACTCTGTCTTCAGTACTTCTGGAGTTATTGCCCTTGTTTATTTTTCTCAAAATTTAGCTTGTCCGGATCATAACTTTCAAAGTGTAAAAGCTATTGACTTCAAACGTCATGTACAGATAGAACACATTGACCACAAATGCTTTGCACAAGGTCCATAACTCTGTCTTCATTATTTCAGGAGTTATTGCCCTTTGTTATTCTAGTGAAAATCTGGTTTGTCCGACTCATAGCTTCAAACATATAAAAGCTATTGACTTCAAACTTCATATTGAGATAGATCACATTCACCAAAAGCACAGTGCACACGGTTGGTAGCTCTGTCTTCAGTATTTTTGGAGTTATTGCCCTTTGTTATTTTTTTTTTTAAAATCTGGCTTGTCCGGATCACAACTTTCAAAGTATAAAAGCTATTGACTTCAAACTTCACATACAGATAGACCACACATTGACCACAAGTGCAGTGCACAATGTCCATAACTCTGTCTTCAGTGTCTTTGGAGTTATTGCCTTTTGTTATTTTTGTCAAAAATTGGCTTGTTTTAATAAACAAAGCTTTTTTATACGCCCACCTAATAAAGGTGGTCGTATATTGTCGTGGCCCTGTCCGTCCGTCCGTTCGTTCGTTCGTCCGTCAACATTTTGTTTGTCCGCTGTTTTCTGGGAAAACTATTTGACAGATATTAATGAAACTTCACACAAATGTTAAATGCATCAAGATCTGTAGCTGAGTTGATTCTGAGGTTCATTTTATTTTTCATTCTAGAGTTATGGCCCCTGTCTTTAAAAAATATGCAAATAGTTTGTCCGCTGTTTTCTGGGAAAACTATTTGAGAGATATTAATGAAACTTCACACAAATATTTAATGCATCAAGGATCTGAAGCTGAGTAGATTCTTAGGTTCATTTGATTTGTCGTTTTGGAGTTATGGCCCTTTTACTTAAAAAATAATGCAAATACATTAAAAAATAGTTTGTCTGCTGTGTTCTGGGAAAACTATTTGACAGATATTAATGAAACTTCACACAAATGTTTAATGCATCAAGATCTGAAGCTGAGTTGATTCTGAGGTTCATTTGATTTTTCATTTCAGAGTTATGGCCCTTGTCCTTAAAAAAATATGCAAATAGTTTGTCCGTTGTTTTCTGGGAAAACTATTTGAGAGATATTAATGAAACTTCACACAAATGTTTAATGCATCAAGATCTGAAGCTGAGTTGATTCTGAGGTTCATTTGATTTGTTGTTTCGGAGTTATGGCCCTTTTACTTAAAAAATAATGCAAATAGTTTGTCCGCTGTTTTCTGGGAAAACTATTTGACATATATTAATGAAACTTCACACAAATGTTAAATGCATCAAGATCTGAAGCTGAGTTGATTCTGAGGTTCATTTTATTTGTCGTTTCGGAGTGATGGCCCTTGTCCTTAAAAAATATGCAAATAGTTTGTCCGCCGTTTTCTGGGAAAACTATTAGAGAGATATTAATGAAACTTCACACAAATATTTAATGCATCAGGATCTGAAACTGAATTGATTCTGAGGATCATTTGAATTTTCGTTTCAGAGTTATGGCCCTTGTCCTTAAAAGATAATGCAAATAGTTTGTCGGCTGTTTTCTGGGAAACTGTTTGAGAGATATTGATGAAACTTCACAAAAATGTTTAATATATCATGATCTGATGCTGAGTCGATTTTGAGGTTTATTTGATATGTTGTTTCGGAGTTATTGCCCTTTTACTTAAAAAAAATGCAAATATATGCAAATAATTTGTCCACTGTTTTCTGGCAAAACTGTTTGACAGATATTAATGAAACTTCATAAACATGTTTAATGCATCAAGACCTGAAGCTAAGTTGATTCTGAAGATCATTTGATTTGATGTTTCGGAGTTATGGCCCTTGCACTTAAAAAAATAATGCAAATCTATGCAAATATGAGGATGGCCATAACTTTTTCATTTGAAATGATATTTACTTCAATTTTTTTACATGGTTAAACCTTAATATGAATTTTCACATATATTACGGGGATTTTGATATGTCATTTTATTCAAAAGTTATGGTCCTTGAACTTCGTGTGTTCATTGCTTTGTTAGTCGGTCAACTTTTAGTTTGTCTGTGGTTTTCTGGGAAAAATATTAAAATGATATAAATGAAACTTAATACAAATGTTTTAAGCAACAAAATTTGAAGCTGAGTTTATTTTGAAGTTCATTCAGTTTGTCTTTACAGGGTTATGGAACAGATAAGCGTTGGCACCCGCTTGTGCTCTGGTTTAATTACTTTCAAACAGATGCTTTACTTGCAACATATGTTTATTTGCTGTTTTATACTTTTTCTTGACATTGTCTACAATAAAATTTTCATCATAAATACATTTACTCTTTTTTTCTCCCATTTCAAAATCTGTTAACAATTTCAGGTGATTGCCATTATAGATTGTAAAACTATACAACCATTCTTGATTATCTACATGAATTGTTTGCGAGGTTCCAATATTTAATTAATTTTAAACTTATTTTTGTATACATTTATATAAATATATTTATATATAATGTTTTCAGAAGATCAAGATTTCTTGACACTGTTCAACTTGTACCTTTACTAAATTATACTTCAAATTTGGAAATTGGGTTTGAAATATTTACATAAAACATGCAAAATGCCAGCTACCACCAGATAAGATTTCAGCATCTGGGAACATAAAAAATAACTCGCAAACAAACACCCAAATACAGTAGAATCTCTCTAGACCGAACAGAAAATAAACATTATTTTCGAGGATTCAAAACAGGTGGCTGCTTGATGCAGGCTGACAGCGATACGGAAACTTCTGCCGGAGCTTTTTGTATAGTTGGTCAGCATACAGCAGTCTTTAATGCCCAGTCATAATGTTTATATTCGTCCGGTTTAGAGAGGTTCTACTGAATAACACACGTTTTCTTTCCAAAAACACAGATCCCTTCAGTACTATCAGTACTTTGATCTTCTTCTTCCTATTTCAACTTGGTGAATATTCTGCCAGTTTGTGGTCTGCACTTATAAACCCCTCTTCCTGCCCTAAGCCCCTTTTGGAAAAGTATGTTTTGCTCAGTCAGTAGAGATTTAAAATAAATGATTCTAGTGACGGGGCATTTGCTTTGCTAGGTGGTAGAGCGTTCCAGTCTTTTGTTGTTTGTACAAAAAAAAAACATTTCTTAGGATCTATGGCAAATGTTTGTTATAGAAATACATTGAAATGTATTTAATGGGACGAATAAAATAGTTATATAAGTAAAATATAGATCTGAATACTGTTTTTTTGTAGGCCCAATGTAAGCAGATTCCAAAATATTCAAAACTCTGTCCCATATATAAAAAAGTAATTAGCCTGCACAGTCCCTGTACATGTTATCGGGTGGGTGAAAGTAACGAAATAATATTCCCGTGAACAGTGTGCATGGTATAGATAAATACTGCATTAATGAAACGGAATAAAACTGAAAATATAAACAAAATGAATTACCCACCTCACATATGAACCGAACCGTATGTAAGAAAAATTCCATATAACAATTTTAAGTAGTAACTAATGGCAAATTTACTCAAATACAAAATACACTATTTTACGAAATATCCCTCATGTAGTATTATCGAGCGATTCCCACAAAATTCCGTGAAATACTAAACAAGAGGGCCATTTTATCATGCAGTAAAATGAAAACTGCTATAAACTGGTTCTTCTGTTTAAATAAAAGCAACCAAAAAACTGCTCCATGAAAAGGACTGCTATTTACTGCAAATTAAACCATTTTTTCAGGTAGCAGTTATGTTTTACTGTTAAAAACTGTCACAAATGAATGAAGCTATACATCCAGTTTTAGCAGTTATTTGAAAACTACAGTAAACTGCTCACCAACAACTGAGAGCCATGATAAAATACTGCTAAAGAAGGCAGTATTTTCAAAAAACTGCTATACAGTTTTTAGCAGTTCTTTTTCCTAAGGGTAAACCCCAAATAACTCACTCACTTGGCGATGTGACATTTGACAATTGGGTACAGATTTCTAGAGTTTTTGACATTTACGAATGTTTTATCTCTAGATTTTCCTGGGCGAGTCGATTGCAGTGTCATTATATCTCAGGGTTACCCATATTTGTATTGCCAAAATAATTATGATTGGAAAAGTAGAAAAGTAGTTGCCTTAATGCACTGCATTTCATATACATGTATACGCCCTTTGTTTAAAAATCACAGGCCGTGTCTGGTAATCACTTCCATTGACATAATCTGTCCAATCAAATATGCAAATTTTATTTGCTATGCTCAAAGTGTACTCGTGCATTACACGTGCGAACACTTCAAATAACAAAACCTCGTATCTCTCAAATCTTTCATTTGTGATAGAAAAGACCCTTTTGCACGTATTCCACAAATTTTAACCTGAAATACAATAACCTGAATTGGTTCCTAGATACACTTATTCTCAGCTAAAAGAAACCAAAATATGACCAAGTCCGCCATATCAGTGACTTGGCTATACCCCCCCCCCCCCCCCCCAGCACCTTATTCCGTCATCTAAGAATATGACACTAAAACCGTTGAGCGCCAACGTTTCACAAGAACTCTTAAAGTTTTCGTGAAAATGTATCCAGCCCAGGGTACCCAAAAAGATAAAACGTTATACACACTACTTCTTCTGACTATTGATAATTGAAAAAGTAGTAAATGGAAAAGTAGTAAAGTCAAGCAGGCAAAGCCACATACAAGACGCAACCACCACCAAAACACCCATAGACAGCATGACACACACACACACAACCACAACCACACACCCAAACGCACACACACACACGAAATGAACACAGAAAAGACCCACAAGAACCAGAGACAACCGTTCCACGCACGAACAAAATCACAAGCACAAAGACGCAAGGCAAACAAAAGGAAGGATAACAAAGAGAGTACCGCTTTGGCACGGTCAGTAGCAAAAACACCACTGGGGGTTTAAA
This sequence comes from Azorinus chamasolen, assembly GCA_963576725.1. NCBI lineage: Eukaryota > Metazoa > Mollusca > Bivalvia > Cardiida > Solecurtidae > Azorinus > Azorinus chamasolen. The sequence goes on from OY755240.1 coordinate 9,372,986, forward strand.
CCGGTTTACGGACGTCCTAACCTCACACTTATCTCAAAGTCACCCTAGCTAAACAAACATTGTAAATAAAGGTATCCCCGTCGGACTTCCCCACAGCATAGAAGACAGTAATCACAGTACAAAATGTAAATCATAGCATAACAACTGTGAAAGTCCGTCAAATATGTACTCAATGTCTTTGCTGAAGTCAGAGCACCTGCAGGTAAGCCGTTAAGGGCACGACAGGGAAAAAGCAATACATGAGTCTGGTAAGCTCATCCTGTATCCAAGTTTAAGAGTATACCATCATAGAGTACTACCCTCGGCCTGTCATCGCGCAAGCAAAGAGGGAAGCGTAGCTACCGACTGTAAAAGGGTCGATAACCAAACATGCAGTGCGGTGCAATATAATAGGATCATAACCTTTCTTTTTAAATGTTTTAATGCGTTTTATGAACAAATCATGAAAATGGATATGACCCCGAATTTTCCTAAGTTTGTAGATAACATCCCCATAAAATTCTGGTAGAGAAATGCCTTGTCGCAGTAACGTCCGTAGATTGCAATTATATTTACTAATGAGAGGTAAATTTCGATAATAAAATTTAGAAAAAGTTTTCCGAAGTTTGTGATATCTGTAACCTTGCTTAAGAAGTTTATCAATTATAACTAAATTACGTCTGTTAAAATCTTCAAGCAAAGAAAAGGATCGGGCAAACCTAATAAGTTGAGAAATATAAACCCCATAAGATGTAGAACGTGGCACATCCCCATCTAGAAAAGGATAATAAACAATTTTAAAATTAAAGTCTTCTCTTTTATCGTATACTTTGGACGAAACTTTATCATTTGTAATTGAAAGATTCAAATCTAAAAATGAAGCATTAATGTCAGATTGATTAACTTTGTTTAATGACAGTTCTTTTGGGTAAATTGAAGAAATCATAGTATCAAAATAAGGATTATCTGAATTCAAAATATCGTCTAAATACCTTGAAGTTTTATTAAAAGCATTAACAATAGCGGTCTGTGAATCAGGTTTTAAGCTAAGCATAAAATCCCTCTCGTAGCAATACAAAAACAAATCTGCAACAAGAGGGGCACAATTTGTACCCATGGGTATACCAACAACTTGACGATATATGGTATCCCCATAACGCACAAATATATTATCTAAAAGAAAGGTAAGAGATCTACAAACATCAAGGCAAGTCCACATTGTGTAATATTCAACTTCTGAATTCGAAAAGAATGAACGTTGAACATTACAAGCAATGAACATTTTGTTTTCTCTGGCAAAGGTTTTTTCTATTAATTCAATAAGTGTATCCTTTATAAGATGGTGAGGTAGAGTAGTATAGAGTGTAGAGAAATCATAAGAGCTTAGTAAAGAAATGTTATACTGTTCATTTTCAAGTTTTGTTAAAACATCATTTGAATTTTTTATGGACCAAAAAAACATTAATACCAGAATTTTCATATATTTTATCACAGTAGCGTTTTACATGTTCTTTGATCGTAGTAAGACAGGACGTCAAAAGTATAGATAATTTAGTAGTGGTACAACAGCTAGAGTTGGCAATAAAACGCGCCTTATAAAGTCAAGCAGGAAAAGACACACAAAAACGCAACCAACACAACAGCACCAACAGAACACCATGAAAAAACGCACATGTGCAATATACATACACAATACAATGCATGTATATACATGTGCTTGTTACCGGACACGGCCTGTAATTCTGAGACAAAGGGTTAATACATGTACATGAAATGCAGTGCCTTAATAAGCCAACATCATAATTATTTTGACAATGCAAATATTGGCAATTCTGGCCTATAATGACACTACGATCGATCCACTCGGAAAATCCAGAGTTAAAACATTCATAAATGTCAAAAACTCTGGAAACCTGTGCCCAAATGTCAATTGTCACATCAATCGCAAAGTGTTGGGCCACACCTAAAATGTATAATAGGGCTATCATAGTTTAACCCTTTACCCAATAGCCTATTTCTAGTTTTGAAGACAGGTGACTACTTAAAGCAGGTTGAAAGTAAAGCAGAATGCGCCTTAATGCGCATTCTGCTTTACTTTCAGCCTGCTTTAAGCTACCACCTCCTAGAATATAGAAACTATTTATGATGCTATATGTTCATTATTTTAAAAATTTGAACTATTTTCTTCAGCGGAGGAATATATTAAACTCGCTTAAAGCCGCTTCTATCAGGTAAAGGGTTAACGCGAATAAAGACCACCATAACATACATTAAAAATATCTATCACATACATAACATATTTGATTCCTAAGGCAATCAGTATAGTACAAAACTAGCAAAGTGACTTCAGTTCAGACTTATTGTCACAGAAAGTCAGAGCCGTTTTTAGAGTCATTTTTGCAAATAAAGGGCCGCAACTCCTAAGTATTACTTTTAAGGCACTGCTTTTCATGCACATGTATTCAACCTTTGTCTCAGAATTACAGGCCGTGTCCGGTAACAACTACAGCGATTTACATGGCTATCGAAGCTGACCAAGATATAATGGTCACAGACATGTGTGAAAAGTTTGGTGTGGATTAGACAAAAAAGTGAAAAAGTCTGAACAAATTATTGTAGATGTGCGTACGTACGTACGGACGGACTAGAGCACCCCTATATGCCACCAATATGTGTAGGGCTTGATATGCAAAGCCCGGATCTACTTAAGATCTAAACCGCGAGACACTTTCAGATTGCTATCTAAACTATTTGCAACATAGCCGTCTTTACTTTTGCCTGATCTCCACCTCCCATGACGCTTCCAGCATTTATCATTTACATCACAATTTGCTGCTTTGGTAGCACCCCCTCCACCCGGCTCTTAGGGAATACAGTCCTATGTTCCAATCTCCTGTATAAGGCATGTCCTAACACTATCATGACATCGTGCGCCTCAGCTCAATACGCCGTAAACAGGGACGTCATCGGTGAAATCGCTTCAAATTTAAAAGTAAAATGCCATGAGTGTCGAACAAGCAATAGCAGAAATAAAACGTTACAAGTCTATCTATAAAGTCTGGAGACACAGAAGGAATTTTCTTCCCAGAATTGTATAGCATGGTCTTACCGTCAATCGAACCTCTTAACTTTTGACTAGGAACAAAAAACGTTTATATGAATATTGAAGAAAAAAATAAATTAGCAGTTCAAAATAATCTTTTATACATATCCTGAAACACTTAAATATGTTTATCCTCATCTATTAATCCCCAACAATCCAGTGTCCCCCACCACCCGCATAACAAAAGCAAAAATGACTGCCAGAAAAACCTCACCTGCTTATCGAACCTTTATTTTAGAAACTCTTTACTGTCACATAATACTCATAGTCACGTTATTTCATCATGGGCACACGATGTAAGCAAATGCAATATTATGCACATTCATAAATCCAGGAATCCTATGAAAACAGAGTACTGCCTTCATGGTCAACCCCTGACTGTTGTGGACAGAGCTGCTTATCTAGGCATTGAAATAGCTTCAAATCTATCCTGGTCCTCACATGTAAATAAAATTACCAGTAAGGCAAGTCAAAATTTAGGTTTTCTGAAACGAAATCTTCATTCTTCTAGACCTGAAACTAAGGCAGCAGCATATAATTCCATTGTAAGACCCAACCTGGAATATTGTTCCAGTGTCTGGGATCCTTATCACCAGAAGGATATTGATAAACTCGAAAGTATCCAGCGTAGGGCTGCTCGATTTGTTTCTAATAATTACGGCAAGACCCCGGGCACTGTCACAAACATATTGAATGACTTGAAATGGAACTCGTTGCAATCAAGAAGGCAGTTCAGTAGACTCTCATTTTTCCACAAAATTATCTACAATCATGTTGATATCAACATCAATCATTTTCTAACACCTTACACAAGACAGTCCAGACACTACCACCACTTAGCATACCAAATACCTTCCACCACAGCTGACTATTTCAAATACTCATTCTTTCCACATACAGTTGCCCAGTGGAATACACTACCATCGGATGTAGTCAGTGCTGAATCAATCCTTGGATTCAAGTCAGCACTGGCTGCATCGATGTATTATCCGCAGTCAAGCTCAAGAGCTCTTTTATCTGTTTTTTAACAATACTAACTTTCTTGCACATTTCTTGTAAGTAGGGATTTTATTTCACTTTCTTGTATGTTTTTAGGTCTTTGCACCACCCTGTTTGGAGGTACCAAGTGGATTGAGTAGCTTGTGCCTCAAAACAGTCTATCATACTTTTTAACCCCCGTGCATGGCGATAATACTCAATAGTGAGTGATAGCCATTAATATAGAAGAAGAAGAAGACCTTTGCACAAGCTGAAGGGGTCAGAGCTGTCAAACATTTTTAATGTAGTACACTTTTCAATTCATGTTGATATTCTATAACGTAGTCATGTTTAGCATAGTTGAACGGAAAATAAACTGTATTGACCTGTTTATTACGTATATTTCGTTTTTAAAGCTACGAGGCACTGTTTACAGACAAAGCAACGGTACTCATGATTTTATGACGTAGTGTGCACTTGAACATGCGTAAAAACACAAAAAATGAAAGGTTCGATAAACAGGTGAGGTTCGATAGAAGGTGAGAGTACGATATATTTGTGCTTCTCTTATATGTCGCAAGGTCATATGCCTTACTGTGTAATTATTGAAAAGAAAAGTAATAAAGAGTTTGAGATGACCCCCATTTTTTTAATCTATAATCCGACCTCGTCTAAGCTAAAAATCTCTATCAGGATGTTATCGGAATTTATGGCCGTATTGTGTAATTCTCATGATGCGGGTGATTTATAGCCTTTCACCGGTTCGAAAAAAAATACGTGGAAATAGACACTCCGTTTAGAAACTGAAAATGGCTGAGAAAATGCACGTTAGCGATACGCAAACGGATATTGATATGGAAAAAGACGATGAAAGCGATAGCAATGATGAATTGGAGTCAGAAAACAGCGAGGAAGATGAGAAGGAAGAAGCAGAACTGAGAAATAAATGTGACTTGATCAAGGAACAGGTATACAGTCAGTCAGAGAAATCTTATATCGTAGACTCGCCTTTATCGAACCCCACCTGTTTTTCGAACCTTTCATTTTTTGTGTTTTAACGCATGCACAAGTGCACACTAGTATGGTCTCACCGTCTATCGAACCTCTGAACCTTTGACCAGGAACAGAAAACGTTTACTGTGAATATTGAAGAAAAAAATAAGTCAGTAGTTCAAAATACATGTAATCTTTGAAATACATGTAATCTTTGATTTACGGACGTTTCGGTAAATGACCAGTTCGGTAAATTGATTTTATATAGTGAATGTTCCGGACGTTTCGGTAAAAAGGTCAATTATAGCAATTAAAGGTTTATATACCGGTATATCACACCTTTTGTTGGCGGATAGCGTTTGATCTGTAGTCACTTGTATCATTATAAATGGGTTGGGTCTAAACTATACGATGTAGTTTTGGAAAGAGTAAATTTCTATGCCGAATCGGAATAATTGTTATGAAAGTGGGATATCGAAAAAACATACAAAAAGGGTATAACAACGACTCACTCTCTGTCTGGTAAAACAGTGTAGACCCAGATCATCAATTGGTTTAATCCTTTCACTGCCTTAGGTATTTGCTAACAGTTTGGGTCCGTAAAGCGATGACTGATCAGAATTCAAAGTATTTCACACACAAAACAAACAGTTGATTTGACTCATTTGGGCAATAGTTTTTTTGCAAACAGAGTCATTTATATGTATTATGGAAATAGTGTATATAATTATTATCTTTTTGCAAAACTATGTACATATTTTATGGTGAATATTAAATATATATCCAGTACACTTTTCGTTATCAATTATTTTGCCAATATATTTTTATATTTAAAAGCTCCAGTTATTTTCAACACCCTTCGCATGTCCATATTCATTGTTAGATCAGGATCCATACATTATACAACTAAAACCCAGCTGCAAACGTGGCACAAACATCGTCGAACTGTTTCAGTGTTACTGGGAGAGGTGCGATATAAATCTACTTAATCCTTTAATTACTATAATTTACCTTTTTACCGAAACGTCCGGATCATTCACTATATAAAATCAATTTACCGAACTGGTCATTTACCGAAACGTCCGGCACCCTAATCTTTTATACATACTTTCACGAAGTAAATACAGACGGAGTGGCATCGAACTATAAACCGATGCAATGTACTGAAACACTTGTCGTCGCTTACCTGTGCATCGTTATCGCTAAAATAATCGATATCGAGCTCTTGGTTACTGATTTTATAGTGAGGCGATAGCGAATTTTTAATACAAAAATGTCACCAATATCTGCGAAAGTTTCTCTACATTCATTATATATCGTCAGATTTTTATATAAATGGTTTTGTTAGACAGCTTAGACATTCATCTTCATTTTATGGAATTGTCAGTTTTCAATATGCGTGTGGCAATATTTTGTAACGAGTTAAAATGTTGCGAAATGAAGCTGAATCATAGACGAGTGCAAAATACAGAACACACACACACGAACAAGAAACCACTAATTAATCATGAAAAGATCCTATAATCTTTAGATTTTTTTGAATTGATGTTAGAATATATCAAATATAGTATAAAAAAAGAGTTAAAATCCTATTTGGTTTTTTTAATCACCAGCTGTTGCACCAAGCAGTTTGCATGAAGGTGACAGAAACGAATCGCCATTCATGAGAAAAATAACCTTATACAGATCTGGAAAACTTACAGGAATCTGAAAAATGATAATCATCATGTAATAGTTTAAAAATTTAGTGTCAGGATGACCTTGAAATGATCAAATTAGAAACCCTAAGTAAACCATAAGCACACCTGGAAAACACGGTTCCTTTTTCATGCCACCTGTTAACCTGCACATGCGTTTGTGTTCAACAGTCATGGCCAGTTTATAGTTATAATAAGATATGGAAGGCGCAGCATTGTAGCTATTTAAGAAAGTAAACAAACAGTGAGACCTATCACATTCCATTAGCAAACAGAGCAGGCCCTACGCATTGATGAGAATGAAAAGGTTAAAATCCTTCATCTGTTCTATGCTGCAAAAATTCAAAACCTATCAAATATGCATGTACAAAATAGTTGTAATGAAAAACGGAACGTGACACATTGGAGGGATTTTATAAACTAACAAAACATGATTATATTTATTGCTAAAACAACACTTTGAAGTTTTGCCATGGCATAAACTGTAGAACCATATATATATTATATCATAAGCAAACAGAGCAGACCCTGATCAGACGGCTCTTTTAGGAGCCATCTGATCTGGGTCTACTCTGTTTGCAAAGGCGTATTTATGGAGTAAAGGGGTTTTTTATTCAAAAGGAGCAGGGTATAATGTACATGCAATCGTTCATGGTTAGTGTTAGTAAAGGTTAGTGAGGGATAAATGAAACATGAGACCCAATAGTTTCAATACATGTATTGTTATTCACAAAGTAAACAAATTCTTATTTATTCATTTGCATAAATATTATAAATATTTGGAGAAAGACAGAGCTCCAGATAACTGCGTATATCTTCTCCTCTAAACCTTATCTTGTGAGTACTCATTAGAATTAGAATTGGCCCGTCATGGTGATTCTAATGAGAACTCATGAGACGGGGTGGGAAAACAATTCAACTTTTTACCTCTCAACCATATGGTTGCTGCCTAGAACTCTGTAAAGACAAAAAATGATTATGAAAACAAGTGAATTAGGTTAAATCATGCAGTGAATTTTTTCTCTCCATTTATTCAAAGTTAAGAATCATGTAAAAGTGCAGGTGACAAGGTCTGATGAGCTGTATATCAAACTTCAGAAATGTTGAGACAAACATTTAATAAAATTTCAACTACGATGAAAAAATGGAGAGGTGCTGGGAGATAAACCGAATTGTACTCACAAATAAGTTAATATATGTTTGTATACAAGTATTCCCAGCAGAAACATAGAGACTAGTTAATCCATATTTACACCATGCACAGAACATAAAAAGTGCATCGACACTAACACATTTCAGACACTTTGCAAATGATGACACTGTTTAACCCTTTCCTTTCTGCTTGCAAAATAGCGAAATGGCAAAGGTTATATCACCAAATTAGAAACATACAGACTTCTTCCATTTATCATATGAACATTGTCAATATCAGGCAACAAGATATGCCGACGTGTATTTCCTGGATATGGAGCTAATGCCTGACTACCACCTATATATTCAGACTTTCGTCGTCTAACAGAAAAAATGTTGGTGACAACAATTCTGCCAGGAAAGTGTCCGATTCCGGTGTGTCTGAAACAAGAAACAAAATTATTTAAGAAAATAAATCTTACAGCACTACAACGGTATACCCCCAGATCACTGTATCCGAAAGGCATATCCAGATCAACATTGTTTTTCAAGCTGGGAATTAGTCAAATTTTGAAGACTGATCAGGTCTTACACCTTAGAAGAAGGCTGATCTGGGTATATGGAGTACCATACCCTTTTAACCCTTTCCCTATTCAATGTTTATTCCAAATTTCAATACAAGGACAAAACAGTTATTCAAGGACAAAACAGTTATAACCGAAGGTGGAACATGGTAGCCATTTTAAAAAAAAATAAACAGATATTTCAAATTCCATAAGCAAACAGAACAGACCCTGATCAGACAACTCCTATAGGAGCCGTCTGACCTGGGTCTACTCCATTTGAAAATGCGTAAAAACAGGTTTATATGAGGCTTAAAGGAATGCCCGTATAAATTTCCAGCTGAGCTTTTCGGAATTGTGAGATTTCTTTATTTGTTGGACACACCTGATATGTCGAATACTTTAGATCAACAGCATTTAAATTTTTATGTCTCGTTCTATTTTAAGAAGATCTAGATATTAATTAAGATATACCGTCCCGTTGGGGTCATTTATGTGTTGTAAAATGGATGTACAGTACCGTAGCAGATCCAGTAAAAGTGTTTTAGGGTAGATCTAGATCATATAAATCTAAACTATCTTTAGAACTAGAATTCACCATTATCTATTTTTTTTTAAATTGATTTCAATCGTTGGGGTTTAATTATACCTAACTATAGATCTAATTAGTCAGAATAGTTTTTTTCTATTTTTGGAAAAATAACAAATCAGAACTTTAGATAATTGGCACATTGTTTGGTATTTGTCTCATTTGAAAGCTTTGTTGCGTAATAATTAATTGCTTTGTTGATAAGGAAGTGCGTGATAGATTATTATTATACCATATTTATATAGCACTCTTTTCATATCTAAATACGTTCAAAAAGTGCAGATGGCAGTTTGTGATCACTGACCCTTGTCCCCTGCTGATAACATAGGAGATTTTCTGACCATCTGGCACATTTGATCATTTCCTATGTCTATTCTGCAAATTAGCAGTATTTAGGCTGGGTTGGTAATATAATAATATAGTCTCAAAATGTCTAAACAATTTATTTTCATGCATTCTAATTTGTTACTTTGTATTGTTAAAATCTTTGAACGCAGGAATCAAGAGTACTGACATTTAAAACACTGTAGACCCAGACGGTGTGCGGTAAAAATGACACAATAGCTAAAAAACAACCCTCTGATCAGAGTCTTCACTGTTTATTAAGCAAAATAATCTAGCAAATATAAGTCTTATAATTATAATGAATAAAATCTACAGTTAAACAATGATGGACCATTCCAGCATTCACAAATTAACAGAATAGAACACCTTTGCTATTCATATCAGATTGCTCAAAAAGAGACTGTTTGATCAGGGGGTCTGCTCTGTTTACTGACCACAGACTATTTAGGTTCCTTTTCCACACTTACTAACTGAAAATAATTACTCATTTGTCACAAACAATGTATAAATTCTATGGTATTTTTTTCAAAACCACTTTAAAATTTGACTGTACATCGCTCTTTTTCAATCCACGATTATACAAGTATCGTCCAATTAATCGTTTAAAAAAATTTACCATGGGGGTAATTCAACATATTTGCATTTCATCACAACTCATGTTGAATGAAAATAATATACGAGAAGTAAGCCTTAGTGTTTCCCGATTCCACGGTATTAGGAAAGAGATCCTCAGTGAAATGGCAATATAGCTAAAAATTGTCATTTTCACAGCTAAGTTTACACGTAATCTCTACACAAATTTCGATTAAATATGGACCATGCATTAGTTCATAGTCTTCAGAAGCACTGGACTAAGTATAAGCAACCACATATTTCAATAAACTTACTTTTATTAACAAACCATATGAAAGCTAAACTAATTTTTCGACCATTGCCGCCGTTTTGTCAACAATTCAGACGCACTGAAAATAACAGGTTCATTTCCGCCTCCAAAAAAAACAACTAAAATATTTTTCACCATAAACAAGGACCCATGAAAGAAAGTAATACTTACCAAACACTTTCACACAAAAAATCTATCAATTCGAGACTTCAATACAGGTGAAATCGTCTTAAATTTGCGAGCAATTTCACGCTTTTCCTCAATGGCGTCCTTCGTCAACAATAAGATGCTGCGCTCTGATTGGTTGATTAATTTTGAACGACAGCATTTTTGACCAGATCAACTCGATGCCACTCCGTCTGTATTTACTTCGTGATACTTTGAAACAATTATGTAATTTTATCCTCATCTATTAATCCCCAAACAATCCAGTGTCCCCCACCACCCGCATAACAAAAACAAAAATGGCTGCCAGAAAAAGATCACCTGCTTATTAAACCTTTATTATAGAAACTGTTTACTGTAACATAATACTCATAATCACGTGATTTCATCATGGGCACGCAACCTTTGCATATCTGAAGGGGTCAGAGCTGTCAAACATTTTCAATGTGGTACTGCAGCTGGGGGATGTGAGCTTTCAATGCCCACCCATGTTTAGACCGCCTGGAAGAAGTTTAAGAAACTGCTACCTGTCCTCTCGTCCCGCCACCTGTCATACAAGACCCGCGGTAGGGTGTACAGCTTGTACGTACGCAGTGCAATGCTCCATGCCAGCGAAACATGGCGGTTGTCTAGACCAAACCTCCTTCGACAAAATGACAGAGCCATGATCAGAAAGATCTGCAAGGTAAAGCCAGAAGACGTGGCTACTGTCAGATCTAACGAGTTACTGGCAAGACTTGGTATTGAGGACCTTGATGCCATCCTAAGGGAGAAGAGGTTACGCTGGTTTGGGCATGTAGAAAGATCTAACGGAGCGATCAACAATGTCTTGAACATGGAGAAACGAGGAAGACATCGGCCTGGACGGCCCAAGATGACCTGGAGAGCACAGACAGATAGAGACCGTCGTGAGTGGGGACTGCAAGAGGTTGACCCATGTGACAGGGAAGCCTGGAGAAGATGTGTAAAATCTGCCTTGCGTGCAGCGAGCCAGTTGCCTGGAAGGGAGCCCACCGAAGTGGAAGATGCTCCTGCACTTGCATGTTAATCAAAAGACCGATAAGTAGTTGTAAGTAGTAGTACACTTTTCAATTTATGTTGATATTCTATAACGTATTAAGAGTTTTCTCATGTTTAGCATAGTTGAAGGAAAAATAAACTGTATTGACCTGTTTATGACGCATATTTCGTTTTTAAAGTCACCTGGCGATGTTTACAGACAAAGCAACGGTACTCATGATTTTATGATGTAGTATGCACTTGTACATGCGTAAAAACACAAAAAAATGAAAGGTTCGATAAACAGGTGAGGTTCGATAGAAGGTGAGTCTAGATACGTCATAAGATCATGAGTACCGTTGCTTTGTCTGTAAACAATGCCTTTATGTAAAAATATGATTGTAATTCTCCATGCATAAATGTAAGTCTGCTTTAAAAGTTCTTCAAAGCTTGTGTTTCATTATGCTCGGACTCTGTGCTACTTGTTTGTAAACCCGACTGAATAAATATTACTTGACTTTTCATTGTTTTCAATGATGTATCCTCTGGTGACCCAATTGCACAGACAAATCTGTGAATCAGGCTGAAGAAACAAATGAATATATTAAAAGCTAAATACCAGTTTTGCAGCCAGGACACACAATCATGCGTGTCTGTTGTAAAAAATCATCAATATCTAATATCTATAAGAAAAATCAGCGACTACATTTGGATAGGTACCCTTCCTATAACCAAAATCAACCCAAATTCAAGTGTCAAAAGATACTGTACCAAGTTGCTCAGCTTCTACGAATCTGAGATAGAATAGTCCTGTAGAAAGTGGCGAAATAGACTGTGTCAAATCCATTGCACTTGATTTGCATTGATATTGTTGAGAAATAAAAATCCCCCCTATTTTGTACAAATCCCCCCTAAATTTAAAAGAACATTCATGTGAAACTCCAACATGAAGTTTATATTTTAGTATTGGCACATACTATACAATGTATGTATATGTCTTACCTTTTGGTACAAGAGAAATGTCAGACATGTAATATGTTATAAGCAGGTTAGATCCTCACTAGGCAGCTCAAGGATCTGCCTTATCTGAGTCTACTCTGTTTGCATAGGTGATGAAATGCTTACCGTATGTATGGATGGAAGGGTTAAATATAACATATTAGTAATATACAGTGGGATTTTAGCCATAATTGATGCATAGAATCAGATACACCATATTCTCTTATCTCTAAGCAGACACAGTTCCTGTTCTGCAATGTTACCTGTCAATTTAACCCTTTACTTCATAAATATGCATGTGATCTGAATGAAACTTCATTACACAGTATTGGTTATCTCTATTCAGTAATCAGGCCTGGAATACTGGTTACCAAATAAACACAGTGTCACTCGGCTGCCATATTTTTCTCGGACCTATTTCCACGGTCTATATGATGTCATAATAGTCTCGCACTTAAGCATCATAAGTAAGGCAAATAATATTTATATGATTGGTTATGGTTCGTGAAATCCTTTGAAAAATAAAAACTCCCAACTTGCAGCTGTTAAAACTGGATGAAACTTAATAGTTTTGAATAGTTCATTGCTGAGGTTTGCAACTGGAGCAGAGGAATGTGTATCCTCTCCTTGAGGTTTGCAATGAGTGCAGAGGAATTTGTCTCCTCTCCTTGAGGTTTGCAATGAGAGCAGAGGAATGTGTGTCCTCTCCTTGAGGTTTGCAATGAGCGCAGAGGAATGTGTGTCCTCTCCAGAATGCCTTTTACTGGTGAACAGTATTGGTGAACCAAGTGCATGCAAGGAATGCAACCAGTTTTCATCCCATCACACTTGGCCTATTTAACCATTCCCCCATATTGACACCTTTTGATGCCTCTGTAAAATCACTGTTTGAAACCATTGTGATAAATAGAGCATTTGCTCCTATAGGAGCAAATTCTCTATTTATCACAATGGTTTCAAAACTACACAATCCTAAATGTTTCCTTTCCTCTAGTAAATGCTCCTTTTCGGTAGATTCATTCAAAGAGGTTGGGTCTAAAAATAGCCTATGAAGTAATGGGTTAACAAACACAAGTGAGACACGTGGCAAGTTCATCAGGGTGAACTTTGTTAAGCATGCAACATGCAGACTGTGAGTCATTGCTGTGTGAATCGGCAAGATCACTGCCAGAATTAAGGTTTATGCGTTACGGTCCAGGCTACGGCTCTAGAAATTTGGGACACTTAAATAACATTTATTATTTACTCACTTTCTCTATTATTCAGATTCAGTGTTTAAAAAAATAAATCTATTAAAATCACTGATTGCTATGCTTTATAGTGTAAATAACCACTGTTATTAATTACATTACAATTACATATAATTAAAATTGCACTCAATTACACACTACATCTATTACATTGACAACATGTAATTTATTGTAATTAATTACAATTATGATTTTAATTACAACATGTCTGATTTAGACCTATGCAATTGCTTCAACATTAGCTATAATTTAGATCAAATATTAATGAATTCTTTGGGATCTGAGACACAATATCTGTGGTTTGCAACATCCAACAATGAATCATTTGATGATGTACTTGTGAAAATAGTACAAAATAACTCAAGGGAAGCAAAATAACTGTAATTACCTGTTAAAACAGCATTTTCCACGTATTAATTTTCCAACATAATTTTCATATTAGTGTAAAAATTATTCCTATATTGTCGGTCAGGTGCACCTGTTAAATCTCACGAGATTATGACGTAAATAAACATGGCGGAAATAGCTCAGGGACGAAGATAGGGCACTCAATGATATATTGTTCTCTTGCAAAATTTCATAACTCAGAAGAATAAGCTTACCTTTTTAGCTCACGAGAGCACAAAGTGCTCAGGGCCAGCTTTTGTGATCGCCTGATGTCCGTTGCCCATCAGCGTTTGTCGTGAGTCATCCGTTGTCAACAATTTGAACCTTTCAAAATCTTCTGAAGTTCTCAGGTTTCATCTTTGACCCATATTATCACCTATAGGTCCTCTAAAACCTTACATGAATTATTCCCTTGGAGTCAAAATTGGCCCAGCCCTGGGGATGTAAAATTTTCAACAGAAACATATAATGAAAACCTTGAAAATCTTCACCTCTTAAACTGGAATATTCTCAGCTTTCATATTTGGCACATAGCATCAACATCAGGTCTTCTACAAAAGTTATATAAATTATGCCCCTAGGGAGAAAATTGGCCCCACCCAGAGAGCCAAATGCTAATTGCCATAATGTCATTAATTCTAGGGGTTTTTTTCTCTGAAGAGTGCTTGGCGGATCCAAGGGTTAGAAAGATTGGCGGGCTTCATTCTACAATGTGTATCCTTGTCAAAACAGTAATATATACCCAATTTCTGTACATTTGCACGCGAGAAGAATACATTCGTAATTTTTTTTATTTGGCAAATGGCAGTTCAGTAAATGGCAATTGGCATGTCCCGACCCGCATTCCATAGTGTTATACTTTAAAATAGACTTCTTCACATCAGAAACTACAGTTTAAAGGATTCCCCTTATTCAGAAGAAGCCAGTGCACTCTATTTAGCTAGTTTGTGTGTGTTGTGTAATTATTCAGTAAAGTAGAAATTGTGTTTTGACAAATAAGTAACATACCCTCATTTTAGAATGAGAAAACTATGTGGATAATTCTCAAAATGCCAAAAGCTCTTAAAGCGTTTTAGCTCACCTGGCACAAAGTGCCAAGGTGAGATATTGTGATCACCACGTGTCCGGTCCAGCGTCAACCTTCGTCCACATTTTTTTTCAAATGGCTTATCCTCCTAAACCACTGGGAGGATTTCAACTATATTTCACAGAAATAAACCTTTGGTGATCCTCTATCAAGTTTGTTGAAATCATGATCCCTTGCCCAAAAATGGCCCCGCCACGTGGCTTATCAGTTGTTTTTGTAAATATCTTTAAATATCTTCTTCTCTGAAACTACAAATTCTAGAGCTTAGAGTTTTGATATGTAGCATCATCTAATAGTCCTCTAGCAAGGTTGTTCAAATTATGACCCCGGGCCAAAAATGGCTCTGCCCTGGGGCTTATCAGTTTTACATAGACTTATATAAGAAAACCTTAAAAAAAATTCTTATCTGAAACCACATACCCTAGAGCTTAGACATTCGGTATAAAACATCACCTAATAGACCTCTACCAAGTTTGTTAAAAGTATTGTTCAAAAAATTTGATTCCATGCAGAACTGGTTGCCAATGTCCAAAAAGAAATAAAAAATTTGGTATTTTGAATCATCTAGAGGACCCCTACATAGGTTGTTCAAATTTTGATCTTGGGGTCAAAATTATTACATTGGATTATATAGTAAAACCATTAAAAATCTTATTGTCTGAAACAGAAAAGCTTAGAGCTGTGATATTTGGTATGTAGCATCATTTGGTGAACCTTTACTAATATTGTTCAAATTATACCCCAGGGATCAAAGACGGTCATGCCCTTGAGGTCACATGTTTTACATGGGATTATTTAGTAAAAACTTCAAAAATCTTCTTGTCTCAAATTGAAAGGCTTGGAGCTGTGATATTTGGTATGAAGCATCATCTAGCAGACTTTTACCAAGATTGTTCAAATTATATACATGTAGTAAAAACTTTAAGAATCATCTTGTCCGAAACCAAAATGCTTAGAGCTGTGATATTTAGTCTGTAGCGTCATCTGGTAAACGTTTACTAAGATTGTTCAAACCATGTCCTCGATGTTGAACACAGCCACGCCCTGGCGGGTCAAATGTTTTACATAGGATTATGTAATAAAAACTTTAAAAACCTTCTTGTCCGAAACTGAAAATCTAAGAGCTATGAATACAGTGATGCTTGGCATGTAGCATCATCTAGTAAACCTTTACCAAATTTATTCAAATTTAGCCCCTAGGATCAACATTGGCTCTGCCCTGAAGATCACAAGTTTTACTGAAAACGAAAAATCTTGTTGTCAAATTACATAAGGCCTAGAGCTACCAAATTTGGTATGTAACTAAGCATCATCTGATGGACCTGTACTAAGATTGCTTTAAATTTGCCACTGGGGTCAAACTGGCTCTGCCCTGGGGGTCAAAAGTTTTACATAGTAAAAACTTAAATAGGCTCTTGTCTGATACCCATAGGCCTAGATCCTGTGATATTTGTTTTGTAGTATTGTCTAGTAGACCTCCTCAAAGATTATTCAATTTTTGCCCCCTGGATAAAGTGACCCTGCCCTATGGGTTGTCAGTTATCATAGAGTTCTGTACTGAAATCTTCAAAATCTTCTCTGAAATTAATATGGTCAGAGCTTTGAAATAGAAAACATAGCGTACAAGGTGAGCGATGCATGACCATCATGGCCCTCTTGTTTTCACATGTATGCCCTGCATTAAGCTGTCAGATATCAATATAGAGCCTATCATTGAATCTGTTGTGAAGTTCAGCTTAATATAAGTTCAACTGTACTGTATTTGAGCATTCTTTCAGTACTGTAATGTTGTCTGCTTCAGAATTGTTGTCTGTTTGTTTAAGTTTGTTCACACAGCATTCTTATTACATATCAGTCGTACAAGTAATTCTCTTGTACTAACCACATATGAAATTACATATGCGTCGGATCAAAATCCAAACAGTTTAACTGTGGGCTAATTTCAGTCAAGTCATGCTCAGCAGTGACAGGGTAAACACTTGAGTTTCTGTTATCTGTTAGAAATGTTGTCTGCTGAAAAATTAACACTGTCAATGGACCTCTTTTTTTATATAGAAACATATGGTGAAACCTTTAGAAATCTTCTCTGAAACTGGAAGGTTCTCGGCTTTCATATTTGGCACATAGCATTATCATGAAGTCCTCTACAAAAATTATATGCATTATGAAAATCTTCTCCTATGATTGTCTGGTGAGCGATATCAGGGCCATCTTTGGCCCTCTTGTTTGGAATTTTCAACTTCAGCCTTATGATTATCAATCAAGCAGTATCACATGACAAAGTAGGGTCACGTGACTCCAGGAGAGGGAGTACACAGCTGGAAGCTCCAACACCTCATCATGGTGGAGTGATGGCGTTTGTTGTTTTATGGATATTGTCTCCTTAACCTTCAGCTTGATATGTAAGTCTACGGAGGTTAAAATTTACCGCATGAAATGTGAGAACTATAACAGTGATTACATGGATGAAACTGTTAGATCATTTGAAATAAGAATGAAAGAACACAGAGCAAGATACAACTCAGCTTTGCACGACCATTGCAACCAAACAGGACACCATATAAAACCTGAGAATGCCAAAGTTTTAACCTTGGAAGACCCACATATCAAGCTGATGCACAAGGAGGCGATAGCCATAAAACAACAAAGGCCATCACTCACCCATGACAAGGAATTGGAGCTTCCAGCTGTGTACGGGCCTCTCCTGTTGTCATGCGACCAGACAACAACACATGATATTACTTGATCAATAATCACAACGCTGAAGAAGACTGCAATACAGTCGAAAATTCCAAAGTAAGTAAGCTTATTCTTCTGAGTTTTATACTCCAAATTCACTGTTTTGCGTTTTAAAAGCATGTGCAAGTGCACACTTCGTCATCATTCCATGAGTACCGGTGCTTTGTGTGTAAACAATACACTTGTAGCTGTCAAAGTGAAATATTTGTAATAAACAGGTAATTACAGTCTATTTTTCCTTCAATAATGCTAAGAACGAGAAAGCTCTTAATACTGTATTTAATAAATTCAGAAAAATACAGAATATCAACATAAATTGAAAATTTTACCACATTGAAAATGTTTAACATGGCTGACCTCTTCAGCTGCTGCAAGGTCATGTGACCATGATGAAATCATGTGAATGTATTTTTAATTTACTGTTCAAATATTCTATTCCATTTGAACTTCGAGAGCTTTTATCATTTGTTTCTTACATTGGCTCTCATTTGATTCATTTTATATTTCAGGAGCATCCGGTCAAGAGGGTTAAGAAGTACAAGGTTTACTCTGCATCAGCATTGATTGAAGCTTATAAATTTGTATTAGAGACTGGAATCCCTATCAAGACTGCAGCTAGGCATTATGGTGTGCCACATAACACTCTCCGAGATCGTGTGAAAGGCCGGGTTGATCCAGAGTCACTGGCGCCGGGACCAGGCCCACTGTTTACCCTGGATGAGGAGGTTAAACTAGTGCAACACATAAAGCATATGGCAGATCTTGGATATGGATTCACTAGCAGTGAGGTTGTTTCCAAAGCAAGTGACTATGCTGTGTTTCTGAAGAAACGCTCTAGGGACAAACCTCTCTCAGTCAGGTGGTTCAGTGGCTTCAGAAAACGGTGGCCTGAACTTAGAGTCGGTAAGCCAAGAAAATCAAAATCTCGAGCAGCATCTACCACTCAGCCGGCAGTAGATAGTAAAATAGCTAACCTGGAAAGTGTGATAAGGGACAATAACCTGCTGAACAAACCCCAGTGCATATTTAACATTGATGAAAAGGGCTTACAGACAGGGCATTCATCACCATACATAGTGAGTAGTGGGGCAAGTGTTCCTGCTATTAATTCATCCAGATCAGCTTTAACAACGGTTATCGGTGGGGGAAATGCCATTGGAACTCCTGTACCTCCATTTTTTGTCTTTAAAGGTCAGCGAATGAATAAAGACTTGCTTCAGGGTGCTCCTCCTGGTTCAGCTGGAACTGTGTCAGAAACTGGCTGGTCAGACTCAGTCATATTTCATGCGTATTTTGAGACCCACTTTTTCAAACACATACAGAGACAAGATCCCAGTCAGCCAGTACTTGTCATATTCGATGGACATACTGGTAAATCTCAAATTAACGTACCTGTTCTAGAATGGGCTCAGCAAAACAATATAATTCTCTTTATCTTACCTGCCCATACCAGCAACTGTCTTCAGCCCCTGGATGTAGGATGTTTTGGGCTCCTACAGAAGATCTACAACAATACTTGCCATAAATTTTTTAAGGAAAACCCGTCCTCAAAAATTACGAAGTTTAAAGTTGCTGCTCTAGCTTCTAGTTCTTACTTGACAGCTCTGTCAAAAAATAACCTCATTGCAGCATTTAAGGAAACGGGGATATTTTCTCATGATAAAAGTGATATAAACACTGATTACTACAATCCACCAGAGCCTCATGTTTCTCCCGTTAAAGAATCTGCACAATCAGTTGCTGATAGTCAGCGTGATCTTGATGCTGGGCCTTGCTTGAACAAACAGGCAGTCAGTCCATGTAGAAAGCCTAAATGCTTTGAATCCAAGGTTAGTACATTTACCAAAAACTCTGTAACATTTTGGTTGCCAGTGTGACATTTGATGTCCATACGGAGACTCTGACTCTGCACTCCAGAATCATTGCATGTTGTTCTCTGTAATCAGTCTTGCTGTGTAAGTGGGTTTTTATGGCGGTGTGGTAAGAATGTTTGATAGGAGTCTTGAGGTCCACACCTTGGGCCGAAACTAGTACAAATTTTGTGCCCAGTACCTGATGGACAATTACCAGTGAGTTCCCAGGTACTTGTTATTATAGATTTCTAAAAGTGCCCATAAGTACTGTAAAACCCCTCTAATGTGACCACCTGAAAGAGGTATAATTTTGGGGACTTAATGCAGGTGGTAGCTTAATGCAGGACAAAAGTAATGCTGAAAGCTCCTGTATTATGCAACTGCCTGCTTGTAAAGACATTAAGTGGTCTTATTAGAGGAATTCTACTGTATAAGAAAGTGTTGCCTCCTGTATAAGTGTTGGCTCGCGGTATTAAAACATGGATGCAGATGCTTAAAAAAATGCAAAATATCTTTCATTGAGTTGTGCTACTGGGATGAGTATTAGAATATGAGAACATACATGGATACCTATAAATTCACTTTATAAATTTATCCATTTCAAGTTATGACACTTCTTAACTGTGTGTGCACACTCCTTGTCACTCAATTAGACAATATCTTAACCATTT
The DNA here is from genome assembly GCA_963576725.1 of Azorinus chamasolen. NCBI lineage: Eukaryota > Metazoa > Mollusca > Bivalvia > Cardiida > Solecurtidae > Azorinus > Azorinus chamasolen. The sequence goes on from OY755240.1 coordinate 9,393,397, forward strand.
CTCTGTTCAATATTCATGTTAGATACAGTCTGGACTTGAAATAATGAAACCTGTTCCACAGAAATTCTTGTTCCTATGAAAATTTATGGTCCAAATTTGTCTGTTCTTATTATCCCCTGCCAAAGGCAGAGGGATATTGTTATGGGTTTGTCCGCCGTCCTTCCGTCGAGTTTCTGTCTGCTGCCATATCTCTGTAACAGATTAACAAAATTAATTGAAACTCGACATGAATATTTCTCATCACTGGTGCATCTTTCTCATGCATTACTTTTCCAGATTGCTTGCAGCATTTAGGAGTTAGTGCCCTTTGATGCGCAAAAATCTTATATTTGTTTCCGTCCAATGCCATATCTCTGTACCGGATTGACAGAATTCAATGAAACCCAACATGAATATTTGTTATCACTGGGACATCGTTCCCATTTAATGTTAGGTATGGACGTAGGTAGGTTATAAAATAAATGAATGAAGATCTATTGTGTGGGGGATAAAGTAAATTCCAGGCAGTTGAAGAATAACACAAACGTTTGTCATTTCAATTACCAGTTTAAATAGCTGTTATCAAATAGCATAGAGTTTTGTTGTGGAATATCAATCAATGTGAGACTTAAGAACAGATTTCGCAGTGTTAGCAATAGATGTACATAGATCAAGTTAATAAATCATCAGCAGATAAAGTAACAGTCTGACTTCAATACAATATACATCTTCTGTATTATCAATTTCATTAGCTCATCTGAGCAGAGCTCAGGGTGAGATTTTGGGAGACTTGAAATCTTGAATGTCTGGCATGCTTGTGAACACTCTAGTGGTCACAATTTTGGTTCAATCTTCATGAAACTTAGTCAGAATGATTGTCTTGATAAAATGTCAGACAATTACTAAAGTTGGTCACATGGGGTTAAAAACTAGGTCACTAGGTTGAATAGCAGGAAATCTTGTGAACACTCTAGAGGTCACATATTTTGCCCAATCTTGATGAAACTTGGTCAGAATGATTGTCCTAATAAAATCTCAGACAAGGTTGAAAGTAGGTCATGTGCGGTCAAAAACTAGGTCACTAGTGAAACTTTGTCAGAATGATTGTTTTGATAAAATCACATGCATGTTGGAAAGTGGGTCACTTGGGGTTACAAATCTTCATCAATCATGAAACTTGGTAAGAATGATTGTCCTAATAAAATCTCAGACGAGGTTGAAAGTAGGTCATGTGCGGTCAAGAACTAGGTCAAATAGGTAGTAGAAAAACTTTGTGAACACTCTAGAAGTCACATTTGTGGCCGAATCTTCATGAAACTTTATCAGAATGATCGTTTTGATAAAATAACATACATGTTGGAAAGTGGGTCTTTTGAGGTTACAAACCAGGTCAATATGTCAAATAGTAGGAAAACCTTGTGAACACTCTGAGTCACTCAAGAGGTCACATTTTTAGCCAATCTTCATGAAACTTGGTCAGAATGATTGTCCTAATAAAATCTCAGATGAGTTTGAAAGTGGTTCATGTGCAGTGAAAAACTAGGTCAAGTAGTATAAAAACCTTGTGAACACTCTAGAGGTCACATTTGTGGCCGAAACTTTATCAGAATTATTGTTTTGATAAAATCACAAACAAGTTCGAAAGTGGGTCATGGGTTACACACTGACTAGGTTACTAGGACAAATAGTAGGAACACTCTAGAAAAATGGGCTTTTCAGAGCCGTAGAACAAATGGCTTTTACAGAAGCGTAGAAAGACGTATTTATTTCTGGAGGAATGAGTTAAAGTTATCGAAGTGGTGCCAAGCTGAATTATTTAATTGTACAAACTGGTGGAGAAGAGAAATCATGTGTCTGATTATTTGCCGGTAACCCTTTCTCTCAAATAAATGCCTTTTTTGGCATTTGCATACAGTTTAGACCCAGATCGGATGGCTCCTATAAGAGCCAACTGATCAGGGTCTGCTCTGTGTGCTAATGGAATTTGATAGATCTGTTTCTTTAGTTTCTAAAATGGCTACAGTGTTCCACCTTCCATATTTCTTTGTAACCATTTTTGCCATGAATATTCAGTAGGTATTGAAATTTTGGACTAAATATACAACAGGGAAAGGGTTAAGGTAAATAACAGAGAAATATGTAATGCATTTGTAACATGGTGAAAAAGTTACGACTTGGCTGGGACTTGAACCCAGGGCCTTTTGCTCATACATGTAATACTAACACTGTACAGACTGAGCTATCACGCCACAAAGTCTAAAGCCTATCAACTGTTTCACCACAATCTCTACTGGACTACACATTTTTTATGTTCTTTGTTTTTCAGATTAAAGAAAATCCGTACATGTATGAAAACCATGTTGAACTAATCAAGAAACAAAAGACTCTTGGTGACCTGGATCAGCTGAGAGTAGCTCGTGAACAAATGAGTTCATTATTCCCACTTACAGAAGGTAAGATTTTGATGACCAGTTCTTACTGTTTGTATTTTCTGTTTATAAGTACTGCATCAGTATTTTCTACTACCCAGTAGAGTCACCATATTGGAATCCTGGCATTTCAAACCCGGATTTACAGTAATCGGAGTAAAAGTTTGTTCCCAGTCCCCTCCAAACTTTGTAATACAGAATTGTTCTAAAGTTCACTACCTGCACATACATCTATAGAGATATGTGTCAGCTTGATGCAGGTCGCAAGTAATACTGAAAGTCACTGTAGGAGCTTTCAGTATTACTTTCAACTGTAGCCCTTTACTCCATAAAAACTTGTTTTTAAGCCTTTGCAAACAAAGTTGACCCAGATCAGATGACTCCTATAGGAGCCATCTGATCAGGGTCTGCTCTGTTAGCGTATGGTTTGATATACATGTAGATATGATTCTACAATTTTACCATAATAAAAAAAATCCTGTGTCGGTGTGCTGTTATAACAATTGATATTCATTGTTACGTAAATATTCAAGGAGTAAAGTGTTAACCCATTCCCTCATAGGCTATATTTAGATCCAACCTCTTTGAATATATCTACCAAAAAGAAGCATTAACTAGAGAAATGGAAATTTTTTAGTTCTGAAACTATTTATCACACTGGTTTCAAAAAGTGATTTTTACAGAGGTGTAGAAAGACTTATTTATGGAGGAAAAGCTTATTGAACCTTGTAATTATTTCTTACATGAATATTCATTGAGTGAGAGGTTAACCCATTACCTTACAGGCTAGTTTGTTAACACAACCTCTTTAAATAAATCTCTTGAAAAGGAGCATACATGTATAACTAGGAGAAAGGGAAATCTTAGAATTATGTACTTTTGAAACCATTGCTCCTATTGAACAAATTAATGCTCTTTTTATCACAATAGTTTCAAAATGTGACTTTTGCAAAGGTGTCCAAAGGTAAGGGTTAAGCGTGATTTGACTAGTATTTGCAAATAGCTTGGCTCCAGATTATTTGGCATCTCATCAGGCTCGAAGCAAAATTTAAACAAATAAGTAAGAATTGTAACAGATGAGGTATTATCAGTTTCTATTGTTTAAGCCATAGAAGTGGTAAGCTTGGACCATTTCTTGTCGAAAACTCTGATTAGGTTCTTACCCTTTCTTCCATTGTTACTTCTGTCTACACCTCTGTAAAAGTCACTTCTTGAAACCATTGTGATAAATAGAGCATCTGCTCCATTGGAGCAAATGCTCTATTTATCACAATGGTTTCAACAACTACACAATTCTTAAACCTTAATGCTTTTTTTGTTGTTGATTTATTCAAAGAGGTTGGATCTAAAAATAGCCTATGGAGGAGTAGGTTAACCCATTCCCTCATATTGACACAATATGATGCCCCAGTAAAGGCACTTTTGAAACCATAGTGATATATAGAGCATTTCGAGGGCTTGGTGTAAAACTATTCTAACTCCTTCACTAAAGGAGTTAGAATAGTTTTGCACCAAGCCCTCGATTTACTCCATAGGAGCAATGGTTTCAGAATTACACAATTCTAAAATTTTCCTTTTTACTAGGAAATGCTCATTTCGTTAGATTTATTCAAAGAGGTTAGACTATATAAAAAAAAGCCTATAAGGGAAAGGCTTAAAATAAATTTTCAGATCTGTGGCTGGATTGGCTGAAGGATGAAAGTAGCCTGGCCTCAGAGCCATCTGATAGAGAAAAGGTGACCAAGCTGTACAGGAGAGCAGTCAAGGACTACCTGTGTGAGTACCATATTTATTCAATGTGTTTTGTCACGGTGGGTTTGTAAAGTTAAAGAAATTAATTTAGTTCCATAAATGGCTGATCTGTTACGAAGAAAAGTCAAGCTGTTGTGGGTCGTAGGCGTTGTCATTGTCGTCGGCGGGGGCATGCAAAAACTTTATTATATATTAATTGCATTACTCTAAAAGTATTCAAGGTATCAACATGAAACTTCATAGGTTGGTAGATATCATTGAGGATAGAAAGTTTGAAGAAATTTGCTAAATCCATGGCCACAAATAATGGTGCATACCCAAATACTAAAATCGTTATTTCTCCCCAAACCCTATACTGTGACCTCTCTTTAGAATTGTCTCTTTGAGACGATTCTGTGCTAGATATTTAACTCATTGCCTTTGCAAACAGAGTAGACTCAGATCAGGCGGCACTAACAGGAGCTCTCTGATCAGGGTATGTCTTGTTTGCTTTTGGAATTATACAGATCTGATCCTACTGTTTGTTCTTGGCCAAAAACACCCTTGAAAAATTCACGTTTTAATAAATAAGTTAATGAATATTCATATTATGAGGGAAAGGGTAAAGAATAGAGGGCATAAAGTGTATCCATTGCCTGTCTGTTGTCTGTCTGTCTGTTCTTGTCCTTCTGTTTGTCCATCCATGTATCTGTCCATCCATTTGTAAAACTATTTTCTATCAGTAATTTCCAATGAAATTTGTTTTGCCAAGATACAATATATGTATTTAACCTTTAGCCTGCTTTGGGCGGATGATTGAATACCTATGCAAACAGTTTGGATCCAGATGAGACGCTGAGTAACTAGGCGTCTTATCAGGATCCAAACTGTTCGACACACTGATTGCATTTTGGTAGAAAATTTTATTATAGCTTGAATTTTGGAAATGAAGGAGGCGAACAGTTTTGTAAAAATATTTTGCTCAGCAGGCTAAAGGTTAAATGAAGTACACATTTCAGGTTCATTCCCAGGTAATGCAACACTTGTAGCATTTAGTTTATTGTACATCTGACGATTAAATTGGGCATATTTTCACAAAATTTCAACAAAATATCATTTCTGTCTTCAGCGGTACCCATCTGGTTGGAGTTTGTACAGTTTGCTATAGGAGGAATGGGCCAGGACGGTATCCAGAGTGTCCGTGGAGTATTTGATGATGCCATCACAGCATGTGGACTGCATGTGACTAAGGGAGCCAACCTGTGGGAAGCCTACCGGGAATTCGAGAGTGCCATATTGTCCGGTCTCCTGGTAATGATTGATAATACAGTAAAACCCCTCTGAACCGGATGCTCAATTTAGTTTAATTTAACCCTTTACCTGATAGAAGCGGCTTTTAGCGTGTTTGATTTATTCCTCCGCTGAAGAAAATAGTTCAAATTCATACAGTCATGAACATATTGCATAATAAATATTTTCTATATCCTAGTAGGTGGTAGCTTAAAGCAGGCTGAAAGTAAAGCAGAATGCGCCTTAAGGCACATTCTGCTTTACTTTCAACCTGCTTTAAGTGGTCATATGTCTTCAAAACTAGAAACAGGCTATTGGGTAAATGGATAAATATCAGTCTTGGGGACAAGTGTGGACTTAATGCAGGATGAATGTCTTGCTAAAAGCTGTTAGAGATCAGTCTTGGACATAGGTGGCAGCTTACAGTGATTAATCTAGAAATTTGAACCATGAGTCCCAGGACTCACACATCTGAAAACAATGAGTCCCACAGGAAAACAATGAGTCCCAAACTGAATTGATGAGCCCTAAAGCATGAAATTTAAAGAAAACACTGTTGAATAGTAATTCTGCAAAGTTACATTTTAGTTTTGGAACATTCATTGCAGTAGTACTAAGTATAACCAGGTTTCCTGGCTAGTCTCATCAATGAGCTGTTAACACTCCCTGTTCTCAGTTTTTTACCAAATTCATGGCAAAAATAGTTATAATGAAATATGGAAGGTGGAACATTGTAACCATTTTAGAAACTAAAGAATCAGATCTATCAAATTCCATTAGCAAACAGCAGACCATATAGGAGCCGTCCGGTATGGGTCTACTCTGTTTGCAAATGTGTGAAAACACGTTTATATGAAGGAAAGTGTTAAGACAGCATGGATGCTGAATATTGTCAGACTAAAAGTAGATTGATGCCACTATTTAGAGTACACAGGTTTGGACTACTTGCCTCTGGCATGAAGCAACAAAATGATATATTCGATATGCAAACATTTAACCATGCTATATGTTTATCGCAGCAAAACATGAAATCAGGTCGACCCTCTGTAACTTTAACGTAAGTCAGCTAGGGGTAAGTTGCCTACCACTTTGGTAAGAACTCTCTCTCTCTTTAGCTGACAATTGTTTTTTTCCTCCATTAGATTGGATTCTTGATCCACAGAAGTTGAAGTCCTGTCAGTGGGACACAACTGGCCCAACATCATTTGATTTGATCATTCTTAGCGACTATTTTCGTTGGCATATCATGGGTTATCCGGGGTCTTATCGGCATTGCCATTATCTAAGGAATGTTTTCATTGGCTCACTATGAGCATCTGCTGATTAGTAGCCAATCAAAATCACTGTTGTAAAATACAACAGCCGGATGCTGATATCGTAACAGTGTTCTAAAAGTAATACTTCGTGAAATTTACTTCAACAACTACATCCAACCATATTTTAATGCGTCTTATTGGACACTTACACTTTATGATGATAGGTTTTAGCTATTATAATGTGTGACTGATTCAGGATGCAGACCTAGATTAATCACTGAGCTTAATGAAGGGTGAAAGTCAAGCAGAAAGCTCTAGGAGCATTAAGCTGCCACATTGTGTATAAGGATTGTATAGGAGCAAATGCTCTAATTATCACAATAGTTTCAAACTACAAAATTCTAAATTTTTCCTTTTATCTAGTTAATGCTCCTTTTTGGTAGATTTATTCAAAGAGGTTGTATCTGAAAATAGCCTATGAGGTAATGGGTTAAATGTATACGTTGTCTATAAGTTTTTTCATGGGTGGTTTCAGTATGCACTTGTAGCATGTGTATTACTCAAGCAATATAAAATGACAAATGTTAAACAACTCTTGGTAATAAAATAAGAAACAAGTCGATGTATTTATTCCAATTCCCCTTGATTGGGAATTGGGTCCTTCTCTGAAGCAAAGGCACTTGAGAGATATCTTTTCTATTAGTCAAGTTTGACAGTTATGATAAATGGAAAGTATTGGGTGAAAAAAATAAATTAAATAATAAATAAAATATATTGTATAGAAGGGATGATCAGTCATCAAATTTGAAGTAGCTCCCAACACTGCCTTACAGTGTAAAAGAGTTTTGGGATTTTTCATGTTAATAAGCCTTCTAGCTGGCATTGTGGTAGGTCTGACAGTGGTTCTACCCAAGTGTTCTTCTGTGAATAGATCTCTGCATGTTAACACCTCTGGGGTCATTCTACTCTTGTAATTAGCTGGATGCCGCAATATGACTGAATTACTGTGAAAGTGACGTAAAACCTGATATAAAGAAAACAAATAGTTTGTTGAGGTTTTGTCCATGTATTAATAATGTGAGTGTAATGTCTGCATTTCTCTGTAGCCAGATCCTGGCAGCGTGCCCACCAAGGAACAGGAAGATAAATTCAGTGAGCAGCATGACAGAGTCAGCAGTCTATTTAAAAGACAGCTCACAGTGCCACTGTTTGGTAAGTAGATAGTTAACAGTACTTCTATTTAGTGGATAACCGTTGCGTATTTGAAGATTTGCAGCAGTATATCGGTGGTTTATATGTCGCAAATTTAGTTTTACATGCGACGCGTTAGCGGAGCATGTAAAACGATTATTTGCGACATATAAACCACCGATATACTGCTGCAAATCTTCAAATACGCAACGGTTATCCCTATTCTAATGAAACCATAGATCCAGATGGTAAAAAGCAAACAATACTTTAAGTCCTTTGATATTTTCTCTCTGTCGTCATAACATGACGTCATGAAACACCACATATCTCCGCATTACGCGTATAGAAAATAGTTCTCCCGGAACCAAGCAATTGTGCTTATATTTAATATACCAAGAACTGGTGTTTTTACTTGATGCTTTGATTTTCATAAATGAAAACCGTTAAGTCATGGTCCTTTGAATTTCTGACGGTAGGTCCATTTCAAAACTACGAAAGATGAATCAAATTTGACCTCGACATTGCTCGAAATTCCACAATAATTGTGCACATGTACACCGGAATTATTTATTTTTAAATTGTTTGCAATGTGGAACTGGTTGCATTTTCAAGATACTTTGGCTGATTTGTGTATTTGATGAGAATGATGATAGGCATAGTGGACGTGCAGATGGAAACTTTCAGGAGCGACAATCTGCAGGCATGTTTGGAATTTGCAACGAGCCTTCGAGTGGTCTAGAGTGGGTGGTGCGAATTCTCATTATGGGACTGTCCTTGAAGAATTGAAGAATACTGCCGCTTCTGATTGTCGGACGAGTCGGCATTATAGCTTCGGACACTGGCTTCATTCTGATGACCGACCGGACTTTTTCATTATTTCCCTGGTTTTGACACTAGCATAGGCCAACAGCTAGTGCATGATTGCGGTCTCTCGGACACAGTGATTTGTGTTTTTAAACTTTTGGCGAAACAAGCCTCAGCAGAAATTGTTTTCATCATTTCGTTCAGCACACGCTTACCAACAGGCCTTGATGTGTATATGATTCTTCATAATCGACTGAACGTTTGGGTTACTGAATGAAATGGTTCGATCACGGGTGCAGTTTTATCAGGTATGTTTTCAGATATTTACAGGACATGTTTCATGCATGAATCATAAATTGTACTTTTGTCAGAGATCTTAGGTTTTCTATGTATACCAAGAAGAGCGAAATTCAAGGTTATGTCAAACCATTTTTCTTTGGAAAGATTTGTGATTTATGGCAGAGAGGAAACCTGAGTTTTTTAGTGTTTTCAGATCATTGTCTGTAATCGGTTGGTAATGTTTAAGTGTTGTCAGGTCCTTCTTAAATAGTTTCAGCATGGATATAAATCTCACAGCTACATAGTTATATACCTTAAATCTTATATTTACAGGGGGCAGGTGCCACATACACATCAAAACAGAATAGAGGAAGAGAAACGTTTGTTCAAGGACAGTGAATTAGATCAACATGTGAAATAAATGGACTCATGATCAACTTGTGGGACTTTGCCATAGATATTTGAGTAGAATCGCCAGACTCACATTGACTACAACCATAAAGTGTGTTGAAAACAACAAGCAAATTGAAAACATTTGACATTTCATTCAGCCAGTGTCTTCGTTCATTCAGACCCATTCATTCATTTTTACTATGAAAGCGCGTATGAATATTTCGTAGTAAATTTTCTAGTGATTCGGTTTCCGACAGTATATTCATTTTTCCGACAGTATATCGGTGGTTTATATGCTTCAAATTTTGTCACGTGGACCAATCAGAATGCGTGTAACAAAAATGTTGCATTAGAATAGGTAATTAGATACCTTATAGTGCGACTGTTTTGGTAAAAACAGATTCTAAATACTCAGAATATTACGCCAAAACAATTGATTGATATGCTCTACATGTACATGTATGTGTTGGTATATGTACGTATCTATGTATGAAATTTGTAATACTGCTTTAATACATTTGATTGTATATTCATGTTTGAATGTATGTCTTGTACTATGGACTGGAGGCCTGAATGTATCAATAAAATATTTGATTTGATTTGAATTGATTGGGTGAAAAACGGTGGCTGCTGGCCAGGGAAGGCAGGTGACTGTCTGAAACAGATGAATCAAACTGACCGTCAGCATGAGGTGAATGTTCATTTAACCTTTTCCCTCAGTAAAATAGTTACAACGAAATATGGAAGATGGAACATTGCAGCCATTTTAGAAACTTAAGAAACAGATCTTTAAAAGTTCACTAGCAAACAGAGCAGACCCTGATCAGACAGCTCCTCTAGGAGCTGTCTGATCTGGGTCTACTCTGTTTGCAAAAGTGTGAAAACATGTTTATATGAGGGAAAGGGTTAAGATGGCCATAAGTTCAAGTTTTATTGTACAGCTTACAGTGCCCCTATTTTAAGTATACAGCTCACAGAGACTAGTAAGTAGACAGCTCATAGTGTCTCTATTTGGTAAGTAGACAGCTCATAGTGTCTCTGTTTGGTAAGTAGGCAGCTCATAATGTCTCTGTTTGGTAAGTAGGCAGCTCATAATGTCTCTGTTTGGTAAGTAGACAGCTCATAATGTCTCTGTATGGTAAGTAGGCAGCTCATAGTGTGTCTATTTGGTAAGTAGGCAGCTCACAGTGCCTCTATTTTGGTAAGTAGGCAGCTCACAGTGCCTCTATTTGGTAAGTAGGCAGCTCACAGTGTCTGTTTGGTAAGTAGACAGCTCATTGTATCTCTATTTGGTAAGTAGGCAGCTCACAGTGTCTCCGTTTGGTAAGTAAACAGCTCATAATGTCTCTATTTGGTAAGTAAACAGATCACAGTGCCTCTGTTAACACACTTGACTACAATACCAGGGGTCCCAGGTTTAATCCCATGCCGGACCAGTTCCTTCAGATGAGCATATAAACCAAAGTGTTATGTTTCAGTGCTCTACACTGGGCATCTAAAAGAACTAGAGAAACTCTGTCGATAATAGAATAGGGCATTGTGTCCAAGTTTCTCTGTATCCGCTGCCCCCCCTCTCTCTCTTGCGCATCCAATTAGCCCATAGTAGGCAGAAACAGATGTTAATCATCACAAACAAATCATGAATAAAAAACCTTCTTGAGAATGGTTCCACAAACCTTTATGTCACCACTAAACCATGTGTTTTAACCACCCTTTAGAATCGTCTCTTCAAGATGATTTATCCATTTGTTTGTGCAGATATGGAAGAAACTTGGGAGGAGTACAGTGACTGGCTGCAGGAAGAGCCTGACAACTACTGCAAACAAGCGTACAAAAAGGCCTGCAACAAACTAAACAAAGTCAAGCCATATGAGGACAATGTGGTATGTTCGATGCAAAACTGCAAATCTCATTTTTCAAAATGATGGGATTAACTGTGTCGGTGATATTGTCCTGACACATATTTTTCCATTTAGCTGAAATTTTTACCATTGGCAACTGTAAGATCTAATCTGTTTAAATCAATAAGCAAACAGAGCAGACACTGATCAGAAAGATCCTGTAGGAGCCATCTATTCAAGGTCTACTATGTTTGCATAGGTGTGAATGTCAACCCCTACCTGCTGTAAATATTGTACAGTAAAACCTCTCTATAACAACCACATTCTTTATAAAGAAAAATCTCTCTATAATGGCCACATTCTTTAAACAGTAAAACCTCTCTATAACAGCCACATTCTTTATTCAGTAAAACCTCTCTTATAACAGCCACTAATTAAAGCAAGTATTTTGTGTTAAAGGCAGTGGGGCTGCTTAAAGCAAGATTAAAAGTAAAACAGAACGCTGCTTTAGGAGCATTCTGTTTTACTTTTACCTTGCTTTAAGCAGCCACTTGCCCTAATTACGAACTAATTAACACAATTAGGGATCACTTATCCGTCGTCTGTCCGTCCGTCTGTCCGTCCATTCGTCCGTCTGTCTGTCAGTCACACTTTCTTTTTTTGGGGCTGTCATTTCTAAACTAATCATTATAGAGCTTTCAAATTTGACATGTGTCTTCCTCTCATTGAGGACCATTGATATAACTAAGGTCCATCACTCTGCATGCATTACTTTTTGAGTTATTCCCCTTTTTATACGCCCACCTAATAAAGGTGGTCGTATATTGTCGTGGCCCTGTCCGTCCGTCCGTCCGTTCGTTCGTTTGTTCGTTCGTTTGTTCGTTCGTTCGTTCGTTCGTTCGTCCGTCAACATTTTTTTTGTCCGCTGTTTTCTGGGAAAACTATTTGACAGATATTAATGAAACTTCACACAAATGTTAAATGCATCAAGATCTGAAGCTGAGTTGATTCTGAGATTCATTTGATATTTCATTTCAGAGTTATGGCCCTTGTCCTTAAAAAATATGCAAAGTTTGTCCGCTGTTTTCTGGGAAAACTATTTGAGAGATATTAATGAAACTTCACGCAAATGTATAATGCATCAAGATCTGAAGCTGAGTCGATTCTGAGGTTCATTTGATTTTTCGTTCCGGAGTTATGGCCCTTTTACTTAAAAAATAATGCAAATACATGCAAATAGTTTGTCTGCTGTTTTCTGGGAAAACTATTTGAGAGATATTAATGAAACTTCACACAAATGTTTAATGCATCAAGATCTGAAGCTGAGTCGATTCTGAGGTTCATTTGATTTGTCGTTTCGGAGTTATGGCCCTTTTACTTAAAAAATAATGCAAATACATGCAAATAGTTTGTCCGCTGTTTTCTGGGAAAACTATTTGAGAGATATTAATGAAACTTCATACAAATGTTTAATGCATCAAGATCTGAAGCTGAGTTGATTCTGAGGTTCATTTGATTTCTCATTTCAGAGTTATGGCCCTTGTCCTTAAAAAATATGCAAATAGTTTGTCGGCTGTTTTCTGGGAAAACTATTTGAGAGATATTAATGAAACTTCACACAAATGTTTAATGCATCAAGATCTGAAACTGAATTTATTCTGAGGATCATTTGATTTTTCGTTTCAGAGTTATGGCCCTTGTCCTTAAAAAATAATGCAAATAGTTTGTCGGCTGTTTTCTGGGAAAACTATTTGAGAAATATTAATGAAACTTCACAAAAATGTTTAATGCATCAAGATCTGATGCTGATGAGGTTTATTTGATTTTTCGTTTCGGAGTTATTGCCCTTTTACTTAAAAAAAATGCAAATATATGCAAATAGTTTGTCCGCTGTTTTCTGGCAAAACTGTTTGACAGATATTAATGAAACTTCATCCACATGTTTAATGCATCAAGACCTGAAGCTAAGTCGATTCTGAGGATCATTTGATTTGTTGTTTCGGAGTTATGGCCGTTGCACTTTACAAAAATCTGCAAAAATGAGGATTAGCTGTAACTTTTTTATTTAATAAGATATTCACTTCATTTTTTTTAAAAAATAGTATCACCTTAATATGGAAATCAAGATCTGAAGCACAGATTAGAAAATGTCAACACTTATAAGGCATGTTGAATCAGAGAAAGTTTGCAAGTGGGCGTATTATGTACCGTATGCGGTACTCTTGTTCTGATTTTCGCACTCCAGCATAATAACACTGCTTGTGTCAGTTTCGAGCAGGTGACACATGTGTCATGTGTTCCTCTGAACACTCTTGTATTGTAGTGGTGTTGTAAGTTGTGTATGTGGTATTGCAGTTTACAGCAGAGGCACCCAGACTGCAGGAGTACCAGGACTATATACAGTATGAGGAGAAGGAAGGCGACCCTGCCAGAATACAGTGTCTGTATGAGCGGTCCTTGCAAGAAAACTGCCTTAACCCTACCCTATGGCTCCAGTACACAAAATACCTCGTGAGTAGGCATTAATAGTGTCAAATGCTGTGTTTGGTGCATTAAATCCTTGTATTACATGAATATTCATGTAAGAAATAGTGACTATGACTATGAATTAGCTTCAGTTTTAAATAGCACATATACACATGGGGTTTTGGAATTTTTTAGAAACTTGGAAGTCAAGTCTATTATAATTTCATAAACAAACAGGAGACCCTGATCAGATTGCTAAGAAAAGTGCCATTTGATCTCTGTCTGCTTTGATTACAAATGTGGAAAAAGGTGTGTATGTATCGAGGGCTTGGTGCAAAACTATTGTAACTCCTTCACTTTGTGAGTCCGTTACAATAGTTTTGCACCAAGCCCTCGGTATGGAGTTAATGGTTAACAAGGTACTATATCTACTAAAGGGCTAACCCTCTACCAGTTCTATGTTTATTCCAAAATTCTATACCTACTGAATATTCATGGCAAATATAGATAATATGGAATGTTGAACATTGTAACCATTTTAGAAAGTAAACAGAAGCAGCAAACAGAACAGACAACTTTCTACATCTTTGCAAACATAGTGAACTCAAATCAGACAACTATTCTAAAAACTATTGTAGATAAATGATTTTCATTATGCCATTATTTGTTATATAAATATTCATGGAGCAAAGGGTTAAGCTAGACTCTGCTTTGTTTCTTTTGAATGACCCCTTTAGAGATGTTTTACCTCTTCAGTCACTCATTGCATGTTTTTCAAAGTTTCCACTAAACCCAATGTTGTGACCACTCGTAACTCATAATCTCAAAGGCTATTTTTATGCCCCCAAAGCTAGGTACCTTTTGTCCGGAGTATATTTCCTTTGTCACATCAACATTTGGTGTGTGAGTTCATCTTGGGATGGGGGAGTGTCGCGTACCATTTTCATGTCACTGTGACCTTGACCTTGACCTTGACCTTGACCTTTGACCTTGATTTTACAAAAAGCTTGTCCGGAGCATATCTCCTTTACCTTACTAGCTACAGATTCCAAATTTGGTGTGTGAGTTCATCTTGGGATGGCGGAGTGTCGCGTACCATTTCCAGGTCACTGTGACCTTGACCTTGACCTTTGACCTCGATTTAAAAAAAAGCTTATGCCTTACCAGCTACAAAAAGCTTGTCCGGAGTATATCTCCTATACTTTACCAGCTAAGGATTCCAAATTTGGTGTGTGAGTTCATCTTGGGATGGAGGAGTGTCGCGTACCATTTTCAGATCACTGTGACCTTGACCATGACCTTTGACCGATTTTACAAAAAGCTTGTCCGGAGCATATCTCCTTTACCTTACCAGCTACAGATTCCAAATTTGGTGTGTGAGTTCATCTTGGGATGGCGGAGTGTCGCGTACCATTTCCAGGTCACTGTGACCTTGACCTTGACCTTTGACCTCGATTTTAAAAACTGCTTATACCTTACCAGCTACAAAAAGCTTGTCCGGAGTATATCTCCTATTCCTTACCAGCTAAGGATTCCAAATTTGGTGTGTGAGTTCATCTTGGGATGGAGGAGTGTCGCGTACCATTTTCAGATCACTGTGACCTTGACCATGACCTTTGACCGATTTTACAAAAAGCTTGTCCGGAGCATATCTCCTTTACCTTACCAGATACAGATTCCAAATTTGGTGTGTGAGTTCATCTTGGGATGGCGGAGTGTCATGTACCATTTCCAGGTCACTATGACCTTAACCTTGACCGATTTTACAAAAAGCTTGTCCAGAGCATATCTCCTATACCTTACCAGATACAGATTCCAAATTTGGTGTGTGAGATCACCTTCAGATGGCGGAGTGTCGCGTACCATTTTCAGGTCACTGTGACCTTGACCTTGACCTTCGACCTCGATTTTACAAAAAAGGTTGTCCAGAGAATATCTCCTATACCTTACCAGCTACGGATTCCAAATTTAATGTGTGAGTTTATCTTGGGATGGCGGTGTGTCGCGTACCATTTTCAGGTCACTGTGACCTTGACCTTTGACCTAGATTTTACACAAAGCTTGTCCAGAGCATTTCTCTCCTTACCAGCTACGGATTCCAAATTTGGTTTGTGAGTTCATCTTGGGATGGCGGAGAGTCGTGTACCATTTTCAGATCACTGACCTTGACCTTGACCTTTGACCTCAATTTTACAGTCCTTTTTAACGTTGAGAATGACTTAGGGTGCTTTTTAACTAAGTTTTGACGCTTGGCTCTTTTCTTAGCTATCATAATCGTCAAAGGTTCTGTTTCTAATGTTAAGAACTGACTCCTGTGTCATTTTTAACAGCATCAAAATTTCATGTTACACCTGCATTACATTGTATTGTTTTTCCGCCAAAATGCATTTCGGTGTCACTTTGGGGGCATTTGTCACCCGTGACGACTCTCTTGTTTATACAACCTCTTTGAATAAATCTACGGAAAAGGAGCATTTACCAGAGAAAATGATTTTTATGCCCCCAACGGTGGGCATATAGTAGTCGCATTGTCCGTCCTTCCGTCTGTCCGTCTGTCCGTCCGTCCGCACTCACCAAAGGGTAGTTGTGTGACTTTTTCTAACTAGTCGCACAAGTAAAATCATTAACCTGGCCATCTCTTGTGACATTAACCTGGCCATTTCTTGTGACATTAACCTGGCCAGTTGTGGGACATAGGGTTAGGGTTAGGGTTAGCTTCCAGATCATTCTATTCCAAAGTTAGAGCCAAAAATAGTTTTACTTGTGGGACTAGTCCCACAAGAAAAGATCAAAGGAAAAAGTCACACAACTACCCATTTGTTAGGATGTCCGTCTGTCCGTCCGTCTGTCCTTCCGTCCGTCCCAAATTCGTGTCCGGTCTGTAACTTCTTCATCAATCAATGGATTTCAATATAACTTGCCACAAATGTTCACCAGACAGAGACGATGTGTCGCGTTCAAGTCCATGGGTCAAAGGTCAAGGTCACAGGGTACAATTACTTTGTCACAAATTTCGTGTCCGGTCTGTAACTTCTTCATCTATCAATGGATTTCAATATAACTTCACACAAATGTTCACCAGACAGAGACGATGTGTCACGTTCAACTCCCAGGTCCATGGGTCAAAGGTCAAGGTCACAGGGTACAATTACTTTGTTACAAATTTCGTGTCCGGTCTGTAACTTCTTCATCTATCGATGGATTTCAATGTAACTTGACACAAATGTTCACCAGACAGAGACGATGTGTCCCGTTCAACTCCCAGGTCCATGGGTCAAAGGTCAAGGTCACAGGGTACAATTACTTTTGTTACAAATTTCGTGTCCGGTCGGTATTTTCTTCATCTATCAATGGATTTCAATATAACTTGCCACAAATGTTCAACACGCAAAGTCGATGTGTCGCGTTCAACTCCTTGGTCTATGGGTCAAAGGTCAAGGTCACAGGGTACAATTACTTTGTCACAAATTTCGTGTACGGTCTGTAACTTCTTCATCTATCAATGGATTTCAATATAACTTCACACAAATGTTCACCAGGCAGAGACGATGTGTCACCTTCAACTCCCTGGTCCATGGGTCAAAGGTCAAGGTCACAGGGTACAATTACTTTGTCACAAATTTCGTGTCCGGTATGTAACTTCTTTATATATCAATGGATTTCAATATGATTTGGCACAAATGTTCACCAGACAAAGATGATGTGTTGCTTTCAACTCCTTGGTCCATGGGTCAAAGGTCAAGGTCACAGGGTACAATTACTTTGTCGCAAATTTGGTGTCCGGTCTGTAACATCTTTATTTATCAATGGATTTCAATATTACTTGGCACAGATGTTCACCAGACAAAGACGATGTGTCGCGTTCAGCTCCCTGGTCCATATGTCAAAGGTCAAGGTCACAGGGTACAATTACTTGTTTATCTGTGAATGGATTTCAAAGGAACCTGGCACAAATGTTCACCACACAAAGACGATGTGTCAACTCCCTGGTCCATAGGTCAAAGGTCAAGGTCACAGGGTACAATTTTTGGGGGCATTTGTCATGTGACTGTGACATCTCTTGTTTTTTAGAATTTTGTAGTTTGAAACCATTGTGATAAATAGAGCATTTGTTCCTATAGGAGCAAATGCTCTATTTACCACAATGGTTTCACAAAGTGACTTTTACAGAGTTGTCAAAAGTGGTTAATATCAGGGAATGGGTTAAGAATTATTTTAAAGGGAGAGTTCTAAAGAGTGGTCCTGATTTCTGGATGGGTGGAGAAGTAAAGGAGCTATTTTTGAAAAAAGTTTAATCATATATTTGTGTTTTCAGGACCATACTCTAAAAGTGTCTTCAGTCAGTATCCCTGTGTATGAGAGAAGTGTGCGCAATTGTCCCTGGTGTGTCCAGCTCTGGCAGAACTACATTCTGTGTCTGGAGAGGGCTGACAAGCCATATGAAGAAGTCAAGGGTGTGTAGAATTATGATGTTAACTTTTGTATGTTGTTGGGGTATTTCAATAGAAAGAGAGCATTTTGATCATGCTAAAATGTTTGCAAAGATCATATGTTAAATATAGCCCCCGCAAACTGAATATAATTATACATATACTAAGGAGTCAGCTTGGTGGTGTGTCGGAAGATCCTAAAAGGAATTAGCACCCCTTGCCTCCTTAGTTGTCTCTATTTCAGGTATAGAAGATTATTATAGAAGTCAATAATCCATGAGTGCCTGTGGCATTATTTGAAGCTTTCCATCTCAGCTTTCTGTAGTGGGAGAAAGAGTTCCCTTTCATGCAGATGCATTTCAGTCTGAAATTAATTCTGTTAGTTTCTTTAGCAGGGAAAGTTTCTTTAGCAGGGAAATTAAACTTATTTAAACTGTATTAAGATTTTCATGTTTTACAGAGAATATTTGGGTCCTAGCTTTGAATGAGAAATGTTATCTGGCAAGGCGGGTGAATATATCAGGTGAGCCGAAGGCGAACCTGATATATTCAGAAGCCGAGCCAGATAACATTTATCATTCAAAGCTAGGAACCAAATATTCTATTTATCCTTGTCACTGCAGCAAAATATAATTATTACTATTTTGTACCAAATGTACCACAAAATGCACCGCAACGTATACCGGACTCTACTGGCTCTAGACTGTTGATGACGTCACTATAAAGGCGTTATTACGTCACTGCAATTCCCAAAAGTCACATTGCTTTAAAAATGCTCAAAACAAAACCGTTACCCCAGTTGGTTATGTGAGAAAAAGAACCTGTCACTTGACGATATCTAGACGATGTATGATTCTTGATGTGGATTTATCTAAACACGGTAATTTCGCGACAAACAACTAGATCTAGTCTAGATCTAGTCTAGACCTAAGAATATAAGTTTGGGAGAATGAAGTGAAAGAATTAGATCTAGATCTATTTAGTTTAATGGGTATCGATTGAAATCAACAAATTCGCTTTGTTAAACTTTTCTATTTAGTACTCGGTAGACGTAAATTTGTGTATTCACGAAATAAGCGTCTCGGTAAAAACGTAAATTCGGCTACAGGTCATGTGACCAACTGATATAATAACAAAACGTTTATCAGGCACCTTGTTATCCGTCAGGAAAATAGGCACGTGACAGGATAAAAAAAAATTATACAACCAGGACAATGTGTTAGAATGGCCTGATATATGATAATCTGACTCTTACATTGATATATAATAATCTGACTCTTATAAGTTTTTCCTTCAGTTTTAACCCTTTCCCAGTCCTTAGTTCAAATCTGCTGAATATCTATGGACTAAATAGTTATAATGAAATAATGAAGATGTAACATTGTAGCCATTTTAGAAACTAAAGAAACAGATTTATCAAGCAGGCCCTGATTAGACAGCTCCTACAGAAGCTGTCTGATCTGGGTCTACAGTAAATCCTCTCTAAACCAGAATTCTGGTAGAAAAGTTTTTAGATACCTCTAGGTAGGTGTCTGCTTAACCCATTCCCTCATATTGACACCTTTTGACGCCTCTGTTAAAGTCACGTTTTGAAACCATTCTGATAAAGAGAGCATTTGCTCCATAGGAGCAAATGCTCTATCACAATGGTTTCAGAACTGCACAATGCTAAAATTTTCCTTTTCTCTTATAAATGCCACTGTTTGGTAGATTTAATAAAAGAGGTTTGATCTAAGAATAGTCTATGAGGTAATGGGTTAATGCTGGGTGAAAATCATGCAGAAAGCTCTTCGAGGAGCTTTCTGCATTACTTTCAGCCTGCATTAAGTTGCTACCTGTCTTCAAGACTGATATAACATTCTCAAGAATAACTTTCCACAAAGCCCTATGTTGTGACCACTCATAGAATCGTCTCTTCGAGATGATTCTAAAGAGTGGTCACAAGATAGGGGTTGGTGTAGAAAGGACGATTTTAGTATTTAAGAATGCATGTGTATTTGAGGACGCATCGCTATCTGTTGCTTTGTGTTTACCCTTTACTTAATGAATATACGTTATGAGTAGCTGAATCTTCATAATGACACGTGAACATAGGATTGTAGGACTGTAGAGGGGATTGTAAAACCAGATATATATCATTCCATAAGCCAGGTGAACAGACCTTCCAAGGAACCAGAGACCAGGAATTTTTTGATCTGGTTGTACTGTTTGCAAACGGTGCCTGTATTAGGTTAAAGGTTAACAGGCAGGAAAACCAATCTTTCCTCTCTTCCTGCCTGTAAAGCAGAATACCGGTAAGTCAACCTTTTTATACGCCCGAAGGGTCGTATTATGTTATGGTCTCCATCGTCTGGCCGTCTGGCTGGGTGTCCGTCTGTCCGTCTGTCCGTCCGTCTGTCCGTCCGCACTCACCAAAGGGTAGTTGTGTGACTTTTTCTAACTAGTCCCACAAGTAAAATCATTAACCTGGCCATCTCTTGTGACATTAACCTGGCCATTTCTTGTGACATTAACCTGGCCAGTTGTGGGACATAGGGTTAGGGTTAGGGTTAGCTTCCAGATCATTCTTTTCCAAAGTTAGAGCCAAAAATAGTTTTTCTTGTGGGACTAGTCACACAAGAAAAGATCAAAGGAAAAAGTCACACAACTACCCATTTGTTAGTATGTCCGTCCGTCCGTCCGTCCGTTAGCAAATTCGTGTCCTGGCTATAACTTACTCATTTTTTCTCCGATTTTCAAAATTCTTTCACACAAATGTTCAGTATCACTTGAAGGTGTGTCGCGTACAAAACCCAATTGTGAACTTTCAAGGTCAAGGTCACAAATAGGGCGTTAGCAATTTTCGTGTCCTTGCTAAAACTTACTCATCTTTTCACCAATTTTCAAAATTCTTTCACACGTATGTTCAGTATCACTTGAAGGTGTGTCGCGTACAAAACCCAATGGTGAACTTTCAAGGTCAAGGTCACAAATAGGGCGTTAGCAATTCTGTCCGTCCGTCCGTTAGCAAATTCGTGTCCTGGCTATAACTTACTCATTTTTTCTCCGATTTTCAAAATTCTTTCACACAAATGTTCAGTATCACTTGAAGGTGTGTCGCGTACAAAACCCAATTGTGAACTTTCAAGGTCAAGGTCACAAATAGGGCGTTAGCAATTTTCGTGTCCTTGGTAAAACTTACTCATCTTTTCACCAATTTTCAAAATTCTTTCACACATATGTTCAGTATCACTTGAAGGTGTGTCGCGTACAAAACCCAATGGTGAACTTTCAAGGTCAAGGTCACAAATAGGGCGTTAGCAATTCTGTCCGTCCGTTAGCAAATTCGTGTCCTGGCTATAACTTACTCATTTTTTCTCCGATTTTCAAAATTCTTTCACACATATGTTCAGTATCACTTGAAGGTGTGTCGCGTACAAAACCCAATTGTGAACTTTCAAGGTCAAGGTCACAAATAGGGCTTCAGTATCACTTGAAGGTGTGTTGCATACAAAACCCAATTGTGAACTTTCAAGGTCAAGGTCACAAATAGAGCGTTAGCAAATTTTGTGTCCTGGCTGTAGCTAACTAGACCTACATCATTACCTTTAAGGTCAGTCATATTTGAAGGTGAAAGGTTAAACGCACTTATGTCACGTTCGGTTTAAACTTTCTCGACTTTTTTTCCAAAGTTTAAAAAAGTCTGAAAGTCTGAAAATGATTGCTATGTACACTGTTCTTACCATGCTCATATCTTGGATATTTTTCATTCTGGAGTTATTGCCCTTTGATAGTTTCGGGTAGCAATTTCTTGTGCAACTAACTGCTCCTTTATTTTTCAACATAATTTTATAGAACAGCATTCGGGCGTATATTGCCCCGTCTTGCGGTGCTCTTGTTTAACCCTTCTCTTGCTGAATTTTAAGATAAATTTCTCCTTCTTTACCCATGTCCTGTTGTATAATTACATATATCTTCACTGTGTACAAGTTTTTCGCTGTGCAATCACTGCTATGGAGTGCACTGGTTGCACAATTAACTTGTAAATAGTGCAGACCCTGATGAGACAGCTCCTGCAGGAGCTGTCTCATCGGGGTCTTCACTATTTGCAGATAGGTTTATTGACATGAATAGCAAGCGAAGGGTTATAACTTTACATTTAACCGACAAAGTAACAACTAGCGTAGACCCAGATCACACTGCTCCTTCAGGATTACTTTGATCTGGGTCTGCACTATATGCCAGTACATCTGACCGACTATGTAGGATACTTACATTATCTTAGTTTTCTTCCCCGTTTACCTTGTCTCTGTACTTTTTCCCACTATGCTGAAATGTTTGATGTACTATTTGCAGATGTCTTTGAAGGTGGCCTGACATGTGGGTTTTCCCAGGGTTCAGAGTACCTGTTGTTATGGACAACCTTTATAGACTACTTGCGGAGAAGAATCAAGTGGACAGAGGGTAACAATTGAAAACAATACTCGATAGACTCTTATTTAACCCTTTCTCTCATATAAACGTGTTTCCAAACAGAGTAGACCCAGATCAGACAGTTCCTATTCGAGCAGTCTGATCAAGGTCTCCTCTGTTTGCTAATGGAATTTGAAAGGTGTCTCTTTACTTTCTAAACTGGCTCCAATATTCCACCTTCCATATTTTATTGTAACTATTTTGTCCATGAATATTCAGTAGGTATTAAAAATTGGAATAAACATAGAACAGGGAAAGTGTTAAAAACCAGCCTTTAGGCTTTTGGAAGCAATGTAGAAACAGATCAGACAAATGGCAGCAGGCAGTCGGACTGTACTCTATTTGCTACTCATCACAGCCATTTCTGTTTTGCTGACTGATGTGGTAATCATTGTAGTTCTTATCCCAACAGTTGATCCTATTCTGCCGAAATGTTTGTTTTCATATAGCAGGTCGCAATTGTTTGTCATTTGTCTTTGAATGAACCTTTGAAATAATTGTATGCCATTGTAACTAAACTCTATGGTGGGCTCTGATTGGTTGAAATTTAGATATTGTTGGAATTTGCTGAAAATTGGCATTTAGGGGTATTTGGGTACCCCAAAACTCAGTCAAGTTGTTTTTAAAGTCTTGGTTGTCACAATTTATATATTAGATTTTTCGCAAAATTGGCCTGTAGGGTATAAGGGTACCCCAATCTTAATGGAAGGTGTTTCAAAAGTGTTGGTTGCCATGGTAACCCAGTGATGGCCAGTGATTGGTTAAAATTTAGATACTTTGCTCATCAGTACCAGTTGTCATTTTCATTTGGGGGAATAATATTCTGTAAGAGATTCTGTTACAATTAGATCTCGTTAATAATGCAGTATGATCTTATCTGAAAAAACAGTTTAGATAAAAAAAACATTTGACTATGATACCAAAATTTTGACATTGGCCACAACTTCATCATCTTTAGAACAGGTCCCATAGAACTCTACATACTCTGGCCCAGGTCTGTAGCTTCTTCATGTGTTTGAATGTTGAGGAAATCTGTGGATTGGAATATAGGTTGCTTGATGTTTCAACTTTTACAACCGAAGTTCCAGGCTGCACCTTCAAGTTATTACACTGTTAACTTTTACAGACCACACTGAAGATTTGGAGACATTTAGACTGACCATGGGAAAAGCCATTGAACAAATTGACTGTAAGTATCAACTGAATCTGCAGAAATTCCTTAGAATGGAATACATGTATATTAGCCTTGGTCCATTTTACCTATATTCCCTAGTGGACTTGTTCATATTTTTTATTTAAGATGAATTTTCATTCTTAGGGATTATTTTGCAGAAATTCTCCTCATGGAAATTGTGAAGCAAACAGTGTAGATCCTGATCAGTGGATCCCTTCAGGAGTACTCTGATCTGGATCGTCACTGTTTGCCTATGTCCCTATTCAGGGATACTAATTGGTAAATACATGTTGAAGTTCAATTACAGTAAAACCTCTCTTGGCCAGGTAAGTATCAGGTGGTAGCTTAATGATTTATTTGTTTGTATCTGGGTTTAATATTATTTTAATCTTTTCCCTCATATAAAAGTGTGTTCAAGCATTTGCAAACAGAGAAGACCAAGATCAGACAGCTCCTACAGGAGCTGTCTGATCTGGGTCTGCTATGTTTGCCAATGGAATTTGATATTTCTGTTTCTTTACTTTCTAAAATGACTACAATGTTCCACCTTCCATAATTCATTATAACTATTTTGTCCATGAATATTCATTAGGTATTGAAATTTGGAATAAACATACAACAGGGAAAGAGTTAACAGCACTTCATTCACATCAAAACATCCAGCAAATTAGAGATAGAGAAAAACCCCATAGTATGATAGAGAAAGACCCCATGGTATGATAGAGAAAGACCCCATAGAGAAAGACCCCATAGTATGATATAGAAAGACCCCATAGTATGATATAGAAAGACCCCATAGTATGATAGATTCTTCTGTGCATGAATCACATTTCAGTGTACCGTTCACAGAAAAATACTATGTTGGAAGCCAATAGGAGTTTTCTGCATTACTTTTGTTCTGCCTTAAGCAGCCACCTACTTATAAAGGCCCACATTTATTTACTGTTTGGTCACTTTAGTGGGATCTACTGTAGATATTAAGAGCTACAGATAAAGGTGTGTACCCAAATATTAAAATTGTCATTTCTCCACCAAACCATATACTGTGACCACTCTTTAGAATCGCCTCAAAGAGAAATAAAGGAGCTAGTTTTGAAAATGTTTATATTATGCATCATATCTGGACCTCTAGATATTTCTTGCCTTTTACAGCTTATGGTACAGAGGGGGACCCCAATGGAACACTGAGACAGTTTTGGGCTGTGATTGAGGTAGTGTATTGTCTTATGCTGGATCTGTGCTAACTGTAATACCCCTAAGTATTATGAAAGACAAAACTTAGGAAAATGATGCAGACTCAGATTCTACATTTCCTGAAGGAGCCATTTTATCTGGGTTTACACTATTTGCTACTATGTCAGTCTAATTGAAAGTTATCAAAATGGTGCCAAATTGACTCACTTTTCTTTACAAATCCCTGGAGAATGAAAGATTGGATATCCAAATGCTTTATTAACCCTTTCCCTCATATAAACGTGTTTTCACACATTTGCAAACAGAGTAGACCCAGATCAGACGGCTCCTAGAGGAGTCGTCTGATCAGGGTCTACTCTATTTGCTAATAGAATTTCAAAGATCTGTGTCTTTACTTTCTAAAAATGGCTACAATTTTCCATGATCCATATTTCATTATAACCTTTTTGTCCATGAATATTCAGTAGGTATTGAAATTTGTAATAAACACAGAACAGGGAAAGGGTTAATAGGGCAATCAGGGTAACTGAGGTTTAGCCCTTTCCCTCATATAAATGCCTTTTCACGCATTTGCAAACCGAGTAAACCCAGATCAGACGCATAGGAGCTGTCTGATCTGGGTCTACTCTGTTTGCATTTTGACATGATACAGATCTAATTCAACAGTTTTGTCAAAGTAAATAAATCCCCTTTATAAGTTTACATTATAAAATTATAAAAATTAAGCTAATAAATATTCATAATGTCATTATTTCTTACATGAATATTGAACTTGCTATTACTATGCGGCAAATCACTTTAACACTTTCAATGCTAAATTTTCATAGCGAATATTCCAAAATTCAACTCGTCTAGCTTATGGAGAATATCTATTAGGGATATTTATGCTTCCACCATTTATTGTAGCAGCCGCATATAGATTTGCCTTTGTCAATTCGTCTGTATATAATTCTGTCCCGAATTTTTGTACAAGGCATATCTCAAAAAGCATTTGTCCTACAGATGTGAAACTTCATCAGTTATTCAGGGTTTGAATGCACCGGGATATTTTCACCCAACGGAGCGCTCGTCTGATCAAGGTCTGCTCTGTTTGCATATATTATAAATATGGTTTTACAGTTTCTGGTTTGGCAATCATTTCATGTGTTTATTCTAAAAATTAGGTCTAATTAGTATTCATGGTGTCATTTCCTTCCTGAATATTCATGGAGTAAAGGGTTAAATACAAATCTGAATAATGTTTTATAACATCTGGAATGTGACAAAGTTGATGATTGGGGCATCTGTGTCCTATGGACACATTTCTAGTTTTAATGAAAAGTGTAACATGACAAACAGTGCAGACCCTGATAAGAGGGCTCCTCTATGAGTCCCTTCATCTAGATCTACACTCTTGTAAAGGACATTAGTCCCCTCATCTAGATCTACACTTTTACAAAGGACATTAGTCCCTTCATATAGATCTACACTTTTACAAAGGACATTAGTCCCTTCATCTAGATCTACACTTTTGCAAAGGACATTAGTCCCTTCATATAGATCTACACTTTTACAAAGGACATTAGTCCCTTCATCTAGATCTACACTTTTACAAAGGACATTAGTCCCCTTATCTAGATCTACACTTTTACAAAGGACATTAGTCCCTTCATCTAGATCTACACTTTTACAAAGGACATTAGTCCCCTCATCTAGATCTACACTTTTACAAAGGACATTAGTCCCTTCATCTAGATCTACACTTTTACAAAGGACATTATTGATTGTTTCTGCACTGAAAGGTTAACCCAAATGAGACTGAAAGGTAAAATTACATATTAACAAGATTAGAATCTGTTAAACTCTTTACTCCATAAATAAGTCTTTGCAAACTGGTACCCAGATCAGACAGGAGCCGTCTGATCAGGGCTTGCTGTTTGCTTTCGAATTAATATAGATATGATTCTAAACTTTCTGCAATGATCAAAATTGATGTGTGTGATGTCATTATTTCTTAAATGAATAGACATGGGGTAAAACATTAAATTGCCTTACATATATAGCCACGGTTATCTATGGGCATAGTGATGCGTCTGCTGTGTGTCACCTTTCCTTTCAACCCATTACTTTATACATGGTTGCCACGTGTCAGGGAGAATGATTTTTTTTCAAGGTCAGGGAATTGTCAGGAAATTTTGAGAACTCAGAGAAATTGGAAAATACCGGCAAATGTCAGGTAATTGTCAGGAAATTTGGAAAATATGAGAATGAAGGTCATATATTTTTAAATAATTCATAAAATATTACAGAAATTATGACAGAAAGACCAAAGGTTGCAATGTAATGTGTCGAGGAAATTTGAAATTATGTCAGTGAAATATCAGGGAGTTGTCAGGGAATTTGTTTCCTCTGGGTTTTATTTTTAGAATGGCCCAGGAGCACAGGAATTTTGGCCCTTTGGCCATGGCAGAAGTCATATCTATATTATCCCAAATGCAAACAGAGCTCAAGTCAGATGGCTCCTACAGGAACCTTCTGATCGGGTCTACTCTGTTTGCAAAGGCATTAATAGGTGTATCATTGCTGTAAAGGGTTAAAAAATTAAAAATGAATTTATTTCTGTTTGATTTTACTAAATGACAGATATGTATATACATTGAGTTAATACAGTGATTAAAGGTGATACATATCATGTGTATTGTTTTAGGCTAAGCACTGTAACAATATGGAGAAGGCACGGACCCTGTGGGCAGAGGTGATGGCAGCAGGTAGAGCAAATGAGGCAGCTCTGTGGATGGAATATTACAGGTTTGAAAGGTAGGCAATGTCTTTCAATTAACCCGTTCCCTCATAGGCTATTTTTAGATTCAATTTCCTTGAATGAATGTACCGAAAAGGAACATTAACTAGAGAAAAGGAAAATTTCAGAATTTTGTAGTTTGAAACTATTGTGATAAATAGAGCATTGCTCCTATAGGAGCAAATGCTCTATTTGTCTCAATAGTTTCAATAAGTGATTTTTACCGAGGCGCAGAAAGGCGTATTTATGGAGGAAAGAGTTAACCCTTTACTGATAGAGACAACTGTTAACCCTTTACTCTATGAATAATCAAGTAAAACATAATGAAGTCATGTAGAATCAGATCTATATTATTTCATACACAAACACAGCAGACCCTAATCAGTAATCAGATGGCTGCTATAGGAACCATCTGATGTGGGTCTATTCTGTTTGTAAAGGCCTGAAAAGGCATATTTATGTATTAAAGGGGAAATGTCTTTGCAAACAGAGTAGACCCAAATCAAACAACTTCCGTAGGAGCTGTCTAATCAGTGTCTGCTCTATTTGCTGATAGAATTCTTTTAGTTTCTGTAAAGATCAATGATTTCTGTGCACATAATTAATTTAAGTAATATTCATGATGCCATTATTTCTTACATGAATATTCATCAGGTTAACCCTTTCCTCCATAAGCTATTTTTAGACCTAGCCTATTTGAATGAATCTACCCAAAAGAAGCATTTACTAGAGAAAAGTAAAATTTTAGAATTTTGTAGTTTGAAACCATTGTGATAAATAGAGTGTTTGCTCCTCTTGAAGAGACAATTCAAAAATGTGATCACATCATAGGGTTTGGTGGAGAAATAAAGGAGTTGTTCTTGAAAATGTTTTTATTTATGAATCTTATATTGACCTCTGGAATGGCATTTGCGGATAATGTAGACCCAAATCAGAGGGCTACTAGAGGATGGGTAATTTGGCATCTAACCATAACCCTTTTCTCCATAAATATGCCTTTCTTGGCATCTGTAAAAGTCACCTGTTCAGACCATTGTGATAAATAGAGCATAACTCCTATTGGAACAAATGCTCTATTTATGATTTCAAACTACAAAATTCTAAAAAAAAATCCTTTTTTCCAGTTAATGCTCCTTTTCGTGGATTTATTCAAAATGGTTGGATCTAAAAATAGCCTATGGAGGAATGGGTTAATCTAACTGTTTGATGATCTGAATTTAGAAGAAATTGAACCAGATGTTTCTTTTGCAGACTAAAGATGTACATAGTGTTGAAAGTGTCTGGAATTTATTCTCTTGGTATATTGTTTCAGAGCTTTTGGTGATAACAAACACTGTCGGCGAGTTCTGCAGAGAGCGCTGAACTCTGTCACTGACTGGCCAGAGTCTATAGTCGATGCCTATGTAAACTTTGAACGGGAAGAAGGCAAGTTGAATACCGTAAAACCCCTCCAAACCAGAATTCTAGTAGAGAATAATTTAGATACTTTTAGGCAGGTGGCTGCTTAATGCAAGTTGAAAATCATGCAGAAAGCTCCTCTAGGAGCTTCTGCATGACTTTAACCCTGCATTAAGCAGCCACTTGTCTTTAAGACCCATATTTATACTGAAATTAATGTCTGGTTTTACTGTACATGTAGTGTCTGATATATTGAATCTACCAGAGTGTTAATAAAACCTTTGAATGCAGAACTTTTCAAAGTGGAATGTTTCATACATGTTTAGCACTTTACCTCTTACAAATGTTCACGTCTTTGCACAGAGTAGAACCAGATCAGACAGTTTTATTTTGTCTCTCAATTTGAATTGAATTTATTTTATTTATTTTTTTTAACAGATAGAAAGCAAATTTGGATTGTTTGTGTCATTGTCTTTTTGGAACTATGTGCTCGAATTTCACTGAAATCCACCGTTAAATCCACCGTTAAAAAAAGAAGTTTTTAAAATCATTGTTTACCCATTGTAAATATCTTCGATTTCAAATAACAAAATGACATAGAGTGGAACGTTTCATTTTATATGCTTATCAGTATAGCCCTTAGAAAGTTTATGTTGTCTACAATTTGTTTCGATATCAGTATAGAAATTATCCCTGCTAGAAATGGTATGCTCCGGAGTGCATGCACATTGTATCATATGGCTGCCATATTAGCAAATTAGCATGGAGAAAATACATTTTCGGTGTTTTCTTCCATGTAACCCTTTCCATGTTCACTATTCATGTAAGAAATAATGACAGTATGAACATGTATTAGCTCAATTTTTATAATGTTTTTTTAAGGTAATATTTTGCTTTGACAAAAACTGTAGAATGAGATGTGTATCATGTCAAAAGCAAACTGAGCAGACACTGATCAGATGGCTCCTATAGGAGCCATCTGATCAGTGTCTACTCTGTTTTCAAGGGTGTGAAAAGGTGTTTAAATGAGGGAAAGGGTTAAATCATGCTATAGAGAGATATTATGCAGTCAAATAAGGTAGATTTAGGTTCAATATGTTCCAAAGTAAAAGAAATTCTGAAATCAGATTGAGTGACAGAAGTAAGATTACTCACAATTTTATGCATTGGTCTGAGAACAGGGTCACAGTTTTAGTTAAAATGGCCTTTTAACTCTTTTGACACTAGGTACAGATTTGGTGAGACAAACTGAGGCAAACAGTGAAGACCCAGATCAAACTGCTTCAGAAGGAACAGTTTGGACAGGGTGAAACTATTTGGTGCTCCACTAGTTATCCAAGAAAGTGTCAATTGTACTTACTAATCCTTTCCTTCATATAAACGCCTTTTCATGCATTTGTAAATAGAGTAGACCCAGATCAGGCGGCTGCTACAGGAGCCATCTGACCAGGGTTTGCTCTGTTTGCTTTTGACATGATGTAGATCTCATTCTACAGCTTTTGTCAAAGCAAAACATTTCCTTGGACAGTTTATATTATAAAAGTTCAGCAATTAAATAGTCATGTTGTCATAATTTTTACATCAATATTGAATAGGAAAAGGGTTCATCTTTACAAACCAGTGGAGGGTGAAATTGAATGTCCCTGAATTTAACCCATTCCCACTTAGGCTATATTTAGACCTAACCTCTTTGGTTAAATCTACCAAAAAGGAGCATTAACTAGAGAAAAGGAAATTTCAGAATTGTGTAGTTTTGAAACCATTGTGATAAATTGAGCATTTGCTCCACAGGAGCAAATGCTCTATTTATCACAATGGTTTCATAAAGTGATTTTTACAGAAGCGTCAATATGCGGGAATGGGTTAAGGTGGATACTGTTATTGGGTTATTAGACTAGAAGACACCTTCTCTGTTCATGCAGCTCAGATAGTCCGATTTTGAATCTTTGTACTAACAAGTTGTGTTAATTTCCACAGGTACCTTGGAGCAGTATGACCAAGCTGTAAGCAAATGTGAAGCTCAGATGGCACGTATTAATGAAAGGAGAGAAAAGGTAGGACCTTAATCTTTTCCCTATTCTAAATGTATTCCTAATTTCAATATCTGCTGAATATTTATGGACAAAAAAGTTATAATGAAATATGGAAGGTGGAACATTGTAGCCATTTTAGAAACTAAAGAAACAGATCTATCAAATTTCATTGGCAAACAGAGTAAACCTAGATCGGACCACTGCTATAATTGGCAAATAGAGCAGACTCTGATCAGACAGTTCCTATAGGAGTCATCTGATCTGGGTCTACTCTGATTGCAAATGCATGAACATGCGTTTATATGGGGGAAAGGGTTTAGTTGCTGTATGTGTTCTATATGACCAGATATCCACCATTAATGTCTTTGGTCATGAAGTCTCTGTGTATTTGCAGAGGTCCAGATAAGATGCGTCAATTAAAACATTTTCAAGAATAATTCCTTTATTTCTCCACCAAACTCTATACTGTGACCACTCTTTAGAATCGTCTTGAAAATACGATTCTAAAGAGTGGTCACAGTATAGGGTTTGGTGCAGAAATGATGATTTTTAGTATTTGGGTATGCATCTTTATCTGTAGCTCTGTACATGTATTTGGTGTCATCATTTTTGTGCAGGCAGAAGCAGACACGTCAGCGCAGAATAAAAAAAAGTTTGATAAGAATCAACAGAGAAAGACTGACAACAAACAGAGACATCAGAAATCAAACACAGCTAAACAAAAACAGACAGAGGGCCAGACACAGCAGATAAAACCCTACAAAAGAAACGTAAGAGCTCAGACCTGGGTCCATGCCTATAAAGCTTTTTAGTTGAGTCTGAGTTTGTTCTCAAGCTTTTGATTAGTCAGATTTGAGCCAAAGGCTCTCAAGCTTTTGATTGGTCAGATTTGAGCCAAAGGTTCAAATCTAACCAATCAAAAACTTGAGAGCAAACTCAGACTCAACTAAAAAGTTTTATAAGCATGGAACCAGATCTTTGTATCATTCATTGGTATTGCTGTGCAAGAAAGACATTGATGCATCATATATTAGCATAACACTACCCCTCATATAAAAGTTTTTTCATGCCATTGCAAACAGAATAGACCCAGATTAGATGGCTCCTGCTGGAGCCATCTGATCAAGGTATTCTGTCTACTTACGAAATTATAGTACCTCAGAATCTGCAGTTTCTACCAACAAAAAATCCTGTGTGCATGTACTATATTCAGTTTATTAGTTGTAGATGAATATTTAACAAGGAAAGGGTTAAACCTTTACTTTATGTTTAGTTAATTTTAGATAATTTGAATGAACATGAGACCAAGAAAAATGTAATTTTTGTACATATGGAATATAAATTTTGTTATGTGCAACTCCTCCTACACTATTGAATATTCATGGATAAAATAGTTATGAAATATGGAAGTTGGAACATTTTAGCCATTTTAGAAACTATAGAAACAGATCTATTAAATTCCATTAGCAAAGAGAGCAGACCCAGACAAGATGGCTCCTATAGTCGCCTTCTGATATGGGTCTACTCTGTTTGCAAATGCGTGAAAACATGTTTATATGAAGGGAAGGGTTAACAATGGGATCTTTAACCCTGATATTGACGCCTCTGCAAAAGTCACCTGTTGAAACCATTGTGATAAATAGAGCATTTGCTCCTCTAGGAGCAAATGCTCTATTTATCACAATGGTTTCAAACTACAAAATTCTAAAATTTTCCTTTTCCCTAGTTAATACCCCTTTTTGGTAGATTCATTCAAAGTGGTTGGATCTAAAAATAGCCTATGAGGGAAAGGGTTAAACATGTTGGAATATCGGTGTTTTCCAAAATGATTTTTTTTTTCGAGACTGCATCTTTTTACACATTAAAAGAAAGAGAGAAAAAAATATGTTGGGACCGTAGCTTATAGCATTGAAATAATGTGATTCGAATTTTCATGATTTGACTGTATATGCATTTTTAGCACCTTTGGAAAGAGAGTAGACTCATTTTAGAGAGTTCCTATAGGAGCTGTTAGAGGGGCTATGTGATCAGGGTCTGTACTGTTTGCTTATAGAGGGAATGAGGAACTGGTTCTACAGCATTGGCTTTAGTAAAACAATTTCCTTGTTCATATTTCTCCATTATATGACTTACCGGTGCTTACTATTTGTAGATTGAAGAAACTTCACCGTCGGGGAATGGCTTTAAGGTTCCTGATGTCCCAGCAGCCAAGGTCTCGAAGTCATCACCCCCTCCAGGTTTCAAAGGTAAAACAGTATCAGCCCCACCTCCAGGATTCCAAGAAAAGTCAGCTCCACCACCAGGATCCCAAGAAAAGTCGGCTCCACCCCCTGGATTCCAAGAAAAGTCAGATACATCCCCAGAATTCCCTGAAAAGTCAGCTCCACCTCCTGGTTTCAAGAGAGATAGATCAGCTGCTTTGACAAACAGTGTTGAGCAATCAGCAGAAGAAGACCAACCAGAGGCAAAAAAATTGAAAACTGGTTGGTAGACTTGCTACCTCTGAAATACTGTTAATCCTTTCCCTCATATAAGCGTGTTTTCACGCATCTGCAAACAGAGTAGACCCAGATCAGACGGCTCCTAGAGGAGCCGTCTGATCAGGGTCAACTCTGTTTGCTAATAGAATTTCAAGGATCTGTGTCTTTACTTTCTAAAATGGCTACAATGCTCCACCTTCCATATTCCATTTTAACTATTTTGTTAATGAATATTCAGTAGGTATTGAAATTTGACCTAAATACAGAACAGGGAAAGGGTTAAAGTGACATAAAACCCAACACACACAAACAAACAAACAAACAAATCTCACCATGAACTTTAACCCTTTACTTTCTACATGTTTGCAAACAGAGTATACCCAGATCAGACGTCTGCTGTAAGAGCTGTCTGATCAAGATCTGCTCTGTTTGCTTATGGAATCATGTAGATGTGACCATGATTCTACAGTTTCTGCTTGGGTCAAAAACTCCTGTGTCCTTTTGCTTTAAAACAATCTAATTCTTACCTGAATATTCATGGAGTAAAGGGTTAAATACCCTTAATTCAGACACCCAGTCTTCTCTTTCCACTAATTTGTAAAGCTGAATATTCAATTTGGCCACTTTCATAAGTTGATAACTTTTAAACAGACTGATATAGTGTGAAATAGTGTATTCTAACCATTTAAATGTTGCCAAGTTGACTTGTGCTGCTTTTACCCATTCCCTCATTTGACGCCTCTTTAACCCATTACCTCATAAGCTATTTTTAGATCCTACCTCTTTGAATAAATCTACCGAAAAGGAGCATTAACTAGTGAAAAGGAAAATTTTAGAATTGTGTAGTTTTTAAACCATTGTGATAAATAGAGCATTTGCTCCATAGGAGCAAATGCTCTATTTATCACAATGGTTTCAGAAAGTAAGTTTTATAGCGACGTCAAAAGGCTTCAATATGAGGGAATGGGTTAACAGTCACTTTTAAAACTGTTGTGATAAATATTGCACCATAGGAGCAAATACTCTATTTTTTGAAACTGCACAATTCTAAAATTCTCTTTTTTTTCTAGTAAAATGCTCTGTTTCAATAGATTTATTCTTATTTATTCAAGAGGTTGGATTTAAAAATAGCCTATAAGGTAATGGGTTAAGGGTGGAGAGAGGTTCTGAAGATTTAGGTTAAATTGTGTAGTAATAATTGGTTGTTAAAAGAAAAAAAGTTCAATTTAGTAATTAACCCTTTCCTTGATAGAGACACCTATTCACCTTGTTGGGAACAGAGTAGATCCTGACCAGTCTGCCCAGTTTGCTTATTGACTGACAATGGTCTGATACTACTGCTTTTGTCATTGCTTAAACTTTCTTTATATCTATGTGCCATTAACTCTTTGTTTCATATATACGATTTTTCATGCATTTGCAAACAGAGTAGATTCAGATCACACAGGTCGGTCGGTGGTTTTGATCCCATGCACTGCTTTGCAGCGAATGAGATAAGCCAAAATCATTTTCCTGATATCATCCCTCATCATCATGTCATCTTATCATTCATCAGCGCTATATGACTAATCATTGTCGCAGTGCCATAAAACCCAACTCACTCACCTTCTCACACAGCTTCTATCGGAGCCGTCTGATCATGGTCTGCTTTGTTTGCTAATGGAATATGACAGGTACAAGGTTAAAAGAGTTCACCTAATTACTAGGCATGATTACATTATATTTTATACTAATATTCATGAGTGAAATAGTTAAATGCTTTCAGTATTAAGATTTCAAAATGTTTTCTTGTTGTATGTTATAGATCAGGTCATGCCAACATCGGACAGTGAGTCTAGAACTGTGTTTGTCAGCAACTTGTCGTTTGCTGTTGATGAGGATCAGCTAAAGACTTTCTTCACAAAGGTAACTCCCATGATACCCTAATTACATCTCCACCAGTATGTGAACAGGGGTCCAGATAAGATGTGTAAATTAAAACTACTGGAAAAGATCATTTACTACAGAATAGGGAAATTTTAGAATTGTGTAGTTTTGAAACCATTTTGATAAAAAAAGCATTTGCTCCTATGGATCAAATGTTGTGTTTATCACAATGGTTTCGAAAAGACTTTTACAAGGTGTGAAAAGACGTTGGTAGGAGGGAATGGGTTAACCCTTTACCATTTCAGTATTAATGGAAGAAATAACGAATATGAATATTATTTAGCTGAAATTTTTATTATCGAAACAGGAATTTTACCATTTCAGAATTTGTGGAATCAAATTTATATAATTCCATTATCAAACAGCAGACCCTGATCAGATGGCTTCTTCAAGAGCCGTCTGATCTTGGTCTACTCTGTTTACAAAGACATCAAAAGCTCTCTTAATTAGATAAAGGATTAAACAAAATTACACAATTGCTGACCTTTAAGTGTAATTATTATCATGGTAATGATTTAACCCGTTATTCTGTAAGTATGCTTTTCTACAACTTTGCAAACAGAGTAAATCCAGATCAGACGGCTCCTG
Source organism: Azorinus chamasolen (assembly GCA_963576725.1). NCBI lineage: Eukaryota > Metazoa > Mollusca > Bivalvia > Cardiida > Solecurtidae > Azorinus > Azorinus chamasolen. Next base: position 9,429,510 of record OY755240.1, read on the forward strand.
TTGGAGCCATCTGATCTGGGTCTGCTCGGTTTGCTTATGACAATAATACAGATATAATTATACAGTTTCTGCCTTGGCCAAAACTCACTGCGTTCATCTACAAATAATTTAATATTGTTTGTTATCATAACTTTTGGTGAGCTGTGATTGGCTGTATTAATTTTTTCATACCCCCATGAAAAAAAAAAAATTAGACCACGCCTTCCCGGGACTACTTAATATTCGTCCACAGTTATATGAATCAGTATGAAATGTTGTTGAAAATAAACAATTGATTTGTGAATATTATTTTAGTTTCTTTCTTACATTCTGTAGTGATATTACATTACAAGTAATATATAGAATGTTTTGTTTTCATGGAGGTATGATAAAATAACTTAGCCTCGCGTTTTCATACAGTGTGGCTAAGTTTTTAGCTCACCAGAGCACAAAGTGCTCAGGGTGAGCTTTTGTGATCGCCTGATGTCCGTCGTCCGTCGGCGTGCGTCGTTCGTCGTCAACAATTTGAACCTTTAAAAATCTTCTCCTCTGAATCTACATGGTTCTCAGCTTTCATCTTTGGCACATAGCATCACCCTTAGGTCCTCTACAAAAGTTGTATAAATTATGCCCCTGGGGTCAAAATTGGCCCCGCCCCAGGGGTGGGAAGTTTTCAATAGAAACATATAGTAAAACTTTGAAAATCTTCTCCTCTGAAACTGGAAGGCTCTCAGCTTTCATATTTGGCACATAGCATCATGTTCAGGTCCTCTACAAAAGTTATATAAATTATGGCCCTGGGGTCAAAATTGGTCCCGCCCCAGGGGTGGGAAGTTTTCAATAGAAACAAATAGTGAAAACTTTGAAAATCTTCTTCTCTGAAACTAGAAGGTTCTTAGCTTTCATATTTGGCATATAGCATCATGTTCAGGTCCTCTACAAAAGTTATATAAATTATGGCCCTGGGGTTAAAATTGGCCCCGCCCCAGGGGTGGGCAGTTTTCAGTAGAAACTAATAGTGAAATCTTTGAAAATCTTCTCCTCTGAAACTGGAAGGCTCTCAGCTTTCATATTTGGCACAGAGCATCATGTTCAGGTCCTCTACAAAAGTTGTATAAATTATGGCCCTGGGGTCAAAATTGGCCCCGCCCCAAGGGTGGGCAGTTTTGAATAGAAACCAATAGTGAAATCGTTGAAAATCTTCTTCTCTGAAACTGGACGGCTCTCAGCTTTCATCTTTAACACATAGCATCACCCTTAGGTCCTCTACAAAAGTTATATAAATTATGCCCCTGGGGTCAAAATTGGCCCCGCCCCAGGGGTGGGAAGTTTTCAGTAGAAACATATAGTAAAACTTTGAAAATCTTCTCCTCTGAAACTGGAAGGCTCTCAGCTTTCATATTTGGCACATAGCATCATGTTCAGGTCCTCTACAAAAGTTATATAAATTATGGCCCTGGGGTCAAAATTGGCCCCGCCCCAGGGGTGGGTAGTTTTCAATAGAAACCAATAGTGAAAACTTTGAAAATCTTCTTCTCTGAAACTAGAAGGTTCTCAGCTTTCATATTTGGCATATAGCATCATGTTCAGGTCCTCTACAAAAGTTATATAAATTTTGGCCCTGGGGTTAAAATTGGCCCCGCCCCAGGGGTGGGCAGTTTTCAGTAGAAACTAATAGTGAAATCTTTGAAATTCTTCTCCTCCGAAACTGGAAGGCTCTTAGCTTTCATATTTGGCACAGAGCATCATGTTCAGGTCCTCTGCAAAAGTTATATAAATTATGGCCCTGGGGTTAAAATTGGCCCCGCCCCAGGGGTGGGCAGTTTTCAGTAGAAACTAATAGTGAAATCTTTGAAAATCTTCTCCTCTGAAACTGGAAGGCTCTCAGCTTTCATATTTGGCACAGAGCATCATGTTCAGGTCCTCTACAAAAGTTATATAAATTATGGCCCTGGGGTTAAAATTGGCCCCGCCCCAGGGGTGGGCAGTTTTCAATAGAAACCAATAGTGAAATCTTTGAAAATCTTCTTCTCTGAAACTGGACGGCTCTCAGCTTACATATTTGGCACATACAATTATGTTCAGGTCCTCTACAAAAGTTATATAAATTATGGCCCCTTGGTCAAAATTGGCCCCGCCCCAAGGGTGGGCAGTTTTCAATAGAAATAAATAGTGAAATCTTTGAAAATCTTCTTCTCTGAAACTGGAAGGCTCTCAGCCTTGATATTTGGCACAGAACATCATGTTCAAATCCTCTTTAAAACTTATATAAACAATGGCCCCAGGGTCAAAATTGGCCCAGCCCCAGGGGTGGGCAGTTTTCAATAGAAACAAATAGTGAAATCTTTGAATATCTTCTTCTCTGAAACTGGAAGGTTCTTAGCTTTCATACTTTGCACATAGCATCATGTTCAGGTCCTCTACAAAAGTTATATAAATTATGCCCCTGGGGTCAAAATTGGCCCTGCCCCAGGGATAGCCAGTTTTCAACAGAAACATATAGTGAAAACTTTGAAAATCTTTTTCTCTGAAACTGGAAGGTTCTCAGGTTTGATATTTGTCACATAGCATCATGTCCAGGTCCTGTACATAAATTTTGCCTCTTGGGTCAAAATTAGCCCAGCCCCAGGTCAGGCTAGTTTTCTATAGAAACATATAGTTAAAACTTTGAAAATCTTCTCCTCTAATTGTCTGGTGAGCGCTTCAGGGCCATTCTGGCCCTCTTGTTTTTCATACCTCCATGAAAAAAAAAATAAAAAAATCTATATATAACTTACTAATTATAAAAATGTGATTACTATCTATGATATTATTGATTCTTACATGAATGTTCATAGAGTAAAAGATTAACCAACGTTTTGTAATTCTGTTTTTGCTCTGTAACTTGCTGTACATCATATTTACATGCTGCACTTGCCTTGTGTTTATTTTTAGTGTGGGCCAATTGATGAAATTAGACTAGTGAAGAATTTCAAAGGCAAGTCCAAGGGATATGCATACATACAGTTTGCAGATCAGGTAAGGCTAACTTACATACAGTTTGAAGATCAAGTAGCACTAACTTACATACAGTTTGCAGATCAAGTAACACAAACTTACATACAGTTTGCAGATCAGGTAACACTAACTTACATACAGTTTACAGATCAGGTAACACTAACTTACATACAGTTTACAGATCAAGTAACACTAACTTACATACAGTTTGCAGATCAGGTAACACTAACTTACATACAGTTTGCAGATCAAGTAACGCTAACTTACATACAGTTTGCAGATCAAGTAACACTAACTTACATACAGTTTGCAGATCAAGTAACACTAACTTACATACAGTTTGCAGATCAAGTAACACTAACTTACATACAGTTTACAGATCAGGTAACACTAACTTACATACAGTTTGCAGATCAGGTAACACTAACTTACATACAGTTTGCAGATCAGGTAACGCTAACTTACATACAGTTTGCAGATCAAGTAACACTAACTTACATACAGTTTGCAGATCAAGCAACACTAACTTACATACAGTTTACAGATCAAGTAACACTAACTTACATACAGTTTACAGATCAAGTAACACTAACTTACATACAGTTTGCAGATCAAGTAACACTAACTTACATACAGTTTACAGATCAGGTAATGCTAACTTACATACAGTTTGCAGATCAAGTAACACTAACTTACATACAGTTTGCAGATCAAGTAACACTAACTTACATACAGTTTGCAGATCAAGTAACACTAACTTACATACAGTTTACAGATCAGGTAACGCTAACTTACATACAGTTTGCAGATCAAGTAACACTAACTTACATACAGTTTACAGATCAAGTAACACTAACTTACATACAGTTTGCAGATCAGGTAACGCTAACTTACATACAGTTTACAGATCAAGTAACACTAACTTACATACAGTTTACAGATCAAGTAACGCTAACTTACATACAGTTTACAAATCAAGTAACACTAACTTACATACAGTTTGCAGATCAGGTAACACTAACTTACATACAGTTTACAGATCAAGTAACACTAACTTACATACAGTTTGCAGATCAGGTAACACTTACTTACATACAGTTTACAGATCAAGTAACACTAACTTACATACAGTTTGCAGATCAGGTAACACTAACTTACATACAGTTTACAGATCAAGTAACACTAACTTACATACAGTTTACAGATCAAGTAACACTAACTTACATACAGTTTACAGATCAAGTAACACTAACTTACATACAGTTTGCAGATCAGGTAACACTAACTTACATACAGTTTACAGATCAAGTAACACTAACTTACATACAGTTTACAGATAAGGTAACGCTAACTTACATACAGTTTACAGATCAGGTAACGCTAACTTACATACAGTTTACAGATCAGATAACGCTAACTTACATACAGTTTACAGATCAGGTAACGCTAACTTACATACAGTTTGCAGATCAGGTAACACTAACTTACATACAGTTTACAGATCAGGTAACGCTAACTTACATACAGTTTGCAGATCAGGTAACGCTGTCATCAGTGTCCGACAAAGCCATTGCCCGAAGCCCGCGGGCTGACCAGTAAATCTTGTCGGGCTGTTAAAGAATTTCAAAACAAGCCCACCGGGCTAAGAGTAACAGCAAAGATCAATAGCCGGGCTATAACAGATAATCTAGAACGTAGGGCAATTAATGATGACATGTTAATTTCCCAGAGTTAGGGTCTGTATACGTACAATTATTCTGGAGTGTATTTTCTGATGCGTGTCCTGTTGTTAACCCATAGAGCGTGTCAACCACTGACACTGGCCATGTATTGGCAATCAAGTCATTTAAATCTCCGCCCAAGTGATGCATGACTGACTTTTGTTCGTCAAAATCTTTAATCTCCTAATTCCACAGAGCAAGAATATTCCATACGTAATCTCAACCAATAACACACGCACCAGTGAATCTAGATTTAAGCTCTGCCCATCGTGTGTGACAGTTTCAGTTGACTAATAAATTGGATCAATTACTGCTTCAATGGTGCGAGATTCGGAACCAAACTCGCTTATGTAATTAACTTCCGCTCATAGCATTAACAAAACCAAACAAATTTTCTCTCGCTACTCAATTTGAAAAACTCAAGGATCTTTTTCACCTCGTCATTATTTCTTCAAGATTGACAATGTTTGTCTCTGTTAACTAACTTTACGTGATTATGTCAAGAATGAGACCTCGATCTATTTAGACCGGATTTTCTTTCAGGTAAAAAGGATGGATCTACATCTGCAAATTGATTGTTGGAAGTATCCCAGTAGATGTAGATGTAGATCCATAATGACTTCCACAATATCTTCCTGTATGTGTTACAGTGCATACGATACACAGATAAAAGGGTTACACTACATTTGTTTTTGAAAATTTCTTATTAACATCTGACACACACTGAAAGGTTAAAACAAGTGCAAAGGACCTGAAATCAATTTTCTGAATTCAATTATTTACTTAGAATGATGAAAGTAGATTTTCTATTTCAAGCCATTTAACACATAATATGACCAGACCTGTCAGTATGAAATTTTATATAATGACAAAGGTAATGCCAGAGTATTAGACAAAATAGTAAGAAATTGCCATTTAAAATTAAATTTGTGTTTAGCGGAATGTTAGTATAACATATTCACAGTCTGACAGTGCAAGTTCATCATCTGATGGAACACATTTTGTCAGAGTCGCTTCAAAATATGTCATAGCTAGCACCCCTTGCAGTTAAAACAAGCGGAAGAATGGCAATTTAACATAAAATAATTAAATATAAGGAAAATGTAATATAGATCTAGATTCATGATTATGTTGTCATTATTCTTATTAAAGGGATATTAGGTCTGAATGAGTACATAACCAAACACGGATGCAAGGTCTTACCATCTGGAAAGTGAGTAAAAAATATTTGGGCTACAAAAAAATAAATTTGTCGGACACTGTTACATACAGTTTACAGATCAGGTAACACTAACTTACATACAGTTTACAGATCAGGTAACACTAACTTCCTACAGTTTACAGATAAGGTAACACTAACTTCCTACAGTTTACAGATAAGGTAATGCTAACTTACATACAGTTTACAGATCAGGTAACGCCAACTTACATACAGTTTACAGATCAGGTAACGCCAACTTACATACAGTTTACAGATCAGGTAACACTAACTTACATACAGTTTACAGATCAGGTAACACTAACTTACATACAGTTTACAGATCAGGTAATGCTAACTTACATACAGTTTACAGATCAGGTAACGCTAACTACAGAAAGGTTCTAAATATCTAATATATTTTCTTTACCTCAGGAATTAAAAAGCTATGACTATTTAGACATTTAGATACAACCAGTCTTAGCTGTTTACCTAATGGACACTGTTTTATGCTTTTGACAGAGTAGATCAATATCTACAGGAGCCGTCTGATCAGAGTCGACTCTGTTTGCTTATGGAATTATAATCAACTAATAAACACAATTTAGTGGCTGTTATATAGAGGTTTTACTGTAGCTCTGTTTCTCCAATGTCTGCCAAGGCCAAAACTCCTTAGCAAAACTCTTATACATGTATTCAAATACAATTATTACAATTCAATTAATAAGTAATCCTGAAGTATTGAATTCTTGTATAACCCTTTATTTTTATAAATACGCCTTTCTATGCTTTTGCAAACAGGGTAGACCCAGATCAAACAGCTCCTATAGGAGCTGTCTGATCAGAGTGTGCTCTGTTTGCTTATGGTATTATATAATTATGATTCTGTCATGGCCAAAAGTTCCTGTGTTCATATTCTATTATAACAATTAGTCTCATTAATATTCATGTCATTATTCTTACATGAATATTCATAGAGTAAAAGGATAAATACTTATATTTAGATAAAAATACAGAATTGGGCTTATTTTTGTAGTGGCAGTATACAACTAGTAATAAGTTTAAGTGTTGTATAGAAAGTGTTGGGATCATGTTCTTTTTCGTTTTATTTCAGTTTGCAGTAGTGAAGGCCCTGACATATGACAGAACTCCTATTGACAACCGTCCCATGTATGTGTCCAAGTACGAAGACAGATCTCATAAAAATAAAGCAGATTTTAAAGTAAGTATCTGCCGATGCATACACAGTGAATTGTTTGTTAACACTTGCCCAAGGAGGCAACATCAGCAAAATAGTTGCAGTAGCTCTTTGTACGCTAAGTAATTGCATGGAATGATACAATTTGTTTCATGTATGGAAAAACCTCAGCAATCTTCCTCTACCTGTTATTAGCTGAACATTGCCATATGACTGAAAAACTGTTAACCCATTCCCTCATATTGACGACTTTTGACGACTGTGTAAAAGTCACTTTGTGAAACCATTGTGATAAATAGAGCATTTGCTCCTATATGCTCTATTTATCACAATAGTTCCAAACTACAAAATTCTGAAAAATTTCCTTTTCTCTAGTTAATGCTCCTTTTCAGTAGGTTTATTCAAAGAGGTTGTGTCTAAAAATAGCCTATGAGATAATGGGTTAAAGCAACATGAAACCCAAAACAAAGTAATTGTCTGCAGATATTGTTGACAGCTACAAGTTATTTGTTCTTCCATTTCGCATTAAAAATACAGTCTGACTGTGGAAGAATTTGGATAGCAGAATTACTAGACTTTTCTCTTTCTCTTCATTTTGTTAATTCTGTATTTCGTATAAAACCCTTTGCAAACAGAGTAGACACATATCTGATGGTTGCTAAGGGAGCTGTCTGATCAAGATCTGCTCTGTATACCATAATATACATCTGATTCTACAGTTTCTGCCTGAGCCAAAATATCCGTGTTCATATGCCATTATAAATACAAAATAATCTAATTAATATTCATTATGTCATTATTTCTGACATGAATATTCAACAAGTAAAAGATTTTTTTAAAAAAACCTGCCATGTGATAGGATGAGATCATCCAATTAGAACTGAAAAGTTTTAGTCACTCATTTTCACTGCAAAGCTGAGGTATTGTAACAGCCTTGGTGCTGTTGCAGTTGTAGACAGATAGTGACAGTTATGACAGACAATCTGCTGCACCCTGAGCTATAAATACAAGTGTGTGTTCAAAAACTATATTCTTCCCCAAACTCCATATTGTGACAACTGGTCTTTTCGAAACTAAAAGACTGGTCAGAACATGGGTTTGATGGTTAATAAGTCAGGGTTTGATGGAATTATTCTTTGAAACAGATTGAATATGTATATCTTATTTGTGCCACTTGCTGTACATGTATGCAACATTGCTTTCATGTTTTTCAGTACTCAACAAACTTGGAGAAGAACAAATTATTTATCAAGAATCTGCCATTCACTTGTACAAAAGAAGCTTTGGAAACACTGTTTTCACAAGTATGTTAATTGCCTTTTGTTTATCAGAGCCTGAAACATGTAAAAACTAAAAGTAACAAAACAATCTTGGCATATAAGGAATCCATGACGGTAGCCATTCTTAAGCCTTTTCTCCATTAATCTATCATGGTAGTGCTTATCAGAGCCATACAAACACTAAAAGTAGCAAAACATCTTGGCATGTAAGGAATATATCATGGTAGCCATTCTTAAGCCTTTTCTCTATTAATATACAGTTTTAAGTCTTTGCAAAAACAGAGTCGACCCAGACCAGATGGCCCCTGTAGGCTATGGCCTAAATGTTCCTGTAGGAGCCATCTGATCAGGGTCTGCTCAAAAGTGTCTATCAATACAAAAAAAACCCTGTGTACGTATGCCATGTTAAAAAAATCAGCTAATAGCCCTTTATTCCATAGGCTATTTTTAGACCCAAGCTCTTTGAATAAATCTACTGAAAAGGAGCATTAACTAGAGAAAAGGAAAATTTTAGAATTTTGTAGTTTGAAACCATTGTGATAAATAGAGCATTTGCTCCTATAGGAGCAAATGCTCTATTTATCACAATGGTTTCATAAAGTGACTTTTACAGAGGCGTAGAAAGGCGTATTTATGGAGGAAAGGGTTAGAGGTCATTATTTCTTACATGGATGTTCATGGGGTATTAAAAGGTTAATATTAGTTATGTGAGAATTGATTTGGCTGGCATCTATTTTTCAGGCAAAATTTTAGAGTGAAAAATATTTATAGAGCTTCATACATTTACTTGTTACTTTGATCTTGTTTTATTTATTCTCCTGTATGTAATTGATAATAAATACTTATTACTATGTACAGAAACAAGTTAATAATCCTTTGAACATGTGAACAAGTGTACTGGCATTTGCAAACAGTGTACATCCAGATCAGGGTCTGCACTGTTGGTTATTCTGAATCCTCTACCAAATAGTTTAGCTTTGATACTGACTGGATCCTATTGTTTAAATGACTAATGTTAAACATTGGTTGGCCATTCCAATTTCAATAGTCAACATTAAACACCCTTTTCTCCATAGATACACCTTTTAACACCTTTGCATAGTTGCCCCTAACTCCGTGTAGAAGCTGCCTGGTTATGGCTTGTGAAATAATGTAGATCTAATTCTATAGTTTCTGCTGTGGCCAAAGTTTCCTGTGTTCGTATGCCTTAACCCTTTCCCTGTTCTGTATTTAGGCCAAATTTCAATACCTACTGAATATTCATTAACAACATAGTTATAAAGAAATATGGAAGGTGGAACATTGTAGACATTTTAGAAAGTAAAGAAACAGGTCTATCAAATTCTGTTAGCAAACAGAGCAGACCCTGATCTGATGGCTCCTCTAGGAGCCGTCTGATCTGGGTCTACTCTGTTTGCAAATGCATGAAAACACGTTTATATAAGGGAAAGGGTTAAACTGCTTTATAAAAAATAATCTGATTAATATTCATGGTATCATTATTTCTTACATGAATATTCATGAGTCATTATTTCTTTATATTCATGTCATATAGATTTATTTACATTATTTATTCGGCTCTATATGACCATCAGTGTCGATGGGCCGTAAAACACCATTCATTCATTCATTCATTCTTTATATTCATGTGTCGTTATTTCTTACATGAATATTCATGAGTCATTATTTCTTTATATTCATGTGTCATTATTTCTTACATGAATATTCATGAGTCATTATTTCTTTATATTCATGTGTCGTTATTTCTTACATGAATATTCATGGGGTAAAGGATTAATGAGTTTGAAAGTGCAGTTTGCAAAATTAAAATCTTACATGTCCAGGCTCTCTTTGGTTTAACTAGTGATGTACAAATATAGATGAATTCACACAGTTCAGAAAGCCCATGTTGGGTCTCTCTGATCAGGTTCTGGTCTGTTCAATTATATATAACGTGATAGATCTATTTCTATACTGTCTGTCATGACAAAACAGTCTCCTGTGTCATGGGCTATTATTCCATTCCCTCATATTGACACCTCTGTAAAAGTCACTTTTTGAAATCATTTTGATAAATAGAGCATTTGCTCCATAGGAGCAAATGTTCTTTTATCACAATGGTTTCAAAACTACACAATTCTAAAACTTTCCTTTTCTCTAGTTAATGCTTCTTTTCGGTGGATTTATTCAAAGATCTAAAAATAGCCTATTAGGTAATGTGTTAAACAATGTCATTTCATTTAGTCAGGCTGCAGAATAAGGGATAAAGATCAAGTTTCAGCTTGTATTTGTTTTGTTTCAGCATGGGGAGCTTAAGGATGTACGTCTTGTGACATACAAAAGTGGACAGCCCAAAGGCTTGGCCTACGTGGATTATGTTGATGAGGTAATACTGTTTATACTCTACCTTTGGCCCATCTTTAGAAAAATCATATTACTGAAATCTGCAAGTTTTAATATATAGCGATTGTCATTTTCTGTTATAATGTCATATATTAGAACTTTAAATAATGCCTGTCTTACGACATTAGACTAAATTGTGGCATGCTAAAATGTGTGATTATTTCAGCTGTGCAAGTAAAAGTGATTGTCATGAATTAGGACTTTGATAATTTTGGTCTTGTAAGACAGTTCCCTGATATATAGTAGAACCTCTCTGGAGTGCTGACTTATTGTAATAAGCACTAAAGTATGAAAGCATGCTTTAAAAACAGGTGACTGCTCAACCCTTACCCACATGTAAACTTTTTTCATGCCTCTGCAAACAGAGTAGACCCAGATCAGACGGCTCCTCTAGGAGTCGTCTGATCAGGGTCTGCTCTGTTTGCTAATAGAATTTGATATATTTGTTTCTTTACTTTCTAAAATGACTAAAATGTTCCACATTCCATATTTCATTATAAATATTTTGTCCATGAATATTCTGTAGGTATTGAAGTTTGAAATAAACATAGAACAGGGAAAGGGTTAACCCTTACCCACATATAAACATTTTTCATTCCTCTGCAAACAGAGTAGAGACCCATATCAGACGACACCTGTAGGAGTCATCTGATCAGGGTCTGCTCTGTTTGCTTATGGAGTTATAATAGATCGGACTGTACAGTTTCTACCAATACCAAACACTCTGTGTACATATATGACAATACTAAAATTCAGCTAATTACTAACATGAATATGCAACATGAAAAGGGGTAACCCTTTCCTTGTTCAACATTTATTTAAAATTTCAATACCTACTGTTATAATTGTTAATGGACAAAATAGTTATAATAAAATATGGAAGGTGGAAAATGGCAGCCATTTTAGAAAGTAAAGAAACAGATCCATTAAATTCCATAAGCAAACAGAGCAGACCCTGATCAGATGGCTCCTCAAGGAGCCATCTGATCTGGGTCTACTCTGTTTGAAAATTCATGAAAACATGTTTATATGAGGGAAAGCGTTAAGATAATAACATATGACAGATGACATGAAAAACTTCAGGAGCTATTTTGATTTGAGTCTGCACTGATGCTCTATGTTACCTCTGTGTTTGAAGTTTATAGAATTTGTGACTAATCTGGTGTTCTAACAAATTCCATTAATCTTGCTTTCTGGTTTTGAGAGGTAAAACATATTTCCTTTTCACAGCAATGTGCCACTCAAGCCATTTTGAAAACAGATGGTGTGCAGATTGGTGAGCATACTATATCAGTGGCACTCAGCAACCCACCAATGCGGAAAGACCCAAGCTGGAAACGAGAGGAGACCAGTTTTGTACCGTCCTTAGGGGGAGGGAAAAAAGATACACAAAAGTAAGTTAATACTGCCGTAAATAGAATGCGTAACCCTTTACCTCAAAGGCTATTTTTAGACCCATTCTCTTGTAGGCTATTTTTAGACTCGACTTCTTTGCAAAAATCTACTGAAAAGGAGCATTTACTGGAATAAGGAAAATTTTAAAATTGTGTAGTTTTGAAACCATTGTGATAAATAGAGCATTTGCTCCAATGGCTTCAAAAAGTGACTGTTACAGAGGGTCCCAAAAGGCATCAGTATGAGGAAATGGGTTAATAAATGGGCAACAGTCAAGGGATAGTGTTAGCACTTAATTTGTATTAGGCAGCCATAGGGAAAAATGTACTTTCTAGTGGAAATGCTCATAGATTTCCAGTGCAATAGATAAATTTTAGTTTTAATGCCTAATGCATATTCAGATAATATTATTTCCTCCACCAAACCCTACATTGTGACCACTCTTTAGAATTGTCTCAAAGAGACAATTCTAAAGAGTGGTCACAACATAAGGTTTAGTGGAGAAGTGAAGGAGCTATTCGTGAAAAAAAAATCTACACATATAGACCTTCGTTTTTCAAGCTGACCTACTTCACATACTGTTGAAATTGATTTCTGTGCTCAAAAAGTGATACATTAGCTAACTTGTGAAGCTAAGAATTTTTCACAATGAGAATATGTATGTACAGTAAAAACCTCTCTATAATGACCACTAAATTGTGTTAATTAGTTGGTATTTAGGGCAGGTGGCCTCTTAAAGCAATGTTAAAGTAAAACAGAACGCTCCTATTGGAGCGTTCTGTTTTACTTTCACCTTGCTTTAAGCAGCCACCTGCCTTTAACACAAAATAATTGCTGTAATTTAGTGGCCGTTATAGAGAGGTTTTACTGTATATAAACAAATCTACCAGAAGAATGCTACTGGTTGACCAGGGTCTGCTCTGTTTGTTGCTTATGAGATATGATTCTACAGTTTCTGCCATGGCCAAATATTCCTGTGAACATGTGCCATATTACATATATATTCAAGGAGTAAAGGGTTAAACCTTTACTTGTTCAATATTGGTGTAAAATATAATGACATTGTGAATATTTATTAGCTGAAATTTTATAATGAAAACTAGCTTTGACAAAAACTATAGAATCAATTTTATATCATCTGATAAGCAAACAGAGCAGAGCCTGATCTGACAGCTCCTACAGGAGCCTCTGATCTGGTACCGTTCTACTCTGTTTGCAATGGCATGAAAAAGACATTTATGAGAGAAAAGATGAAAGGAAGATATACATAGAACAAAGACAGATGACAGTGCTTATGCCGGACAATTTACCTTACAAAGAATAAAAAAAGTGGCTCTATTATTTTCAGTCGAGGTAATGCGAGAACCCAGGTGATGTTGATGCCAAGGTCTGTCACAAAAAAGAGTCAAGCACAGACAAAACCTGCGGCAGGCTCCTCTGGCACAGCCCAGCCAGTCGGCAAAGACAAATCTGTTCCAAGCAGCAATACAGAGAGTAATTCTTCTTCAACAGACAGCACATCCAAAGGCCTAAGTAACACAGACTTCAGACAGTTGTTATTGAAAAAGTGACACTGGTAATGTACAGAGCTGTAGATAAGACATTCAATGATCTGTCTTAACCCATTCCCTCATATTGACGCCTTTGTAAATGTCACTTTTTGAAACCATTGTGATAAATAGAGCATTTGCTCCATAGGAGCAAATGCTCTATTTATCACAATGGTTTCAAACTACAAAATTCAAAAAAATTCCTTTTCTCTAGTTAATGCTGCTTTTCTGTAGGTTTATTCAAAGTGGTTGGATCTAAAAATAGCCTATGAGGGAATGGGTTGATCTCTTATTTTTCAGCTAAATCCTGCCTTGTTGGTACTCATTAGAATTGCCTGGAATATGTGATTCTTATGATTGCCTACGAAATAGGGTTAGACTGAGAAATATAGAAAATTAATTTGATAAACACCCCTTTTATTTACAGCTCTGATTACAAAAGTTTACATATTTCACTCGGAGATTTCATCATTTTTACAAGAAAAGTGCTTTTCATGAATGCCATCGACAGAAGACTGGTCATGTGTTTACATTTTGCATGCTTGGCAAAGTAATTTTGTCGTCAGCTCAATTATCGTCTGAGCCTGAGTGACAAACAGTTTAGATCTCAGATCAAACCTCGTGTTTTATGGAGCCAGATCTGAATCCAAATTGTTTGCATATGTCATAAATGGCAGGAGAACCGGCTGCTAGCATGTAAAGAGTTAACAGGCCATGGGAGAGTTTGAGATCCAGTTTACACGCTGAGTAAATCAGCATCTCATCTGGATCCAGACCATTTGACACGCTTGATTATGTGTTTGAAAAAGAAACGGGAGGTGTTTTTAGATCTGAAGACATTTTCTATCATTGAAATATTGCCGGTCATGCTGAAGGTAAAAAAGAATCAAAGTGCACACATATACTGCACAATCAATATTCATGCCAGTCTTTAACCCATTCCTACATATTGACGCCTTTTGACACCTCTGAAAAAGTCACTTTTTGAAACCATTGTCATAAATAAGCATTTGCTGCATAGGAGCAAATGCTCTGTTTATCACAATGGTTTCTAAAAAACACATTTCTAAAATTTTACTTTTGTGTAGTAAATGCTGCTTTTCGGTAGATCCGTTCAAAGCGGTTTGGTCTAAAAATAGCATATGAGGTAATGAGTTAAGACAGGTGGCAGCTTATTGAAGGGTGAAATTCCCAAAGGAGCTTTCAGTATGACTTTCACCCTGCATTAAGCAGCTATCTGCTTAAAATTCTTCCAGTTTTAGAGGGTTTTACCGTATTTTGATTGCTATTGATGCAGTATCCTATTAACCCTTTACTTAATGAATAAGTGACGTCATGAATAGTAACCCTTTTGGCGCCAAATTTCTAATTGTCAAATTTGTTAAATCATTAGGTAAAGTAAGGAAATGGAATAAATAAATACAGAATTCAAAGGAATAAAGTACAGATCTAGAAATAGAGTTTGAGACAAAAAAGTGAAGTCCCTGATCAGACACGGCTTTGAAAAGGCGGCGTCTGATCTGGGACTGCACTATTTGTCATCATGCATTTTTGCGACATTGACCGTGAAAGGGTTAATGAGATTCATTGTTATAATTGCACATGTGATCAGTGCATACAGAAATGTTCCCTTTGCAGTTTTCAAGTTATAGTTGGGCTAATGAATATTCATGATTAGATCAATGGATAAATATTCATTTGGGGAAGGGGTAAACAGATGAACAGATAAGTTTTGTAGTTCAGTGATTACAAGAATCTCGGCCAACACTCAATTACCTTGAAAACTGAAACACAACTCAGTGATAATTCAGAATACTCAAGTCAGTCTAACATCTTTGTAACAGAGGTTAAATGAGACCAGTTGAATTTGTAGGGACATGATATTGTGGCCATCAGGTCTATTTCCATTTAAAGATGTACATTGTATATGTTTGAAAAATTTCGTCAGAATCTGAATCTATTTAACTTAAAAATAACTTTTAATAGTGCTAACAGCTATGGTAAGGAAAAAAGTTGTTTGTATTGAAAAGAAAATAGACAAAATGGTTGCTACATACAATCAGAGATACAGTAAAACCTCTGTATAACGGCCACTAAATTACATAAAATATTTTGTGTTAAAGGCAGGTGGCTGCTTAAGGCAAAGTGAAAGTAAAACCGAACGCTCCTATAGGAGCGTTCTGTTTTACTTTCACTTTGCTTTAAACAGCCACCTGCCCTAAATACCAACTAATTAACACAATTTAGTAGCCGTTATAGAAAGGTTTTACTATAGTAGCAAACAGTATAGACCTTGATCAAATGGCTCTTAGGTCTGCACTGAGTACCTATGGTTGAGTACTAGTGTTTGTAGTGTCCAACCTGGCTGTGAAGAATTGGGTTGTGTTACAATATCTTTGAATCATCGTTTGTGGTGAGGGTATTTTGTTAACCCGTTACTCTATAACTACGCCTTAAACAGAGTAGACCCAGATCAGACAGCTCCTATAGGAACTGTCTGATCAGGCTCTGCTCTGTTTGCTTATGAAATAGTATAGACAGTTTTTACTACGGCCAAACATTCCCATGTCCTTGAGCAATTATAAAAATAATCTTATGATATTCATGAGGTTATTATTTCTTACATGAATATTCATGAAGTAAAGCGTTAATTTGTCAGACCAGTTTCTCAAGGTGAAAGTTGCTGTATGCTCTTTTGGCACCAAATAATTGTCGTCTGCTAACAATGTCGTCTGCTTGAAGTTTCAGAGTTTACTTTCCTTCATTCGCTTCTCTAGGTTAAAGGTTGTTTATATCAAAACAGTTTGGATCCTGATGAGACAAGGAGTTACTCTGCATCCCATCTGTTATCATTGCAGCAACTTCAGCAAGCCCTCGGAGTCACTTTCCAGCGACTCGGCAGTAAAAGAGTTAATGTATTTTTTGTTAGTGAACTACTTTAGATCATGAAATAAATGATATGACATATTTTAGCTTGGTTTCCATTTAACATCCAGTATTATACCCCAACAATCAAAGTTTAGAGGGGGTACATATGGGTCACCATGTCGGTCAGTTACCTTTGATATCACTGAAACTTTATGGGAAGCTTAATTATGAAGGGCTGTGATAATCATTACATTCCAGTTGAATAATTTTTCAGTTATGGCCCCTTATCAGCAAATCACCTTCTTACAAGCACTTGTTTTGGAGGAAGTAATCCTTTACACCTTTTGATGCCTTGGCAAATACAGTAGATCTATACCAGATGGCTCCTATAGGATCAGTGTAATCTGTTTGCTTATTGGATTGATGAATAGATGATTTTGCAGTTTCTGCCAATGTCAAAAATTTCTGCTCAGCTTAGAGAGTAGACATGCCAACCGACAGCTTTAGATAGAAACTAGAGTTACTAAAGGTGATGAATACCCCTGCACAGCAGCTTTGTCACAAATCCAAGGGCTGATAACTGTTTCCCCATGATATAATATAGATGTGTTTTGAATTGATACTAAAACAAATTCTGCGATGCTCTACGCTTTACAGAGTTCAGTGGTATCAACTTTCATTGAATTATGTTGAAAACTAGAAGTTCACTCCAAACACTTTATTAGCTAGAAACACGTATGGTACAAGTCCAGGGTCAGAGAAGTCCTGTATGAATTGTTGCATACTGAAAAGAATTTTGTTATGCATATCTGCTCTTCGAACAGACCATGTGTACATCTGATGAAAACTGTTGTAGCCTTTACAAGTTCAGTTACCCTGATACAACAGTAATTTACTGTAAACCATTACGTCCAAGTTCAAGGGCAGATAACTATATAACCTGGAGACAGGCATACGAAAACTAGAACTACCACTAAAGGTGATGAATAACCCCACTAACACATTTGACACAGAGATGGGGGTTATAGAAATAAATCACTACAATATCTGCTACAGTTTAGAAAAAAAACTCCGGAAAACCTGAATTTCCGGAAAATTTCTAAGTAAAATCACTATTTCCGTGAGAAATCCATGAAGCGTAAAGAAATTCAAACTTGATCTGTAACTTGTTATAATAAAGCCACATACCAATTATCACTTCAATATCTGTAAAGGTGTAGAAAAAAACTCCTGAAAACCTGAATTTCCGGATATTTTCTAAGTAAAATCACTAAATTTCCGTGAAAAATCAATGAAGCGTGACGAAATTCAAATTTGATTTGTAACTCATTATAATAAAACCACATACGACTTCAATATCTGTAAAGGTTTATGGGGATGTCCCTACATTTGATGCGTTTCATAAACACTTAAAATATACAAAACTCATTTATTTATATGCTGAAAAGTAGTATATCGCAAAAAGCCCCATCCAATTACCGTTTATAATGACAAAACATCCATGTGTTTGATATCGCCGATCCCGGTTTTACTACCCGAAGTTTCAGTTTTATTCAGGTTGGGTTTTAGTTTCGTAACTGTTCGCCCTATTCGCGATTCTCCGACCACTTCCGAGAAAGCTATTACGTAAACAATGGAGGGATCGGGTGATCATCGGCAAAACGCGGAATAATTTAACGGAAAAGGCCGATAATATTGTGTTGTAGAACAAAAATTATCAGTATTGATGAAATCGGTTTATTTGTATCACAGGGGCATTTTTCGATATAAGTTCAAACTGGGAAACTTCGTAATAATGATAGAGCATAACAAATACCAAGTTTTAAGATATTATTGAAAATATGCGATCATTGTAGGGACTTCCTCTTTAAAAAAAAAACTCCGGAAAACTGAAAAATAAAAAAGGGCAATAACTCCAAAAATACTGAAGACAGAGTTACAAACCTTGCGCACTGCACTTACGGTCAATGTGATCTACCGGTATCTATATATGAAGTTTGAAGTCAATAGCTTTTATACTTTGGAAGTTATGATCCAGACAAGCCTGACAGACGGACGGACATGGTGACACCAGTATACCCCCTCAAAACTTCGTTTGAGGGGGTATAATAAATGCACAACTTCATGTTATGTATACATGTATTAACTTTCCTTGAAATCTGTTGAAAACAAGAGCACCGAAAGCGGGTGCCAAAGCTCATCTGTCGTCATTGTCAAGGTGAACATACATACCAAAAATGAAGGTTGTAAATGAAAAATTGAAGAAGTTATGGTCAATGATTCGGATGACGCGGACGCCAGAGTTACGACAATAGCTCGTAATTTCTTCTAAACAGACAAGCTAAAAATGAAGGAATTTGGGATAATGTACCCAAGTTACAGGCCCAAATGACAAACGAGAGATATTTGTAAAACATGTATACCCCCCCCCCCCCCCCCCCCCCCCCCCCAGAACCCCTGACCCTTGATCTTGTGACCTCAAAAAACTATCGGGGTCATCTAGTGGTCAGGACTAATCACCACAGCAACTTTGAAGATTTAAGACAAACCATTGAGCAGTTATTGATCGGTAAGCATTTCACAAGTTAAGGTCATGGTGACTTTGACCTAGTGACCTCAAAAACAATAGGGGTCATCTTGTGGTCTTGACCAAACACCACAGCAAGTTTGAAGATCCTAAGCCAAACTATTGAGCAGTTATTGATCGGAAACCTTTTCATCAGTTTAGGCCATGGTGACCTTGACCTTTGATCTAGTGACCTCAAGAACAACAGGGGTCATCTAGTGATCATGACTGACCACAACAGCAAGTTTTAAGATCCTAAGGCAAACCCTTGAGCAGTTATTGATCGGAAACCATTTAACGTCATGGTGACCTTGACCTTTGAACTAGTGCCCTCAAAAACAATGAGTCATCTAGTGGTCATGACCAACCACCACAGCAAGTTTTAAGATCCTAAGCCAAACCCTTGGGCAGTTATTGATCGGAAACCATTTCACCAGTTAAGAACAAGGTGACCTTGACCTTTGACCTAGTGACCTAAAAAACAATAGGGGTCATCTAGTGGTCATGACCAAGCACCACAGCAAGATTGAAGATTCTATGCCGAGACGTTTTATTAGTTATCGATCGGAAACCATCGATCTACCGACTGACCGACGTGCAAAACAATATTCCAGGGGAGTTAATTCTGCAATACCTGGCATTAAACACATGAAAATTGTGTCTACATCTACTACTTGTGGTTATTACGTCTGCCAGTTATATATTTCAAAACTTTCAAATCACCAACTTCCTATGGTACAGGCCAGAGGAAACAAAATTCCCCAACATAATTCCTAATTTCCCTGACATGTACCATTGCAAGGTATGGTCTTTCTGTAGTGATTTTTGTAATATATTTGAGGAAGCATAAACTATATAGCACTGAATCTCATTTTTTTCAAAATTCCCCATCATATGCCTATATTTTCAAATATCCCCGACAGATTACACAATTCCCTGACCGTGAAATGTTTTTAATTTCCCTGATGCGTGGCAACCCTGTGGTACAAGCTCAATGGTAGTTCAAAGAGAGGTAAATCTGCAAAGCACAGCGCTAAACAGAGTTCATGACACCAACTACCCATGTTCAAATGTGGACTGACCAACCGACAGACAGGGCAATTCCAGTATATCCTATCAAACTTTCTTTGCTGGGTTAAAAAAATCTTTTGACTAAACTTGTATAGCTTGCAAAAGTTTGGATTGAAGGAGATCAAGAATTCATTTGTAGCATGCTAATCCGTTAGCCCCATAAATATGCCTTTGCAGAGTAAACCCAGATCAGACAACTCCACCAGAAGCAGGGGTGGCAAAAAAAATTGTCCGTGTTGTCCGAGATGGACATTTCTGGGTACAGACAAGGGAATTTTCCTGTCCTGGTTGTCCGTGGACAAGTAAAATTTCCAATGTTTTATTATTCAAAACCAATTCATGTGGCTTAGAGTAAACATAACCTATCTTGCTAAATTTTCTGTGAGTTTCCTTCCAAAGCTTAACAAAAGAGTGCCTTTTATACTGGTACTACTGTAACAAGGAAATATTTTTTAAGATCTCCCATTAAAATAGAACAAATCACACCAGTTACATCATTACACATGAGCATGAGGAACTATCAGGTAAACTCAATTTGTATGGACAAGTAGAGATTGGGTATGGACAAGTCATTGCAGTAAAACCTCTCTATAACAGCCATTAAATTACATCATGTATTTTGTGTTAAATGCGGTGGCTGCTTAAAGCAAGGTTTTAGTAAACAGAACGCTCCACTAGGAGCGTTCTGTTTTACGTTCACCTTGCTTTAAGCGACCACCTGCCCATAATACCAACTAAATAACAATTTAGTGGCCGTTATAGAGAGGTTTTACTGTATTTCAAACCAGTTGTCCGTGGACAAGTACATTTTTTTAAATTTCACCACCCCTGAGAAGCCATCTGATCAGGGTCTGTGCAGTTTGCTTTTAGAATTATACAGTGTTTCTGATGTGACCAAAATTTCCCATGTACATTTCACTTTATAAAAATTAATACATAATATTCATGACAGCGTTATTTTTAACCTGAATTCAATATTCACGGAGTGTCAGACTAACACCAAAGGGTTGTACAATATTTGAAAAACACAACCTTATGCTTTCAAAAGTTTATTGCAAAGAATACAAAATCCTCACAAGATGTCATTTTCTGATTTAATACAAATAGCTGCATAAAACCTTGGTATTAAACTCTTTACCTCATAAATAGGTCTTTTAATGCCTTCACATACAGATAAATGTTAGATACGCTGGCTCTATTTAGATAAAAACTTCTCTTGTTCAATTCAGCTTACATATATGGATATTCGTCACAGGGTTATGTTACCATAATCAAATGTTAACATGAATCCCTTTTAAACATTCCCGAAATTTGAAATTGATGCATCAAATTGTAACAAATTGATTGGTACTTTGAATACTATGTTTTCTCTTATTTCCATGGCAACAAGAATATAGCCCATTTACCTGTCAGATGAATATTCATTAAGAAATAATGAATGTATGAATATTAATTAGCTGAATTTTTCCAATAGGGGCATTTCTGACCATGGAAAAATTGTACAACCAGACCTATTTATTGTTTCATGTAAAGAAAACCGCAGAAACTGATCAAATGGCTCCTATAGGAACTGGGGCCATCTGATATGGGTCCACTGTTTTAAAAGGATGTTAACAGGGCATATTTATGAGGCAAAGACTTAAAAACTATCCTTCTTTTTTTGTCTTAAACTTCAGTAGGAGCAGTAAAGCAGTTTAATAATATGTCAAAATGAAGTTGCATCAAATTTCTCATAAACATGTCAAAGTTTTCAAATATTCTTTGTTGAAAAAGAAAAAACAGGATCATAATCTTGATATTTTTTAAGCCAACCAATGACACCTAACATAACATACACACAGAAATGCACATTTATAAATATATTGTTCAAGTGAAATGAACACCATGAAGCGAGTGATGTATTATTAGTCTCCCTTTAATGATGTCATTCCTGCTCTCATAATCTCGTCAACAAGTAAAAGGTTTGTGGCTATCACCGTACTGAAAAAGAAAAGAACAGATTCTGATAACAGATAACCATACATTTACAGTACAAACTCTCTTAACCGGAACTCTAGTAGAAGATTTTAGATACTCTTAGGCAGGTGAATGCTTAATGTAGGGTGAAAGTCATGTAGAAAGCTCCTAGAGGAGCTTTCTGCATGATTTTAACCCTGCATTAAGCTGACTGGTTTAGAGGGATTTTACTGTTCTATCAAATGTCAATTTCATTTTTATATTTTGCCTGCTAAGTTAGACCAGAACGGAATTTTCAAACAGCTTAGATCCTGTGGTCAAAAGCTTCAATGAATCAAAAGTAAAACTTGTAGAAGTTCAGAGCTTGAACAGGTATTATTTATTTAAGAAATTCATTAGTAAAATAAAATTATTGTCACTTTATCATTTCTGTCACGGACTATCAAGGGACAATAACAATCTTGCCCAAATTAACAGACCCAGCAAGTTACATTGCAATATAAGGAATGGTGTAGCACACATTTTAAATTATTATGCAAAATTTTCATTTCATTTTTATAAGGTAAATATTTCAAGGACACTATTTATCTATACAAAAACTAAGATCTGATGTACATAATTTCATAAGCAAACTAGAGGTCTTTGTCAAAAAAACGGATGTCTCCCCTCTAATAAAAACAATATGTAAAGGGAAATCACTAAAAATGTTATGGTCTTGACGAATGATACTTCCCCTCATTATGCGTTTTCCACACTACATTTTTCAAGAAGAAAATGATAACAGCTAATAACTCTAAAAATACTGATACCAGATTTATGGCCCTTGTGCATGACACTTACTTTCATCATGCTCTTTCCAAAAATAAAACGTCATTCCAATAGCATCAGTCAATAGGAGTTATTGATCGGCCAAAAAATGTAACAAAGGGCAATAACTCCAAAAGTATTGAAGCCAGAATTATGGCCCTTGTTCATGACACTTTCTCTCATCATGCTCTTTCCATATATGAAGTTTCAATACGATGGCAAGAGCCATGTAGGAGTTATCGTCCGGACAAGAAAGAATTAAACAAATGTACAAGGGGCAATAACTCTAAATTTATTGAAGCTGGAGTTAAGGATCTTATGCATGACACTTTCTCTTATTATGATTGTTCCATGTATGAAGTTTCACTCCAATGGCATGTGTCACATAGGAGTAATCATCCGGACAAAAAATTGTGATTGTTTTTAAAAAGGGCAATAACTCCAATATTAGTGAAGCCAGAGTTATGGACCTTGTGCATGACACTTCCTCTCGTTATGATCTTTCCATATATGAAGTTTCAATCCAATGGCATGAGCCATATAGAAGTTATTGTCCGGACAAAAAAGTGTGATTTTTTTTACAAAGGGCAATAACTCCTATATTAGTGAAGCCAGAGTTATGTACCTTCTGCATGACACTTCCTCTCGTTATGATCTTTCCATATATGAAGTTTCAATCCAATGGCATCAGGCATATTGAAGTTATTGTCCGGACAAAAAATTATAATATTTTTTACAAAGGGCAATAACTCCAATATTAGTGAAGCCAGAGTTATGGACCTTGTGCATGACACTTCCTCTCATTATGCTCTTTCCATATATGAAGTTTCAATCCAATGGCATCAGGCATGTAGGAGTTATCGTCCGGACAAAAAAGTGTGATTTTTTGTTTTACAAAGGGCAATAACTCCAATATTAGTGAAGCCAGAGTTATGGACCTTGTGCATGACACTTCCTCTCATTATGCTCTTTCCATATATGAAGTTTCAATCCAATGGCATCAGGCATGTAGGAGTTATCGTCTGGACAAAAAAGTGCGATTTTTTTTTACAAAGGGCAATAACTCCAATATTAGTGAAGCCAGAGTTATGGACCTTGTGCATGACACTTCCTCTCATTATGCTCTTTCCATATATGAAGTTTCAATCAACTGGCATCAGGCATATTGAAGTTATCGTCCGGACAAAAAGTGTGACAGACAGACGGACAGACGGACAGACAGACAGACGGACAGACAGACAACTCTCACGAAAACAATATGTCTCCCCCATATAAATATGGGGGGAGACATAATAAGAGTAGAACCTGATCAGACTGATCCTACAGGAGCCCATCTGATTAATCTACGCAGTTTTATATAAAGGGAAAGAATTAATAAACACTATGTTAAATAGTCTGAATCCTGGTGAGATGCTTTTTGTCTTTATAAATACAGGGTTACTTTGAAAACATCTCCTCTTGGTTCTATTCCCTGTGTGGGGAACATGAATATTGGTTTATTAAGTCTACAGTAAAGCAGGTTTGTTGATTTCTGACTTACCAAGAATGTAAAAGTTGTTTCTTCACTCGGTAATTGTCGAGGATTCCTACATCAACAGGAATAATTGCTTCACCTGAAAAAAATAGTAATAAATGTTTATAAAGTCACTGACTGAGATTTACATCTTGTTAGAAATAATGACATATGAATTTTTTTAAAGTGGTCAGTTGTTAAAAAGGGTATGTAAGGAGTAAAGGGTTAATCCAGGGCAAAAGTAATGCAGAAAGCTTATTAGGGATCTTACTGCATTGCATTTCTCCTGCATTAAGCTACCATCTTCCATCATCCATAGAGACCCAAAGTAAAAATTCTTTTGAAATGGTTACTTAAAACATGTTTTATCTGCATTGTATAAGCATGCAGCATTCCTCTTTTCACCCACCTGTTTTAATGTCGAGTCCAACAGCCTGTTGTGGTCCAGTGTACTCTTCCTGCAATTTGACGATTGCCTCCTGTGGGTCAAGTCCAGAGTTATGGGCGAGTGTTTTGATGATCACCAACAAGGCATCAGCGTAGGCCTGAACACCTATAAATATATTGCCAGCATTAAAAGATTACAACAGATTGTCATTGTTGGTATGCCAAGGAACTAAATCCTTTACCTCATGAATATTTGTACAAGTATTCATGACTTCATGAATTTTCTTTGCCTGAATTTTTAGACAAATGAGTACATGAAGATTTGATTCTGACAGAAAATTCAGAATCAGATCTATATTGGTCTACTTTGTTTGCAAAGATGTCAAAAGGTGTTTCTGCTGTTTGCATTTGCATCTGCCTTGGCCAAACTACCCATGTTGATATGCCATTATAAAAATGCACCTAATATTGATGGTGTCAATATTTCTTACATGAATATTCATCAAGTAAACCATGAACTGTAAGTAATCTGTGCAAACAGACCCAGCTGAAGCACGCCAAGTCATTCTACATCCCATCAACATCCAAACAGTTAGACCCAGCTGAAGCAGACATCCCATCAACATCCAAACTGTTTGACACACCCCTTACAGGTTAGAGAAAAAATTGTGGAATGTCCACTCCAAATATAAAGCAAATGACATTGCTTGAAGACGAAAATTATCTTGCACCAACAGAGATATACGGAGGTGGTGACATACCTAGTCGGGCTCTTCCCTTCACTTCATTTTTGTACTTCATTAGTTCTTGATAGGCTGCAATCTCAAAAGCTCCTGCTCCAGGCAGAACACTCTCATCTTCAATGGCATTCTTGACTGCTCGGAGACCGTCTCTCACAGCATCCTTAATCTGGGTCAGTGTGTGCTTGTTTGGCCCCTTGAGCAGAAGCGTGACGGACATCGGGTTCTTACAGTCCTCAACGAAGGTGTATTTATCCTCACCCTACAATTAAACAAAACATTTTAGATGTTAATGATTCACATCTGAGCAAATAAGATCTTGTTTTTCACCTTTCACCTATAATATTGACATCTGGCCCTGAAGTGTGGCCAAGACAATTATTGACATCATGGTTCCACTCTAAAGCTACAATTTCATACATCCTAAGTATGAAGTCTCTATCTGTAGAAGATAGACAGACAGGCCAAAAACGATATGCTCAAACATCAGGATCTTAAGGATATAAAATTGTTTTGACAAAAAGAAATTCCCACAAACAATCTGTCAGGTTGCAAATGTTAATCCTCCATGACTTCACTGCTTCTGACAATGACAATATTTCAGATAGAAACAAATTTTAAGTTGGAATCAAAAGACATTTTGTTTCTGTGCAACATTTTTTTCAAGTTTGCACAAGGAAATGATACACAGATTAAGTTAACCCTTTATCCAAATCAAGAACCACGTGTGGCACCAACGCTCGTCCGATTTGGTTCTTGTCCAGCTAAATTTTAAAACAAGAGGGCCATGATGGCCCTTAATGGCCCTTAATCGCTCACCTGTTCGTAACAGATTAATGATTTCAATGACAGATTGCATAATTTGAAAAATCTTGGTAGAAAACCATCAGATGATGCTACATACTAAATATAAAGAGTATAGACCTTAAAGATTTTTCTATGAAAAACTGTTAAGCCCCAGAGCAGGGTCAATTTTGATCCAGGGTTCATAATTTCAAAATCTTGGTAGAGGACTATTAGATAATGCAACATACCAAATATCTAAGGTCTATGCCTAACAAGTTCAGAGAAGACTTTTAAAGATTTTTAAGAGAAGATTTTTAAAAGCTTTCTTATAACAAGAGGGCCATGATGGCCCTAAATCGCTCACCTGGTTACTATAGACATATGCATACACTGTATTTCTATGTAAAAATAAGTAAGCTTCAAATTGGGGCCAATATGAAACCAAGGGCCATAATTTTAGGCCTTGAGTTTCAACTTTGAACAATCTAAATAAAGGAACATTAGATGATGCTTCATATAAGTTTCAAAGTTTCACAGGAGATTTTAAAGATTTTCCTATGAAAAACTGATAAGCCAGGGGCGGGGCCATTTTGGTCCAGGAGTCATAATTTGAACAATTTTGGTTGAAAACCATTAGATGATAATAAATACTAAATTTCAAAGGTCTAGGCCTTACAGTTTAGGAGAAGATTTTTAAAGATTTTCCTATGAAAAACTGATAAGCCAGGGGCCAGGGCCATTTTTGGTCCGGGGGTCATAGTTTGAACAATCTTTGTAGAGGACCATTAGACGATGCTACATACCAAATATCAAAGGTCTAGGCCTTACGGTTTCAGAGAAGAAGCTTTTTATGAAAAACTGATAAGCCCACGGGCGGGGCCATTTTGGTCAAGGGGTCATAATTTGAACAGTCTTTGTAGAGGACCAATAGATGATGC
Organism: Azorinus chamasolen; assembly: GCA_963576725.1. Lineage (NCBI taxonomy): Eukaryota > Metazoa > Mollusca > Bivalvia > Cardiida > Solecurtidae > Azorinus > Azorinus chamasolen. The sequence continues at coordinate 9,456,863 of OY755240.1, forward strand.
TACATACCATTGATATCAAATGTCTAGGCCTTACGGTTTCAGAGAAGAAGATTTTACTATGAAAAACTGATAAGCCCCGGGGCGGGCCATATTTGGTCCTGGGGTCATAATTTAAACAAGAGGGCCATTGGCCCTATATCGCTCACCTGAGTTACAGTAATACATGTATATTGACATGTTAATTTTTCAGTGGACAACATTTCTAGCAGATGAAATAAGCTTAGTGCACTGCTTTCACCCTTTAACTGCTGAATAAACTTGAACTGAATTCAGAACTAATACCAAGTGACTGGTTGACCAAGACCTAAACTGTTTACAACTTGTGCCATTTTTGCCTTAGCTCAAAATGCCTAAAACTGGTCTTTGAGAAATTCAAATGACTTCAATAAAGCTATGCAATTATACCTTGACCCAGGTATATAGGCAAATAGAGTGCTAGGCAGTACATAATGCCAGTTTTTGTGTGAAATGACCAATAAGAATATCTTTAAAAATCGTTTAACCCTTTCCCTCATATAAAGCTGTTTTTATGCATTAGCAAACAGAGTAGACTCAGATCAGACGACTCCTACGGAAGCTGTCTGATCTGGGTCTTCTCTGTTTCTTTTGACACAATATAGATCGGATTCTACAGTTTTTGTCAAAGCAAAAACTTCTCTTCAGAGAAATAATGTGTTTTACACATTAAAAATAAGAGTAGACTAGATCAGACGGCTGCTATAGAAGCTGTCTGATCAGGGTCTGCTCTTTTTACATTTGACAAGATATAGATTTGATTTTACAGTTTTTTTCAAAGCTAAAACTTCTATTTATGGCAATAAAAATTTTTTAAGCATTAGCAAACAAGAGTGGTCCCAGATCAATTTTTGTCAAAGCAAACAGGTTAAGGGTTAATAGGTGTTTAGAAATAATTCTAGCTCTAGGTGTGAATATCTGAAGATAATTCAATTAAACGGGTCATTAGTATTTTTAACAATTGAAATTGAGAAGAGTTACCTCTACTGTTATAATGAAGTTATATTTACTTAGTTATTTCATTAATATCATACAAGATTCAGACATTTTAGAACTTTTTAATGTGTTGTCATCAAATTTTATGAAAAAGTAATATTTAAGATGCTTTTTGGGGCAGCAGACTTAATCCACAGTAGTAAGTTTAACCTATCATTGTTAAGGGGGGGGGGGGGGGGGGGGGGGGGCAAATGCATTATCATGTTTTCTTAAGAATTACCTTGACTTATATCAGTTGGGCCATTTCATAATCATGTTTTCACAGTTTTCTTAAACATTACCATGACTTACATCAGTTGGGTTTGGACCCAGATCAAAAGTCTAGATGGTGATCATTTTCCTTGATTGCCTGAATTGTTACTTTCCTATATCTCTCACATCTAATTTGAGAGACATTGGAAGACACCATTTAACATCACTCACACTACACACTGGGGTTAATGGGTCAAAATGCCTTTAATGTTTCGTCTGCAACAAAAAGTTATTGTCATCTGCTTCAATTCTTAAAATAAACTTACTTTCATTTTTTTGCAAAAATATGGTTAAGATGACAAACAGTTTGGATCCTGATGAGACGCCGCAGTATGCGGCCTCTCATCTGGATCCAAACTGTTTGCATAGGTAATCACAGTTTCACCACTAGCATGCAAAGAGTTAAGAGTCAGCATTGACCTGGAGAGATTTTACTGCCAAGCAGCTGTAACTTTGACCTGCTGCTGGTCTGCAGATCTGGAGTTGTTTATTTAACCCTTAATTTCTCTCATGTAAACTTGTTTTCATGCATCTGCAAACAGAGTAGACCCAGATAAGGTGGCTCCTATAGGATCAAGGTCTGTTATTTGCTAATGGAATTTGATAGATGTTTCTATGCCTTCTAAAACAGCTACACTGATTCACCTTCAACATTTTATTATAAATAGTTATAAATAGAATGATACTAGCAATCTAATGCAGTTATCTCCCTTTGTCCCTTATGGCTATGCTGATGGGACAAGGGAAATAACTGTGAGGAAATTACCTTTTAAGTGTTACAGATTCTGATGTTAAGTAGCATAAAACCCCAGGGTGAGACCATTTATGGCCCAGGGGTCATTATTTGAACACACCTTGTAGTGGTATATTAGGTGATGCTTCATACCAAATATCTTAGCTCTAGATTATGTGGTTTCAGACAAAAAGATTTTTAAAGGTTTCCCTATATAAGTCTATGTAAAAACTACAAGCCCCAGGGCAGGGCCATTTTTGGCCCGGGGGTCATCATTTTAACAAACTTGGTAAAGGACCATTAGATGATGCTATATACCAAATATCAAAGCTCTAGAAATTGTGGTTTCAGAGAAGAAGATTTTTAAAGATTTAAAAAACAAACCTGTAAAAGTAGTGGGGCGGGGCCATTTTTTGCCCGGGGGTCATGATTTTAACAAAACTGATAGAGGACATCCTAAGGTACATTTCTGTGAAATTTGGTTGAAATCCTCCCAGTGGTTTAGGAGAAGAAGTCATTTGAAATAAAAGTGAACGGACAGACGGACGGACAGACGGACAGACGGACAGACGGACAGACGGACGACGGACGACAGGCGGTCACAATAGCTCACCTTGAGCCTTTGGCTCAGGTGAGCTAACAATCTTTGTAGAGGAACATTAGATAATGCTACATACCAAATATCAAAGGTCTAGGCCTTGCAGTTTCAGAGAAGATTTTCCTATGAAAAGCTGATAAGCCCCGGGGCAGGGCCATTTTTGGTCTGGGGGTCATAATTTGAACAATCTTTGTAGAGGACCATTAGATGATGCTACATACCAAATACCAAAGGTCTATGCCTGACAGTTTCAGAGAAGAAGATTTTTAAAGATTTTCCTATGAGAAACTGATAAGCCCCAGGGGCGGGGCCATTTTTGGTCCAGGGGTCATAATTTGAACAATCTTTGTAGAGGACCATTAGATAATGCTACATACCAAATATCAAACGTCTAGGCCTTACAGTTTCAGAGATGATGATTTTAAAGATTTTCCTATGAAAAACTGATAAGCCCTGGGGCGGGGCCATTTTTGGCCCAGGGGTCATAATTTGAACAATCTTAGTAGAGGACCATTAGATGATGCTACATACCAAATACCAAAGGTCTATGCCTGACAGTTTCAGAGAAGAAGATTTTTAAAGATTTTCCTATGAGAAACTGATAAGCCCCGGGGCGGGCCATTTTTGGTCCGGGGGTCATAATTTGAACAATCTTTGTAGAGGACCATTAGATAATGCTACATACCAAATATCAAATGTCTAGGCCTTACGGTTTCAGAGAAGAAGATTTTTAAAGATTTTCCTATGAAAAACTGATAAGCCCCGGGGCGGGGCCATTTTTGGCCCAGGGGTCATAATTTGAACAATCTTGGTAGAGGACCATTAGATGATGCTACAAACTAAATACCAAAGGTCTAGGCCTTACGGTTTCTGAGAAGATGATTTTTAAAGATTTTCCTATGAAAAACTGATAAGCCCCGGGGCGGGGCCATTTTTGGTCCAGGGGTCATAATTTGAACAATCTTTGTAGAGGACCATTAGATAATGCTACATACCAAATATCAAAGGTCTAGGCCTTACGGTTTCAGAGAAGAAGATTTTTAAAGATTTTCCTATGAAAATCTGATAAGCCCCGGGGTGGGGCCATTTTTGGCCCAGGGGTCATAATTTGAACAATCTTTGTAGAGGACCATTAGATGATGCTACATACCAAATATCAAAGGTCTAGGCCTTACGGTTTCAGAGGAGAAGATTTTTAAAGATTTTCCTAAGAAAAACTGATAAGCCCCAGGGCGGGGCCATTTTTGGCCCGGGGGACATAATTTGAACAATCTTTGTAGAGGACCATTAGATGATTCCACATACCAAATATCAAAGCTCTAGGCTTTGTGGTTTCAGAGAAGAAGATGTTTAAGTAAATTGTTGACGACGCACGACGCACATACGCACGACGACGGACGCCAGACACTGCCCCCTCACAATACCTCACCTGGCACTGCCAGGTGAGCTAAAAAACTGATATGTCCCTGGGCGGGGAAGTTTTCAACCCAGGAGACATAATTTGAACAATCTTGGTAGAAAACTATTAGATAGCGCTACATACCAAATATTAAAGGTCTCTGCCTTACAGTTTTGGAGAAGAAGATTCTTAAAGCTTTTCATATGAAAAACTGATAAGCCCCAGGGCGGGGCCATTTTTGACCCAGGGGTAATAATTTGAATAATCTTGGTAGAAAACCATTAGATGATGCTACATATTAAATATCAAGGGCCTAGACCTTACAGTTCTGGAGGAGAAGATTTTTAAAGATTTTCTTATGAAAAACTGATAAGCCCTTGGGCGGGCCATTTTTGTCCGGGAGTCATATTTTGATTAATCTTAGTAGAGGACGATTAATTAATGCTACATACCAAATATCAAAGGTCTATACCTTATAATTTTAGAGAAGAATATATTTAAAGATTTTCCTATGAAAAACTGATAAGCCCCGGGGCGGGGCCATTTTTGACCCAGGGGTAATAATTTGAACAATCTTAGTAGAGGACCATTAGATGATGCTACATACCAAATATCAAAGGTCTATGCCTTACAGTTTCAGAGAAGATGATTTCTTCAAGATTTTCCTATGAAAAACTGATAAGCCCTGGGACGGGGCCATTTTTGTCCTGGGGGTCATAATTTGAACAATCTTAGTAAAGGACCATTAGATGATGCTACATACCAAATATCAAAGGTCTATGCCTAACAGTTTCAGAGAAGATGATTTTTAAAGATTTTCCTATTAAAAACTGATAAGCCCTGGGGCGGGGCCATTTTTGTCCTGGGGGTCATAATTTGAACAATCTTAGTAGAGGACCATTACATGATGCTACATACCAAATACCAAAGGTCTATGCCTTACATTTTCAGAGAAGAAGATTTTTAAAGATTTTCCTATGAAAAACTGATAAGCCCCGGGGCGGGGCCATTTTTGGCCCAGGGGTCATAATTTGAACAATCTTAGTAGAGGACTATTAGATGATGCTACATACCAAATATCAAAGGTCTATGCCTTACAGTTTCAGAGAAGATGATTTTTAAAGATTTTCCTATGAAAAACTGATCAGCCCTGGGGCGGGGCCATTTTTGGCCCAGGGGTCATAATTTGAACAATCTTAGTAGAGGATCATTAGATGATGCTACATACCAAATACCAAAGGTCTATGCCTTACAGTTTTAGAGAAGAAGATTTTTAAAGATTTTCCTATTAAAAACTGATAAGCCCTGGGGCGGGGCCATTTTTGGCCCGGGGGACATAATTTGAACAATTTTTGTAGAGGACCATTACATCATACTACATACCAAATATCAAAGCTCATGGCTTTGTAGTTCCAGAGAAGAAGATGTTTAAGTAAATTGTTGACGCCCGCACGTACGCACGACGCACATACGCACGACGCCGGACATAGGATCATCCCAATAGCTCACCTTGGCACTTTGTGCCAGGTGAGCTAAAAATGAAAAAAATAAAGGGACATAACTCCAAAATTTTGAAATCAAGACTTATGGTTCTTATGTAGGGGTCTTCCCTTCAATGAGATCTACTAACCTATGAAGTTTCATGTTGATACCTCTTATACTTTTCGAGTAATGAGCTACATTAATTTTTTTCCAAGACGACAACAACACCTATTAAGGTGGTCAATGGTTACAGAAGTAGAATGGGATGCCTAACAGCGTTTCACTTTTAACCCAACCCCCACACATGGCCATAATTTTTGCACTGCAATAGATGAATAACAGCAGAAAACTACAAACAAATAGATAACACTCTGCCAGTTCCATGCTATATAATGTGCCTTCAAAACCGTTATAATAAAGATACTGTACCATCAAATCCAATAATATTCATATATCTTTTATAAATTTATTTTTTGTGGGTATAATCCCTAGTCACCTACCAGAACATGCTCATACACCAGTCCAGCATAGCCCAGACAGTCTGGAGTCAGATCATCTACAGAGTTCATGGCAATACCACCGCAGGCTAGCGACAATCTCTCCATGTTACGTCGCTTGGCTCGCCTCAATCCCACAATGCCTTCCTTTGCAAGCATGTCCAGTGACATTGGGTCAATACCCTGAAACATAAACGGCAACAGATACTGATTACAATGTTCTTAACCCTTCTCTTGCTGAATTTTAAAATACATTTCACCTACTTTACCCATTCCCTGTTGTATAATTACATATATCTTCACTGTGTACAAGTATATCGCTGTGCAATCACTGCTGTGGAGTGCATTGGTTGCACAATCAATTTGTAAATAGTGCAGACCCTGATGAGACAGCTCCTGCAGGAGCTGTCTCATCTGGGTCTTCACTATTTACAGGTAGGTATATTGCCGTGAACAGCAAGCGAAGGGTTAAAACCAGAAAAATTTACATATCTTATCACTCAACCTACATTAACTACTGTTTGATACTAAATCAAACATTCTATCATAATCGTCTGTGCCACTGCGGTACAAACATATAGCACACAATGACATAAATTTTGTTATCTGATATAGATACCTATTCTTATCTTTGCAAACAGAGCAGATCTAGATCAGACACCTACTCTAGGAGCAGTATGTCCAGGGTATGCTCTGTTTGCTTATGAAATAATATTGATATTATTCTATATTTTCTGCTATGGTCAAAAAGAACTTTTGTGGTTCATAAACAAGAATAACAATTATTCTAATTAAATTATTATGTTCATGAAGTTAAGAATTTATGTATAAATATTCATGAGGAAAAGGCAAAACTGCTGCAGCAGCTACTGATACTTCAAAATTCCGTAAAGTCTGACTGAATATAACTGACTCACCTTTTGGTTGATGACAATAAATCCGTTCTTGTTTCCATCACAGACTTTCTTCTTCATTTCAATGATCTTCTTCACTCTATCATCAATAAACTGCCTCTCTGCTTGTACAAGCTTTTCACGTTCTGTAGCACTCTTGTAGAAGAATCCCGAATTCACCTCCCTGACAAACAAATGAAGACAGACCTGTTTATAAGATGAGTTAAACAGAAACTATTGGCAAAGTTTTTTCTATTTTAAAATAGGCACTGCAAGAACCTCTACTTTTGTTTGCATAAACTATATGGCAATGTTCAATATGTCCTGTCTAACTATGTCTTCACAAATTAGACAATCATATTTACACCTGTGTATTTACAGGTGTGTATTTACAGGTGTGTTTACAGGTGTATTACATGTGTATTTACAGGTGTATTACATGTGTATTTACATGTGTATTTACATTGTGTGTTTACAGGTGTATTTACAGGTACAGGTGTATTTACATGTGTATTTACAGGTGTATTACATGTGTGTTTACAGGTACAGGTGTATTTACAGGTGTATTACATGTGCAAATAATCAAACTACAGAGCAACAGGTAATCTAACTCGAGAACTAAAATCATCATTTTTCCACTAAACCCTATGTTGTAACCACTCTAGAATAATCTCTTCCATTCTAAAAAGTGGTCACTGCATAGGGCTTGGTCGAGAAAAAAGAAGTTATTCCTTAAAATGTTTCAATTTATGCATCCTATGATATCTGGACCTCTGAAAGTACCCTGATCAGGTACTGCATCTCTGACACTATGGAGGTACTGGTCTGATTCTATACTGTGTGCACAGCCCTGATGGCTTTCTCTGATGGAATGTGAAATGTGATGGGTTGTACTTACGTTTTCTCGTACTCTAGGGAGACGTTACAGGTGAGGATGTAGGCTTTCTCTGTCCGCTTTCTCATGTCTGGATGCCTGGCTCCATGGTCAAGGACAAGACCCTTCACAAGTCTGAAACACAACAAACAGCACTGAGACATCTAGATAAACACATGAAAATTGCCCTTTCCCATATGTCATTCATGGTTATTAAATATGCCAAGTACAAATTCAATCACTTTCAAACTGAAGGAAGAGTAGGCCACATCAACTACAGTCAAACTTGTATTAAGAGACCACCCAAGGGACGGTCAAAAAGTGGTCTCTTAATAAAACGGTCTCTTAATACAAAACCCCATCAAGTGTAGTAAAGAAAACATGTATACTTAAACATGCAAATGTTTTCTTTTCAGTTTGCAATGTTAATTTATATACATGTATATGTGCCTGCAGATGTATAAATTCTGAAAGGGTGTGATCCCAGAGAGCAAAAATTACAACACAAAAAGAGAAAATTGCAGACTCGGTTTTATTGAGTCTGTTCATGAACAGTAATTGAAAGTGCAACACTGCTTACGCCCCCTAGCACCGGCTTAAGCGGTATTCAATTTTCAGAACAAGAAGTACTGAAATTCATGATCTCGAAGGACCAGAAGGTATAACAACACTGAGAATGAAGTATGTAATAAAGCATAAAAATATTTCATCTTTATTATTTCTGAGATTAAAGAGATACCATTTTATTGTTTGATTTGGTTTATTCATCAAAAATATGTACAGCATAATTATGTCTCCCTACGTTTAACCAAATTAGCAGTTTAAATGTCTGAATTTGACTCCCGGCTCCTTCCAGCTGGGAACCAAATAAAGGCCTTAAATGTTACGGGTTAACACTTTCCCTGTCTTATTTCTGAATGAAATTAAAACAAATTAACCAAAAATCAGTCACTTCTTTCATACAAATTACTTAAAGAAATCACTGATTTTGGTTTGTTTGTTTTCAAACTCTGCCCTGCTGCTTGTAAACATGCTTTCCAAGCTCATTATACTCTCTAACCAATGGCCTTTTCCCTTATGCGATGCAAATCTTACATGTGAAAACTGACAACTATTAAATCATAATTATATATGCCGCCATGAATGTAATACACACAGCTGATGACCGGCTCGTATCATGCGCATGATGCCCTAATAGCAAAGGAACCAGTAAAATCTTAACTGCATAACTTTCGTTACAAATTAATTGTGTGTATAATTGAGATGCGCGTGCACTGAATTTTTTCACTGTCAAAGCCACCGAAGTTTGCACTTTAATTATGAAAAACAAACATCATTAGAAATATAAACCCCTAACTCAGTGTGGGGTTGGAGGTTATATGCTAATGCAGAAAAGGGTGTGCACTTTTTGACCAATCAAATGAAATTTAAAACCCCAATAAATCACACGCGACATCACATGTGACCTTTCATTTTCTGAAAACAGTGACAGCCATATTTATTGTTTTACACAGCAGGTTTAATCGGATTAGGGGTTTGACAGGCCCAGAGGCAATTACATCCTGTCAACAAACTTGTTTTATGAAATATATACTTGGTTGTTTGAAATTGTTTGCTAAATGAACCTTTAACTTCGGACACTGTTCGACCTTACTCACTAAGAAATGTTAAGAGCACGGAGACTAACGGAGTTTACCGAGTGGAACATGTACATGTTTTGTGTTGAGAACATGTCAAATTTAGGCGTGACAGGTAAGTTTCTCGAACAGTCAGTCGTATAAAGGTGTGAATGCGATTGCTTGTCATGATGCAACAACGACAAAATATAATTGGCCGCTTAACAAAACAGCAATTATCGTAGGGACAGGTATTTGGCGGTCGCTGGTCGCGTTAGACAAAGGTCGCTTAGTACAAGTTAAATATAGAGCAAAACTTCACGGGAGGACCTGAAAGTGGTCGCTTAGGACAAGTGGTCGCTTAATACACGTGGTCGCTCATGCAAGTTTGACTGTACTCATATAATGACAAAAAAATACTCCATGTTCAAGGGGAGATAATTATGCATGCCTGTCGCTAAACACATGTAAACTGAATCTGGCATATGTACAATTTAAGGTTAATATGATGCATGCCAAATATAAATTAAATAACTATCAAATTGAAGGAGGAATTGGCTGCACCATTACTTGTTCCATATTAAAATGACAAAAAAAAAACCAACCTCAAAGTTCAGGGGGAGATAATTCTGCAATGCCTACAACTAAACACATGAAAAATGTGTCTCGCACATTTACTATTCATGAGTATTACGTATGCTAGATATGAATTTTAATAACTTTCAAATTGAAGGAGTTGTTCGCAACACAAACTACCCATGTTCAAATGTGGACGGAACAATCGACCGACCAAACACCCAACCGACTGACAGAGTGAATATAGTTTACCCCCCCCTAAAACTTTGTTATTCCATAATCAAACAACAGACCCTGGTCAAATGGCTCCTACAAAAGCCATTTGATCTGGGTCTACTCTGTTTACAAAGACATCATTAAAGGGTTGTAAACCAAGTTACACATCCTCTTATCCAAGCTAACATTTATATGCAGTTTGGTGGCCTTAAGGCAATTAGACTGAATTAGTATAGGAATGATTAGACGCAGACCACATCTCAAGATTTTTCTAGAGTATGGACATGAGCAAAGAATTATGCCAACTGCTGACTGTCAGAGTTAAACCTTTCCCTGTTCTGTATTTATTCAAAATTTTAATACCTACTGAATATTCATTGACAAAAAAGTTAATAATGAATATGGAAGATGGAACATTGTAGCCATTTCTATCAATTTCAATTAGCAATCGGAGCAGATCCTGATCAGACGGCTCCTATAAAACACGTTTACATGAAGAAAAGTGTAACATTTGGTTCATATCCTCCTTTTACTACTTACTTGGTGTCCATGTCGGTCTTGTGCTGCATCTCCATGATCTCCACCATATGCAGATCGATGGGCTCCTTTTCCTGTCGGATGGCCAACACAGCATCAACCACATGCTGAAACCACACAAAATAATACTATCAACTAGTAATCTAAACTGTGATACAGATACAATTAACCTTTTTTAATCCAGGTTCCTTTCCCTGTTGCATATTCATGTAAGATAAATGACATCATGAATATCTATTAGCTGATTTTTATAATGTTACATGATATGTACACAGAATTGTTTCATAATGGTAGAAACTATAGTCAGATCTAGACTATGATTTCATAATTTTAAAGCAAACACAACAGACCCTGATCAAAAGGCTCCTGCAGGAGCCTCAGCCGTATGATTTGGGTCTATTCTGTTTGCAAAGGCTTGAAAAATCATATCAGGGAAACAGCAACCACTGACTGAATAAGCATAGGTGTCATACAAAGCAGATGGCTACTCAATACATAGCATATCCTGTGGAGCTTTCTGCCTTACTTTTTTGTCCAGCAATAAAAATTTACTTTTACTTGATGAAAATTCATGCATGACTTCACCTATTATGAATATTAATTAATGTTCATATTAAATATGTAAGATATCTCGCTCTAATACATCATATATCATAATATGCCATAGCAAATAACATAGTTCCAGATAGGTAAAACATAACAGAGCAGACTTTAATCATACAGCTCCTTAACACATTCCGTCCTAGTGACACATTTTGGCGCCTCTGTAGAAGTCACATTTTGAAACCATTGTGATAAATAGAGCATTTGCTCCTATGGAGCAAATGCTCTATTTATCACAATGGTTTCAAAACTACATAATTCTACAAATTTCCTTTTCTCTAGTAAATGCCCCTTTTCGGTAGATTTATTCAAAGAGGTAGGATTTAAATATAGCTTAGGAGTTGTTTAAATCTTTGCTGCTAGCGGAGAAACTATTATTATCTATTCAAGCACTTTCTATCAAGATGAGACGCTGCATAATGCATGACACTTTGATTGTAGTTTTGGAAAGAAGGGAGATATATAAGTTTTATGTAGAGATTTAAGGCAAATAACACTTGATGCAAAAAAAAATGCTAAGCATGCAAAGGGTTAATTTTGAAAAAGGTGTAATAAGGTGTTTTTATCATGAAGTAAAGGCTTAAGAAAATGCTGGCCTTATTCACGCTATTATGGATTTCTCATACTTCAAGTGAATCATTGGACACTTGCAAGGCAGAGTTGAAAGCAGCATTTCTGAAAATGCTTCCCATGCTTGAGAAATGTGTTCATCCAGACCATTCAAAAGTGTTCAGAATAAATCTCAAAGAACAACAGTAATCCAAAATATACACATCTGACAAACGAGTAAGAACAGCAGATATCTACTCAAATACACAACACATTTGTACAAAAATTCTTTCTTAGTCTACATCATATCTAATTCTTCAAGTCTATTATTTTGTCTATTGTTTTCTCCCATTTCTCAAAAAACAAGTACAATCAGCTATCTATACCCTTGATTAAAACTGCTTTACCTCTGTGAGTAGATCTGCAAGCTCCTGATGGACCTTGGTGCGGAGTGATGTGCGCGCCACTTGCATCAGTGTGTCTCTGTCCACCTCACGCTTGACCTTCACTGCCTCCAGCACCTCCAGGGCCTTGTTACGGGCCAACTCAAAACCCTCCGTGATGAGCCGTGGGTGCAATCCCTATTACAAAACAACAGTAGATTACAAACAATGCATCACTGATTCAACACATTCTGTTATTCTGAAAAATATGAAACATATCCCTGCTTAACCCTTTCCTGATGACAACATGAATATTTTTTAACTGAATTTTCATAATGCATATTGAGGGCTTGGTGGAAAACTATTCTAACTCCTTCACTTTAGTGAAGGAGTTAGAATAGTTTTGCACCAAGCCCTTGATATGATCATTAGAATTTTTGGTCATGGCAGAATCAGTTTAGTTTAATCATACCTATATAATTATATAAGCAAATAGAGCAGACCCTGATCAGATGTTCCTACAAGTCATCTAGTCGGGTTATTCTCTGTTTGCAAGGGCGTCAAAAAGTGTACCTATCAGGTAAATGGTTAAGAGTAAAGTGTTGTCTCAATAATCTTGTGTCAGCCAGGCTGGTACCCTCAGTCGTATCAGATAAAGGATTAAGAGTAAAATGTTGTCTTAATAATCTTGTGTCAGACAGGCTGGTACCCTCAGTCCTGAATTGATGCTCTAAGCACAGGCTTCACAGTGTGCAAACAACTGCATGTTTATATAATTATCATAAAATTAACCCTCAAGAATATTCATTAGCTGAAATAGAAACATTATGAATATTCATTAGCTGAAATAGAAACATTATGAATATTCATTAGCTGGATTTTTATAATGATACATGAACAAGAGATTTTTTGGCTTTGGCAGAAATCATAGAATCAGAATTCTAAAAGCAGACCAAAATCAAACGGTTCCTGCAGGAGCCATCTGATCTGGGTCTACTCTGTTCACAAAAGCATGAAAAGGCATATGTATGACAGAAAGTGTGAAGTAGTATAATTAAGTTTTATACTGCAACAACGAATCTTGGATAAGCGAAAACAAACTCAAATTACGTCATTGATTAAACTCCACTCAGGGGTATAAAATGGTTACATTCATTAATCTGAATCACTATAAATGAGGTACTCCCGTATCTTATTCCTATGTCACAATTTACTTGTATTTACCTCGGATATATACAGGTCTGCCTGTTTCAGCAGTTCTCCGATGATGAGGACGTTGGAGGTTGTACCATCCCCAGTAATGTCATCCTGAGCTGTGGCCACACGGGCAATCAGAGAGGCTGTTGGGTGCTGGATTTGCTGGCAAAATAAATACACACAAATTATCTGACAGTTTAGCACTTTAGTTACTCCATAAATAACTCTGTTAACCCTTTCACTGTGCTATGTTCTGACTTCATTACAAATTTCAATACTTATTGAATATTCATTAACGAAATAGTTATAAAGAAATATGGAAGGTAGAAGATTGTAGACATTTTAGAAAGCAAAGAAATGGATCTATCAAATTCTATTAGCAAACAGAGTAGACCCTGATCAGACGGCTCCTCTAGGAGCCGTCTGATCTGGGTCTACTCTGTTTGCAAATGCGTGAAAACATGTTTATATGAGGGAAAGGGTTAATGCCTTTGCCAACAGGGTAAACCCAGAATCTATTCTGCTAATGAAATAAATATAAATCTCAATCTAGAGTTTCTACCATTGCTAAAATTTCCTGTGTTCATTTGCCATTACAAAAACTAACCTAATTAATATTCAAAATGTCATTATTTCATGGCATTATTAAATTTAATTCCAGTATGCAGTTTATATTAGCTTTTTTGTATATTCATATCTCTACCAAATATGTAAAGGCAGCAAATGGGTATGAAATGAAGCATAAATACAATAGATTGAAAATCTCTTTCCGACACATTTACATACATGTTTAAAACAGCTTAATACATGTACTTAATCTTTCAAATTTTAATCCTTATACAAAATTTTTAATTAATTACAATTTACTGACATGATACATAAAAGAATTTATAATTGGTAAATCTATAACCCTTTATTCAATATACAGTTGAACTTTGATATCTCGAACTCAGATAACTCGAGCTTCGGGATAGTTTGAACTGAAAGTTCAGTCCTTCCAAAACTTACAATACAATTTTGCTCTAAAATGTATCACAATGCATACCTAGAAACACATATGACAGCTGAATGCTGTTCTAAAGTAATGTTGAAAGATCCTACTGGAGCTTTCAGCATTACTTTAAACCTGCATTAAGCTGTGAACTTGAGAAATTGTACAGATAAGATATTGGATATCTCGAACTTCTGTTATCTCGAACATAAACTTTCATGCCTTTGCAAACACAGCAGACCCATATCAGATGTAGGAGCTATCTGAGCAGGGTCTGCTGTGTTTGCTCATGGTATAATGCATTTCTGATTCTACTGCAATTATAAAAAAATAACATTTTTAAATTTCTTGATGTCATTATTTCCTTCGTGAATACTCATGAAGTAAGGGGATAGTGATATTCCAGTATAGATACAAAAAGATGTCACCACTGTACCATTTCATGAAGGAGTACATTTCCATCCTTGGTCAGTTTGATATCTCCAGATCCAGACACAAGCCTGAAAAATGAAAATGTACCTGTAGTTTCTCAACACATATAATTCTATAGCGCCTGTATTGGTAAAATATTCCCTTGGTCATGTGTTATTACAAAAATTCAACTAATATGCATTATGTCAATATTTCTTACTAAATATTTGTTTGGTAAAGGGTTAATAATCACTTAAAATATGAAACAAGAGCATGCTGCGGAAAATCTCCACTTTTTGAATGACTTTGGTTCCATAAATTATCAGATGTATATTTATTATATGCAAGTGGTGGTAAGATAAGATAAGACCAGTTTCATTTAACGTCGGCAAGATACATAACAATCAACACAAGCCCTAATTGCCCTAACCGACAAAATGGTGTTCTGACAAAATCATTAGGATTAATCATTAACTCCATGGGTAGCTAAGTCATAACAGCATCTAGACAATGGTTACACAGTTTATACGTTCAAGCCAAAACATCAGTAGATACTTTTCTAGTCTCCACTCAATGCGTTCAGTGGTAAGAGTGTGGTGATTAATCATTAAGGGAACTGGTTGGGGCTACTGTAAAGCGGAGCCCAGAAATTTCCAACTCTTGTGTACCTTCACTACCACTATTTACAGTTGTCATGAACAGTCAATTTACTCCTCCATGCTCAGAGTTTAACGTTTTAAGTTTAACAGAGGTCCAGATAAGATGCGTAGCTCCTTTACCTCAAATCAACACACCCTATACTTTACCCACTCTTTGAGAGTCGCCTCCTCGAGACGATTCTAAAGAATGGTCACAGTACTGGGTTTGGTGGAGAAATGACGATTTTTATTGCGTAGCTGTAAGTCCTGCTTTAACATCTGATTAAGTACGTGAGCGTTGCATAAAACAATAAATGAAGAGTCTTCGAATTTGAAAAAATACTTTTGAACGAAAAAAACCCATCCCCACCCACCATGTTCAGACCCGTAGAGGCACGTGTTTCCAGAAAGTTCCTATTTGAGCCGTTTGCTCAAGTCAAAAATTCTATTCCAACTTACATTTTCAAAGTTCCCTTTGGACCCAAGTTTGTTTTAAGAACATCTTGAAGACCTTTAGCAGCTGAGATGTTGACGGCTAAGGCCTGTGAGGCCCTAGCAACTTCTGCCTTAGGATTCAGTGACTTAATCGCCGACATGTTTGCAGATTGTTTCGGGTTACACTCTACTAAATTACACTAATTTAGTATTATTATATTTATTGTCCAGGAGGATAGTTTTTATTTGTTGTTATTATTTTCAATCACAATTTATATCATAAATAACTTGTACAAATCTATCTGGAAAAAGAAACTGGACGTAAATGATAAAAAACAGGATTAACAAGCTCCGTTTTAGACAATTGGTAGCCACTGGCCTACTGGACTTTCGGACTGGTATACTAATTGTTTGACATTTTGACTTTTCGGCGGTACCGCATTTTAGAACTCGGACAAACCTTTCAGGAACGAGTCAAACTTGGCATGAAAACCACCTAAATTTACAAAACTACTATTCATTTAACACATATTGACACCATGAACATTTATTGGCTGGATTTTTATATAAAAGCCTATGAACACAGGAAGTTTTGAGTATGGCAGAAACTGCAGATCTATATTTCTATAAGCAAACGAGTCTAGACGGTCCTATAAAAGTAGTTTGACCTGTGTCTACTCTGTTTGCAAATGCACTTAAAGGCGTATGGAGTAACAGGTTAATAAAAGCGATGGCACGTGCAGACAGCCCAAAGAAATATCTCCATGGTAGTTTAATTTTGCACTAAGCAACTATACATGTATGCATTTTGGCCTTTCCCTCACGAATATTCACGTAAGAAACAATTAAATGGCTTATGAATACTGAACTACTTGGCCATTGAAGAAACTGTAGAATCATATCTATATTCTTCATAAGCAATCAGGGCAACCAGGATCCGTTTATTCTGGGTCTACTCTGTTGCAAATGCGTTATTTTCAAACGTATCTATAGAGTGAAGGTCCCATAGCTACTGTCTCCATGTACAGTCAGAACCCCTCTAATGCGACTAATAAACATGGCCATTGGTTTATAAGCAGGTGGTTGCTTAATACAGGAAAAAGGTAATGCAGAAAGCTCCTCTAGGAGCTTTTTCTGCATTACTTTTGTCCTGCATAAATTAAGCTACCACCTGCATCTAGTAGCACCCAGAATTATACCTCTTTTAGGTGGTCGCATTAGCGGGGGTCTTAATTACTGTATTTCTACCTTTCTAATCAAATTTTGAACCCCCTCCATTTGGTCATAGGCGAATCGCAAGCAAAGTGTATACATACAGTAAACCCCCTCTAAACCGGAAGTTCAAATTAGTATTAATATCGGTCTGTAAGACTGTATCCATGGTTATAAAAGTTTTTAGTTGAGTCTGAATTCGTGCTCAAGTTTTTGATTGGTCAGATTTGAGCCTTTTGGCTCAAATCTGACCAATCAAACGCTTGAGAACAATCTCAGACTCAACCAAAAAGCTTTATAAGCATGGACCCAGATGTCAGTTAACAAAGGGTGAAAGTTAATCTGAAAGCTCCAAACGAATTTAATCATGCATTTTAATTAAGCAGCCACCTGCCTAATGAGATCTAAATTCTTCTTTACTAATATTCCGGTTTAGAGAGGTTTTATAGTACTGGGATAAATCTTTGATATTCATTGGTTAGGCAAGCAGTATCGCCTCTGTTCAAAGGGCTCCTATAGAGGAATAAAATTTGGGTTAAAACAATTATCTGGATCTACACTGTTTGCATATGTTCCATCTATGGGGTAGCAGAAATTTATTACTTGGTCATATATACGCCACTTAACGCATTTACAAACATAGTAGACCCAGACGGTACGTTATTGTAGGATCCACCTGATCAGGGTATATGTTCTGTTGCTTATGAACTAAAATAGATCTGCTTTTACAGATTCTACCACGGTAAAAGTCTCCTTGTTCATGATGTCATTATAATTTTCAGCTAATTAGTATTTTAATATTCATACATTCATTAATTATCTCATGAATATTCATGAGAGGCATGGTCCGGTTATTATATTAATTAGATTAATGCAAAAGACGTCAATACTTACAGTGAGTTAGACACTACAAAATAGTGAGTTAGACAATTCAGTAGAGTGAGTTAGACAATTCAGAAGAGTGAGTTATACACCATAATAGAGTGAGTTAGACACTACAATAGAGTGAGTTATAGACACTACATTGAGTGAGTTAGACACTACAATAGAGTGAGTTATAGACACTTCAATAGAGTGAGTTATAGACACTACATTGAGTGAGTTAGACACTACAATAGAGTGAGTTATAGACACTACATTGAGTGAGTTAGACACTACAATAGAGTGAGTTATAGACACTACACTGAGTGAGTTAGACACTACAATAGAGTGAGTTATAGACACTACACTGAGTGAGTTAGACACTACAATAGAGTGAGTTATAGACACTACATTGAGTGAGTTAGACACTACAATAGAGTGAGTTATAGACACTACATTGAGTGAGTTAGACACTACAATAGAGTGAGTTATAGACACTACATTGAGTGAGTTAGACACTACAATAGAGTGAGTTATAGACACTACACTGAGTGAGTTAGACACTACAATAGAGTGAGTTATAGACACTACATTGAGTGAGTTAGACACTACAATAGAGTGAGTTATAGACACTACATTGAGTGAGTTAGACACTACAATAGAGTGAGTTATAGACACTACATTGAGTGAGTTAGACACTACAATAGAGTGAGTTATAGACACTACATTGAGTGAGTTAGACACTACAATAGAGTGAGTTATAGACACTACATTGAGTGAGTTAGACACTACAATAGAACATCTCTGTAGCGACCACTTAACACTGTCCATGTTTTTTTGTTTATTCCAAATTTCAATACCTACTGAATATTCATAGACACACTCATTATAATTAAATATGGAAGGTGGACCATTGTAGCCATTTTATAAAGTAAAGAAACCGAGGGTTCAAACATCATCAGCAAACAGAACAGACCCTGATCAGACGGCTCCTATAGGGGCCGTCTGATATTGGTCTACTCTGTTTGCAAATGCGAGAAAACCTCGGTGTGTGGTAGAAAGGGTTAATGAATAAACATATGTGTCTATGAGGACAGATGGTTGCTTAACCCTAAATTTCCCTCATGTTACGTGGGTCTACTCTGTTTGCTTATAGGATTTCAAAGATCTGTTTCTTTAACTTTCTAAAATAGCTACAATGTTCCACCTTTCATATTCCATTATAACTTATTTTGTCCATGAATATTCAATAGGTATTAAAATTTGGAATGAACACGGAACAGGGAAAGGGTTAAGGGAAAAAAGCAATACAGAAGGCTTAGGGTTTCCAATTTTCATGTTTAGATGCATCTTCAGAAGGGCGATTGTTTTGTACCTTTAACCTGACCTTGGACCTTAATTTAAACCCCCTCTAAACCATAATTTTGATTTAAAACATGCAAAAGTTAGGCCTTTTACGGCAGGTGGGTGCTTAATGCAGAGCGAAAGCCATGCAGAAAGTTTCGTTTTGGAATTTTGCGTATGACGTTCACCCTGTATTGATATATCGCCTGATTTAACACTTTCCTTCATATACACACCTTTTCATGCATTTGCAAATGGAGTAGACCCAGACCATTAGAAACATTTTCCTTGATTTTTTATATTATGTAAATTCAGCTAATAAATATTCATGATGTCATTATTCCCGACATAGATATTGAACAGATAAAGGGTTGAAGACCAACATTGATGCTATTTTACTTGTCTTGGTTAGAGCTTTGTACTGTACATAATTTAAATCAAAGCGTTGTAAACGCTGCAGTATTCTTTACATGGTATCAATATGATATCAAATAAGTTCGCTTTGACATGGAATTGCGTATCTATAAGGGAAGGCTCTATCCAGTTGATGATACAGTTGCAGCTGGTACTTCAGCCGTTTCCCACTGTGCTTATGGTGTGAGCCCGGTCACTTTTGCCCTTCTTTATTCTATGTAAAAACAGGCATTTTCTGCATCCCATAGCTACTTCCAGGCATAGATTTGGGTTATACCCTCTTAACACGTTCATATTTAGTCCAAACACAGTCTCTAGATCACCAGAAAACAAGGTCAAGAACGTTGACCTTTTTCGCTACACACAAAAGTATGTACACACCGTCTATTTTCGCTTTAAATTTGGGCCATTCTGACGCTCCACACACACATTTCCCAACATCCACCAGAGGAAGTAGTCCTGCAAGAGAGTCACAAAAAATGACCCAATGGGCAGAGAATACACACAATAACTTGAAAATATGCAATTATTCAGCCTGTCAAGTTCTTAAGAGACACTTATTAGCTCATATTTAAAGCACTGCAGTTCTAAAGAACCACTTCTTACTGTACTACGACCTCCGGAAGCAATTGCTCACCGGGGTCACACCTTATTATCACACTGATCACTCGCAGTTATGGGCGTGATTACCTAATCGCATAAGGTCATCCGACTCGCGCTTCTTTATTCATTGAGTATTTTCATTCATGTTATGATCACGTGATTTCTTCATGTGACTGATAGTTGTATATTCGTGCGCCCTTCTTACACAATGCTATATTTTGTCGGTTTTGTTGATTTTTTCACATACTAAGCCGAAGCTTATGTTACGAAGCATTTTCATGTCAGATATAGTATACCACGATTGGTTCCGGATGCCACGTTATTAAACACCCGTTGTATCCATAGAATCAGGTCAGTAATTTGCACTATTTTGTCAGGCCGGCGAGGGTACCATGGGTTAGGCTGTGGAACGCCACCTTTGTATTCTATTGCTTCGCAAAGAATACAAGTGTTTACCAGCAACTTCAAGTTCGAGTCCCATCCAATGCAGACTATAGACAGTCAGACTGATATGTACACTGTCTGAATAATTCGTCGGACTTAACCCTTTCCATGTTCTATGTTTATTTCAAATTTCAATACCTAATGAATATTCATTAACAAAATAGTTACAAAGAAATATGCAAGGTGGACCATTGCAGACATTTTAGAAAGCAAAGAAACAGATCTATCAAATTCTATAAGCAAACAGAGTAGACCCTGATCAGACGGCTCCTCTAGGAGCCGTCTGATCTGGGTCTTCTCTGTTTGCAAATGCGTGAAAACACGTTTGTATGAGGGAAAGGGTTAACTCCTTCACTGCCAAATTCGCCGGAACGTGACTCACATGACTGGCTGCAATGGGCGAATCTGTGATTACCTTCGTAAACAGTTTGGATCCAGATGAGACGCAGTGTAACTCGGCACCAACCCTTTCCCTGTTCTATGTTTATTACAGATTTCAATACCTACTGGATGTGCATTGACAAAATAGTTACATGTGTATAATGAAATATGGAAGATGGAATATTGTAGCCATTTTAGAAAGTATAGTAACAGATCTATCGAATTCCATAAGCAAATTCCATAAGCAAACAGAGCAGACCCTGATCAGACGGCTCTTATAGGAGCCGTCTGATCTTGGTCTTCTCTGTTTGCAAATGCATAAAACACGTTTATATGAGGGAAAGGGTTAACACACCGCTTATGTTTTCATAATGGCTAGTCTATATAGGTCCAGGTAAGATGGGTAATTAAATCATTTTCAAGAATAACTCCTTTATTTCTCCACAAAACCCTGTACTGTTACTACTCTTTAGAATCACCATTCGAGAAGATTCTAAAAAGAGGTCACGGTACATGTATATTTGTACGACAGACCCCCAGCAAAGCTATTGAAAAAGTGTCCTGATAACGGTTGTAAGTGGACACTTTTGTACGCACGTGATTCTTGTGGTTAAAACCTATCTACCTCGGATTTGAATTGGGTGAACCAAGGGGAAAACATTTTGTACTCATTTGTGAAATATTCATTTTTATTCATTTTTAATCAAAATTAAAAGTCTATGTAACGTACTGTCGTACTTGTGAGTAAGATACATGTACTCGTCTTACTACCAAAGTGTCTTCTTACAACCGTTATCAGGACAGTTTGTTCGCATGACCTCAGACAAGTGTCCTCGGCTACGCCTCGGACATGTCTTCGGTCATGCGAACAAACTGTCCTGATAACGGATGTAAGAAGACACTTTGGTAGTAAGACTCGTACTGTATCTATTACATACTCAGGGAGCCAGTAGTGCCTACCGTGCACCCCCCTAGACTTTTTTCATGGGTACCAAAATGTTCAGAAAAGTGTCCTGAATCAGAATCGCGAATGTACTCAAACTTAAATTATTTTAGGCTATGTGTATTTTAACCGTTTCCATGGCAATCCCCCAGTTTTCGTAATGATGACCCATACCTACAAATTCGCCCATATCACAGCCAGTTTTTGTCCTAAAACTATAAAACTGGTACCAAATGGAAGATAAGACATTGTGCTTTTATTTTAAACTTGTTTTTTTAAATTACCTTATTTGCATACTCATGAATATTAATGAGAACATTAAAAATAGTAAAAAAAGTATATAAATAACGTAAACCTTTAATTTTTTTATCCTACAGATATCAGAAAATAACTTCAAATGCAGTTTAACATGATGACGAAACCCCCAGGAAACAAAATATATAATTTGAGGACCATAGCATTAATTTTAAGCACCATTTCACCGTTTCCATGGCAACACCCTAGTTTTCGTAATGATGGTCCATACCTGCAAAATCGTCCATATCACAACCAGTTTTTGTCCAAAACCTATAAAACTGGTACCAAATTGGAGGTAGGACATTGTGCTTTTATTTCCAGTTTTTTTTTTTAAATTACCTTATTTGCATACTCATGAATATTAATGAGAACATTAAAAATAGTAAAAACAATATAGAAATAACGTAAATAATATAAACTATTCACTTTTTATCCTACATAATATACATATACCAGAAAACAATTTCAAATGCAGTTTACCCTGATGACAAAATCCTCAGAAAACAAAATATCAAATTTGAGGACCAAAAATTTAACTCTAAGTAACTTTTTTTAACTGTTTCCATAGTAATCATTCATTTCACTCTGTTCACACAGTTTTGTTAGTCGACACCTACCTGCAAAAATCTTCCATATCACAGGAAGTATTTGTGCTAACTGTATAAAACTGGTACCGAATTAAAGCTAAGACAGTGTGCTTTGGTTTAAAAGCTATAACTAGGAATTACCTTATTTGCATACACATGAATATTAATGAGAATAATTAAAAAATAGCAAAAAATACAGACATAACGTAAACCTCTCCATTTTTATCCTACCAATATCAGAAAACAACTTCAAATGTAGTTTAAAATGATGACAAAATACTCAGAAAGCTAATCATCTTAATTGATACCCAAACAATGAACTGTAAGTAAGATTGTAACGGTTTCCATGGTAACCGATCCTTTCACAAATTTTGGAAATTTGACATCCAACTGTAATACTCCGCACACTGTCTTAGCTTTAATTCGGTACCAGTTTTATACAGTTAGCACAAATACTTCCTGTGATATGGAAGATTTTTGCAGGTAGGTGTCGACTAACAAAACTGTGTGAACAGAGTGAAATGAATGATTACTATGGAAACAGTTAAAAAGTTACTTAGAGTTAAACTGTTGGTCCTCAAATTTGATATTTTGTTTTCTGAGGATTTTGTCATCAGGGTAAACTGCATTTGAAATTGTTTTCTGATATTTGTAGGATAAAAAGTGAATAGTTTACATTATTTACGTTATTTCTATATTGTTTTTACTATTTTTAATGTTCTCATTAATATTCATGAGTATGCAAATAAGGTAATTTAAAAAAAAAATGAAAATAAAAGCACAATGTCCTACCTCCAATTTGGTACCAGTTTTATAGGTTTTGGACAAAACCTGGTTGTGATATGGACGATTTTGCAGGTATGGACCATCATTACGAAAACTAGGGTGTTGCCATGGAAACGGTGAAAATGGTGCTTAAAATTAATGCTATGGTCCTCAAATTGGATATTTTGTTTCCTGGGGGTTTCGTCATCATGTTAAACTGCATTTGAAGTTATTTTCTGATATCTGTAGGATAAAAAATTTAAAGGTTTACGTTATTTATATACTTTTTTTTACTATTTTTAATGTTCTCATTAATATTCATGAGTATTCAAATAAGGTAATTTAAAAAAAACAAGTTTAAAATAAAAGCACAATGTCTTATCTTCCATTTGGTACCAGTTTTATAGTTTTAGGACAAACACTGGCTGTGATATGGGCGAATTTGTAGGTATGGGTCATCATTACGAAAACTGGGGGGTTGCCATGGAAACGGTTAAAATACACATAGCCTAAAATAATTAAAGTTTGAGTACATTCGCGATTCTGATTCAGGACACCTTTCTGAACATTTTGGTACCCATGAAAAAAAGTCGGGGGGGGGGGGGGGGTGCACGGTAGGCATTACTGGCTCCCTGAGTAATAGGTTTTATGAAAAAATGACGAGTTTCGTAGTTGGGTACGCACCCTTATCTGTAACTCTGCTTATATGCATATGTAAATTTGATTTGAAGTAAGCTTTTATATCAGCAGCTCTGCTGATTGCCCAAAATTCTGATTTTCGATGTACATGTAAAATACACAGTTTTTGTCTGTATTTCATAGCTTCTGTTTACTACATTATACAATTAAATCCTTAACCCTTTACCTAACTGTGACGCCATTTCCAGTAGGAACTGTGTAATCAGGATCAAAACGCAATGGTCAAATATAACCAAAGACCTATGAATCATAGCTCTTTGATATAACAGAACAGCAATACAGTTTGTGCTTTCCAGATATATTCTTATTTTATCGACTAAACAATTGATATATGATGTGTAACATATTCTAAGATCATTCAAAGAAGACCAAGAATTGTCAGTTTAAAGACACAGCACACATGCTAAACAAATAAAGGTATATACATGCATCAGATTAACGACGCCAAAACCTTTAGCCTGGTGAAGCGCAACAGATACGCGTGTATACTGAAGTGCTAAAATCGTCATTTCTCCACCAAACCCTATGTTGTGACCACTCTATAGAACTTCTTCGAGACGATTCTAAAGATTGGTCACAACATTCCTGGTTTTCGTATTGCAAGTCTCGTGTCATTAATTAACCCTTTACCTGATAGATAAAACTTCTTAAACCCTTTACCTGACGCATCACGTCTTTGCAAACAGAGTAGAACCAGATCAGAAGGTTCCTGTAGGGACTGTCTGGTCATGGTCTGCTCCGTTTGCTTATGGAATGCTATAAGATGAGTATACAGTTTCTGCACTGGTAAAAAGCGAGTGTTCACATATACAGTAAAGCCTCGCTAAAACTACCATCTAAAAGAGATGTAATTCTGGATGCTAGATGCAGGTGGTAGCTTAATGCAGGACAAAAGTAATGCAGAAAGCTCCTAGAGGAGCTTCCTGCATTACTTTTGTCCTGCATTAAGCAACCACCTGCTTATTAAGACACATATGTTTATTCATTAACTGATCGCATTAGAGGGGTTCTACTGTAATTATAATTTGTGAACAAATAAATACCCTCTATATCCTTATTTCATGACGTTAAAGGTTATAAGATGATATAAAACATTCAACAACGGTATACAGTAAAAACCCGCTAATGCGACCACCAAAAAGGGACACAATTTTGGGTGGCAGAGCCAGGTGGTAGCTTAATGCAGGACGAAAGTTATAATAAAGTAATAACTTTCGTCCTGCATTAAGCAACCACCTGCTTTAGACGACATCAGTGGTTGTTTATTAAGTGGTCGCATTAGCGGGGTTTCACTGTATATACAAACACACCACACAAAATAAACATGGATAGCTCAGTAGCAGACATCTAACCAGGACCCACACACTTTGATATTCGGATTGTATGTCTAAAGAAAATGATATTTAACCGTTTACTCCATGAATATTCATGTAAGAAATAAATTATATCATGAATATTAATTAGATTACTTTTTTCTGGCAGGTCATGGACACAGGAATGCCTGGACATGACATAAACTGTAGAATCATATCTATACAGTTAATATAGGGTTAATCCTACTGTAATTTGAAATTTGCGACGGTATATGAGTTTTTTAACGGTCGCAAATTATTTTAATGGCGACGCCGAAGGCTAAGACTAAGATAACGTTACTTTTCCCGACATGTGTATTGTGAATTTGTATTGAACATGTGAAATAGCTGTCGCATAATTATTCATGACAAATGTAATAATATAGCGAACTTACAATTGGCCCGGTGTTTTGACTTTGTGTAAATCAAGGTGAAAAATCCAGTTATTTTAAGAAATCTGAGAGTAACTGGGCACTATTTCTCGCCTCATCACTCATTTAATCACCTGCGCGCATTGGATAAAACAACAATTTGGCATTTTTCGTGTTAAGATTGCCTTAGAATAGGGTTAATCCTACTGTAATTTGAAATTTGCGACGGTATATGAGGTTTTTAACGGTCTTAAATTATTTTAATGACTCCGCCTTCGGCGTCGCCATTAAAATAATTTGCGACCGTTAAAAACCTCATATACCGTCGCAAATTTCAAATTACAGTAGGATTAACCCTATATTATACCGGCATTCGTTACAACGGCACCCTCGTTATACCGACAGAATGCATTGAAACATAATTACCGCTAAGTCTTTGAAATAGCCACTGAATAAATAGGTACAATGCCAATAAGACAGGTGATGGCTTAATGCAGAATACAAGAAGTGCAACAAGCTCCCAAAGGGAGCCTTTTGCACTTCTTGTCTTCTGCATTAAGCGTTCACCTGTTGGTACTAGTTTAAAACTGGTCATATGGTTCCTTTCATATTTAAACTCGTTATAATGGCAACCTCATTATACCAGCAAAATATCTGGAAACAAACGCCTCCGTTGTAATGAGGGTTCACTGTATTATATTACACGCAAACAGCAGAGCCTGATCAGACGGCAACAGTAGGATGCGTCTGATCTGGGTCTACGCTGCAAAAGTACAGTGCTAAAGGCATATTTATGGAGTAAAGGGTTAAACTTTCACGAGCAAGGTCAAAATTCGAGCGGGCGGGAGGAGCCCTCTGATCTGGGTCTTCGCTATTTACAGATATCAGTTTACGCGTGTCTCACATTCAAAGGTTAACTGTCTGTAAAGAATAAACATATGGTTGTTTTTGTGTATAATTTGGAAGTGACAACGTATCCGTTAAATAAGATAAGTTTGTTCAGACAACCAGATTGAATTTGGTTTAGAAATATAGAATAATAAAGGCGATCATGCGATAATTTGAGCATTCATGAGAAAAGCATACACGTATAATACACGTAGGCTATTCGAATTGTCGCGTGGAATATTATTATCACCTGTTATATCTTGGAGTTTCGATTCACATTCAGACGTTTTTCCCCCGGATATACATGTAAACTATATTTTGATAATGCTGTCGCGACACTGCGGTTTTCAATGTTGAAGTTTTACCTGTTCACCCACATACTCCACTTAGTATCAAAGGTTTAACCCTTTCGCTGCCAATGCCGGATCTGTGATTACCTATGCAAACAGTTTGGATCCAGATGAGACGCCGAGTAATTCGTCGTCTCATCAGGATCCAAACTGTCTGTTACTGTTACTATGTTTTTGAAACAAAAATGAAGAAAATCAAAAGAATGAAAATTTGTAGCAGACGAAAATTTAGCAGACGACAGAGTTTGGCAGCTAAAGAATTAAACTTACTAGATAATGTTCAATGACAACAGTGAATACCTAGACCATGCAAAAGGCCCATTTAAGACCACTCTGATCTGTGTCTACACTGTTTGCAAATGCCATAGTATACGTTTCCCGCAAAAAAGGGTTAACCCATTACTTCATAGGCTATTTTAGATCCAACCACTTTGAATAAATCTACCGAGAAGGAGCATTAACTAGAGAAAAGGAAAATTTATAGAATTGTGTAGTTTGAAACCATTGTGATAAATAGAGCATTTGCTCCTATAGGAGCAAATGCTCTATTTATCACAATCGTTTTTCAATAGGTGATTTTTACAAAGGCGTAGAAAGGCGTATTTATGGAGTAATTAATGGGTTAAGCATGCTGAGTCATATATCGCCTGCAAACATTGTCGTCTGCTTCCGCAATTATTGTCGATCTTTCTTCAATAAAGTGTTTTTCCAAAACATAATCCAGTTCCAAACTAATTGATTCTGATGAGAAGATGGATTACTGGACATATCATCAACATCATCATTGGTTGTCATCTACAGCAGAGACTGTCTTAAGCGGCCAATCATTTATTTATCATAGGAGTGATAAAAAAACAGATGGTTGTTTAACACTTTCGGTGCCAAATTTCTAATTGTCGTCTGCAATCCAGTTTTGTTAAATCATTCGGTAATGAAAGGAAATGAGATAAATAGATGCAAATTGCAAAAGGAATAAAGCACAGATATAGAAACATAGTTTAAGACAAAAGTTGAAGTACCTGATCAGACGCCGCCTTGAAAAGGCGGCGTCTGATCTGGGACTGCACTATTTGTCTTGGTGCATGTTAGCGACATTGGCGGTGAAAGGGTTAATGCAGGATCAACATGATTCCAATGAGACGCCGAAATTCTTTGAATAGGGAACCATAAAATCGACGCTTGTGTACAAATACAAACCGATAAACACATTCTAACTGAGCGTCTTTTGAATATGTTCTTAATGCTTATTCACTCTTTCAATTTAGTTTCTGTGTGGGCCAATTACAATCATGGACAAAATTAATGAAAGATTATTTGTGTAACTAAAAGCACCCAGCCAATACAATAAGACTTCTCTCGAACAGACTCTCAAAAATAAGTTTAATACAGTAAACCCCCTCTATAACGGCCAGTCAATTGTGTTAATTAGTTGTTATTTAGGACAGGTGGCAGCTTAAAACAAGGTGAAAGTAAATCAGAATTCTCCTATAGGAACGTTCTGTTTTGCTTTCACCTTCCTTTAAGCAGTCACAAATCTTTAACACACAATACTTTAAGGTAATTCAATGGCCGTATCAGAGAGGTTTTACTGTAGTGAGATTGAACATGAAGATCCATAGAGTAAATGGTTAACGGTACGAGTATAAACATACACACCAACCTTAACTGATTTGGTACCCGTCCATTTGTAATAATGAGGGGCGTCGTAAATGTAGAATATTCTGGTATAACCTTTTCCTCCATAAATACGCCTTCTACGCCTCTGTTAAAGTCACTTCTTGAATCCATTGTGATAAATAGAACATTTGCTCCTAAGGAGCAAATGATCTATTTATCACAATGGTTTCAAAATTTCAAAATTCAAAACTTTTACTTTTCTCTAGTTAATGCTCATTTAGAGTAGTTTAATTCAAAGAGGTTGGGTCTAAAAATAGCATACGGAGGAATTGGATAAACCATTTACATTAATGGATTCAGCAAACAGTCTTGATCAGAGAGCGAGCTCCTCTAGGAACCCTCTGTTCTGGGTCACGATTGTTTGCCTATGTCTCTTGTATGAGATCGTTGGGTGCTATATGTTAAATACCGTCAGCCTTTCCCCCTTCAGTTTAGTTTCTGAAACACGATGATCCTATATCAATATAAAGCAATGAGTTACTCGGTAAGTTAAAATTCGATATCTCGAACTCGGATAACTCGGACTTCGTAATAATTCGAACTAAAAGTTCCACAATTTACAATACAGAATTGTTCTGAAATGCATCACTAAAACATCTAAAAACACATGTTATAGCTTAATACGGGTCTAAAGTAATGCTAAATACTCCTACAGGAGCTGTCAGCATTATTTTAGACCTGCATTAAGCTGTGAACTCGAACCTATGCTATCTCGAGGTACCTTTTATGGCCCCTTGAATATCGAGTTATCGAAGTTTAGCTTTCACCGGAAGCCAACATATTTGCGTGTAAAGAGTATACAGTAAACCCCCTGTAAATCAGAATTCTAGTAGAGAAGAATTTGGATACTTTTGGGCAGCTAACTGCTTAATGCAGGCTGAAAATCATGCAGAAAGCTCCTAGGGGAACGTTCTGCATGACTTTCTCCCTGCATTAAGCTGCCACCTGTCTCCACGACCGATATTTAAACTAAATTTAACGTCTGGCTTAAAGGGATTCTACTGTATTTGAAGGTCAACAAAGATAATCGAACCCTATTCAAATATCATAAAAGCGGATAAAAAGCATTGCGGTTTGTTTTTCGCTATCGCTGCAAATTGACGTAGTGAAGAAAAACTGAACAATGATCATTGTAGCAGACGACATCATTTGCAGACGACAGTGTAAAACTCTATACATGTAAATTGTCCGAGAATTTAGTTTTGTCGTATGCGAAATCTTTCGTTTGATTATTTCCCCAGATATTCAAGTCAATAAAACTGCTGAACTCTTTTTTTTCAACAATTTCCCTCGTATACATGTAAACGCCTTTTCACATCTTTGCAAACAGAGTAGACCCACAAGACACCATAGTATTTCATGCTTATCTACAGAACATCTACAATACCTTTACATCAGACCTTGATTTTAATAAACAAGAGCTAATGCGTGTCTATCACTTTCCTTGTTGAATACTTATTAACCCTTTCCTCCATAAATACGCCTTTCTGTGCCTATGTAAAAGTCACATGTTGAAACTATTGTGATAAATAGAGCATTTGCTCCTATAGGAGCAATTTTTCTATTTATCACAATGGTTTCAAACTACAAAATTCTAAAAAAAATCCTTTTCTCTAGTTAATGCTCCTTTTCGGTAGATTTATTCAAAGTGGCTGGATCTTAAAATAGCCTATGAGGTAATCGGTTAAGACAACAATGACGTCATGAATATTTATTGGGTGAATTTTATAATGGAAAATCATATGTACACATACACTTTGGTAGAAGCTGAAGAGTCAGATCTATTATAATTTCCATAAGCAAACAGAGCAGCCCCTGTCCAGACGGCTCCTTCTGGAGCTACTCTGTTTGCAAAGGTGTAAAAAAGCGGTTCTATGAAGGAAAGGGCTATTTCGGTAAAAAGGTTTACTAAAATTGTAACACTGCTTTTTTTTTAGCTTTTTCTGATTATGGCTCACTTAGTCCTTTGCTTGTTCTATGTTTATTCCAAATTTCAGTACTTACTGGAAATTCATTGGAAAATAGTTACATGTACAATGAAATATGGAATGTGGAGCCATTTTAGAAACTAATGAAACAGATCTATCAACTTTCATTAGCAAACAGAGCACACCCTGATCAGACGGCTCCTATAGAATCCATCTGATCTGGGTATACTCTGTTTGCAAATGCGTAAAACACGTTTATATGAAGGAAAGTGTTAAAAGAGACACACAATAATATACATGTATTTGCAAAATTACTGCCTTTTTTAAATTAGACAATTGTTGTGCAGTTTGGATATCTTATCATATGCTGCAAAGCAATAAGTAGTCTGCAAAGCAATTGTCAGTTCCCACTCATACGACACTCTCTTGTTCCCTTTGTCCGTGTACATGTACTGAACTTATTGGAACATAAAACCTCACGTTATTATCATCACGGAGTACAGCAAGAAGGTCCACATCGTCAACGCTTTCTTCAGTGACATCACTCAGTAGCTCATGTGAGGGTGAAATAATATCCATGTTTGCGCCATTATTCCGATTTCCAGATGCAGATTCTTTGTTGATTGGTTCGCAGTCATCGTAGGTGCTGGTTATGATATCACTAATTGCCCACCTGTCTACAAAGGCCTCAATCTCCTCATGAAATGTAGCCTGCCATTTTAGGTTGCTTGGGTCAAGCGAGGGCGCCGAGTGAGATGTCATCAGGAATCTCCTGAATACGAATGGCAGAAAACCACTTGCTAACGTCGCTATTGCCTGGCTTCCATCAGAAGCATCACTCGCCTTACCAAACGCAACGATGACTATAAAAACAAATGACAGGAATACTAGAATGAGACAAAAGTCCACAAAAGCCTTAAAGTAGAGCAAATGAATTTGACCAGGACAGGCAAAATGTGAACCCTTAGCAAACTTAAAGAAGAATTTCCTTGGTATGTATGGAATATCTTTCTTGTCCAAGAAGAATAACAACCGCGCAGTTTCCCATTTTAGCAAACCCTGCTTCTGTCCTCGAACGAGTTTCACTCTGCTAACTTCTTGCCCAGACCGGGCCGACACTTTGAAAGCTGTGTTTGGTTGTGTATCCGCTGAACACATGGCGATGGTTTTAACCTTGTCACCGACCAACTTTTCGATCTGTGTGCAAAGTGTTCTGTTAAAGGCGATATACCGGGCGGCTACACTATTGATGCAATCATAGGCATAGAAACAAATGATAACCAAGAGGGTGATATACCGCATGAGATAACCGGAGTTCAGGATAACTCCACACACTGTGTAAATGGCACACTCAATATAGAAATAGACGCATTCCCATACGAGTATCAGTAGCATCCAAATAGTGACAAGTCCCATCACGAGAGACAAAGCATGGGTGCACTTGTTGGATCGCGAGTCACGTTCGAGAAGATCTGTTACGACAACTGATTTGAGCGAACGAACAAAGTCAGAGCAAATTCCATGGTCAATATCCACGTTAAAAATTGAAGGATGAACAGTCTTTAAAAGATAGTAGAAAAGATTGACCAGCAAGCGATAGGAAACATTAAGAACGGGGAAAACTCTTAAAGCAAAGACGACGAAATAGAAAGGCAATATCAACAACCATGCAAGAAACACAAGAAGGCCGACAATACCCATCCTCTTGCATGGCAAAAGCACAAACGAAACAAGCGATGCACACACATCGAGTTTCTGTGTGTTCTTCATGTCTCGTAAGCATTGACGTACTATGAATTTAAGTTTATCCTGAAGTCGCTTTGGCAAGACTACAAGCAATATGATTTCGAATATAATCAGAACATGTATGAACATGAACAAAGGATGTGCCGGTGAGAAGAAACTCACTAAGCTCCCTGTGAATGGCATTGATATGTTTCTTGCAGCTAATGCACTACGTTTGAAATCCACTATGGAATGTTCGTGTATGTAGTAAAACCAAATTCTGAAAAGCCATGGTAATGCTATAAGTGAGCCAAACACAATTCCCGCAAGGAAACTCAAACAACGGTACCACGGGTACACCACTTTAACTGGTAGGCACCTACACATGTCTTCAGTACAGCAAGGTTCGAGCGATGGTATATCCTTTCTCATTTGGCAACGGACAACAAAGTTTTTTATAAACTGGATCAAACCGACAGGTGCAAATCCTTCCTGAAGTATTAACTTGGCTTTCACTGCAATTTCTACGGCCTTAACCCTTAAGGAAAATATTCTCTCTCGTCGTAGGCCGCGAATACTTTCTTTGAGGTGTCGCATTTGATTCAGAGCAAGTAGTTGTACAGGCTGAAATCGTGGTCCAGGATTTATTTCGTTTGTAGTCACTTTCACTTTTAACCTCAATGTTGTTGCTTCCGTACTTTGCTCTGCTGTCTCCACTTGATTCGTGTCTTCGTCTGTATCGACGTTATACATGTAACCAACATATTTTTCTTTGAGTCTGTATAAAGAGTCTGGTAGCAGCGTCGGGGAGTACAGTACTGCTAAGATTTGGAGGAATAAGATTATTTTCACCAGTATGTTTAGCCAAAAGGACTCACGGACTTCGCCACACATTAAACCCTCCTCTGGTACAACCTTGCAACAGATGTATACCAATGACGTGTACTCTTTTCTATTTGCAAATACATGCCTGTTACAAACTTCAATATTATTAGGCACCTCTGAAGTCTCCTCAAAGTTGTGCAAAATATTCAGACGGATGGCCTTTTCTATCACCTCTATGCTCTGTTGGTTTTGCAGGCAGTCGACGGGGTCTTGCTTTAGGCTGATCAGCATTGTATCCACGCCCACTGCAAGTGTCTGTATCGACATGGAATCAAAAGATTCTTTAAGCATAAGTATGGACTTGCCTAAGGGCCCGGTGACCACTTTCCACCCGAATGGTTGGTACAGTGACGTCGACGTCTCGTTTAACAAACCCACACTTCCAGAGATAATCAATTCAAACTGTATAAGAGTCCTGCCTGAACTTACAGCTTTCTTCATCTGCGCGGTAATGTTCGGATATTCTGGCAATAACTTGCAACTGTGTGTACTAATAGTTGTGTAGTTGACGTGGTTAGTGTGAGTTTTGTTAAGCTCTTCCATGTCCTTTAATCCTATATTGTCTGATGCTTCACAGACAACGAAATAGCTTGAAATAGACACAAGGAAAACTATCCAACGACAGTGTATAAACGCCATGTTGAAAATGCCATAAGCGGCCAGAAATGCTTGATTATAAGCACACGCGTGCATAAGATACAAAAGATACGTTCCGAATGATTGCAATCGTCTATTATTCGAAATTGAGTAGTCTTAACTCTTTGCACGCTAGCGACGAAACTGTGATTACCTATGCAAACAGTTTGGATCCAGATGAGACGCCGCATGATGCGGCGTTTCATCAGGATCCAAACTGTTTGTCATCTTGGTCATCTTTTTTCAAAGAAATTAGAGAAAAGTTATTTTAAGAATTGAAGCAGACGACAATTGTTGTAGACGAAAAATTACTCTACCAACAAGTAAGCGCTCTACCAACACGTCTGCTCAAATGATATTTTGATTCGTATTGAATACAATAAACACGATTTCCTTCCCTAAAATAGACAGATCAAAAGTGTGCATCCAAATGAGACGTCCTCTTACTAGAGGTTTCACTTGAAGTCAACTTGTTTATACAGTAAAACCTCTCTATAACGGCCACTAAATTGTATTAATTAGTAGGCATTAAGGGCATGTGGCTGCTTAAAGCAATGTGAAAGTAAAACAGAACGCTCCTACACTGCTTAAATTTTAGCAATGTGAAAGTAAAACAAAACGCTCCTATAGGATCGTTCTGTTTTACTTTCACATTGCTTTAAGCAGGCACCTGCCCTAAATACCAACTACTTAATACAATTTAGTTGCCATTATAGAGAGGGTTTACTGTATATGTAAGCATGAATCGTTTTAATCCGCTAAGAAGAATTGACGTCTGCTTAAATATGGTGCAACTGTGACTACTTCTAACTCGATCAAGCTCGTGAGAAACTATAAATTGAGTGTCGAACAGTTTGGATCCTGATGAGATGCCGAGTTACTCGGAGTCTCATCTCGATCTAAGATGTTTGCAAATGCGATTGAAGTGGCAGTTAACAGGTGAAGGGTTAAATTATAGCAGGCTAAAGGTTACTACATGTATATTCATTACAACGGGGCACATACATGTGCGTTCAGATAGATTCCGTCACCTTTTTAAGTCTAATCAACTCGAACGAAGCAGAACGCCGTCTGATCAAATCTTTAAGTGCAGAATGGTTATTGTATTACTGTTTACATAAGTACATGTTCAACATGTAAGAGGAACACCACTCAATATTTTAAAAATAAATTACACCCACCTGTCAGAACATGCAAACTAAACAATCGAACAGGATATAAATTCTGAAAGGACGTGATCCACCGAGAGCAAAAATTGCAACACAAAAAGAGAAACTTGCAGACTCAGTTTTATTGAGTCTGTTCATGAACGGTACTTGAAAGTGCAACACTGCTCACGCTCCCTAGCACCGGTGTAACGAAGTTTACACCGTCTTAAAGCGGTATTCAATTTTAAGAACAAGAAGTACTGAAATTCATGATCTCAAAGGATCAGAAGGTATAACAACACTGAGAATGAAGTACGGGGCGACGTTTTACGGCCGCCACACAAGTACTTAACACCTGCTATGTGAAGATTACAAATTCACCTTGCATTAAGCAGCCACATGCCTTTAACAGAAACTACTTGATGTATTTAGTGGCTGTTATAGAGAGGTTTTACTGTATAGAAAAACATGTAACATCTCCGTTAGATTCATTCTCGCTTCACTTTGCATGTCTCTGCTAATACCTAATCTGGTATCCCAACATCAAACAGTTTAGATCCAGATGAGACGCCGAGTAACTCAATGCTTGTTCCCACGATTCTTATAAATAGCTAGTCGTACTAGTGGTAACACCAAGATTACAGAGGTCCAGATAAGATGCATAAATTAAAACATTTCCAAAAATAACTCTTTTATTTCTCCCCAAACCCTATACTGTGACCACTTTTTAGAATAGTTTCTTCAATACTTCTCTAAAGAGTGGTCACAATATAGGGTTTGGCGGGAAATTGATGATTTTAGTTTTTGGGTACACCCTTTTATCTGTAGCTTTAAAGACGATTTGAATGGGATAGCCCCCCACACACACCTTTAATGCCCCCGATCTGATCGGGGGGGGGGGGGGGATATTGTTTTGCCCTGTCTGTTTGTTTGTCAGCAACATTAACATTGGTCATAACTTTGAGCCAGTAAAGATAGAGACTTGATATTTGGCATGCTTGTGCATCTCATGAAGCTGTATATTTTATTTTTTTTATTTTTTTTGGGGGGGGGGGGGGGTGACCTGACAAGATCAAGGTCATCCTTCAGGGTCAAAGGTCAAATTATCTGTTTCTTTGTCTGTAACTTTAACATTGGTCATAACTTTTGAGCCAGTACAGCTAGTGACTTGATATTTGCATGCTTGTGTATCTCATGAAGCTGCACATTTTGAGGGGTGACATGTCAAGGTCAAGTCATTCTTCAGGGTCAAAGGTCAAATTGTCTGTTTCTTTGTCTGTAACTTTAACATAACTCATAACTTTTGAGCCAGTACAGATAGAGACTTGATATTTGGCATGCTTGTGTATCTCATAAAGTCACACATTTTGAGGGGTGACATGTTAAGGTCGATGTCATTCTTCAGGGTCAAAGGTCAAATTGTCTGTTTCCTTGTCTGTAACTTTAACATGGGTCATAACTTTTGAGCCAGTACAGATAGAGACTTGATATTTTGCATGCATATGTATCTCATAAAGCCGCACATTTTGAGGAGTGATATGTCAAGGTCAATGTCATCCTTAAAGATTAGAGGTCAAACATATGAGTCAAATCACCGACTTCAACATTGGGCATAACTTTTGAACCAGTACAGAAAGAGACTTGATAGGTGGCATCCTTGTGTATCTCATGAAGCTGCACAGTTTGAGGGGTGACTCGTCAAGGTTATCATTCCGGGTCAAATCTCACCAACTTCAAATTTGCCATAACTTTTGAACCAATAGAGATAGAGTCTTGATATTTGGTATGCATGTGTATCTCAAGAAGTCACAAATTTTGAGGGGTGACATGTTAAGGTCAAGGTCATCCATCAATGTCAGAGGTCAAATATATAGGTCAAATCACGGACTTTAACATTGGCCATAACTTTTGGACCAGTAGAGATAGAGACTTGATATTTTGCATGCTTGTGTATCTCATGAAGCTGTACATTTGGAGGGGTGACATGTCAAGGTCAATGTCATTCTTCAGGGTCAAAGGTCAAATTGTCTGTTTCCTTGTCTGTAACTTTAACATTGGTCATAACTTTTGAGCCAGTACAGATAGAGACTTGATATTTGGCATGCATATGTATCTCATAAAGCCGCGCACATTTTGAGGGGTGATATGTCAAGGTTAATGTCATTCTTAAAGATCAGATGTCAAACATATGGGTCAAATCACCGACTTCAACATTGGGCATAACTTTTGAACCATTACTGATAGAGACTTGATAGGTGGCATCTTTGTGTATCTCATGAAGCTGCACAGTTTGAGGGGTGACATTTCAAGGTTATCCTTCAGGGTCAAAGGTCACCAACTTCAAATTGGCCATAACTTTTGAACCAATAGAGATAGTCTTGATATTTGGTATGCATGTGTATCTCATGAAGCTGCACATTTTGAGGGGAAATATGTCAAGGTAAAGGTCATCTTTCAGGGTCAAAGGTCACTGACTTTAACATTTGCCATAACTTTTGAACCAGTAGAGATACAGACTTGATAGTTGGTATACATGTACATGTGTTTCTCATTTGGCTGCACAGTTTGAGGGTGGTATGTCAAGGTCAAGGTCATCTTTGAAGGTCAAAGATCATTAACAGCGGCCATAACGTTTGAACCAGTAGATATACAGCCTTGATACTGGTATGAACGTGTATCCCATGAATCCGCACAGTTTGAGGGGTGACATGTCAAGGTCAAGGTTATCCTTCATGGTCAAAGGTCACCAACTTTTAACATTGGCCATAACTTTTGAACCAGTAGAGATACAGACTTGATATTTGGTATGCATGCGTACCCCATGAAGCTGCACAGTTTGAGGGGTGACATGTCAAGATCAAGGTCATTCCTTCAGGGTCAAATATCATATCGAGGGGGCATAGTGTTTCACAAACACATCTTGTTGAGTGGGATATTTACGATAACATTTTCAGCGCCAGCATTGTCGTCTGCTTGATATATTGTCGTTTACTTGAAGTTTTAGAGTGAGCGTTTCATTAATTTCTTTAAAAATGATGGTATCAAACAGTTTGGACCCTTTGGAGTTACTCGGCGTCTCTCTCATGCGGGAGCCGTCTGCAAATAACTGAAATACTGTTGGTCGGACGTTAAACCCAACTCACTCACTTATCTGGTTCCAAACTGTCTGCATATGACGTCTTCATGTCATTGGAGTAGTTAAACTGCAGTAGTGTAGATCCAGATCAGTCTGGTCATAGTTTACAGATCCTTGACTGCATTCTAAATTCGGTGTCGACCCAGATAAGTATTGTCATAGATTACGAAAACTGAACTGAATTGAGTGTAGTCCGATATCAGTCTAGACATAGATTCAGAAACCTAGAATACATTATAAAAGCAGTGCACACCCATACCAGTCTAGACATAGATTCAGAAATCTAGAATACATTATAAAAGCAGTGCAGACCAGTAGGCTATCAGTCTGGTCGTTTACAAATACTTAACTGCATTCTAAAATCAGTGTGTAGCCAGATACGTACATGTATTGTCATAGTTTACGAAAACTAATCTTGTTTGAGTGTAGATTCATATTTGTTTAGTAATAGATCCAGAACTAACCATAACCACAACCCTTACCCAATCACAGTATCAATCAGGCCATAGGTTCATAAATCTAAAATAACTAAAATGTATGCAGTAATTTCAGTAAACCCTCTCTATAACGACC
This sequence comes from Azorinus chamasolen, assembly GCA_963576725.1. NCBI lineage: Eukaryota > Metazoa > Mollusca > Bivalvia > Cardiida > Solecurtidae > Azorinus > Azorinus chamasolen. Next base: position 9,495,973 of record OY755240.1, read on the forward strand.
ACTAAATTGCATTAATTAGCTGGTATTTAGAACTATAGGAAGGACCTATAGGAGCGTTCTGTTTTACTTTCACCTTGCTTTAAGCAGCCACCTGTCTTTAACACAAAATACTTGATGTAATTTAATGGCCGTTATAGAGAGGTTTTACCCGTAAAAGCAGGGTACATCCCTATCAGGTTTATTAAAATTAAGAAAGCTAAATTGCATTCTACATTTATCATATATTGCCGGTATACGCAAGCCGTGTAAACCTATATCAGTCGGTTCATAGTCTGTACCGTTTGCAACGGTTCTGGGCCTAAACACGCTTTATTTATGACACGTGATAAAGTTTTCCACTGACCAGACTCCGGGCTATAAACACGGCTGTTCTTCTGGATATACATTTTAAAAATATTTATGTCAGAAATAATGACGTCATGAATATTAATTATATTCGTTTGTTATAATGTCACATGGACACGGGGATGTTTGGCCGTGTCAGAAACTGTAGAATCATATCTAAATTATATCATACGCAACCAGAGCAGACCCTGATCAGACGGCTCCTATAGGGTCTTCTCTGTTTGCAAAAGCGTATTTATCACATAATCTGCCTTGTGGGAGTGCCGTAACAGAGTGACGTATTTCGCAGAAATGCACTAGTGCATTTTTTATGCAAATAAGCAATCATTAGCCAATCGTAGCGCTCATTTAAGCGTTAGCCAATCGTAGCGCTCCATGGGCGCTATCCGTTCTATTACTACCCTGCAATGGCTGAGATAGCCGTCAGCTATAGCCTGTTTTATTTTCTTTGGCGTTTCAAGGATTATGTGATAAAAAGAATCTTACATTCGTGTTCATTACAAATTGTTTTCATGAAACTCGTTTACTATAATGAATATGACACGAGCTTTAGCTTTAACTCATATTCAACGCCAAACACCTCTGCATATCTATCACGCAATACCCCTGCGTATCTATCGTCCCTGTATTTATATCGCCTAACGCCCCTGCATATCTAACGCCCAAATGCCGCTACATATCTAACGTCCCTGCGTATCTAACGCCCAATGCGGCTACATATCTAACGCCCCTGCATATCTAACGCCCAATGCCGCTGCATATCTAACGCCCCTGTATATCTAACACCCAATACCGCTACATATCTAACGCCCCTGCATGTCTAACGCCCAATGCCGCTACATATCTAACGCCCCTGCATATCCAACGCCCAATGCTGCTACATATCTAACGCCCCTGCATGTCTAACGCCCAATGCCGCTACATATATAACGCCCAATGCCGCTACATATCTCATCCGGATCAGTAATTAATATCCTAAAGGGAGCTGTCTGGTCAGGTTATGCGCTGTTTGTATAACCCTTTACCTGATAAATATTCACATGCTCTTTATCTTTTGAATGTTCATGCTAACCCATTACCTCATAGGCTATTTTTAGATCCAATCTCTTTGAACGAGTCTACCGAAAAGGAGCATTAACTAGAGAAAAGGACAATTTTAGAATTCTGTAATATTGAAACGATTGTGATAAATAAAGCAGTTGCTCCTATGGAGCAAATGCTCTGTTTATCACAATGGTTTCAAGAAGTGACTACAACAGAGGCATATTTATGGAGGAAAGGGTTAAATGACACGAATGAGTATTAGCTGAAGATTTACAGTGACATACGAACAAAAGATCTTTTTTTTTTTTTTTTAAAAATAACAGGCAGAAATTGTTTCATGAGCAAATGCTCTTTTTATCACAATGATTCTGGAACTACACAATTCTTAAATGTTCTTTTTCTCTTGTAAATGCTGCTTTTCGGTAGACAGATTAAAAAAACTGTTGGGTCTAAAAATAGTCTAGGAGGGAATGGGTTAACTCTTTACATGATAGAGACACATTTGACGTGTTTGCCAACATAGTAGACACATTTGACGTGTTTGCCAACATAGTAGACACATTTGACGTGTTTGCCAACATAGTAGACTCATTTGACGTGTTTGCAGACTCATTTGACGTGTTTGCCAACATAGTAGACTCATTTGACGTGTTTGCCAACATAGTAGACACATTTGACGTAACATAGTAGACTCATTTGACGTGTTTGCCAACATAGTAGACACATTTGACGTAACATAGTAGACACATTTGACGTGTTTGCCAACATAGTACTCATTTGACGTGTTTGCCAATTTGACGTGTTTGCCAACATAGTAGACTCATTTGACGTGTTTACCAACATAGTAGACACATTTGACGTGTTTGCCAACATAGTAGACTCATTTGACGTGTTTGCCAACATAGTAGACTCAGATCTGACAGCGGAAAGGCTTGCCCTGTTTATGAAATTAAATGAGATCAACACGTCGAAAATCTTTTGTCGATAATGTCATTATATCAATTCAGCTAATTAATATTCATAACTATTTCTTAACCCATTACCTCATAAGCTATTTTTAGACCCAATCTCTTTGAATAAATCTACCGAAAAGGAGCTTTAACTAGAGAAAATGATTCTTTTTAGAATTTTGTAGTTTGAAACCATTGTGATAAATAGAGCATTTGCTCCTATAGGAGCAAAGCTCAATTCATCAAAACGGTTTCACAAAGTGGCGGTGGTCTAGTGTAAGTGGCGGTGGTCTAGTGGTAACGCGCTTGACTATCAGTCCGGAGGTCCGGGGTTCAAATCCCGGTCCCACCCGGAAATTTCAGAGACGCTTTTCCGTGTCTCCCACCCGCACATACTCTCCACCCAGGGGTTAATATGGGTACCTGTTAGGGTCACTCGCCGGTACTGCGACTGCATGATTGCGCCATATGTTAGTAGTGCTCAATATTGTAGGCCAATGACTCAATGACCAGGGGAGTAAATGTACAGTCGGCTGAGCGGTCATTCGGACTGAAAGTAGGCTATAACTAGGTACTTTTTACTTTTTACAGTCGTCAATATGAGGGAATGGGTTAAAATTATCCCTGTTCTATGCTTATTACACATTTCAATACGTACTAAATATTTATGGACAAAATAGTTATGATGAGATTGTTTTATCTATTTTACAAAGTAAAGAAACAGATCTTTCAAATTCCACTAGCAAACAGAGCAGATCCTGATCAGACGGCTCCTCTAGGAGCCGTCTGATCTGGGTTTACTCTGTTTGCAAATGCATGAAAACACGTTAATATGAGGGAACGGGTTAACCATCTTTCTCATAGATAGGCATCCCACCGAGATGGATCCTGTAGGAGTAGTCTAATCAGTGACTTTTACAGATGCATTAATTAGGAGGGACTGGTGGTATTCTTAACTCTTTTGGCGCCAAATTTAAAAGTGTCGTCTGCAATAATAATTTCATATTAAATATAATTCTAAACCAAATAATAAAGATATATTTGCAAAACATTTGTTTTTAAATCACTGTATACTTGGGCTAAAGCAATACAGAAAACAGTGAAGTCCCAGGTCAGATGCCGCCTTGAAAAGGCGGTACCTGACCTGGGACTGCACTGTTTTCAATGGTGCCAACAGGCGACATTGGCACCGAAAGAGTTACGAGTAAAACTCATTATTGTAAAACAGTAATCACAACATCCATTCATATCAAAGTTAGAAATACACGTGTGAACAAATGTTAGAGGATCATATCAATTATCGAGGTCATACAATAATACACGTAGTCTTGAACTTGATGTACGCAATAACCTTGAGGCCCGTGTGGACAAGTCTGTTCTACTGTTAGGTATAGCTGTGTAATCAATAATACAAACTTCACGTACACAATAACCTTGAGTAACCGAACCTGATACTATCAACCGTTTTATAGACAGCACATTTTTCAAATATGTGACAACACTTTCCCTGTTCTATATTTATTCCAAAGTTTAATATCTACTAAATATTCATGAACAGGAGAGTAACAGGGCTGCCACAAATCAGAAGAAACAAAATTCCCTGACATAATTTTAAATTTCCCTGGCATGTTACATTGCGAGAATTGGTTGTTCTGTCATAAATTATGTTAAATATGTTTAAGGAACATTAAATTTCCATGACGCGTGGCAACCCCGAGTTATAAATAAGGAAGGTGGAACATTGTAGCCATTTTAGAAGTAAGGAAACAGGTCCATCAAATTACATTGGCAAACAGAACAGGCCCCGATCAGACGGATCATATATAGTGGCAAACAGAGCAGGCCCCGATCAGACGGATCCTATAGGAACCAATGATCCCGGTCACAACTTTGTTTGCAGATGCACGAGACGGCGTTTATATGAAGGAAAGCGTCAAAAGGCTTTAAGCCCTTTTCTTTACAAATATTCATAAAAAAAGTAAGTCGTGATATGATTGGTAGAAGCACATCAAAGGCGACTGACCATCAGTGAGCCATTACTCAATACGCAATTGACAGCATGTCCATTACAAAGGATACATGTATCATGAAAGGTAATAAGATGGAAGTTCCAAACTGGCAGATGAACATAGGACATTTCAGTTATAGCCACCACTTAATGAACATACATGGCGGTCTCCATAAGCAGGTGGTTGCTTAATGCAGGACGAAAGTTATGCAGAAAGCTCCTAGAGGAGCTTTCTGCATAACTTTCGTCCTGCATTAAGCTACCACCTATCTTTGCCACTGTGAATTATGCTCCTTTTTGGTGGTCGCATTAGAGGATGTTTACTGTATATTACTCCATTATAAGCAAACAGAACAACATCTGATAAGACAGCTGTACATGTCATCGTAGTCTGGTATCCAACCCTAGTTCCTGCAGACTTTCGTGTGTCATTTCCTAATTGCCTGCCTGGTTTTTGTTCTATTTATGAGTCTGGGTCAACTATGTTTTTGAGAAGTGCATGTCATAAGAAGTTTGACAGACAGATGGGTGGACGGACATGGGTGTATACAAATGATCTAAACCCCTCCCTTACAATTCCAATCCCTCCCTTCAAAGTACTAATGACTGGACAGTAAAAACAAACAACAACAACAGAGAATCAAATAATCAGTTGCACTAATTTATTCAATTTTTAATAAAATGTTATTTTTTGTGTAAACATGACAATCAACTAGAGAAAATAATAAAAAAATTATAAATACATATTAACCTTCAGACATTATAGTAAACCCTCATTAAAGCGATCACTTAATGAATAGTCACTGGCATCTTGCAGTTGCTCAACCCTTTCCTCCATAAATACGCCTTTCTACGCCTCTGTAATAACCACTTCTTGAAACCATTGTGATAAATAGAGCATTTGTTCCTATAGGAGCAAATGCTCTATTTATCACAATGGTTTCAAACTACAAATTTCTAAAAATTAATTTTCTCTCAAAGGTTCATTCAAAGAGGCATAGTCTAAAAATAGCCTATGAAGGAAAGGGTTAATGCATCTTGTGGTTGGTTAATGTACATTTAAGTTGCCAGTAGCGGATCCTCTTCAGTAAAGGATCAGTTTAATAATGTATTTTATGGAAAAAATCAAATTACACCAAAAATGTTTGTTCCTTATGTTACCCTTAGGGCTGTTCCAGGAAAAAAGACCGGGGGGGGGGGGGGGGGGGGGGGGGGGTGTTTGGAACGCCGGCCAAAAATAGGGGTACCACCAACACAATTATTTTTTTTTACCCCCCCCTAAACGAGAGAATTAAAATAAGTCATATACCCACAGCCACTAGATTTATATTTAACTTGCCACCCACCACCAAGAAAACTGAAATTCCTGGTTTAATAGTACTTTCTAGTGTTTTTTACCCCTCAAACTTCGATAAGTTTTGCTATAAATATGAATATGCTGTTTTATGCCTTTGCAACTAAATGGTTTTCTGCATGCAAATCATACTGACAGCAGTTATTCTGTTATATGTACAATGTAATTCAATGACAAAAATTATTTATTGTAAAGTTGCAGTGTTTCCAAAACTCCAGGAGCCTCAGCAGGACCAAAATTTTGCAAGATATGGAAGAATTTTCTGTCAATGAGACAACTGATACCATTTGTCAGAAACGCAGTGAAAATAGTCTCTTTTAGATTTAAATCTAATTAAAATACACTAATCTTGATCAGACAGTCTCATTTAGATATAGAATCGATGAAACATGTTCAAAATCAGTGCCCCTATGTCTTTAAAATCTCGCCGATCTAATCTCTGGGTAACCGACTGTGTGTACACAACGGTTTAGTATTGCGCTTTAGCTGGGCTGTTTTATTTTTGTGTGGCATTTCCTGCTCGACTGTTTTATTTTACTTTCCTTCTTTGTCTGTATAAAATTCTGTCACACCAAACGAATGTCTGGTAGGTCCTGAATGTATAAGTGAATCTGCATGATACTTCGTTGTTAGTTCATTTTACATCCCCACCCACTAAGCATAGCGTCTTGTGCCCGAAGTTTCTGTCAGAATACTGATTGAATTACCGTATTTAATGCGTTCCTAAACCCCCCCCCCCTTTTTTCCTGGAACAGCCCTTAGAGTAATTTCATAGCTTTCTGAATAGATAGCTGTCCTGTTGTTCGCACAGGGGAGATAAATGCTGTAAAAAGTGATCATTTAGTGGGGAAAGAAATGCTTTCGGGTATGTCCTTATATCAAAGCAAAAGCTTTGCCATTTTCAAATAAACTTTCAGCAGATTAAAATTGAAAGCCATGACAATGTTATTAACCATTTATTTTGTAGTTTTCAAGATCCTGTTGGTTTTTACAAAGCCACACTTTCATGTGTCATTTTGGACAAAAACCAGTATATGTATATATGTTGTGGCTGAACTGGTTGACAGAAAAACAAAATTACATTGTATATCCCTTATTTTTACATCTTGTCACACAAACCCAAGAGCCTAAAGGACAAAATTCTGATAGAAATAGGCAACGGTTTTCGGTGGGTGATTCTTTACTGGCAACCTGATAGTATCTTGTGGTTGGTTAATGTATCTTTTGGTTATCTTGTGGTTGGTTAACCCTTTCCCTGTTCTATGTTTATTACAAATTTCAATACCTACTGAATGTTCATGGACAAAATAGTTATAAAGAAATATTGAATGTGGAACATTGTAGCCATATTAGAAAGCAAAGAAACAGATCTATCAAATTCTATTAGCAAACAGAGCAGACCCTGATCTGGGTCTACTCTGTTTGCAGATGCGTGAAAACACGTTTATATGAGGGAAAGGGTTAATGTATCTTGTGGTTGGTTAATGCATTTTGTGGTTGCTTAATGCATTAAGTGGTTGCTTAATGCAGGATGAAAGTAATACAGAAAGTTCCTTTAGGAGCTTTCTGTATTACTTCATCTTGCATTCAGCTACCACCTGACTTTACGACCCAGAGTTACATCTCCTTTAAGTGGTCGCTTTAGAAAGGTTTTACTGTATTTAGCACTGTGTAATTGTAACTGTACATACATATTTATATGTTATAATTCTATTTTTGTACACATGCTCAGTGTAACCGGATCCACAGATTTGGATCTACACTGTTTGTATTAAATGGTTTCCAGCATTCCAGATTTAACCCTGCTGAAAAAACTAATGCATGGTCACATTTAGACCTGGTACAATTTTGATTCTATCAACAGAGCTCCAGATAAGATGCATAAATATTACAAAAACATTTTCAAGAATAGCTTCTTTATTTCTCCACCAAACCCTATACTGCGACTACTCTTTAGAATCGTCTCTTTGAGACAATTCTAATGCGAGGTCACAGTAAGCAGTTTGGTGGAAAAATGACAATTTTAGTATTTGGGTACACTCCTTTATCTGTAGCTCTGTATAATAATCAAGCTAGCGCAGAAACTATGGACTGAATATCAAACATTGGATCCTGACAAGATGCACACTCGGCATCTGATCTTGATGTCAGTCAGATTGTGAAATGTGGAATACAGATCAACAGAACCAAGGTTCTAGACTCAAGAATCTGAGCTTGTGTTCAGATTAATAGTCAGAATTCTTAAGCCTTGTCATAAATCCTGAAGTTTTAACATAATTCCTCATTCAACATATCCAAGCCTTGACAATTACAGAATTTTTACAAAGTTCCTGAATTCCTGACAGAATTCCTTAAGTCTTGACAGAATTCCTTAAGTCTAGATAAATTCCCCAAGTCTTTACAAGTGCCTCAAGTCTCGACAAATATCCTGAAGTACTGACGAACTTCCATCTCACATCTTTCTGGAGTAACAATTACTGATTCTCACATTCTTTCTATAGTCACTAACCATCAATTCTCAGTCTTTCTAGAGTAACTACCTATCAATTCAAGAGACTTATAAGAGCATCAAAGAATTTACTTCTGTCTTCACTCTTCATCTCCATTGCTGGAACAGAAATAAGAGGACAAGGTTTTATTATACCATTCCCTCTTAGGCTATTTGTAGACCCAACCATTTTGAATAAATGTACCGAAAAGAAGCATTTACTAGAGAAAAAGGATTTTTTAGAATTGTGTAGTTTTGAAACCATTGTGAAAAATAGAGCATTTGCTCCATAGGATCACAATGGTTTCAAAAAGTGACCTTTACAGGGGCGTCAAAAGGTATCAATATGAGGGAACGGGTCAAAAGACATCAATGAGGGAATGGGTCGAAAGACAATATGAAGGAATGGGATATACACCCCTGTACCTCATCAATATTCATGCAAAGAAATCCTGAATGTATTAATATCAATTTGCTGAATTTTTATGATGGAATCATGAACTAGGGAATTTTTGATGACGGTAGAAGCTTTGTAGAATGCAGTCTCTATCAGATAGCTCCAGTAGCTCCTACTGGAGCTGTCTCATCTGGGTTTACTCTGTTTGCAAAAGTGTCTATCTGGTGAAAGGATACCATTACATTTTCTATGAAAATTATCATCATTATCTAACAGTTTAAAAATATCACCATTATCTAAAAGTCTAAAATAGAACAACAGATCTTTTGATTGCATAATCATACATTAACCCTTTCCCTCATATAGACGTGTTTTCACGCATTTGCAAACAGAGAAGACCCAGATCAGACGGCTCCTAGAGGAGCCGTCTGAACAGGGTCTGCTCTGTTTGCTATCAAAATTTGATAGATCTGTTTCTTTACTTTCTAAAATGCCTACAATGTTCCACCTTCCATATTTCTTTATAACCATTTTGTTAATGAATATTCAGTAGGTATTGAAATTTGACCTAAATACAGAAACGGTTAAGACTTTACTGTAATGAAAGCAGTCTACAAAACTACACATGGAAGACAAGCAAACTTACTGAATGTGTCAAAGCTGTCATGAAGAGTCCGACAATTAGTACTGTTAGCTGCTTGTTCAAAAGCCTTTCCAAAGAAGCTGAAGAGAGTAAACAAAATGAAGATACATGTATGAGCAATGCTAAGAAAATAGTTACTGTTGAAAATGAACTTGGGGTTTTATCTGGATCCAAACCGTGGCAAAGGTAATCACAAATTGGTTCACAGTGATACAACATTGAAGCTGATATAAAAATTGATCTCATAAAAAGAAAAGAAAATGTGTCCATGGGACACAGATGCCCCCGCTTGACAACAGACCTGAAAAGGAGAGACATGGTACAACTCACTACGATTATGCTTCAAACCAAATATCAAATCATTTCAGAAATCTTTGACAAATTATTACAGGATGGATGTACGGACAAGGGTTAAACTTGCCTACTATTGGATAACATTTCTTTAAAATTACTTCAAAATCGCTTCATGAATAACAAAGTTAAAGAGTGGAACCCTTTCATACCTATGTAAGAGATAATGATGTCATGAAAACTATGGCATATGAAAACACGAAGTTTTAGCCGTAACAGAAATAGAGGATCTGTTGCGAGTTGTCTTTTAAGATCACATGTTCCTAAACGAGCCTTAGAAAATGTCATTAAGCGAGCCTTGGCGAGCTTAATAACATTTTCTTGGTGAGTTTAGGAACATGTGATCTTAAAAGACGAGCATCAGATTCTTTTTCTCACATATCAAAAAAGAGTATTTTCGCCGTTTAAATGACATGTAAACATAGGTTTCCATGGTGTGACGTCATATATGACGTCATATGTTCTAAAGTGATCTTACACGTGTTACAGATTAATAGAATCAAGCATGGGTTTTGTTAAAGCCGGGGGTTTCTATACCCGAGGTTGATCTGTTCCAGTCGGAAACGAGCTTTAGCGAGTTTCCGATAGGAACAGACCAACCGAGGGTATAGAACCCCCCGGCTTTAACAAATCCCATGCTTGATTATTTTTCTCGCTGAAATACACCCTAAAACCAAGAAAATTAACGAATTGTGTGAAGTACTACTTTACAATGCGTAATACGACTTCCATATCTAATAGCAACAGACCGCAGCATAACTTTAGGCGTGACACCAAATTCTTGCATAAAACGTGCTGTTGTAGTCCCGCTAGACCATGTATTAACAAGGCGATTCTCGTGCTCACGCGCTGTTGTTGACCGGTTTTAATTATACTTATCACGGGCCTAAGGTAAACAATGGACGCGAATGTTACAGCGTTTTGGCCTAAGCTAGGTGAACGCCGGGGTGTGAGTATTTCCAGGAGCACCGACAATGAACTGTTTTTAGTAATAGACATATTGAATGAAATTCCGTGTAAACGGTATTTGATACAATCATGAATTGACGTCGAAAAGAAAACAGTGGCCCGGAAACAGCATAAATCGACGAAGTGTCAAAGAAGTGTATAGTTTTGCTGCCGTTGTTTTGCTTGTATTTTGAAGAATTAAATTGATGCAGTAGAGCAGAAAATTGGTTTTATGCAAGAATAGCGTTAATACACGTTTGTTTTCGGGCAATAACATCTGCAGTGTCCCTCGGGAATGTTGTTGCCCTCGCCCTTCGGGCTCGGGCCAACAACAGTCCCTCGGGACACTGCAGATGTTATTGCCCGAAAAAACGTGTATTAACCCTCTAATGACGTCATTTGTTATGACAACCACAAACGTTACGTTTTGGCGTAAATATAAAAGACTGAGTGACTACAAAACAACGTCTCGGTTAATTAAATAGGCTTTTAAAGTGTTTATATGATAAATAGAATTTCATATTCGTGCTAATTACTTATATTAATTTCAATTCATAAGGTTGTTGCCTATAGAAATGTTGGTATAATTCTGTAAGAAGTCCTTTCCTTGTATTGATTTTACCCAATCGCGCGTATGAATACACTAGTCACGGGGTGTTCCAGATAAGGATTTCTAGTACGGCTATTTTTAGTAACTCAGCTTATCTAGCACGACTGAGAAGCGAGAAAAGGAAATCTTAACCTGTTGTTCTAACTCGGAGATAAGGGAAGGTATGTGAGAAATTATAGTCATACCTATATCATTTCGTATTAAGGAAAAAGAGGTGACCATGATCAGATGGCACCTGTAGGAACTGTCTGATCAGGGTCAACTGTTTGCAAAGGGATGGTTCTACAGTTTCTACTAAAGCCAAATATTAATATGCCGATGTGCAATAATAAATATTAATCTAATTAATATTTATGATGTCATCATTTCTTACATGAATATTCCTGCAGTAAAAGGTAAAACTTCTCTGCCTAACCCTAACTGCTACCCATAAGAATTGCCTCAGAGAGTAACAAGTAGTGAGTAGTAGTGAGATAGGGTTTGGCTGAGAAACAGAAGATTTCGACAGATCAGGGTCCATGTTTATAAAACTTTTTAGTTGAGTCTGCGTTCGTTCTCAAGTTTTTGATTGGTCAGATTTGAGCCAAAGGCTCAAATCTGACCAATCAAAAGCTTGAGAACAAACACAGACTCAACTAAAAAGCTTTATAAGCATGGACCCAGTAAGCATCTTATCTTAAGCTCTTGACCTACTTTTTCCTTTCGTCGTCCATGGATAGAGGTGGTATACCAATCACTAACATTGTTCCTTGCTCATTATCTAGTGGCACACCCAACACAAGTGGCAGGTTTCTCGCTTTTTTGTTGCGACTCTGAAAATATAACAGTGAAATGTGTGACATTGTGGTTTGCACTTTCATACAAATTTGAAAGATGAATTATCAATAGTACAAAAATAAAGTAGGGAAACCAAATACAGTAAAACTCCACTAATACAACCACCTGAAAGACGCAGGTGGTAGCATAATGCAGGACAAAAATAATGCAGAAAGCTTCCTACTTTTGTCCTGCATTAATCACCAATCTGCTAATAAAGACATCTATGTTTATTCATTAAGTGGTCACATTAGAGGGGTTCTACTGTACTTTCATACTTATTACATGCTAAGTAAGTTTTCATCTACACAATTCTGATGACAAATTACTCAGTATTTGATTTGGATTGAAGCATGTAGTAAGAGATAAGCAATTATCTTATATTTTCAGTCTCTGAGATTAAACATATTCTGCCTGGTCAGCAGTTCCCTATATGGTTTTCAGTCTCGGAGATTAAACATATTCTGCCTGGTCAGCAGTTCCCTATATAGTAAAACCTCTCTATAACGGACACTAAATTACATCAAGTATTTTGTGTTAAAGGCAGGTGACTGCTTAAAGCAAGGTAAAAGTAAAACAGAACGCTCCTATAGGAGCGTTCTGTTTTACTTTCACCTTGCTTTAAGCAGCCACCTGCTCTACATGCCAACTAATTAACACAATTTAGTGGCCGTTATAGAGAGGTTTTACTGTATTTCCCATTTAACCCTTTTATCATGCTGAAAAAAACATGTCTGCTCAAAAAAATATTTTATATTTTCTACTTATGATTTGTTTAACCCTTTCCTTCATATAAACGCATTTGAAAATAGAGTAGACCCAGATCAGATGGCTGCTATAGGACCTGTCTGATCAGGGTCTGCTTTGTTTGCTTTTTACATGATATTAATCTGATTCTACAATTTTTGTCAAAGCAAAACATTTCCTTAAAATGTTTACATTATAAAACTTCAGTCAATAAATATGCATGATGTCATAATTGTTTACGTAAATACTGAACAGGGAAAAGGTTAACTATTGACGCAGTTTCAAACTAGATTCAAGCTGTTTGCAAATACACTACGTCACACTTAACATAACGGTAGACCCTCATATAAATGCTTTTTCATGCCTTTGCAAATGAGTAGACCCAGATCAGCTGGCTCCTATAGGAAACAACTGATCAGGGTCTGCTCTGTTCACTTATTAAATTATAAATATATGATTCTACCGTTTCTACATTTACAAAAGAAAATCATGTGTACATATGCCATTAAAAACTGGAAAATGGTGCCCATAGGACAAAGACACTCCCCACCCCAAGCAATTGTCTCTATAAATCAAGCACTTTTCACAATATGTTATATAGAAAAGAAAACACCAAAGTCCCATAACTGGTAAAAATATTTTCAGCAAAATAACCTTCTTTCAGAACATCTACACATTATGGTTGTTAATCTGTGAAAGTTTGAAGTAAATCCTTCCATTGTTGCACAAGGATTTTTCGAGCAAGGCTAGATGCTTCCTACCTTGTGGTAGACATAAAAATTCAGGCAATAAATATTAATGATGTCATTATTTCTTGCGTAGTTATTTAACTGGGAATGGGTTAATGATCTGTAAACTTGGGTTAATGATCTGTAAACAATTGTAAACTTACCACAGAACAATGGGCCTCCAGTGTAAATCTTGCCAGTCTCATGATACACTGTGGATGGGCAAATATCTTCACATCTGGTGCTCCCTGAAATCAAAGGTTTATTTTTTAACCCTTTACTCCTTGAATATTCATATATGAAATCATTACATTATGAATATTAATTAAATGAATTTTTAAACAAGAGGGCCAGAATGGCCCTGAAGCGCTCACCAGACAATCAGAGGAGAATATTTTCAAAATGTTCACTATATGCTTCTATAGAAAACTAGACGGCCCTGGGGCGGGGCCAATTTTAACCCAAAGGGCACAATTTATACAACTATTGTAGAGGACCTGAACATGATGTTATGTGCCAAATATGAAAGCTGAGAACCCTATAGATTCAGAGGAGAAGATTTTCAAAGTTTTCACTATATGTTTCTATTGAAAACTGTCCACCCCTGGGGTAAGGCCAATTTTGACCCCAGGGGCATAAATTGTATAACTTTTGTAGAGGACCTGAACATGATGCTATGTGCCAAATATGAAAGCTGAGAACCTCCTAATTTCAGAGGAGAAGATTTTCAAAGTTTTCACTCTATGTTTCTATTGAAAACTGTCCACCCCTGGGGTGAGGCCAATTTTGACCCCAGGGGCATAAATTGTATAAATTTTGTAGAGGACCTGATCATGATGCCATGTGCCAAATATAAAAACTGAGAACCTTCCAGTTTCAGAGGAGAAGATTTTCAAAGTGTTCACTATATGTTCTTATAGAAAACAATGTACCCCTGGGGCGGGCCAATTTTGACCCCACCTACAGGAGCTGTCTGATCCGGGACTACTCTGTTTGCTAAGGCTTAACAAGAATGCCAGTGGACACAATATTCGCCCATCGAGGCCTTGTTCAACATAAATTGAGGTTAACATATTTGCTAAACGCAAATACTAAGTCCAATTGTGCGACCTTGGTTATACGTACCGGGACACACCCATGCTACTGTAGCATGTCCAGATAAACATTCTGGTGAAATTTGAGAAGGATTCAGCTTGCAGAATTTGAGTAAGAGATGTCACAGACAGACAGCGCCATATGATAAATATCAAAGAAATAAAGAGTTAACCCTTTCCCTCATATAAACGTGTTTTCACGCATTTGCAAACAGAGAAGACCCAGATCAGACGGCTCCTAGAGGAGCCGTCTGATCAGGGTCTACTCTGTTTGCTAATAGAATTTGATAGATCTGTTTCTTTACTTTTTAAAATGTCTTCAATGTTCCACCTTCCATATTTCTTTATAACTATTTTGTTAATGAATATTAAGTAGGTACTGAAAATTGGCCTAAATACAGAACAGGGAAAGGGTTAAAGGGGCTTCCCAATACTCACCTCTTGCATGAAGGCGTAGAGGAAAGGTCCAGCTGAGATCACCTGGTGCATGTCTAGGAAAGTGTGTACCTGACGTATAACTGCCTCCAACTGTCTGCGGGCTAGCTCTATACCTCGATCCATAGACTCTGTGTTAGACCTGGGTCAACATAAAATAGTGATGTCTCATTAACCATATCCTGTAGGATATTTATGTAAGAAATAATGACACCATGAATATCAACTAGATTATATTTTATAATGGCATATGACCTGCTCAGGCAGAAACTGCTGAATCAGAGCCGCATGGGGCGCCAATGCTCGTCTGATTTGGTGCTTGTCCACTGCATACACTTTTCCTCAAACAGATCTACCAACCTATGAAGTTTCATGTTGATACCTCTGATCACAATAGCTTCACGTTTCTTTGAGGCAGACGAGGTAAAAATAATACCATAAGCAAACAGAGCAGACCCTGATCAGACGGCTCCTACAGGAACTGTCTGATCTGGGTCTACTCTGTTTGCAAATGCATGAAAAGGACTTTCTATGAGGGAAAGACTTAATCCTTTGCCTGTTAGAAATATATTTAGATGCCTTTGCAAACAAGAGTAGACCCAGATCAGACAACTTCAGTAGGGTTTGTGTGTTCCTTGTCTACTCTAGTTGCTGCTGGAATTATGTAGATCTTGTACTGCAGTTTCTACCATATCCCAATGATCATGTGTTCATGTACCATGATCAACATGTAGCTAATAAACATGCATTATTCCATGGGATAAAGGGTAAATCTATATTGTTCAAGACGTCATTAACCCTTTCCCTGTTCTATGTTTATTACAAAGTACAATACCTACTGAATATTCATGACCAAAATAATTATAATGAAATATAGAATGTGGAACATTGCATGCATTTTAGAAAGTAAAGAAACAGATCTATTAAATTTCATTAGCAAACAGAGCAGACCCTGATCAGACGGCTCCTATAGGAGCCGTCTGATCTGGGTCTTCTCTGTTTGCAAATGCGTGAAAACACGTTTATATGAGGGAAAGGGTTAACTGAAAACTATTTGCCAGCACATGTAATATTATATACGTGTTAATGTATGTCCAATTGCGATAGAATATTAAGATTATAGAGTTTATCTTAACTAGTTTGCATGCTTGCTAAAGTCTTGAGTCTTACCTTGAAAGAACATCCTGGCACTTCAGAAAACAATCTGTCACAGACATACCCTTTTCCTGAAATTTCAAAGACATGCTGTGTGACATAGTGAGAGGTCTAGATAAGATGTGTAAATTAAAATCTTTTCAAGAATAACTCCTTTATTTCTCCACCGAACCCTATACTGTGACCACTCTTTATAACCGTCTCTTCGAGATGATTCTAAAGTGACTGAATGGTCAGAGACTCACAGAATAGGGTTGGGTGGAGAGAGGACAATCTTAGTATTTGAGTATGCACTGTTATCTGTAGCTCTGCATAGTGAAACAGGAAGAAGTTCAAAGACATTTGTACAGTGTAGACTCACAACACAATTCTATATTAACCCTTACAACGCTGAATTTTCAAATGCACTATTCCAAAATTCAAACAGGTCAAACTTATGGTGAATATTTAGGGATTTTTCTAAGGAAAGGTGTAACATGACAAACAGTGTAGATCCTGATCATGAGTGGGCTCCTCTAGGATACCTCTTTGAATAAATCTACCGAAAAGGAGTATTTACTATAGAAAAGGAAAATGTTAGAATTGTGTAGTTTTGAAATAATTGTGATAAATAGAGCATTTGCTCCCATGGAGCAAATGCTCAATTTATCACAATGGTTTCAAGAAGTGACTTATTTATGGAGGATAGGGTTTATAATAAAAGAAATACATGTTATGACACAATTCACATAAAATAGAAACAGCAGAAACATATCTACATTTTTTCTATCATCAGCAAACAGAGCAGACCCTGATCAGACGACTCCTACAGGAGCCATCTGATCTGGATCTACTGTTTGCAAAGGTGTATTTATGGAGTAAAGGGTTAATACCTTTAAATGTCTGCAATCAGAGCAGACCCAGATCAGCCAGCTCTTGTAGGAGCTGTTTGATCAGTCTGCTCTATTTACTTAATATGGAACTATAGAGCTGTGAACCAACCTGTTTTTGTCAAGGTAAAAATTCCTTTGAAAATTTTACATTATAAACATTAACCCTTTCCCTCATATTGACGACTTTTGACGACTCTGTAGAAGTCACTTTGTTAAACCATTGTGATAAATAGACCATTTGCTCCATTAGGAGCAAATGCTCTATTTATCACAATCATTTCAAACTACTAAATTCTAACCTTTACCTTTTTCCAAGTTAATGCTCCTTTTTGGTAGATTTATTCAAAGAGACTGTATCTAAAAATAGCCTATGAGGGAATGGGTTAAGTTGATGAATATTCATGAAATGAGCCAAATGACCAATTCACACATAAATGTTCTAAACCCTTTAATCCATGAATATTCATATAAGAAATAATGACATTAGGCATATATTTTAGTTGTATTTTCATAATACCGTATGAACACAAAAATATTTTAACCCTTTCCCTGTTCTGTAATATTTAGGCAAAACTTCAATACCTACTGAATATTCATTAACAAAATACATGTGGTTATAAAGAAATATGGAAGGTGGATCATTGTAGACATTTTAGAAAGCAAAGAAACATCTATCAAATTCTGTTAGCAAACAGAGCAGACCCTGATGAGACGGCTCCTCTAGGAGCCGTCTCATCTGGGTCTTCTCTGTTTGCAAGTGTGTGAAAACACGTTTATATGAGGGAAAGGGTTAACTAAGACAGAAAGTGCAGAATCAAATCCAGAGCTGGGTATCACCCCTAGAAAATGTATTGTGATATTCAGTGCCATATCGCGATATATATCACAATATTTTTAATGGGATTTTCTGTATGCTTTTCCTGGATAAGAATGCAATAATATCTTTTATATAATGCAATAAAGGATTGGTTATTAAACTTGCTACTGTGTTAAAATCTGACAAATAACTATGTGGTATTAAAGTCAGTTGTTTGTTTTCAGAACTGAGAGGAATGAAAAGAGCCGACTGTATTTCTTTGCTCCTGCTTTAAGCAACTTACTGTATTATTATCACTTGGTTTGTAGGGGATTAAAACTTGTTTGTTTAAAATTTGCTACATAGAAATACATCTGGATACACTACATATGTAACACAAGAAATATTGGCTGGTGAAAAAAAGATCGTGATATATATTGTCCCCTGTGAGTATCTCGATATACCGATTAACCGAAAATACCTCCCGACTCTAATCAAATCTATGTTGGGTCATAAGCAAACACAGCAATCCCTGATCAGACAGCTCCTATATGCAAAGGTGTAAAAAGCGTTTTTATGGAGTAAAGGGTTAAGGAATGTATCCTTTGCTATCACTTTTTCACCTGTAGATGCTGCTCATACTCTGGAAATATTTTGGCTGTAATATTTGTATGACAGTTTGATAACGTTTTGACCAGGTTAAATCTATATACCCTACCCCATTTTAACCCATTTCACTCAAATTCATTTTTTGAAACATTTGTGATAATTACAGCATTTGCTCCATAGGAATAAATGCTCTTTTCATCACAATGGTTTCAAAACTACTCAAATTCTAAAATTTCCTCTTTCTAACAAATGCTCCTTTTAGCAGATTTATTCAAAGAGGTTGGGTCTTATAAATAGCCAATGAGGGAATGGATTAAAACAGTGGGTAGATAAACAATCAATGAGCTGTCAGTGAATCCTGTACGTACATTTGTCTCTAACATGGCCGCGGCAACCAGGGTCACATCTGTAGCACAGAGTTTGTGTTTGAAGCCGTACTGGGCAAAAAATGATGGCAGAATAACATCTTCGTCAACCAGCCTGAAAATAGATTTAAAATCATGCATTTAAAAAATATGTCTGCTCTATATATATATGCTTCATGGAAATAAACATTACCCTAATTAAAATAAATATTCCAAAACAAGCACATAGTTCAGATCCGGATGAAAATGCTCCTGAAGGATCAGTTTGATCAGGACCTACACTATTGGCTAACATATCAGTCTAACTGAAAGTTTCCAACATGAAGCCAAATTGATTTAGTAAGCTTTAACCCTTTCCTCAATAAATACGCCTTTCTACGCCTCTGTAAAAGTCACTTAATGAAATTATTGTGATTAAATAAGAGTATTTGCTCCTATAGGAGCAAATGTTCTAATTATCACAATGGTATCAAACTACAAAATGGTTTCAGACTACAAAATTCTAAAATTTCACTTTTCTCTAGTAAATGCTCCTTTTGGGTAGATTCATTCAAAGAGGTTGGGTCTAAAAATAGCCTATGGAGGAAAGGGTTAAAAGAGAGGGGATATTGGGTGTCCAAATACTATTGTCTAATGATAATGTCCATGTGTCCATGATTTTGTCGTAAGTGAAACATCCTATTTCAAACACGCTTGAAATGTAACTTTTATGCTATTGTCCAACAAACATTAAATTGTCATCAATGTAAATGATGACTTAACAAAGTTCCAGATTTTTTAATAGAATAAAAAGGTCAAACCATGAATATTCAGGGATTTCTTTTTAACCCTTTCCTCCATAAAAATGCCTTTCTATGCCTCTGTAAAAGTCACTTTTTGAAACCACTGTGATAAATAGAGCATTTGCTCCTATTAAAGGAGCAAATGCTCTATTTATCACAATGGTTTCAGAACAACAAATTCTAAAGTTTTCCTTTTCTCTAATTAATGCTCGTTTTTGGAAGATTTATTCAAAGAGGTTGGATCTAAAAATAGCCTATGGAGGAAAGGGTTAAAGAAAAGTATCATGACCAACATTGTATAGACCTCTCACCTTGGTCTACATTGTTTGCAAAAGACAGTAGTGACTCATTTCCTGTAGTGAATGGGTTAAGATAAAGTAACTGGGCATCTCATCAACAACATAATCAGTGTCAAACAGTTTGGAATCTGAAGAGACGCCATGTCAACCTGGGGTCTCATCTTGATCCAAACTGTTTGCATAGGTAATCCCACATATACTTCTAGCTTGAAAAGAGTTTGGTCAAATTGTTTTAGAACTATCGCTAAAGGTGATGAACACCCCGACACTGCAGCATTGATTGCAAATCCAGGGGCTAATAAACTGCGTCTTGCACATCAAGGGGAGATAATTCTAAAATGCCTCGCCCTACACACATGAAATTTGCATTTTGCACATCTACTATTTGTGGTTATAATCAATGCCAAACATAAATTCAATAACTTTCTAATTGAAGGAGGAGTTTGCGATACCAACTACTAATGTTTCATGCTAAAATTTCAAGGGTAAATCATTCTGCGATGCCCGACATTTAAAACATGAAAATTGTGTCTTGCACATTTACTATTCATAACTAGAGGTTTGTTTTTGTCACAAAAACAGATGTCTCCCCCTCCCATCCTCTTTCCAATACGCAAGTGTAATGTCTGTAACTCCAAACTTATCAGGGTCTAATGTTTAAGTCATCAGGGGCAATAACTCCAACATTGTCAGGGGGAGACAATTCAAAAGCCCCAGGTACACAAAAACACATGCTAGTCAACATTCTTGTGAAGTTTGGTGACTCTAGTACAAGTGGTTTCAGAGATACATGTGACACAAAGTAAAGTTCCTCTTATTTAAGTCATAAGGGGCAGTAACTCCAAAGTTATCAGGGGGAGACAATTTACAAAACCCAGATGCACAACAACTCATGCTGGTGAACATTCCTGTGAAGTTTGGTGACTCTAGCCCTACTGGTTTCAGAGATACGTGCAGCACAAAGTTTCTCTAATTTTAAGTTAGCATATCAGGGGCAGTAACTCAAGAATTATCAAGGGGGAGACAATTAAAAAAAACCAGGTGCACAACAACTTATGCTGGTGAACATTCCTGTGAAGTTTGGTGGCTCTAGTCCTAGTGGTTTTAAAGATATGCATGACACAAAGTTTCTCTAATTTTAAGTAATCATATCAGGGGCAATAACTCCAAAGTTATCAAGGGAAGACAATTCAAAAATCCCAGTTGTACAACAACTCATGCTGGTCGACATTCCTGTGAAGTTTGGTGACTCTAGCCCTAGTGGTTTCAGAGATATGCACGACACTAAGTAAAGTTTGTCTAATTTCAAGTCATCAGGGGCAGTAACTCCAAAGTTAACAGGGGGAGACAATTCAGAAAACCAAAGAGCAAATCAACTCATGCTTGTGAACAATCGTGTGAAGTTTGGTGACTCTAGCCCTACTGGTTTCAGAGACACGCGTGACACAAAGTTTGTATAAATTTAAGTATTCATATCAGGGGCAATAACTCCAGAATTATCAGGGGGAGACAATTCAAAATCCATAGGTGCACAACAACTCATGCTGGTGAGCATTCCTGTGAAGTTTGGTGACTCTAGTACCAGCGGTTTCAGAGATACGCGCGACACAAAGTTTTTCTAATTTTAAGTCATCAGGGGCAATAACTCCAAAATTATCAGGGGGAGACAATTCAAAAACCCCAGGTGCACAACAACTCATGCTGGTGAACACTCCTGTGAAGTTTGGTGACTCTAGCCCAACTGGTTTCAGAGATACGCGCGACACAAGTTTGTGACGGACAGACAGACAGACGGAAAGACAGACAGACAGACGGACAGACGGACGGACGGACGGACAGACAGACAACTCTGGCAAAAACAATATATCTCCCCATAAATGGGGGAGACATAATTATTATGTATGCCTAATATAAAGCCAATAACTTATAAATTGAAGGAGGAGTATACGACACCAACTACCCATGTTTAAATGCAGAAGGGCCACCCAGCTGGCCAGCGGGGTGATTCCAGTATACCCCCTTCAAACTTTGTTTGCAGGGGTATAATTAAATACATCTGTTTTCTGCTGTTGATCATGTCAGAAATGATCTCTGACAGCTGATTGCCAACCAATATTTGTACCTACCCGTATTTGTTCATATTTTCCTGTATCATGGTTTTAATGTTTGTCTTTAAGCTGGCATCCATGGAGGAGAACTTCTGCTTACACTGTGTGAGGGGCAGCCTGAAACAGTCATTATATTAACCTTTCCTCCATAAATATGTGCCTTTCTACACCTCTGTAAAAGTCACTTTATGAAACCATTGTGATAAATAGAGCATTTGCTCCTATAGGAGCAAATGCTCTATTTATCACAATGGTTTCAAACTAAAAAATTCTAAAATTTTCCTTTTCTCTAGTTAATGTTCCTTTTTGGTAGATTTATTCAAAGTGGATGTATCTAAAAATAGCCTATGGAGGAAAGGGTATATAGATTATATGGCTAAATGACATATACCTAAACTGGTTACAAATCTGTCCCTTTTTTTTCCTAAAGACAAAACTGTTGAATGCTAAACATGCTATATGTTTAATTTTATGCTTCATTCTATTTGCTACTTTGTATAAGATTTGATCAAGGGTTTAGAAACTGACCAAACACTGAACAACTCAGTATCTGATCTTGATCCGGGCAATATGCATTTATGGTAATTATCAGTCAACTATTAGTATACCAGCAGTTGATATGTCAGGTAGTTTCAACCCTTCACTCCATGAATATTCATGTAAGAAATAATGACATCATGAATATTAACTAGATTGTGATAATAGCACATGGACACAGGATTTTTTTACCCTGGCAGAAACTGCAGAATATGTACTATATCGAAAGCAAATAGAGCAGACACTGATCAGACGTCTCCTATTGAGTCTAATCTGTTTGCAAAGGTGTAGAAAGGTGCATCTATGGAATAAAGGGTTAAGGAAACCCAGACTAGAAACTCCTGCAGCAGCTGTCTGATATGGGTCTACTCTGTTTACAAAGGTAAAAAAAAGCGTATTTATGTAGTAAAGGGTTAAGTAAAACCAAACTCACCCCATTTCAGCCAGAAACTCATGGAGACGCTTCTGGCCTTTTAGTGTCCACACTTTGAATTTACAAGCCATGTTAATAGAGTGAACGAGACTATCAAATAGAGACCAGTGCCGGTACAAAGTCAGCTGTAACTCATCGTCGTACATGATCTTTAGACAGTTAATAGATATAATGTCCTCATCGTCCCTGTAAATATAACAGAAATCTCAACATTTTAATCCATGAATATTCATGTAAAAAATGACATGAGAAATAATGAGGAATTTCATCAATATTCATTAACTTCATGAATAATTATTAACTTGCTTATGGAATTATATAGATCCGATTTTACATTTTCTGTCATGGCCAAAACGTCTTGTGTTCATATATGCAATTATACAACTAATAAATATTCATGATATCATTATTTCTAACATGAATATTCATCAGGTAAAGGATGAAAGACATGTGTGTAGTTCTTCATTTTGATTCCAGGTAAATAGTACGTAATTTCAGAAGTTGTGAATTATATTACGAGATTACCATCATCGTCTGGAAATATTTCGCAAAAATAATAATACTTTATATCCATACTGTCGAGTGTCTAAACATGTAAACCAAACAACATATTTTCAATGAATTAGCTAGAACAGGTCCAAATTGTTTACATTTAGCAAAAGTGGTTAACCCTAACGCCATAAATATGTCTCTGCTAACAGTAGAACCAGATCAGATGGCTCCTATAGGAGCTGTCTAATCAGGGTTTGCTCGGTTTGCTTTTGAAATATATGAATCTACAGTTTCTGCAATGGCTAAAATATTGTGTGTTCATATGCCATTATAAAAACGAATCTAATAAATATACATGACATCGTTATTTCTTTCATGAACGTTCATGGTAAAAGGATTAATTTCCTATAGAGTGACATGTTTGCAATCTTACGACTTGCTAAGGTCTAGTATACCTGTGGTTGAGACGTGACACATGAGACTGTAAGGCCATTACATCCTCTATATACTTCTCACGGGGTGTTTTATAGTGTAGATACTGATCAGTCACGCCTGTGATGGCCAGCCACAGGAGGTCATTGGAGTCTTTTGACATCTTCCACGCCAGTTCAAACATCAGCAATGCAGACTGAGGAAGGAATACGGTCAGATATTAGAAGCTGAAGCCTACATACAGTAAAATCTCACAGATCCAAACACTCAAATAAAGTCTCATGACCAACATAACCATTTTAACACTACTAAATATAAATTCCAACCAGCATAGCAAAGATATCAACGTCAAGCCAATCAGTAATGTGATAACAAGAGTGTTCAAAGGAACATATGTGTCAGGTATGTGTCACCTGCTGGTAGAAGTGTTAGAATACAAAAAAAAAGAAGAAGAAAAAAAGAAAAAAGTGTGGTGGACAAACAGACAGACAGACGTATGGACAGAAAGACGACGGAAAGGTGATCCCTATGTGACACAGTCTCTTGGCAGGTGACACAAAAATAATCTGACACAAATTGTCATTGGAGATACTTTTCTTAAACTCTTCCAGAAAAAAAGTTATAAAGCTGGACTAGTGTAAGAAAAGTTTATCTTTAATGACAACTCATGACAGATCCTATATATACTATATATACTTACAGCTGTACCGTATGTTGAAAACTGCATGTAGTCGAATAAAACTTTGTTTCTGAAAAACAAGACAAGATCTGCTGACAAAGCAAGAAATACATCACTAATGAAGTGTAAAAATGATGAAGACATGAAGTATGAATACATTCAATAATGTCAGGGATTTACCTTAATAGTCCATTACCTCATATAGACGTGTTTTCACGCATTTGCAAACAGAGTAGACCCAGATCAGACGGCTCCTAGAGGAGCTGTCTGATCAGGGTCTGCTCTGTTTTATCATAGAATTTGATAGATCTGTTTCTTTGCTTTCTATAATGCCTACAATGCTCCACCTTTAATATTTCTCTCTAACTATTTGCGTATGAATATTCAGTAGGTATTGAAATTTGGGCTAAATACAGAACAGGGAAAGGGTTAATAGTCCATTACCTCATACTGATGCCTCTGTAAAAGTCAATTTTTGAAACCATTGTGGCTCTGACAGTAGATTTATTCAAATAAGTTGGATCTAAAAATTGTCTATCAGGGAATGGGTTAAAAGAGATATTTTAACATGTGGGTGGCATCATGGCTTTTGCTGACAGTGTAAACTTATGTGTTTTCTGCATAATGGCTTTTGCTGACAGTGTTATGGTGCATTTTCTGAATTTGCTGACAGTGTTATGGTGCGTTTTCTGAATTTGCTGACAGTGTTATGGCGTGTTTTCTGCATCATGGCTTTTGGGACTTTTAGACAGGGTTATTGTGTGTTTTCTGACCCGAGTCCACATGATGTGTCACTGTAATCCAATTATGTCTCATTTTCTTTTAACCCAGTCCCTCATAGGCTACTTTTAGACCCAACTTCTTTCAGTAAATCTATAGAATAGGAGCATTTACAAGATAAAAGGATTGTTTTTTTAGAAATTTGTAGTTATGAAGCCATTGTGATAAACAGAGCATTTGCTCCTATGGAGCAAATGCTCTATTTTATTAATATCACTGTCACAATGGCATCAAAAAGTGACTTTATTATGTATTTTGAATGTCTCTGCGTGGAATATTTTTGCCAATACTACCTATGGAAAACGGTTTGTGAAACAAACTGTGCAGACCTGGTTGACCCTGATCACCACCCTCCTTCTGGTCTTGGTCTACACTGTTGGCCTATGTCCTTTTGCCCTGTTTGCTTATGAAATAACACATCTATTTCTACAGTTTCGGTCATGATTCCATTATGAACAAGAGTACCGCATACGGTACATAATACGCCCACTTGCAAACTTTCTCTGATTCAACATGCCTTATAAGTGTTGACATTTTCTAATCTGTGCTTCAGATCTTGATTTCCATATTAAGGTAATACTATTTTTTAAAAAATGAAGTGAATATCTTATTAAACAAGAGATGTTTGTAAAACATGTATACCCCCCAGACCCCCTGACCTTTGATCTAGTGACCTCAACTATAGAGGTCATCTAGCGGTCATGACTAATCACCACAGCAACTTTGAAGATCCTAAGCCAAACCACTGATCATTTATTGATCTGAAAACATTTCACATATTAAGGTCATGGTGACCTAGTGACCTCAACAACTATAGGGGTCATCTATTGGTCACGACCAACTACCACAGCAAGTTTGAAGATCCCGAACCAAACCATTGAGCAGTTATTAATTGGAAACCATTTCATCAGTTAAGGTCATGATGACCTTGACCTTTGACCTAGTGACCTCAAAATTAATAGGGGTCATCTAGTTGTCATGACCAACCACCACAGCAAGTTTGAAGATCCTAAGCCAAACCCTTGAGCAGTTATTGATCGCAAACCATTTCACCAGTTAAGGTCATGGTGACCTTGACCTTTGACCTAGTGACCTCAAAAATAATAGGGGTTATCTATTGGTCATGACCAACCACCACAGCAAGTTTGAAGATCCTAAGCCAAACCCTTGAGCAGTTATTGATCGCAAACCATTTCACCAGTTAAGGTCATGGTTACCTTGGCCTTTGACATAGTGACCTAAAAAACAATAGGGCTCATCTAGTTGTCATGACCAACCACCTTAGCAAATTTGAAGATCCTAAGCCAAACACTTGAGCAGTTATTGATCAGAAACCATTTTACAAGTTAAGGTCATGGTGACCTTGACCTTTGACCTAGTGACCTCAAATACAATAGGGGTCATCCAGTTGTCATAACCAACTACCGCAGCAAGTTTGAAGATTCTAAGCCAAACCCTTGAGCAGTTATTGATCGGAAACCATTTGACCAGTTAAGAGCATGGTGACCTTGACCTTTGACCTAGTGACCTAAAAAACAATAGGAGTCATCTAGTGGTCATTACCAACCACCACAGCAAATTTGAAGATCCTAGGCCAAACCCTTGAGCAGTTATTGATCGCAAACCATTTCACCCTTGGCCTTTGACCTAGTGACCTAAAAAACAATAGGACTCATCTAGTTGTCATGACCAACCACCTAAGCAAATTTGAAGATCCTAAGCCAAACCCTTGAGCAGTTATGGATCAGAAACCATTTTACCAGTTAAGGTCATGGTGACCTTGACCTTTGACCTAGTGACCTCAAAATCAATAGGGGTCATCCAGTGGTCATGTCCAACTACTACAGCAAGTTTGAAGATTCTAAGCTAAACCCTTGAGCAGTTATTGATCGGAAACCATTTAACCATTTAAGGTCATGGTGACCTTGACCTTTGACCTAGTGACCTAAAAAACAATAGGACTCATCTAGTTGTCATGACCAACCACCTAAGCAAATTTGAAGATCCTAAGCCAAACCCTTGGTCATGTCCAACTACTACAGCAAGTTTGAAGATTCTAAGCTAAACCCTTGAGCAGTTATTGATCGGAAACCATTTAACCATTTAAGGTCATGGTGACCTTGACATTTGACCTAGTGACCTCAAAATCAATAGGGGTCATCTAATGGTCATGACCAACCACCACAGCAAGTTTGAAGATCCCAAGCCAAACCCTTGAGCAGTTATTGATCGGAAACTATTTCACCATTTTAGGTCATTGTGACCTTGACCTTTGACCTAGTGACCTCAAAAACAATAGGGATCATCTACTTGTCATGACCAACCACCACAGCAAGTTTGAAGATTCTAGGCCAAGTCGTTTATTAGTTATCATTCGGAAACCATCGATCTACCGACCGACCGACCGACAGACCGACCGACCGACATGTGCAAAGCAATATACCCCCATTTTTTCAAAAGGGGGGTATAATAAAAAAGTTACAGCTAATCCTCATTTTTGCAGATTTTTGTAAAGTGCAACGGCCATAACTCTGTAAAGACAAACTGAATGAACCTCAAAATAAACTCAGCTTCAAATTTTGTTGCTTAAAACATTTGTGTTAAGTTTCATTTATATCATTTTAATAGTTTTCCCAGAAAACAACAGACAAACTAAAAGTTTACTGACTAACAAAGCAACAAACACACGAAGTTCAAGGACCATAACTTTAGAATAAAATGACATATCAAAACCCCCGCAATATATGTGAAAATTCACATTAAGGTTTAACCATATAAAAAAATTGAAGTAAATCATTTCAAATGAAAAAGTTATGGCCATCCTCATATTTGCATAGATTTGCATTATTTTTTTAAGTGCAAGGGCCATAACTCCAAAATGACAAATCAAATGATCCTCAGAATCGACTTAGCTTCAGGTCTTGATGCATTAAACATGTGTATGAAGTTTCATCAATATCTGTCAAACAGTTTTGCCAGAAAACAGCGGACAAACTATTTGCATTTTTTTTAAGTAAAAGGGCAATAACTCCAAAACGAAAAATCAAATAAACCTCAAAATTGACTCAGCATCAGATCTTGATGCATTAAATTTTTTGTGAAGTTTCATTAATATCTCTCAAATAGTTTTCCCAGAAAACAGCAGACAAACTATTTGCATTATTTTTTAAGGACAAGGGCCATAACTCTGAAACAAAAAATCAAATGATCCTCGGAATCAATTCAGTTTCAGATCTTGATGCATTAAACATTTGTGTGAAGTTTCATTAATATCTCTCTAAGTAGTTTTACCAGAAAACAGCGGACAAACTATTTGCATATTTTTTAAGGACAAGGGCCATAACTCTGAAATGAAAAATCAAATGAACCTCAGAATCAACTCAGCTTCAGATTTTGATGCATTTAACATTTGTGTGAAGTTTCATTAATAACTCTCAAATAGTTTTCCCAGAAAACAGCGGACAAACTATTTGCATGTATTTGCATTATTTTTTAAGTAAAAGGGCCATAACTCCGAAACGACAAATCAAATGAACCGCAGAATCGACTCAGCTTCAGATCTTGATGCATTTAACATTTGTTGAAGTTTCATTAATATCTCTCAAATAGTTTTCCCAGAAAACAGCGGACAAACTATTTGCATATTTTTTAAGGACAATGGCCAATGGCCATAACTCTGAAATGAAAAATCAAATGAACCTCAGAATCAACTCAGCTTCAGATCTTGATGCATTAAACATTTTTGTAAAGTTTCATTAATACCTGTCAAATAGTTTTCCCAGAAAACAGCGGACAAACTATTTGCATGTATTTGCATTATTTTTTAAGTAAAAGGGCCATAACTCCGAAACGACAAATCAAATGAACCTCAGAATTGACTCAGCTTCAGATCTTGATGCATTTAACATTTGTTGAAGTTTAATTAATATCTCTCAAATAGTTTTCCCAGAAAACTGCGGACAAACTATTTGCATATTTTTTAAGGACAAGGGCCATAACTCTGAAATGAAAAATCAAATGAACCTCAGAATCAACTCAGCTTCAGATCTTGATGCATTTAACATTTGTGTGAAGTTTCATTAATATCTGTCAAATAGTTTTCCCAGAAAACAGCAGACAAACAAAATGTTGACGGACGAACGAACGTACGTACGAACGAACGAACGTACGTACGAACGAACGAACGAACGGACGGACAGGGCCACGACAATATACGACCACCTTTATTAGGTGGGCGTATAAAAATCAGCTAATTAATATTCAACATGTCACTGATTCTTAAATACATATTCATGAGGTAAAGGGTTAAAGACACTGTGTAATTTACCCTTTCCAATAACAAGTCTTGATCAGATTATTAGTTATCAGGGTCCATGCTTATAAAGCTTTTTAGTTGAGTCTGAGTTTGTTCTCAAGCTTTTGATTGGTCAGATTTGAGCCAAAGGCCAGATTTGAGCTAACTCAGACTAAACTAAAAAAGTTTTATAAGCATGGATACTGGTAATTTTATGCTCTTCACATACAGTATCTTTCCAATGATATCTAAATTATATAGACTTGGTAAATATCAAAACTACATCAACATGGCAGACATCAAAACTGAATAAAATTTTCAGACATCAAAGGTCACCTATTTGATGGAATGGCATACTCTTATTTTAAATTCAATCTGCTTTTGCTTACAAATACATAACTGGCATATAACAACATGGATCAAGATCAGGGGGGTGGGGGGGGGGGGGGGGTTGTAACTCAGCATCTGATCAAGATCCAACTTGTTTGTTACTATGCCATTAATATCTAAAGGGTCAGCTGGATTCTGTAAACCCTTTATTTCATGAATATTCATGTTAGAAAGAACAACATCATTAACATTCATTAGATAGTACTTAACCCTTCGCTTGCTGAATTTTAAAATACATTTCTCCTCCTTTACCCATGCCCTGTTGTATAATTACATATATCTTCACTGTGTACGTGTACGTATTTCGCTGCGCAATTACTGCTATGGAGTGCACTGGTTGCACAATCAACTTGTAAATAGTGCAGACCCCGATGAGACAGCTCCTGCAGGAGCTGTCTCATCTGGGTCTTCACTATTTACAGGTAGGTATATTGACGCGATTAGCAAGCGAAGGGTTAATAATTGCATGTGAAAATATGAACTTTTGGCCATGGCAGAAATTGTAGAATCAATCTATATTATTTAATAAGCAAACAGAGCAAACCCTGATCAGACAGCTGTTACGAGAGCCATCTGATCTGGGTCTACTCTGTTTGCAAAGCACTTCAAAGGTGTATTCACATGGTAAAGGGTAAAATTTAGAAGTAGCTAAATTTTTGAAGAGCAAGAAAATGATTATTTTTTAAATAAACCGATCATATACATACTTATTTTCTTCCCATTTCCGTTTCTCCATCCTCCGTTCAATAGCTGCATCATCAAATCTCTTCCTTTTCCCTGATCGCTCAGAGCTGTCACTTTCATTACCAGAGTCATCATCAGACTGCCAACATAAAATGATGAGTAAAATAATTGAAATCAACTGACAGATGATAATTATGGTCAGGCCTGGAAAATTCCACTCGTCCGCTCGCCATGACGAGTAACTTTCTTGCAGGACGAGTAGAATTTCAGAAATTTTAACAATGAATTTAAGTAAAATAAGACAAAAGCAGCTGGCAGGACGAGTAAAAGTTTTAGGATTTTTCCAGCCCTGATGGTATGGATAAATCCTGCATTTGTATTAACAGGGTTCCCACAAAACAGAAAATATAAAATTCCCTGACTTTTCACTGACTTTTCCCTGACCGAATTTCAATTTTCCCTGACCCCATGTTAACAGATTAAGTTTAATTGGTCATCTATGAGTATGATCAATGAATGTTGGCCTCCGTCCTCCCCATCAGCCAATCCCTACCACCTCTCTCTTTATGACAACTATATAATACAGCAGTAGTGTTTTGATCATTTTAAAAAAAATGTTTCTGACTTTTGCATTTTTAATTGCTCAATATTGAATGTTACATGCAGGATGCCAAACATGTCCTAATATGCACCCAAAGTATACAGTATCTTGAATATTTTCTACCTCTCTTAACCCTTTCCTCCATGGTTTTTTTTATTAGAGACTCCATCTACTATGAATATATAATTAAGTAAAATTTTATTTTTTTAAAGCAAAGTTAAGAAATATTTTGGCAGTAGACTACAGTAAAAACTCAGATTTATGATATTTTTCTAAGCAAACAGAGTAGACCCTGATCAGGCAGCTCCTACAGGAGCTGCCTGATATGGGTCTATTCTGTTTGCAAAGGTGATAAAATGTGTATCTATGGTAGAAATGGTTAATCTTTCAGTTTTTCTGTGTAAGCTGAATTTTAAAATAGTACGTCATACAGTCCGTAAGACACTGATACAGCATGCTATTAAAATGGGGTCAAAATTGGCCCCGCCCCAGGGCTGGCTAGTTTTCTATAGAAACACATGGTGAAAGCTTTGAAAATATTCTCCTCTGATTTTCTGGTGAGCGATATCAGGGCCTTTCAGGCCCTCTTGTTTTGCAATTTAATCAAAATTTTGCATCACTTGGGATGTTTTTCCCAAATTGGGAAAAATGGGTCCTTTTAATGGGTCTATGTAGATGTCAGAAAAGGGTCTACATTTTCACTGTTTTCATAATAGCAGACCAAATATTGCTGCCCTTACAAGTGAAGACAGTACAGTAGAATGTCGAATATCTAGCACCGCTGCCCAGCCTGTCCTAACAAGTGAAGACACTACAGTAGACTGTCCAATATCTAGCATTGCTGCCCTATTCTAGCACTGCTGTCAAAATGGATGCTGGAGTCTTGCAGAGGTGCCAGAATTCTCCAATGATTTTGTTTTAACAGACTTCATGACAGATATACTATAAAATTTGGATGTGAAATATACAAAGCTAATCAAAGATGTATAAAGATGTTCTCTTTAATTTTATGGCCGACTGCATGTAACAAAAATGTGACGTTTATTTTGACATGATAATCTTTGAAAAAGGCCCTTAATGGTCAAAATATTAGATCAGATCAATTCAAGTATTGATGTATAAAAATGTTTGGTTTAGTCAAAATTGAAGAAACTGCCTTAGCCTTTTATTTTCATTCTTTCTCCTTTTTGACATATTTCCTCAGCCCTCATCCTTTGGTTCCAAAATTCCCTGACTTTTCCCTGACTTTTGCCAAATTTTAAATTTCCCTGACCAATTAAAAAATTCCCTGACTTTTCCCTGACCTTGAAAAAAATAGTTATAATGAAATATGGGAGGTGGAACATTGTAGACATTTTAGAAAGCAAAGAAACAGATCTATCAAATTCTATTAGCAAACAGAGTAGACCCTGATCAGACGGCTCCTCTAGGAGCCGTCTGATCTGGGTCTACTCTGTTTGCAGGTGCATGAAAACACGTTTATATGAGGTTAACCCTGTCCCTCATAAGAAGGCTTTTTACGCCTGTGCAAACAGAGTAGGTACAGATCAGACGGTTCCTGTAGGAGCAGTCTTATAAGGGTCTGTGCTGTTTGCTTATTGGTTAATATACCCAGTTGATCTGAAACTTCAGTTTCTGCCATGGTCTTTGTTCATTACTAAATTTCAATTCATGATTATTCATATCATGATTCTTTGCATAAAAATTCCATGAGGAAATGGGAAAAGCATCATCCCTTTCCCTCATATAAACGTGTTTGCAAACAGAGTAGACCCAGATCAGACCGATCCTAGAGGAGCCGTCTGATCAGGATCTGCTCTGTTTGCTAATGGAATATGAAAGACCTATTTCTTTAGTTTCTAAATTAGCTACAATGTTCCACCTTCCATATTTCATTATAACTATTTTGTCCATGAATATTCAGTAGGTATTGAAATTTGGAATAAACATGGGAAACAGGGAAAGGGTTATTCATATAACAGCAATCTACTATCTGAGGTGCTTATCCCTTTCATGATATCAACAATTTACATCCTTGTAACACCTTTGCAAACAGAGTAGACCCAGATTAGACAGCTCGGATCAGGGTCTGCTCTGTTTTCCTATCAAATGGTGTATATAAACCATTTCCTCCATAAATACGCCTTTCTACTGCTCTGTAAGTCACTTTTTGAAACCAATGTGATAAATAGAGCATTTGCTCCATAGGAGCAAATGCTCTATTTATCACAATGGTTTCAATACTACACAATGTTGAATTTTTATTTTTCTCTAGTAAATGCTCCTTTTCGGTAGATTTATTCAGAGGTAGGGTCTAAAAATAGCCTATGAGGGAATGGGTTAATATGATTTTATAGTGTCTGCTTTGGTTACATACTCTCTTGTCCATAATGCTATTGTAACAATATGGCTAATTAATTCTCCGCTCCATGAACATTGATGTAAGAAATGATGACATCATGAATATCAACTAGATTAATATTCATGATGTCATTATTTTTACATGAATATTCATGGAGTAAAGGGTTAAAGAGCAAATGCCTTTGTTAAACCATGACCATCCTAGCACCAAAGCTGTTTTTGAACATCAGACAGGTTATATAACAGGACTATCAAATGAAACAAATCTACAGAATTATATTTTAGTATTGGCAAATTACATCTTCGTCTCTGAACACTTCATCGTATGTCGGCACCGTCAGCTCTGTGGGCTTCATCAGGAGCTTGACTTGGACAGCATTATATATATTATGGACTTCTACTGGACGATGGCTGCAACAGAAGGACAAAAACATGATGGGAACCTTTCATGTGAACCTAAACACCACTGCATATACAATGAAACAGAGTAGACCAAGATCAGACTGCTCCTGTAGGAGTCATCAGGGGTCTGATCAGGGTCTGCTATGTTTGTTCATGAAATTATATAGATCTGATCCTACAGTTTTGTTTAAGAATCAAGTTCTACCTTATAAAAATTAATAATGATTAACTGAAACAAAAATGTTCATTTGGTAAAAGGTTATTTTAATAGTTGATGTCTGATATATAAATATAAAATAAGGACCAGAGAGAGAATCAAACAAACAGAGCAGACCCTTATCAGACAGGTGCTACAGAGAGAATCAAACAAACAGAGCAGACCCTTATCAGACAGCTGCTACAGAGAGAATCAAACAAACAGAGCAGACCCTTATCAGACAGCTGCTACAGAGAGAATCAAACAAACAGAGCAGACCCTTATCAGACAGGTGCTACAGAGAGAATCAAACAAACAGAGCAGACCCTTATCAGACAGCTGCTACAGAGAGAATCAAACAAACAGAGCAGACCCTTATCAGACAGCTGCTACAGAGAGAATCAAACAAACAGAGCAGACCCTTATCAGACAAGACCCTTATCAGACAGCTGCTACAGAGAGAATCAAACAAACAGAGCAGACCCTTATCAGACAGCTGCTACAGAGATAATCAAACAAACAGAGCAGACCCTTATCAGACAGCTGCTACAGAGATAATCAAACAAACAGAGCAGACCCTTATCAGACAGCTGCTACAGCTCTGAGATCTAGGTCTACTCAGTTTTCCAGAATGTAAACAAGAGTGCCAAAATGTCACAAAATACGCCCGTCAAATGTCTTCAGTTGAAAGGCCATTACTCCATATCAGTTGGCAATAGTTCACGGAAATTAATAATTTGTTTACGTTTAATCTATATAAGTCCCTAAACAAACAAAAATGTTACGGAAAAATGATCAATTTTAAGGAAAAGTGGCCTTGACCTTGGTTGGGTAAAGCCCATATTCAATAGGGTTCCTGCCCTCATCGATATCAATGCACATGTAAAGTTTCATGAAGATTGGATATACAGAACTAAAGTTATCGTCTGGAAACGGAAATATTCTACTGAAAAACAATCTATTTTTAGGAAAAGTGAGCTTGACCTTGGTCAGGCAAAGACCATATTCAATAGGGTTCCTGCCCTTGTTGATATCAATGCACATTTGAAGTTTCATGAAGATCAGACATACAAAACTTAAGTTATCGTCTGGAAATGGGAAAATTCTACAGAAAAACAATATTTTTAGAACAAAATGAGCTTGACCTTGGTTGGGCAAAGCCAGTATTCAATACAGTTCTTGCCCTCATTGATATCAATGCACATGTGGTGTTTCATGGAGATCAGACATACAGAACTAAAGTTATCGTCCGGAAACAGGAAAATTCTACAGAAAAACAATATTTTTAGAAAACAAATGACCTTGACCTTAATCAGGCAAAGCCCATATTCAATAGGGTTCCTGCCCTCACTGATATCAATGCACATTTGAAGTTTCATGAAGATCGAGCATACAGAACTAAAGTTATTGTCCAGAAACGGAAAAATACTACTGAAAAACAATCTATTTTTAGAAAAAGTGACCTTGACCTTGGTCTGGTAAAGCCCATAATCAATAGGGTTCCTGTCCTCATTGATATCAATGCACATTACTCCATATCAGGAGGCAATAGTTCACGGAAATTAGTAATTTGTTTACGTTTAATCTATATATATAAGTCCCTAAACAAACAAAAATGTTACGGAAAAATGATCAATTTTAAGAAAAAGTGGCCTTGACCTTGGTTGGGCAAAGCCCATATTCAATAGGGTTTCTGCCCTCATCGATATCAATGCACATGTAAAGTTTCATGAAGATCGGACATACAGAACTTCAGTTATCGTCCGGAAACGAATCGAGACGCCCGCCCGCCGATTGGTTTCACATAATATGTCCCGTCTGAAGACGGTCGTATAAAAAGCTAGATTATGAAGTAAAGGTATGTTTAAACTTACTGAAAGCTTGCTTTATGTAGGGCAAAAGTAATGCAAAAAGCTCCTTTTGAGCTTTCTGCATTTCTTTGCATTGCATTAAGCTATCACCTGCATTAAAGACATTGTCTTTACTGTATGAATCAAATTATGACCAAAAACAATTTCTCCTTGCTATACAAGAAATGTATACCCAGGTCCTGTAACAGACCTAGTCCAATATGAGAGTCACTAGCTTCTGATGTTAGGGACAGACAGATCATGAGATGGACAGACAAGAGTAAATCTATGTAATCCCTTACAAATGGCAGTATAAGCACAAAATTTATATATACAATGAGCAATAGATAAGGTATGTATTGAAATACTAAAATTGCCATTTCTCCACCAAACCCTATGTTGTGGCCATTCTTTAGAACTGTCTCAAAGAGAAGATTCTAAATAATGGTCGCAACATAGGGTTTGGTGGAGAAATAACGAAACTATTCTTGCAAATTATTTAATTTATACATATTCTGCATGTTACAGTCTGTGGGGAACTATTATCCTTCACTTACCTATCACAGATATAAAATTTAATGTACTCCTCTGGCTGCAGAAGTTCTATCAGGTCCACATTGGCACCACAATTTATAAGTATCACATGCCGAATCTGCAACAATGAATAAATATACATGTACATCATCTGAGAAGTATTAATTCTTGTTTCTGAACTCCATGAATATTCATGTATGTATGAATATTTATCAGCTAAACGTTTATAATGGCAAGTGAACAAGATAATGATTGGCAATGGCAGAAACAGTAGAATCAGATTCATGTAATTCCATTCGCAAACAGAGTAGACCCAGATCAGAGGGTTTCCATGTTCAGTATTTATGTAAGTAATAGTGACACCATGAATTTTTATAATGTAAACTTTTATAGGATTTTGACAAAAACTGTAGAATCAAGATCTTTATCATGTCAAAAGCAAACACAGGAGACCCTGATCAAATGGCTCCTATAGGAGCCGTCTGATCTGGGTCTACTCTGTTTGCAAATGTGTGAAATGGTGTTCATATGAGGGAAGGAATTAAGTCAATATGGCACAACCCATCACTCCTTGAATACCGTTTACGCCTGTCCACACTTTTGCAAAAAAGTAGACCCAGCTCAGATCATGGTCTGCTCTGTTTGCTTATAAAATAATACAAACATGATTCTGTCATAGCTAAAATTCATACATGTTCATGTCACATTATGTCATTATAAAACTTTTAAAATAAATTAATATTCATAATGACATTATTTCTTACATGAATATTCATGGAGTTAAGGGTAAATAACTTAAAATGAAACTAACAAAGTAGCAGAATAGTGTAGTAACTCAGTAACCAAGTAGCAGAATAGTGTAGTAACTCAGTAACCAAGTAGCAGAATAGTGTAGTAACTCAGTAACCAAGTAGCAGAATAGTGTAGTAACTCAGTTAGAAAATAAAAGAAGAAAAAATAACTTTGAGAACAGTAGCAGATTACAATATTTCAAAAGTAAACAAGAGTGTTTGAATTCATGAACACAAAATTAATATCTTCTGCTAAAGTGTATCGAAAAAATTGAAAGATACAACGCATGGACTACAAAGAAGTAATACACAAAAAATATCATTTAATCATTGCTTACCCCTTCAGAATTTTCTATATATGCCCTCTCCAACTCATCTTTCCCAGTCACAGGAATGATTGTATATAAAATCTGGTCACATCGGAATAGGGTCTAGAAATATACAAACAAAAGACAAATAACAATGGAAACAGTTATGTTCCCAATGATGTACACGACAGATGTATTTGCAATGTGTTAAACGCTTCATATAATGAATATTCATATAAAGCAATGACTTAACCCTTTACGTCATATGCTATTTTTAGATACAACCTCTTTGAATAAATCTACCGAAAAGGAGCATTAACTAGAGAAAAGGACATTTTTTAGAATTTTGTAGTTAGAAACCATTGTGATAAATAGAGCATTTGCTCCTATAGGAGCAAATGCTCTATTTATCATAATGGTTTCACAAAGTGACTCTTACAGAGTCGTCAATATAAGGGAAAGGGTTAATGTATAATCATAAATAATTAGATAGATTTATACAATAGTTTATTAGCCTCTAGGTGTGTTAGGCCATGGAAAAAACTGTCAAACCACATCTATGTTATTTCTTTGTTAAACAGAGCAGACACTGATCAGACGGCTCCTTCTGGAGTTATCTGATTAAGGTCTACTCTGTTTGCAAAGTGTAAATTCGAGGGTTAAAATGACATACAGCAAAACCTCTCTATAGCGACCACTATATTACACCAAGTATTTCGTGTAAAAAGCAGGTGGCTGCTTAAAACAAGGTGAAAGTAAAACAGAACGCTCCTACAGGAACGTTCTGTTTTACTTTCACCTTCCTTTAAGCAACCACCTGCCCTAAATACCAACTAATAAATATAATTTAGTGGCCGTTGTAGAGAGGGTTTACTGTATATAATATGTTGAAAGGACCATAAAACTGCTTTTGCTATGTTCGCAGACAACAGTCAACATTTACTGACATCATCTCTTTCGTACATAAAAAATAGCAACCATAGCTGAGAAACAGTTTCCTTCAGTATAAATCAGTGTCACCAGTATTAAGAATGAATTCAAGATAATTTATGGAGGCAAAGAGTTGGATCCAAATGTGACAATATTATACAGTAACAATTTCCACCTAAGCTTGATCAAAACATCTTGATACTGTGACTGTGTAGAATACTGTGTAGACACTTACAAACTTCCTTACTACTGAAGCCGATGACAATTTTAACAAATAATGAGTTACCTTTAGCTGGCTTTATCCTGCTAATGATTACTGGTAAATTAAAATGGTCGATAAAGTAATGCAAACAGCTTTGATCAGGACTTGATGTCTCATCAGGAATAGATATTTCCCATTTGGAATACTTACGTAAGAAATAATGTCATTATGAATATCTATTAGCTGAATTTTTATAATGGTGTACAAATACATTGATCAGACATTTATAACAGCTCTTTGATTTGGCTTTACAATGTTTGCAAAGGTGTAAAAAGGAGATTAAAATAAGCGAAAGGGTTAAAATGTCTGTGTTTTGACTGAGTAATAGAGTATAGTTTCTGTTTGACAGTTTCTGGAAATACAGAAGTTTTGGTACTAAATCATTTTGAAAGTGAGAAGTAAAATTAAACTATAAACATTATGATTATCTGTACCTCTATCATTATTTCTTACATGAATATTCATGAGGTTAAGTTTAGTACAATTTTCAATACCTACTGAATATTCATCGACAAAATAGTTATAAAGAAATATGGAAGGTGGAACATTGTAGACATTTTAGAAAGCAAAGAAACGGATCTAGCAAATTCTATAAGCAAACTGAGTAGACCCTGATCAGACGGCTCCTCTAGGAGCCGTCTGATCTGGGTCTGCTCTGTTTGCAAATGCATGAAAAATGTTTATGAGGGAATGGGTTAAGCAGACTAGAGTTTCTGCAAACAACAATTTCTTTTGCAGCAAATAGGATAATGAATACCAGGTATAATAAGTATATAAGATACTTCTAGTATTGTAATTGAGAAACCAGTTGCTACATACCTGCAGAATTTTACATGCACACAGCGCATCAACATCAAAGGCTACTAAAACCAGGACTCTCTGAAAAACGCAAAATGTTTAAACATAGTAAAAACCCTTAATAAATGCAATGATGCAAGATACAAATACAATGACAAAAATATTACCCAAATGTGGTGATATCTTTGCAAACCTTTTGGATCCTGATGAAATTCCTAATAACCCGGTCTAACAAGTGGATCCAAAATAACATTTGATTACATTCATCCACTCGCACTTGTTCTTATATAGACAGTCCATGAAACAGATTAACAATTAATTATACTTAATTTCACGTCAAAAATATTGATGCCGCTCATTTTCACACCTATTTAATTGACTTTTTAATTTGATGTAATTAACCTGATTACTAAATGTCACCTGTTTTATTCCTTAATCTCATCACGAAGTAAATACAGACTGTATTTACTTCGTGATCTCATGCAACATACTTAAAGATGTGCAAACTTTGTCTGAATTCTTCAAGGAGCCTACCGATCAGGATCTTCAATTTTTGCTGCAGTTTATAAACTTTAATTGACGGTCGGGAAAGGGCCGAGTTGACCCGACCACTACGGGCCGAGTTGACCCATCCCAAAACAGGCTGAGTTGACCCGGCCGAGTTGAACCAGGCCGAGTTGACCCGGATTCTTTGACAGTAGGTGTCCAAACAGGTTATGCATCGATCTTTGAAGTTTGACGGCTGGTGTCAAAATGGTTATGCCTCTTTGATAGTTGGTGTCCAAACGGTTTAGGACTCTTTGACGGTTGGTGTCCAAATGGTTAAAATCAAAGTACTGATAGTACTGAAGGGATCTGTGTTTTTGGAAAGAAAACGTGTGTTATTCAGTAGAACCTCTCTAAACCGGACGAATATAAACATTATGACTGGGCATTAAAGACTGCTGTATGCTGACCAACTATACAAAAAGCTCCGGCAGAAGTTTCCGTATCGCTGTCAGCCTGCATCAAGCAGCCACCTGTTTTGAATCCTCGAAAATAATGTTTATTTTCTGTTCGGTCTAGAGAGATTCTACTGTATTTGGGTGTTTGTTCGCGAGTTATTTTTTATGTTCCCAGATGCTGAAATCTTATCTGGTGGTAGCTGGCATTTTGCATGTTTTATGTAAATATTTCAAACCCAATTTCCAAATTTGAAGTATAATTTAGTAAAGGTATAAGTTGAACAGTGTTAAGAAATCTTGATCTTCTGAAAACATTATATATAAATATATTTATATAAATGTATACAAAAATAAGTTTAAAATTAATTAAATATTGGAACCTCGCAAACAATTCATGTAGATAATCAAGAATGGTTGTATAGTTTTACAATCTATAATGGCAATCACCTGAAATTGTTAACAGATTTTGAAATGGGAGAAAAAAAGAGTAAATGTATTTATGATGAAAATTTTATTGTAGACAATGTCAAGAAAAAGTATAAAACAGCAAATAAACATATGTTGCAAGTAAAGCATCTGTTTGAAAGTAATTAAACCAGAGCACAAGCGGGTGCCAACGCTTATCTGTTCCATAACCCTGTAAAGACAAACTGAATGAACTTCAAAATAAACTCAGCTTCAAATTTTGTTGCTTAAATACATTTGTATTAAGTTTCATTTATATCATTTTAATATTTTTCCCAGAAAACCACAGACAAACTAAAAGTTGACCGACTAACAAAGCAATGAACACACGAAGTTCAAGGACCATAACTTTTGAATAAAATGACATATCAAAATCCCCGTAATATATGTGAAAATTCATATTAAGGTTTAACCATGTAAAAAAATTGAAGTAAATATCATTTCAAATGAAAAAGTTATGGCCATCCTCATATTTGCATAGATTTGCATTATTTTTTTAAGTGCAAGGGCCATAACTCCGAAACATCAAATCAAATGATCTTCAGAATCAACTTAGCTTCAGGTCTTGATGCATTAAACATGTTTATGAAGTTTCATTAATACCTGTCAAACAGTTTTGCCAGAAAACAGTGGACAAACTATTTGCATATATTTGCATTTTTTTAAGTAAAAGGGCAATAACTCCGAAACAACATATCAAATAAACCTCAAAATCGACTCAGCATCAGATCATGATATATTAAACATTTTTGTGAAGTTTCATCAATATCTCTCAAACAGTTTCCCAGAAAACAGCCGACAAACTATTTGCATTATCTTTTAAGGACAAGGGCCATAACTCTGAAACGAAAATTCAAATGATCCTCAGAATCAATTCAGTTTCAGATCCTGATGCATTAAATATTTGTGTGAAGTTTCATTAATATCTCTCAAATAGTTTTCCCAGAAAACGGCGGACAAACTATTTGCATATTTTTTAAGGACAAGGGCCATCACTCCGAAACGACAAATAAAATGAACCTCAGAATCAACTCAGCTTCAGATCTTGATGCATTTAACATTTGTGTGAAGTTTCATTAATATATGTCAAATAGTTTTCCCAGAAAACAGCGGACAAACTATTTGCATTATGTTTTAAGTAAAAGGGCCATAACTCCGAAACAACAAATCAAATGAACCTCAGAATCAACTCAGCTTCAGATCTTGATGCATTAAACATTTGTGTGAAGTTTCATTAATATCTCTCAAATAGTTTTCCCAGAAAACAACGGACAAACTATTTGCATATTTTTTTAAGGACAAGGGCCATAACTCTGAAATGAAAAATCAAATGAACCTCAGAATCAACTCAGCTTCAGATCTTGATGCATTAAACATTTGTGTGAAGTTTCATTAATATCTGTCAAATAGTTTTCCCAGAACACAGCAGACAAACTATTTTTTAATGTATTTGCATTATTTTTTAAGTAAAAGGGCCATAACTCCAAAACGACAAATCAAATGAACCTAAGAATCTACTCAGCTTCAGATCCTTGATGCATTAAATATTTGTGTGAAGTTTCATTAATATCTCTCAAATAGTTTTCCCAGAAAACAGCGGACAAACTATTTGCATATTTTTTAAAGACAGGGGCCATAACTCTGAAATGAAAAATAAAATGAACCTCAGAATCAACTCAGCTACAGATCTTGATGCATTTAACATTTGTGTGAAGTTTCATTAATATCTGTCAAATAGTTTTCCCAGAAAACAGCGGACAAACAAAATGTTGACGGACGAACGAACGGACGGACGGACAGGGCCACGACAATATACGACCACCTTTATTAGGTGGGCGTATAAAAAAGCTTTGTTTATTAAAACAAGCCAATTTTTGACAAAAATAACAAAAGGCAATAACTCCAAAGACACTGAAGACAGAGTTATGGACATTGTGCACTGCACTTGTGGTCAATGTGTGGTCTATCTGTATGTGAAGTTTGAAGTCAATAGCTTTTATACTTTGAAAGTTATGATCCGGACAAGCCAGATTTTAAAAAAAACAAAACAAAGGGCAATAACTCCAAAAATACTGAAGACAGAGCTACTAACCGTGTGCACTGTACTTTTGGTGAATGTGATCTATCTCAATATGAAGTTTGAAGTCAATAGCTTTTATATGTTTGAAGCTATGAGTCGGACAAACCAGATTTTCACTAGAATAACAAAGGGCAATAACTCCTGAAATAATGAAGACAGAGTTATGGACCTTGTGCAAAGCATTTGTGGTCAATGTGTTCTATCTGTACATGACGTTTGAAGTCAATAGCTTTTACACTTTGAAAGTTATGATCCGGACAAGCTAAATTTTGAGAAAAATAAACAAGGGCAATAACTCCAGAAGTACTGAAAACAGAGTTACGAACATTGTGCAATGCATTTGCAGTCCATGTGATCTATCTGTATATGAAGTTTGAAGTCAATAGCTTTTATACTTTGGAAGTTATGATCTGGACGAATGGACGGACTGACAGACGGGCGGATAGATGAACAGACGGATGGACATGGTTACTCCAGTAAACCCCCCAAAACTTTGTTTGTGGGGATATAAAATACAATGTTCATTATTTTGTAGATTTTTAACCATTAAGATAAATAGAGCATTTGCTCCTTTGGAGCAAATGCTCTATTTATCACAATGGTTTAAAAAAGTGACTTTAACATACTTGTATGCGATGGCAATCTGTCCTAGGAGAATCGGCAATTGTCCTGAATCGCAATTAAATATATTATTTCATGAGCGAACAGAGTAGATCCTGATCTGGACCTACTCTGTTAACAGTTTGCAAAGCCTTAGCCTTATGGAGGAAAGGGTTTACCAAATGCCTTTTCACTTTTGCGAACAGAGTAGATCCTGATCAGACGGCTCCTATAGTTGTTGTCTGATCAGGGTCTGCTCTTCTTTACTTGACCTGACTGTCAGACATGATATAGATATGATTCTATAGTTCTTTTCAGAGTAAAAAATTCCTTAGAAGGTTTATATTAACATTCAGCTTATATAAATATTCATGATACATCAATATTTCTTAAATGAATAATGAACCGGGAAAGGGTTTAGATATAATATACATGTAGATCTATACGGTTATAGTTTCTGCCATGGCAAAATATTCCAGTGTCCATGTGCTTTTACAAAAATTAACCTAATTAATATTCATAATCATGATGATGTCATACTTTCTTACATATAAATTAATATTAATATTCATGGAATAAAGTCTTTATTGACATAAAGTATTGAACATTGTCAGATAAATTATGTCTCTAAACCCATTGCTACATGAAATAATGACAATATGAACATTGATTGTAATATTATTCTTGATATAACGTTTAACAGGAATTTTGGTAATGGCAGAAACTTTAATCTATACATTATTCTATTAGCAAAAAGAGCAGACCCAATCAAACGGCTCCTAGTCTCCCACATCTGTCTGCTATGGGTATACTCTTTTTGCAAAGATATTCAGCTCTTATATATATATATATATATATATATATCACCA
The DNA here is from genome assembly GCA_963576725.1 of Azorinus chamasolen. Lineage (NCBI taxonomy): Eukaryota > Metazoa > Mollusca > Bivalvia > Cardiida > Solecurtidae > Azorinus > Azorinus chamasolen. The sequence goes on from OY755240.1 coordinate 9,540,629, forward strand.
TCTGGGTGTTGTCAGTCTAGTTCCTTATATACCACTCATACTGTGTTAACCCCTTACTCCATAAATGCGCCTTTCTACACCTTTGCAAATAGGGTAGACCCACATCAGACAGTTCTTATACAGAGCTCCAAATAAGATGCCTTTACATTTTCAAGAATAGCTCCTTTATTTATCCACCAATTAAACCTTATATACTGTGACCACTCTTCAGTAATTTTCTAGACGAGACGATTGGTCACAGTGTAGGGTTTGGTGGTGAAATGACGATTTTAGTATTTGGGAACACACCCTTATCTGTACCTCTGCCTATATGAGTCATCTGATCAGGGCATGTTCTATTTGCTTCTGAAATAACATACATTTAGCTCTACAGTTTCTGCTGTGGCCAAAAAACCCTGTTTTAAAAATGCTGTTGCAAAATTTTAAAACTCAACCCATTTATATTCATGTCATATGATAATTTCTTACCATGAATATTCATGGAGTAAAGGCTAAACTGCTATGATCAAGTTTTGATCACTGTGACCATGGCATGACAACTCTGCATGGTTTTACAAACTGAGCATCATCTACAGGGTCGACAAACAAATACTGATTGCTTGTATCCCAAGTAGTTCATTAGGTTCATTCTGAGACATGTTGGTTGCTCATTTTACAAAACGTTGGGATAGCTTCTGATAGTCCTTTCTGCTTTTTAATATGTCCAAGTTGTTGACAAACATCATGCTTCAGAGTCCTGCCCATCTCTCTCAGCATGCCAACATATTCTATTTAATTATCCGTTTAGAATTACCATCATACTGTCTTTGACTAAATTGTTTTGCAATAAACTGGTACATGTGAAAAAGTTGTGACTCGACTGGGACTTGAATCCAGGGCCTGTGGCTTACCATGCTAACACTCTACTGACTGCGCTATCAAGTCACACAGTCTAAAGCTTTTCAATGTTCCGACAATCTTTAACCAACTACTGTTCCATCTGGAGATCAGCAAACACTGGCTGCTAGTATCTAAAGTAGTTCAGTAGATTTTAACAATTCGTATATCACAAAGTCAGCACCAGCTGATCAAGCTTTTCATACTTAGATCAGTATTGGGAAATCTTGTTTGGATGTTGATAAAAATGTTTCATTGATTTGGTCTTGCTTTGTGGCGACAATTACTGTGTTTCGACATTGAAAGCTCTTTGTCAATAAAGCAATATTATTCTCCATTTCTGTGGCATTTAAAGCATAGTGGGCTTTGTTAGAAAACTGGCGTGTCAGGTCCCTTGTTGTTTGGAATCTTGTCGAAATTACTGTCCCCTGCAAATAAAATTAATGTTTATGATTAAAATGTATTTCTGGAAATATTTCTTAATCCCCTACACCATAAATATTCATATAACAAATAAATAGGGGTTATTACGCAGGTGACTAGGGCCGCAACAAACAAATAGCGGTTATTACGCAGGTGACTAAAGCTGCAGCGTGATATATTGGCCCGCCACCTTGCAATTGGCCCGAGGGCTTAGCCCGAGTTACTATATCAAGGTAAGGGACTATATCACTCTGCGGCCCTATAGTCACCTGTGTAATAACCTGTTTATTACATTTATGGGTCAAATTGGATCTCCATGTACTAGGTGCAATAGATTCTCAAAGGATTGAAAGAATCAGCACTATCAAGTCACACAGTCATTAGATGACGTCATTATGACGGGTTCATATTATTCAAAACTTGGCGTTGGAAAGAGCGGACAGAGTGCTCTTTTTATTCACCGGTACGTGCACATGTATTGGGCATGTAAATTTGAATCGAATCGGGTGAGGATTGTCTTTGTAAAAGCCATGGTTTGGGGACTATTCGGTATACTGTGTACGAGAACTTTGATAACATTTGCATCATCGGAGCAAAATTAGACCTTCATCGCATATCAGGGTTCTGTTGATATAGATTTAGAATGATTACCTTGGCAGCGGGCACAATATCTGTTATTGGTCCGTTGCTAGGTCTGTATTGGTCTGCTCAGACCACACAACTCTATTTTTTTAAATGATATTGGATCATTTATAACGTAAAAATGTTACTATTTATAATAACAAATGTAATAATTACATTTATAGTTGATATTAACTGAATATTTATAATGACACTACAGACAATTCTGTTTTAAACATGCTAGAAACTGTATTATCATCTTAATTATTTCATAACTTAAGCAAACATAGCAGACCCTGATCTGAGAGCTCTTATATTGATATAGATACTATATCTGATATGGATATATATGCTCTTTGCAAAGGCATTAACCCGTTTCCTTATATAATGTGTCTTCACGCATATGCAAACAGAGTAGACCCAGATCAGATGGCTCCTATAGGAGCCGTCTGATCAGGGTCTGCTGTGTTTGCTAATGGAATTTTGTAGACCTTTTCCTTTACTTTCCAAAATGGCTACAATGTTCAACCTTCCATATTTCATATAACTATTTTGTTCATGAATATTCAGTATAGGTATTTAAATTTGAAATAAACATAGAACAGGGAAAGGGTTAAGAGGCCTGTTGATTGAGTAAATGACTATAAAACATTTTATATTTAAAATTGTACACATCATTCACCTTTTTTTTCACAAGCCTAAACGCATATAAATGATACTAAAGCACCTGGCTGGTCAGAATGTCTAACTTTCTCAGTGTGTATTACCAGGATAACAACAATATAGGAAGGCCTTGTACAAATTTTCTTCAGATTTCACTATATGTCCATAAATTAACCCTTTCTCTGTTTAAATATTCATTTAAGGGTTAATGACATCATTGGTATCATATTATTGGATAATAGAACCATAGAATTTGATCTATATAACACAATATTATTATAAGCAAACTGAGCAGACCCTGATCAGACAGCTCCAATTGCAATGCTTACTTTCACTACCATGAGAAATTAGTGCAAAACCATTATAACAATGTCTACGAGTAGATCCACGAAAATTACCATTGTACAGTATAAAACCTCTTTAAATTGACCACCAATTTGGCAAAGCATGTCTAATTATGCCTAAAAGTCAGGTGGTAATTACTTGCAGGTATGATAAGTTTAATTCTTTATGCCTTTGCAAACAGAGTAGACCCAGATCAGATTGCCCCTGCAGAAGATACTGTTCATATTTTTGTTTGCCTTGTGATGATAATACATATTATTTCTAAGGTCTAAAACCCCCAAGAAGAATGCCGGCCCTTATAAGTTGAAAAAGTACTGAGACGAGTTTTATTTGTTATTATAACAAATAAAACTGTCATCCCTGTAAGTTTTCAAAACTGGTGCGAAAAATTTACGGGTATAGATTTAATCCAATTCTGTGTTCCGTAATAACAATTTATAATGATGATCTGTATCCACCTTATAAGTTCATTTTATTGCTTGATTGACAGGGAAAATGTAAATTTGATAACAAAAACTCATGAAAATAAATAGGTACCGAATCGTCTAGGGTAAATTTTTGGGAGGGGCCGAGTTGACCATGGTGTCGAATCGTTTTGGGGCCGAATTGTCTAGGGACCCGGTTAGTTTGGTGCCGAGTCGTTCAGAAACCTGTTGTGCGTCTACTTTGTTTGCAAAGGCGTAAAAAGGCATATTTATGGAGGAAGGGGTTTAACTTAAAGTATCAGGGATGAATAAGTTAAAAACTTAATAGCGCAGGTGCTGCAGATATTCTTTCACAGCATTGTAATAACTTGGAAGATTCAAGATAATAAATCGTGTTCACGAAAGTCATAGCAGAACTATAAATAGAAGACAATGATAACCTAAGCGTTAATGTTTGTATGTATATGTACTTACGATTTTCAAGCTCATCCAAAATGCGTGTCTGGTAAACAAATTCTGCGTAAAGTTTTCATTCTCCTACTCGATTTGCAAACTCCTCACAGTGATCTCCCTTGTCACCACGCCTGCGGTCTATTAGGGGAGATAACTGCGTTGGAGGTTGCGTTTCCCTATGGCGTAAAGTCACGTGATATTCAAAATGGCGGCGATCAATTAATCAAAAATTGATTCGTGTATAAGTGAGCATAAATACCCCAATATTATTAATATCGCCTCATTTTAAAAATATTCGTCATATTTGTTGAAAAAATGATCAAATACAGTAACTGCTTGTCTTAAAAAACGGTCCACGATAGTACTTTTTGTAATAAGTTCAGCTGATTACCTAACTACATTACACATCTGAGTAAATCGTTTCGTGAGGACCGGCTGATTTGCTCTCGCCGTTTCGGTAGATTTGGTATCTGTGTTAACACACAGATCCCCAAAAAAATGCATCTTTGACAGTTGGTGTGCAAATGATTCTGCACGTGACCGAACGTCTATGCATCTTGATCATGCCAAAATGACTACATGTGCATCTTTACTTGACGGTAGGATTAGAAAACGGGCCACGGCGCACTTCAGTCTAAGTCACCACAAGGGGGTTCAACTTTGACTCAATGGAAGATAGAGGACTGGGAAAATGATAGAGGGGATAATTCAACAAATCTGCATGGTGTCAAAAACAAGTCTCGATTCACCTTAAATTTTACACAGAAAATATATGATTTTACCTGATGTTGTATGACATCATAGAAGTCCTTTTTAAAATCTTTCACAAACATCTCGCAAATCCGAAATCATTTATTGTGATATTATTTTGTTGTTTTGATTCTGGCGCGACTAAACAGGAAACGGAACAAATGATATTATCAATGAAACAAGGAAATTGATTGGATACTGTTGTGGGTTTCCCAAAGCACAATCCAATCAAACTCTATGTTGTATTAGGCCGAATATCTAAATATAGACGTGATATCAACGCGGCTGCGTAGTGACTGTCAACTTCCGGCAAGTTTTGTTTTGCAGAGTCACAAGAAAATCTGTTTATTTTTGTACACAGTAAATTTTAACGAACGCTGTAATCATGGTAAGTGCGAGAATCAACAGAAAACAATAAGCATCCATTATATATCAAATATGTTATTCCGTGTTGGCCAGGAGAAGGTATTTCGTTGTTATTTAGCAGAAACCATCGTCTGTCAAACGCAATTACGGTGGGTGGGGTTGATGGTATTGGTCTTGTACGGGTGCATTATTTACTCCTAAGACGGAATAGAAATCAGCATGTTATTTTATAACACTGCTAATAGATCATGTTTTGGGATTCAACTGAGATAAAAGCTGTAAAAGAAGGGATTGGCAGCAGATTTTGATAAGCCATGTGCCATGAGGTAATAAATCCATTGAGTCTACTTGGGTACTTTAGTCTGAGTTCGTTCTGGTTGGTCAGAACAAACAAATGCTTGAATGATATGCGGCTCAAGCAATACACTTTATAAGCTCGGGTTCAACACATTTGTGTGACTTGGTATGTGAATCATGTGGTTATAAGTAAAAATGAACTGGGTGCTGGTGAATTCGACTAATGACCAACTCTCCTTCAATTACATATATATAGTAACTCAAATGGTGAATTAACCTAGAAAAGCAATTATATAGCGATTGTATTTCACACCTTATATTACAGGTAGATCTACCAGTAATTAACATGCCAATGAAATAAAGCTGTTTGTAACTTTAACAACTTGCCTTGCTATTTTCTTATCCAGATTTTTTTTTAATTAAACCGAAAGATCAGTCATCATCATCATCCTGTTTAGATTTCCCAGCCCTTTTATTATTCCTTTTACAAGGGTGAGGCCTGGCTGTCTGGTCGAGAGTGAATTCTCCCTCTCCATGCCTGGCGGTCCTGTGGATTGGTACCACCCATTCCTAGCGATTCACGGTCCCGATTCACTAGGTCATCCCAGGACAGCTTTGGTCTGCCTGGGGCTCGATGTCCAATGACATTCAGAGTATGGACCTGTGATAACCACCCTGTACTGCGCTCTACATGGCCTAGCCATCTCAGCCTACCTGTCTGGAGAATATCAGTAATGTTTCTGATGTTAAGCTGAGAGAGAGACTCAAAGGGAACGTTACGTAGCAGTTTTCTAAGAGTGGTAGCTGTTACTGCCCATGTTTCAGAGCTCTATAGAGCAACACTGGTCGTATGTAGGTTGAGTAGAGGCGACCCCTGGTTGTGATTGGCAGATGTTTACTTGTCAAGATGGGGAGAAGCTCTCAGAACTTATTCCAAGCAGAATTGCATCGTGTTACTGCTGCAAGTTCACAGCCATCTCCAGTCGCCAAGGTAACAGAAGTCATTTACAACTTCAAGCCTGTCCTTGCCAACTATTACCTCTGTCACAGGCCTACCATCAACAGGTCAAGCAAGTCCATTGCAGCGTGGGCACTTGTAGCTTGGGTCAGGTTTGAGAGGACCCTTGATTCCACTACATTTCTTGTGGACCCAACAGCTGATGCAGAAGATGGAGTTCCAGTGTAGTCCCTAATCAAAGATACTACACAGATCATTTGACAAAATCAATCAACTTTTGTTCATTATTTCATTCTGAATCATTTAAACATTTGCACAAAGTAAACAACTATTAATGCCCCCTCCCCTCACAATTGTGTGCTTTCAAATGCATATGATGATCAGGGGCTACACTCAAAGTTCAATCTTGGTCAACACTACCTGAAAACACGTTTTGTTACGTTATTGATTCCTTGCAATAGGTGTGAAATACAATCACTATATAATTGCTTTCTAGGCGAATTCACCATTCGGGTTACTATATATCTAATTGTAGGCGAGTTGGTCATTAGGCGAATTCACTGAACTAAGTTTTACTTCCAATGGAGATTTATCCGGACACCGTTGTTTTGTAAATTGTAGTCAAAGCATAACTGACTGACATAAAGTACTGTGAATTACACCTTGATTGACTTTGATGGGATTTAGTCTTTATCAAATCATCATGAGATGAATATTTTATGTGTAAATAATCCATTAACTCAGAGCAATTGATTATTACCTGGATAATGGCTCTGAGTTAATGGATTATTTACACATAAAATGGACAATCCAGAGCAAGAGAACAATCTTCATTGAGATGAATATTGATCAATATTCATGTAACGAATAATGATATCATGAATATTAAGCTATCTGTCTAGTATCTATCCTTTCATAATGCCAAACTCTGCTTCCGCGTATTACTGGCATGAAATGTGCAGGCCGTGCAAGAATAAAAGCTATAAAAATTGTGAAAGGGAGACTTCAAAAGTGGGATAGAGAGAAAGAGTATAGTGAGATAGGTGTTAAAACAAGGTGAGGATTAAAATCAGATAAAACTTACGATTCCAGACCTTCAGGGGCAGTTTGAAATAAAAGAGGGCAGTAACAGTGATTTGAACCCCTCTAGGTCTGGCTGCATTACTGCAGATGCTGGCAAGCTGTTCCTCATGACCACTGTACAAGGGAAAAATGAATACTTAAAGTAGTTTACAGAGGTATGTATCTGTCGAAAAGATAAGGGATGCATATGGCGAGTCATTCTCACAGGTCTTAGGAGATACGATGGTAATGGGACGGCGACTAGACCATGAACGATCTTATAAAACATGATGACCAGTCCTGTGTCACGTCTGTCGAGGGACTGCTGAAGTTAATTAATAATCAGACATCCTTTATTTCTTACATGATGTATAGGGTTTAAAACTTTAACCAAGGTCAAGGAAAGTGTTATTCGTGACATGCTGTTTGGTGACGATTGTACTTATATGCTACCACTGAGTCAGACATGCAACACAATGTCAACAAGTTCTCTAGGGCATGTGATAACTAAGTGGACTGCAGGATTGCGAAAACCAGTGCAGCATTTGGAAGGCTAAAAAGCAATGTTTGGAGTCGTTGAGGCATCAATCTGGAAACGAAGCTGTGATGTGTCTACAGGGCAGTCCAAGTCGTGATCACAACCCTACTGTCTGCTTGTGAAGCCTGGAATGAGCCTGGAAGTCTACGCCTGTCATGCCAAGAGACAGAATCACTTTCACATGATCTATTTTCGCAAACTTATGAATATCTGATGGCAAGACAAAATACCAGACATAGAGGTTCTATTTGGTTTTAAATTGCCCTCCATAAATATCTACCTTCAATGCTCTTAAGTTCGTTGGACTGGTCACGTTTGCAGAATGCCTGATACAAGAATATCCCTAAACAACTTCTGTTTGGAGAGTTGGCTTGCAGAATTAGGTCAGTAGGTGGGGCAGGCATCATAAACATTTTAAGGACTGCCTCAAAACCAACCTGAAGACACTTGACATCAGAACAGAATCCTGGGAAGACCTGGCAAAAAGCCACACTGCTTGGCGAGCAGCCATCACTGTTGGGTCAAAAGCAGTAGAGAACACACAGATAGAGGAGTGCAAGAGGAAAAGTGCTCTTGGGAAATAAGGGTGGCAAGCACCTCCACTTCAGACACAACAACTGATTTCAAGTGTCCTACATGTGGCAGATACTTCCAAGCAAGGAAGGAGGAACATCATCATAGGGTTAAATATTTATAATGGCGTATGAAATTAGAATGTGAAATGTTTTGGCCTTTCATAAGCAGACAAAGCAGATACTGATCAGACGGCTTAAAGCAGATCCTGATCAGACGTCTCAAGCTGTCTTATCTGGGTCTACTTTATTTAATCAATGGAGTTAGTAAAGTGTTAAATAGTTAACTGGATGTCATACTTATAGTTTCAGTTTGGTCGAATGTTTCCTGATATGCAACCAGGGCGCAATTTCCATGTGTTCAGTGAGACATACAGATGCTACTCTGTGACTATGCTTGGAGACAGAGATGACGTTGAGAGAGGAGGAAAAAGTAAGGCACAAAATGAGAATGGATGTATTTTAGCTGTGCAAACAATATAGACTCAGACAAGCTTCTTTTATTGAGATGCAACGTGCGATCAGGGTCTACAATGTTTGATACACATATTGTATATTTTCTTCATGATATTCACATGTCAAACTAATTTTAATCTTCATTCAACCTGACTCGCATTTGCAAATAGCTTGGATCCAGATAACTTAGATCCAACCTGTTTGACACTAGGTCAATATTTTCTCTTAATTAACCCTTTCCTCCATAAATACGCCTTTTTACGCCTCTGTAATAACCACTTCTTGAAACCATTGTGATAAATAGAGCATATGCTCCTATATTTATCACAATGGTTTCAAACTACAAAATTCTAGAAAAAAATCCTTTTCTCTAGTTAATGCTCCTTTTCGGTAGATTCATTGTAAGAGGTTGGATCTAAAAATAGCCTATGGAGGAAAGGGTTAAACATGATTTAATTGTAAGTAGTCAAAGTTATACCAGATCCAAATTTTAGCGGACATTATTTTTTCACAGCTGGATAAGGGTTAGGCTAACAGAATCATATACATGTACATGTAAATGTCTTTTCACACATTTACAAACAAAGAAGACCCAGATTAGATCATGGCTTCTGTAGGAGCCATCTGAACTAGGTCTGTTTGTTTGCAGATGGATTTTGATAGATCTGTAAGACTGTTTCTTTACTTTCTAAAATGGCTACAATGTTCCACCTTCTATATTTCATTGTAACTATTTTGTCCATGAATATTCAGTAGGTATTAAAATTTGGAATAAATATAGAACAGGGAAAGGGTTAAAGGTCTCACTCTGTAGCAGGTACCTATGTCTACAATAGTAGTATCAGTATGCATTGTAATTATATAAGACACAGTCATTGTTTTATCAACTGTTTACCTTTATGTGTTTTTTCATACAGGTTGGACCCAAATCAGACTGCTCCTGTAGGAGTCATCTGATCTGTTTGCTTATGGAACTTTATTGATTTAACATACAGTTTCTGTAATGGCTGACATTTCCTATGTTCTCATGCTATTATAAAAATTTTCCTTTAACCCTTTCCCTTATATTGACGATTTTGACGACTCTGTAAAGGTCACTTTGTGAAACCATTGTGATAAATAGAGCATTTGCTCCTATAGGAGCAAATGCTCTATTAATCACAATGGTTTCAAACTACAAAATTCTAAAATGTTCCTTTTCTCAAGTTAATGCTCCTTTTCGGTAGATTTATTCAAAGAGGTTGTATCTAAAAATAGCCTATGAGGTAATGGGTTTAGTAATGTACATGTTATCCTCAATAGGCTATTTTTAGATCCAACCACTTTGAATAAATCTGCCGAAAAGGAGCATTAAGTAACAAGAGAAAAGGAAAAATTAAAAAAATTTGTAGTTTGAAAGCATTGTGTTAAAATGCTCTATTTATCACAATGGTTTCATATAGTGACTTTTATAGAGGCGTAGAAAGGCATATTTATGGAGGAAAGGGTTCAACAGGTCTTTTTCACTTTACATGCAGTTTGCATCTGCACACTTATTCATTTGTCAGTTTATCTTAGAAAATGTTGTGTCAATTTATACAGTAAAACCTCTCTATAACGGCCACTAAATTACATAAAATATTTTGTTTTAAAGGCAGGTGGCTGCTTAAAGTAAGGTGAAAGTAAAACAGAATGCTTCTATAGGAGCGTTCTGTTTTACTTTCACCTTGCTTTAAGCAGCCACCTGCCCTAAATACCAACTAATTAACACAATTTAGTGGTCATTATAGAGAGGTTTTACTATAGTATCTTTTGGATTTCTGGATGTAAACAATGCCAGCATAATGTTCAAATTCCAAAATCTTCATCTCTCCGCCCAGACCCTATGTTGTGACCATTGTTTAGAAATATCTGGAAGGGAAGATTGTAAGAGTGATCACAACGTACTGTCTGGTGCAGAAATAAAGGAGCTATTCTTATCTTGGCATATGCAATGCATTTTATTTTAGGGAATGTCCTATGGAAGCTTTCTGCATAACTCCTGTCCTGCATGAAGCTAGTACTTGTCTCAATGACCCAGAATTAGACCTCCATTGTTATTATAGAGAGGTTTTACTGTAACAATAAATGTTGTCATTTTCTTTGTTTTCAGTTATCATGCCTCCTTCAGCGTTGGATAAACTGAGTAAGTATGTCTGTCTACCCTACTACAGTCTATGTGGTGATGCTATATGGTACAGATGTTGACCTGTACATGTATTTGTGTGTGTAGTCTACGATCTAGGTGGTGATGCTATCTGTATTACAGATGTTGACTGGTATTTGCAAACAGTTTAGATCCAACCTAGGAAGATTATGTCATTAAAATTTCAAGATTCAAATTAATATCAATACCCTACTTATTTGGCTAAACTAGAAATTAAGGAACAATTAGATTCAGAGGGTCTTCGTTCTACAGAGGTTTTCTGATATAAACTCAGTTGGACAGCATTTTTAAAAAAATTACAGACTTGATCAGACCAGTTTTAGAATGCTGCTTTTATTTAGATCTTGTTTTGCTTGCAATGATAATGGATATACAGTAAAACCCTGCTATTGCGACCGCTTAATGAATAAACATGTGTGACTTTATAAGCAGGTGGTTGCTTAATGCAGGGCAAAAGTAATGCAGAAAGCTCCTCTAGGAGCTTTCTGCATTACTTTAGTCCTGCATTAAGCTACCACCTGCATCTAGCACCCAGAATTATACCTCTTTTAGGTGGTCACATTAGCAGGGTTTTACTATATATACTTTACTTTCAGACAAACAACAGTGTATGCCCTTGTTAAACATTTTTGAAATATAGCAATTGATCAGGGTGTACACTGTTTGCACCTTTTCCTGTAACACCAACTGTCAGTTTATCATTATTAAGAACAGGAGGTTTCATACTTAATTACTTATTTGATGTCTTAGCAAGCGATGTAGACCCAGACCAACTGCCTCACTGAATATTCATTGGTTTAGGATCTACTCTTAGTTCAATTTAGGCTTTCTGCATGACTTTCACCCTGCGTTAAGCTGCCACCTGTCTCCAAGACCAATATTTATACATGTACTAAATTTAACATCCGGTTTAGAGGGTTTTTACTGTACTATCAAGGTAGGACTTGGCGGAAAAATAAGATACATGGAGAGAAGAAAACACGTCTTATCTTTAGTACTGTATTTTTATTTTCACAGCTCGGTTGCACATACAGTACCCAATGTTATTCAAACTCACAAACAGAAAACAGAAGAGAGAGTCACATTGTGGAGTGTTAGAGTTTGTAGCTGATGAGGGAAGAATCTACATACCATACTGGGTAAATAAACTGAAGCATTAGTCTGCATTCAAACTGTAAATTGTCCGAACCACCTGACAGACAAGCTGACTCCAGTATACCCCATCAAACTTTGTTTGCAGGGGTATAATTATGCTATGGGTGGTCACCTGGGACCAGCCTTACATAAGATTGTAAGACAGAAATTATTATGTTCTATCATAGCATGATCGCGACTGGAAGTTGGAATCACCACATGTTAGAACTTGTGATAGTTTTTGGTCATACAAAGTTAGCCTTAATGCAGATACTAGAGTGTGCTATTATTTTTACTATCTAGGCATTACTAATAATTATAAAAGTTCTTTAGTAAGTCATGCCCCTACAGTCAACCTTTCCTTTACCGTATCTATCAATCAACTTTTTACAAATATATTGATATATCTTGTCCAGTCAAGAAGGAATATTACAAAATAAATCTCGAACGTCAGTCTGTTAGAAGCATTTTGTGTTTTGATACAGTACAATCTATCTAGCAGTCAACACTTAACAATTATATTGATAATTATTGTTCAATCAAGAAGGAGTGTTATAAAATAAATCTCAAATGTCAGTCTTTTACAGTAAAACCTCTCTTATAACGGCAATAAAATTACATCAAGTATTTTATGTCAAACGCAGGTAGCCGCTTAAAGCAAGGTGAAAGTTAAACAGAACGCTCCTATAGGAGCATTCTGTTTTACTTTCACCTTGCTTTAAGGAGCCACCTGCCCTAAATAGCAACTAATTAACACAATTTAGCGGCCGTTATAGAGAGGTTTTACTGTAGAAGCATTTTATGTTTTGCTACAGTACAATGCTCCAGTCATGTTGATACTCTCTGGAGGAATTCTAATGAGTCCAAACAAGATCTGGGTCCAAACACTGACTCAACTAAAAGTTTTATAAGCATGGACCCAGGCCTCGCTGAGAAATAAGAGAGCTAACTCCTTCAATAGATACATGTATTATACTATATCATACATACACTTGGACAGATGATGAAGAACCTGCTCCTACAGGAAGGAGATCTTATACAGCTGGAGAACGTGTCCCTGCCAATAGCCACCTTTGCCAAGTTTGAGCCTCAGCATACAGACTTCTTAGACATATCAAACCCAAAGGCAGTGTATCCTTCATGTTGCAAGTTTTGCTTGCTCGGCAAATTCTCTATGGCAGAAATGGATTATTTAATAATTTTGATAACAATAAAATTCGCGATTCTCCATTTCTTAACCCATTACATCATATAAAAACACCTTTTCACATCTTTGCAAACAGAGTACACTGAGATCAGACAGCTCCTGTAGGAGCCATCTGATTAGGGCCTTCTGTGTTTGCTCATGAAATAATATAGATCTGATCTTACAGTTCCTGTTTAAGCCAAAAATTGCCTGTTAAATATTTACCTTATAAAAATTACATTCATGAATATTCATGAAGTGATCAATTTATATTACAAAAATATTGATTAGGGAAAAGATTAACTCTTTCCTTCATATAAACGTGTTTTCATGCATTTGCAAACTAAACAGAGAAGACCCAGATCAGACGGCTCCTATAGGAGCCGTCAGATCAGGGTCTGCTCTGTTTGCTAATGGAATTTCAAAGATCGGTTTCTTTACTTTCTAAAATGGCTACAATTTGCCACCTTTGATATTTTGTTATAACTATTTTGTCCATGAATATTCAGTAGGTATTGACATTTGAGGGTTAAAACAGTCGGAGTTTCCAACAATGTGTAAGCAAATGAGATACTGAGTTACTTTAAGTGGATCCAAACTAACTACAAAGGTGATCTGGGTCTACTCTGTTTGCAAAGGCATAGAATTTATGGAGTAAAGGGTTAATATGCCATTATGTCAGTAGCGGGGGAATGTTTACATATTAGTAATTTCTAAGAGTACAGAATGACCTTGTTTAACCCTTTCCCAGTTCTATGTTTATTACAAATTTCAATAACTAATGAATATTCATGGACATAATATGGAAGGTGGAACATTGTAGCCATTTTAGGAAGTATAGAAACAGATCTATCTAATTCCATTACCAAACAGAGCAGACCCTGATCAGACGGCTCCTATAGGATCTGGGTGTGCTCTGTTTGCAAACACGTGAAAACACTTTTATATGAGGGAAAGGGTTAATGTTATAACAGCATGTTTAGATTGAAGTGATTTGTCCTTAATTCTCAAACAGACTGGAAAACGCACTAAGAAGTTTTGCCTGCCTAACGAAAGAAGATCTCATAGAATACAAGTACAATGATAAGGTATGTGTCTTTTAAAGAACTAACACATTATTGCTGCCTCCCAAAAATCATAATTGTGTCTCAAGAATATACAAGCAAAGAAATATTTTAAACTTGAGTCTAAAACTTAAGTGTTTATCAATAAGTCCTTGTATTTCCTTTGTATATATAGATCCTCTGTAGTGCATCACAGTCCCAGAATTTTTTATGATCTTGATCTGCTCCTATGGAATCAGATCAATAGTGGCAATTAATCAAGCTTGATGTAATCAATGCAATACCAGATAAAGGTAGAGGTGTCAAATTATAAACAGAAAAACTTTTCAATTTCTTACTACCACATGTAGGATAAAGAAAACTTTGGAGAGCAATTCAGATAACTTGAGTATTTCAGATACAAAATTGTTTTTCCACCAAAGGTAAGTTGTGACTTTTAATTTGAATAATAACATGTAGATGAATCTAAAAAGTTATATGGTGGAGAAATGAAAAAATAGCAGTTAATAGCAACTTTCATAGAAGCCTAACATAGAACCTTTGACTGTTCTAACTGGTAATTACCAGTTACCAAGAAGACCAGTTACAAACACTGGCAGAAGACAGTAGATAGTGAACACTGGCAGAAGACAGTAGATAGTGAACACTGGCAGGAGACAGTAGATAGTGAACACTGGCAGAAGACAGTAGATAGTGAACACTGGCAGAAGACAGTAGATAGTGAACACTGACAGAAGACAGTAGATAGTGAACACTGGCAGAAGACAGTAGATAGTGAACACTGGCAGAAGACAGTAGATAGTGAACACTGACAGGAGACAGTAGATAGTGAACACTGGCAGGAGACAGTAGATAGTGAACACTGGCAGAAGACAGTAGATAGTGAACACTGGCAGGAGGCAGTAGATAGTGAACACTGACAGTAGACAGTAGATAGTAAACACTGGCAGAAGACAGTAGATAGTGAACACTGACAGGAGACAGTAGATAGTGAACACTGACAGTAGATGGTGAACACTGGCAGAAGACAGTAGATAGTGAACACTGGCAGGAGACAGTAGATAGTGAACACTGACAGGAGACTGTAGATAGTGAACACTGACAGGAGACAGTAGATAGTGAACACTGACAGGAGACTGTAGATAGTGAACACTAGCAGTAGATAGTGAACACTGGCAGGAGACAGTTGATAGTGAACACTGACAGGAGACTGTAGATAGTGAACACTGGCAGTAGATAGTGAACACTGGCAGGAGACAGTAGATAGTGAACACTGACAGGAGACAGTAGATAGTGAACACTGGCAGTAGACAGTAGATAGTGAACACTGACATGAGACAGTAGATAGTGAACACTAGCAGGAGACAGTAGATAGTGAACACTGATAGGAGACAGTAGATAGTGAACACTGGCAGGAGACAGTAGATAGTGAACACTGGCAGAAGACAGTAGATAGTGAACACTGGCAGGAGGCAGTAGATAGTGAACACTGACAGTAGACAGTAGATAGTAAACACTGGCAGAAGACAGTAGATAGTGAACACTGACAGGAGACAGTAGATAGTGAACACTGACAGTAGATGGTGAACACTGGCAGAAGACAGTAGATAGTGAACACTGGCAGGAGACAGTAGATAGTGAACACTGACAGGAGACTGTAGATAGTGAACACTGACAGGAGACAGTAGATAGTGAACACTGACAGGAGACTGTAGATAGTGAACACTAGCAGTAGATAGTGAACACTGGCAGGAGACAGTTGATAGTGAACACTGACAGGAGACTGTAGATAGTGAACACTGGCAGTAGATAGTGAACACTGGCAGGAGACAGTAGATAGTGAACACTGACAGGAGACAGTAGATAGTGAACACTGGCAGTAGACAGTAGATAGTGAACACTGACATGAGACAGTAGATAGTGAACACTAGCAGGAGACAGTAGATAGTGAACACTGATAGGAGACAGTAGATAGTGAACACTGGCAGGAGACAGTAGATAGTGAACACTGGCAGAAGTCAGTAGATAGGCTGGAGACAGTAGATAGTGAACACTGGCAGGAGACAGTAGATAGTGAACACTGTCAGTAGATAGTGAACACTGGCAGGAGACAGTAGATAGTGAACACTGGCAGGAGACAGTAGATAGTGAACACTTGCATGAGACAGTAGATAGTGAACACTGGCAGGAGACAGTAGATAGTGAACACTGGCAGTATATAGTGAACACTGGCAGTAGATAGTGAACACTGGCAGGAGACAGTAGATAGTGAACACTGGCAGGAGACAGTAGATAGTGAACACTGGCAGTAGATAGTGAACACTGGCAGGAGACAGTAGATAGTGAACACTGACAGGAGGCAGTAGATAGTGAACACTGGCAGGAGACAGTAGATAGTGAACACTGGCAGTAGACAGTAGATAGTGAACACTGGCAGGAGACAGTAGATAGTGAACACTGACAGTAGACAGTAGATAGTGAACACTGACAGGAGACAGTAGATAGTGAACACTGGCAGTAGATAGTGAACACTGGCAGGAGACAGTAGATAGTGAATGCTGGCAGGAGACAGTAGATAGTGAACACTGGCAGTAGATAGTGAACACTGGCAGGAGACAGTAGATAGTGAACACTGGCAGTAGACAGTAGATAGTGAACACTGGCAGGAGACAGTAGATAGTGAACACTGACAGTAGACAGTAGATAGTGAACACTGACAGGAGACAGTAGATAGTGAACACTGGCAGTAGATAGTGAACACTGGCAGGAGACAGTAGATAGTGAATGCTGGCAGTAGACAGTAGATAGTGAACACTGACAGGAGACAGTAGATAGTGAACACTGGCAGTAGATAGTGAACACTGACAGGAGACTGTAGATAGTGAACACTGGCAGTAGATAGTGAACACTGGCAGGAGACAGTAGATAGTGAACACTGACAGGAGACAGTAGATAGTGAACACTGGCAGTAGACAGTAGATAGTGAACACTGACATGAGACAGTAGATAGTGAACACTAGCAGGAGACAGTAGATAGTGAACACTGATAGGAGACAGTAGATAGTGAACACTGGCAGGAGACAGTAGATAGTGAACACTGGCAGAAGTCAGTAGATAGGCTGGAGACAGTAGATAGTGAACACTGGCAGGAGACAGTAGATAGTGAACACTGTCAGTAGATAGTGAACACTGGCAGGAGACAGTAGATAGTGAACACTGGCAGGAGACAGTAGATAGTGAACACTTGCATGAGACAGTAGATAGTGAACACTGGCAGGAGACAGTAGATAGTAGATAGTGAACACTGACAGGAGACAGTAGATAGTGAACACTGGCAGTAGATAGTGAACACTGGCAGGAGACAGTAGATAGTGAATGCTGGCAGTAGACAGTAGATAGTGAACACTGACAGGAGACAGTAGATAGTGAACACTGGCAGTAGATAGTGAACACTGACAGGAGACAGTAGATAGTGAATGCTGGCAGTAGTTTAGAAGATAGTGAACACTGGCAGAAGACAGTATATAGTGAGCACTGGCAGCATACAGAATACATGTATAGTGAACACTGGCAGGAGACAGTAGATAGTGAACACTGGCAGTAGACAGTAAAAACTGGCAGGAGACAGTAGATAGTGAACACTGGCAGGAGACAGTAGATAGTGAACACTGGCAGGAGACAGTAGATAGTGAACACTGACAGAAGACAATAGATAGTGAACACTGGCAGGAGACAGTAGATAGTGAACACTGGCAGGAGACAGTAGATAGTGAACGCTGGCAGCATACAGAATATAGTGAACACTGACAGGAGACAGTAGATAGTGAACACTGGCAGTAGACAGTAGATAGTGAACACTGGCAGGAGACAGTAGATAGTGAACACTGGCAGTAGACAGTAGATAGTGAACACTGACAGGAGACAGTAGATAGTGAACACTGACAGGAGACAGTAGATAGTGAACACTGACAGGAGGCAGTAGATAGTGAACACTGACATGAGACAGTAGATAGTGAACACTGGCAGGAGACAGTAGATAGTGAACACTGGCAGTAGACAGTAGATAGTGAACGCTGGCAGTAGACAGTAGATAGTGAACACTGACAGGAGACAGTAGATAGTGAACACTGACAGGAGACAGTAGATAGTGAACACTGGCAGTAGATAGTGAACACTGGCAGTAGACAGTAGATAGTGAACACTGACAGGAGACAGTAGATAGTGAACACTGGCAGTAGACAGTAGATAGTGAACACTGGCAGTAGACAGTAAACACTTGCATGAGACAGTAGATAGTGACCACTGACAGGAGACAGTAGATAGTGAACACTGGCAGGAGACAGTAGATAGTGAACACTGGCAGTAGACAGTAGATAGTGAACACTGACATGAGACAGTAGATAGTGAACACTGACAGTAGATAGTGAACACTGGCAGTAGACAGTAGATAGTGAACACTGACAGGAGACAGTAGATAGTGAACACTGACAGGAGACAGTAGATAGTGAACACTGACAGGAGACAGTAGATAGTGAACACTGGCAGTAGACAGTAGATAGTGAACACTGGCAGTAGACAGTAAACACTTGCATGAGACAGTAGATAGTGACCACTGACAGGAGACAGTAGATAGTGAACACTGGCAGGAGACAGTAGATAGTGAACACTGGCAGTAGACAGTAGATAGTGAACACTGACATGAGACAGTAGATAGTGAACACTGACAGGAGACAGTAGATAGTGAACACTGACAGGAGACAGTAGATAGTGAACACTGACAGTAGATGGTGAACACTGGCAGAAGACAGTAGATAGTGAACACTGGCAGGAGACAGTAGATAGTGAACACTGACAGGAGACTGTAGATAGTGAACACTGACAGGAGACGGTAGATAGTGAACACTGACAGGAGACTGTAGATAGTGAACACTAGCAGTAGATAGTGAACACTGGCAGGAGACAGTTGATAGTGAACACTGACAGGAGACTGTAGATAGTGAACACTGGCAGTAGATAGTGAACACTGGCAGGAGACAGTAGATAGTGAACACTGACAGGAGACAGTAGATAGTGAACACTGGCAGTAGACAGTAGATAGTGAACACTGACATGAGACAGTAGATAGTGAACACTAGCAGGAGACAGTAGATAGTGAACACTGATAGGAGACAGTAGATAGTAAACACTGACATGAGTCAGTAGATAGTGAACACTGACAGGAGGCAGTAGATAGTAAACACTGACATGAGACAGTAGATAGTGAACACTGACAGGAGGCAGTAGATAGTGAACACTGACATGAGACAGTAGATAGTGAACACTGATAGGAGACAGTAGATAGTGAACACTGGCGGGAGACAGTAGATAGTGAACACTGACAGGAGACAGTAGATAGTGAACACCAGACTATCATTTATGGATTCATTAACTTATAAAATACACAAATAGATTTTAGCCAATATTTGAAAAGAGACACCTTTATAAAAAAAAAAAAATAAGTAAAAGGTGCAATGTATACCCAGACCATCTGTGTTGTTAGAAGGGAGTTGAGTCAATTAAGCATTTTTTTTTTTTAACTTTAACCCTTTCCCTCGTATAAACGCCTTTTCACACTTTTGCAGACAGAGTAGACCGAGGTCATGTGACTCCCATAGGAGCCATCTGGTCAGGATCAGCTTTGTTTGCTTTTGATATGATATAGATCTGAGTCTATGGTTTCTGTCAAAGCAAAACATTCCTTTGAAAAGTTTACAGTAAAATCTTCAGCTAGTAAATATTCATGATTTCATTATTGCCTATATTGAACAAGGAAAGTGTTAAAAGGAAGGAATGAAGAAGCAAGTAGTTTAGACATGATCAAAATGCTCCTTCTAGAATATTTTGATATGGGTCTGCACAGTTGCCTTAATTTGTCAAGCGTAATGTTTATTAAAGATAATTACAGTACTTGTCAATGTTATATATTTTCAGATCTATGAATTGCGGGTTCTAGAAACTAAACCAGGCAATGCTGTGTCAATTATAGAGTGTGATATGAATGTAAGTTTTACATGTTGGCTTAGTTGTTTTTTGCAGTGTTTTATAGTCTTATGTGATACAGTAAAACTTCTCTAGGTCATATATTAAATTTGGTATAAATATCTGTCTTGGAGACAGGTAGCAGCTTAATTCAGGGTAAAAGTCATGCAAAAAGCTCCTCTAGGAGCTTTTTGCATGCCTTTTACTCTGCATTTAGCAGCCACCTGCCTAAAAGTACCTAAATTCTTCTCTTCTAGATTTCAAGTTTAGAGGGGTTTTACTGTATAAGTAAATATGCTAGAGATAAATCATTGAATGTTGAAAACAAGTTCACTGACATCTGCAAACACTGCAGACCAAGATCAGGGGGCTCCTGATCAGGATCTGCACTGTTTGGCGTTAACAATCTTTTATTGCAAATAATACACTTTCATACTGAATGGACTCTGCTGTTAAAACTGATGGATCCGATTATTCCCCTTTTCAGAATGGACTTCACTTTCTTGTAAAAAAATAACCATTCTAAGTGTCAAACGGTTTGGATCTTGATGCGGTATGGAGATACACAATGTCTCATCTGGATCAAGATTGTTTGTATATGTTGTCACAGATTTGCCTATGCCAGCAAAAGTGTTATGTCTATGATACTATGATGGGGAAAATGAATGGATCAGGTCATATCATCACTTTCCAAAAAGATATTTGAGCCATGTCATTGTCTGATCATGGTCTCTCATATTTGCAGCAGTTGAATTCAATATAATGTATATGTTTCATTCCTGTATTACTCTGAATTCTTTTTGTCTTAGATTGATTCATAGACAGACTGGTGGAGAAATAAATGAGATAATCTTGGAAATGTTTTAATTTAAACATCTTATCTGGACCTCTTTCTGTTGTTAATGGAGTTTCTTTATATTGATATTCTAGGTTGACTTTGCCCCACCAGTTGGTTATAAGGAACCAGAACCCAGGGCCAGACATCAGCATGAGGAGGACAAGACTGAGGTGAGATAACATAACATAACTATCTCTTTAACTCATGAATATTAATGTAAAATACATGTATAATGATATCATGAATTTGATAATCTTCTATCTATAATTACATATGGATACAGAAACTGTTGACCATTTCAGAAACTTCAGTATCAGATCTTTATTAACCCTTTCCCTGTTCTGTTTATTTCAACTTCCAATACCTACTGAGTATTCATGGACAAAATAGTTATATTGAAATATAGAAGGTAGAACATTGTAACCATTTTAGAAGGTAAAGAATCAGATCTCTCTAATTCCATTAGCAAACAGAGCAGACCCAGATCAGACGGCTCCTGTAGGAGCCGTCTGATCTGGGTCTACTCTGTTTGCAAATGCGTGAAAACACGTTTATATGAGGGAAAGGGTTAAGCGACAAGCAGAGCAGACCCAAGTATCATTCTAATCAGTACCCATAAGGTGTGCTTTGCTTTGCTGAGAGATTGTTGTTGGGTTGTCCTCTTATCCACAGCTCTTATATGTATGTTTTCTTTTAATTTCAGACTGAAGACATGGAAATAGACAGTAACAGTTTATTCCAGGTAGGGAAGCATTTGACACCCTTTACTCCTTGAATATTCATGTAATAAATATATCAAATAGTTACATCATGAATATTAATCAGATGAATTTTTAAAATGGCATGTTAATGCAGGATGGTTTTGCTATGAAGACACAGTAGAATCATATCTGTATTATTTCATAATCAAACAAATCAGACTGCCATGGGTCTACTCTGTTCGCAAACTCATTAAAAGGTTCATTTTTTGGAGTGAATGAAATTTTTGTAATGGAATGTGAATTTTGGCTATGTCAAAATATGTAGAATCAAATCTACGATATATGTTATTCAAAAAAACCCCAAATATAGCAGACCCTGATCACATGTCTTCTACATGAACTGTCTGATTTGGATCTGCCCTGTTCACAAAGGTGATAAAATGTGTGTCTGTTAGATATAGGGTTCAATCATTTCTGAGTTGTATGGTGTCATGTCAAACTTTTGATCTTCCTGATAGGCTACAGTTGCTGTTACATTCTGTAATATCTACAATATTTTTCTGTATGGTGTCTTGTGAAACTTTTGATCTTCCTGATAGGCTACAGTTGCTGTTACATTCTGTAATATCTACAATATTTTTCTGTATGGTGTCTTGTGAAACTTTTGATCTTCCTGATAGGCTACAGTTGCTGTTACATTCTGTAATATCTACAATATTTTTCTGTATGGTGTCTTGTGAAACTTTTGATCTTCCTGATAGGCTACAGTTGCTGTTACATTCTGTAATATCTACAATATTTTTCTGTATGGTGTCTTGTGAAACTTTTGATCTTCCTGATAGGCTACAGTTGCTATTACATTCTGTAATATCTACAATATTTTTCTGTATGGTGTCTTGTCAAACTTTTGATCTTCCTGATAGGCTACAGTTGCTGTTACATTCTGTAATATCTACAATATTGTTCTGTAACTTGTGCACATGCTTAGAGAGAATAAAGACTTTTGGTAAGGAAGAATTCAGATCTTTTTATACTGGAGGTTGCTTAATGCAGGATGAACTTTCAGGGAGCTTTCTGCATGGCTTTCATCTTGTGTTAACACTTTCCTTCATATAAACACGGCATGGTTTTTTAGCTCACCTGAGCCAAAGGCTCAAGGTGAGCTATTGTGACCGCCTGTCGTCCGTCGTCCGTCTGTCCGTCTGTCCGTCTGTCCGTCTGTCCGTCCGTCTGTCCGTTCACTTTTATTTCAAATGACTTCTTCTCCTAAACCACTGGGAGGATTTCAACCAAATTTCACAGAAATGTACCTTAGGATGTCCTCTATCAGTTTTGTTAAAATCATGACCCCCGGGCAAAAAATGGCCCCGCCCCACTACTTTTACAGGTTTTTTTTTTAAATCTTTAAAAATCTTCTTCTCTGAAACCACAATTTCTAGAGCTTTGATATTTGGTATATAGCATCATCTAATGGTCCTTTACCAAGTTTGTTAAAATGATGACCCCCGGGCCAAAAATGGCCCTGCCCTGGGGCTTGTAGTTTTTACATAGACTTATATAGGGAAACCTTTAAAAATCTTTTTGTCTGAAACCACATAATCTAGAGCTAAGATATTTGGTATGAAGCATCACCTAATATACCACTACAAGGTGTGTTCAAATAATGACCCCTGGGCCATAAATGGTCTCACCCTGGGGTTTTATGCTACTTAACATCAGAATCTGTAACACTTAAAAGGTAATTTCCTCACAGTTATTTCCCTTGTCCCATCAGCATAGCCATAAGGGACAAAGGGAGATAACTGCATTGGATTGCTAGTATCATTCTATTTATAACTATTTATAATAAAATGTTGAAGGTGAATCAGTGTAGCTGTTTTAGAAGGCATAGAAACATCTATCAAATTCCATTAGCAAATAACAGACCTTGATCCTATAGGAGCCACCTTATCTGGGTCTACTCTGTTTGCAGATGCATGAAAACAAGTTTACATGAGAGAAATTAAGGGTTAAATAAACAACTCCAGATCTGCAGACCAGCAGCAGGTCAAAGTTACAGCTGCTTGGCAGTAAAATCTCTCCAGGTCAATGCTGACTCTTAACTCTTTGCATGCTAGTGGTGAAACTGTGATTACCTATGCAAACAGTTTGGATCCAGATGAGAGGCCGCATACTGCGGCGTCTCATCAGGATCCAAACTGTTTGTCATCTTAACCATATTTTTGCAAAAAAATGAAAGTAAGTTTATTTTAAGAATTGAAGCAGATGACAATAACTTTTTGTTGCAGACGAAACATTAAAGGCATTTTGACCCATTAACCCCAGTGTGTTAAATGGTGTCTTCCAATGTCTCTCAAATTAGATGTGAGAGATATAGGAAAGTAACAATTCAGGCAATCAAGGAAAATGATCACCATCTAGACTTTTGATCTGGGTCCAAACCCAACTGATGTACGTCATGGTAATGTTTAAGAAAACTGTGAAAACATGATTATGAAATGGCCCAACTGATATAAGTCATGGTAATTCTTAAGAAAACATGATAATGCATTTGCCCCCCCCCCCCCCCCCCCCCCCCCCCCCCCCCCCCCCCAACAATGATAGGTTAAACTTACTACTGTGGATTAAGTCTGCTGCCCCAAAAAGCATCTTAAATATTACTTTTTCATAAAATTTGATGACAACACATTAAAAAGTTCTAAAATGTCTGAATCTTGTATGATATTAATGAAATAACTAAGTAAATATAACTTCATTATAACAGTAGAGGTAACTCTTCTCAATTTCAATTGTTAAAAATACTAATGACCCGTTTAATTGAATTATCTTCAGATATTCACACCTAGAGCTAGAATTATTTCTAAACACCTATTAACCCTTAACCTGTTTGCTTTGACAAAAATTGATCTGGGACCACTCTTGTTTGCTAATGCTTAAAAAAAAATTATTGCCATAAATAGAAGTTTTAGCTTTGAAAAAAACTGTAAAATCAAATCTATATCTTGTCAAATGTAAAAAGAGCAGACCCTGATCAGACAGCTTCTATAGCAGCCGTCTGATCTAGTCTACTCTTATTTTTAATGTGTAAAACACATTATTTCTCTGAAGAGAAGTTTTTGCTTTGACAAAAACTGTAGAATCCGATCTATATTGTGTCAAAAGAAACAGAGAAGACCCAGATCAGACAGCTTCCGTAGGAGTCGTCTGATCTGAGTCTACTCTGTTTGCTAATGCATAAAAACAGCTTTATATGAGGGAAAGGGTTAAACGATTTTTAAAGATATTCTTATTGGTCATTTCACACAAAAACTGGCATTATGTACTGCCTAGCACTCTATTTGCCTATATACCTGGGTCAAGGTATAATTGCATAGCTTTATTGAAGTCATTTGAATTTCTCAAAGACCAGTTTTAGGCATTTTGAGCTAAGGCAAAAATAGCACAAGTTGTAAACAGTTTAGGTCTTGGTCAACCAGTCACTTGGTATTAGTTCTGAATTCAGTTCAAGTTTATTCAGCAGTTAAAGGGTGAAAGCAGTGCACTAAGCTTATTTCATCTGCTAGAAATGTTGTCCACGGAAAAATTAACATGTCAATATACATGTATTACTGTAACTCAGGTGAGCGATATAGGGCCAATGGCCCTCTTGTTTTTTATGTCACAGGCTTTCCAGGGCAAAGGGAATCGGCTGGATGGAAAAAATAAGGGGCTGGAATTTGTACAGGACAGTTCCAATGCAGTGCCTGTAAAAAGGTGAGACTTATTTAAGTAACAATGATATAATTGTAGAATGCAAAACATTCTGACAGCCACAACATGGATATCTTGTTAGGTCTTATCCTGATGTATAAATGATGCTTTTGAGATAGGAGACGTTATTTATATGTCTATACAGTATATTGGCGATATTTCGAGCACCATCGGGAATCAGCAAAAACCTCGGATTATCACGATGCTCGAAAGAACCGAGAGCATTTTGTCATTTCCTAAGAGCATTGTTTGACGACGACAGGAAGCGTATTTCTTCACAGTAAACTTTTTTAAAATTATCATAAACTTCAATGCATATATAATTCATCGATTCTTTCCTTATATAAGTGATAATGGAAAACACCATTCACATCGGCGACCGAAGTTTCACTATAATGTGTATGGGTCCGTTCAACGGACCCTTCACAATAAACTCAAAACTTATTTCAAACCATTTAGACATATCCCTAGAACAGTTATAGCGTTACGTTGTTTATTTTGCATAATTTTCCATTCGTCGACATTAATTTAGTTGTTGGTGTTGGGTGCACAAACATTATCGTTTCGTTCCCGTGCTGTTTCGTAGTTAGGAAAATCAGGCGAGTGACCCAATTAATTAATAATCGGAACACTCGGCTTTTTTCGTCTGAAATAGTTATTCTCGTTCATCTCTCGTAGCAAGTGTCTGCATGAACGAGACTGTCTAAAAGTACCAAAAATATTGCGAATTTCAAAGTATTACATGAAAAGCACAACACTATTTCAAAATTTAAAGCAGAAAGACGATATATATGGCACACTTTCAACGGTACCGAAAAATCACTACACGTTTGCGAACGTATGCAAATTATGATTGTGACTATTTGTTTATTAGACTTTAGTCTTATTAAATTCTCATAATTATCTACTCCAAAGTAAAGTCTAAAGTGTTTTTCACACATTTGGAAGATCTAATGTCCCAAAGACAGCTCTTTCAAGAGTTACGAAAGGGTATCGAGAAGGTGTGAATAATTACCTCGAAGGTGGGAAAGCACCGTGCTCGAATTAAACAATCAATAAAGGGAACCAGAATGATCCGCGGGACCAGCACACATGCTCGAATTTTCGGATTATCGCTATTCGGATTAATGCAGGTATTTTCAATGAGATTTGATAGAATTTGAGCCGGGACCTCAAAATTCCCTCGGAACAGGCGGGTATCTTGGAAAAACGAGAGTCGAAATAACGCCGTTATACTGTATTTGAAAAAAAAATTCCTACTTCATTCGTATTCATTAGATTCGCCTGAAGGAGGAAATTTAAGTGATATTCTGTACAAAACAGGGTCAGGCATAGCAATATGAAAAAACCATTTATTACTGATTTCTTAACCCTTTACATGATAAATATTCATTTAAGAAATAAAGAAATCTTGAGTATTAATTATATAATGTTTTAAAATAGCATATAAGCACTGGACATTTTGTCTATGGTTGAAACTTTAAAAACTGAAATAAACAATTCCATAAGCAAGCAGAGGAGACACTTATCACTAAAGAATAGAAATTGATGTATTTCAAAGTAGGTGATTGCTTAACACTTTCCCTCATATAAACACAACCGTCTGATCAGGGTCTACTCTGTATGCTGATGGAGTTGATAGAATGATTTACATTGTGTTTAGTTTCTAAAATGGCTACAATGTTTCACATTCCATATTTCGTTATAACTATTGTGTCCATGAATATTCAGTAGGTATTAAAATTTGGAATTAATGTAGAACAGGGAAAGGGTTCATGCATGACAAAAGTAAGGCAGATAACTCCTGTAGTACATATCTCTCTGTAACCCTTTACCTTTTCAGGATCTGCTCTGTTTACTTATGAATTTATATAGATCTGACCCGACTGTTTTTGTGTCACCTGCCTAGAGGCAGTGTCACTTAGGGATCACTTTTCCATCGTCTGTCTTGTCCATCCATCTGTCTGTCTGTCCGTCTGTCTGTCCATCACACTTTCTTTTTTTTGGCTGTCATTTCTAAATTAATCATTATAGAGCTTTCAAATTTCACACATGGAACAAGCATGGTGAGAGGAAGTGTCATGCACAAGGGCCACAACTCTAGCATCAATATTTTTTGAGTTATTCCCCTTTTTCATATTAACAATAAGTTTTTGTGTCAGCTTTGAGCAGGTGACACATGTGTTCCTCCGAACACTCTTGTTGTCTAAGCCAATGATTCCCTTGAAAGTTTTACATTATACAAATTATGTGAGTGAATATTAATGAAGTGATTAATTCATGCATAATTGTTAATAATGGAGCTATCAGCTGACTATAAGACATAGATTTATGCCTGTTTTAGGTAGTCACTTTTAGAATAGTCTTACAGTATTCCACAGTACATGTGCATATAATAATCTATTTTTTTTTTGTCTTGTAGGGGAATACCCAACTACAACCATAAAAAAGGAACCATTACTTTCATAAGAACACAACGACGAGTAGAGAACGGAGTTTCAGAGGTAAATAAATTTTATACAGTAAAACCTCTCTATAACGACCACTAAATTGTGTTAATTGGTTGGTATTTAGGGCAGGTGGCTGCTTAGAGCAAGGTGAAAGTAAAACAGAACGCTCCTATAGCTTTACCTTGCTTTAAGCAGCCACCTGCCTTTAACACAAAATAATTGATGTAATTTAGTGGCCGTTATAGAGAGGTTTTACTGTATTACAGTAGAACGTGGTTGAAGATACAGTTTATCTATTAACCCTGTACCTGATAGAGTCGTCGTTCGGTGCCTTTGCAAACAGAGTAGACCTGGATCAGACAGCTCCTGTAGGTATGAAAAGTGACACTTTTCATTATAAGGCTTAAACAAATGTGCAGAAATGAAGAAAGAGATTATTTAACGCCATTAACCTTTAGCCTGCTGAGCAAATTATTTTTACAGAATTGTTCACCTACTACATTTCCAAAAGTCTAGCTATAATGAATTTGTCTATCAAAATACAATCAGGGTGTCAAACATTTTGGATCCTGATGAGATGCCGAGTTACACGGCTTCTCATCTGGATTCAGACTGTTTGCATAGGTATTCACTCATCCACTTATATCAGGCTAAAGGTTAAACCATGAAACCTTTTTACATCAAGATATGTTATACATTAAACCCTTTGAATACTGAATTTTCATAGAGCCCATTCAATATGAAAGGTTTTAGTTTGCTGGATGATTTTGAATGACAAACAGTGCCGACGGTCTGCGCTGTTTTCAGTGTTTTGCATTGACAAGCTAACTTGTTTCCCATGCATTCAAAGGGAGGTTATTTGTGCAGTGTGGTCATTTACAAGAAATTTTATTGTAATAACACAGCCATGTATAAATAGGTGTATATCAAATACTAACACAGGGGTCCAAATAAGATGCGTAAATTTAAACATTTTCAAGAATAGCTCCTTTATTTCTCTACCAAACCCTATACTGTGACCACTCTTTAGAATCGTCTCAAAGAGACGATTCTAAAGAGTGGTCCCAGTATAGGGTTTGGTGGAGAAATGACGATTTTAGTATTTGGCTGCGCACATTTATCAGTTTCTCTGTTTAGTTGCCATTTCTCTGTCAAAACTATATTGTGACCACTCTGTAGAATTGTTTTGAAGAGACCATTCTAAAGAGAGCACTCATCATAGGGTTTGGTGGAGAAATAAAGGAGATATTCTTGAAAACGGGTTTAGTTTACACATCTCACTTAGGTCTGTGTAGTAATGAAAGCCCAAGCATTAATATGATATAGAGGTATTTGATTATAGATGTTCTGTATTAGATTTTTGTTTTTTGTTTTCAGGAAAAGGATGCTTTTTCAGCATTTTCTGGTGAAGGACAGAGTTTACGCAAACCCAAAGGCAGGAAATGAGACTGGTTTGTCAGTTACAATGGGAGAACAGTTTTGAAGATTATTTATCGCTTTGGGCAAATAGAAAGTGTTTTGTGCCAGTGGATTAGGAGCTGTAACCAATCCGAAATAAATTATCACATCGATGTTTCGCTGGTAACAACTCATTATGTCGGTGGAAAATTCCAGTTAAAATAATTTTACTGGATTAATGATTGTATACCCCAAAACAAGTTTTTGGTTTGATCCGGGTCTACACCCTTGTTTCTATACCAGTTAATTTTAATGTTTTCAAAAAAGTACGGAATTAACTTTACCTTTATATAAACACTTTTTCACACCTTTGCAAACAGAGTAGACCCAGATCTGACGTTACCTGTAGGAGCCGTCAGATCAGCTGTTTGCTTTTGACTCTACAGTTTTTATTTTTTTACCAATACCAAAACATTCTGTGTACATATGCTATTGTAAAACTTCAGCTAATGAATATTCATGATGTCATTATTTCTTGCATGAATGGAAAGGGTTACTCAGTTTTACAAACAGCTGGAGAGGACAGACTTGTTGTCTGTATATTTAGAGTATGTCCGTTTGTCTGTCTGTTTATCTGTAGGCAAGAATTGATCTTTGTGTGGTTTAACTCTTTACTCTGTAAGTCAGCCCATTACCTCATAGGCTATTTTTAGATACAACCTCTTTGAGTAAATCTACAGAAAAGGAGCATTAACTAGAGCAAAGAATTTTTTTTAGAATTTTTTAGTTTGAAACCATTGTGATAAATAAAGCATTCGCTCCTATAGGAATATAGGAGTGACTTTTACAGAGTCGTCAAAAGTCGTCGATATGAGGGAATGGGTTAACCCTTTGCAAACAAAGTTGACCCAGGTCCAAATGCTCCTGTAGGCCCTGTCTGACCACAATCTTCTCTGTTATAGATCAATATAGATCTGATTCTAAACCTGATCAGCTAAATAATGTTTATGATGTCATTATTTGTTGCATGAATATTCATTGAGTAATGGGGAACCATACGCCTACGGTAAAAAGAATATGACACATATAATTTTAGACAAATTGTATTGAACTCAACCAGAAATGAAGTTATTAAGCTCGCAAAAGACTTACTGAATAACTATTTCTGATTTAATGGTTTACTCCATAAATATGCCTTTTAATGCCTTTGTAAACAGAGTAGACCCAGATCAGACAGCTTCTGTAGGAGCTGTCTGATCAGGGTCTGCTCAGCTTGCTCATGATATGATATAGATATGAGTCTATAGTTTCTGCCATGGCTAAAACTTCCAGTATTCATACGTCATTGTAAGAGGCTAAAGTGACAGTGATTGTCAGACCCTATATGAGTTGACTATGGATACATACTGTAGAGTCTGAATAGACCATGGGTACACATCTAGATCAACTGTAGCAAGCTGATCAGGTTGAACAGTAGAGTAACACCTCTCTAAATCAGATGATAAATGTAGTATAAATATCGGTCATGGAGGCAGGTGGCAGCTTAATGCAGGGCGCAAGTCATGCAGAAAGCTCCTCTAGGAGCTTTCTGCATGACTTTCACCCTGCATTAAGCAGCCACCTGCCTAAAGATATATAAATTCTTCTCTGCTAGAATTGCGGTTCAGAGGGGTTTTACTGTATCTGCATTTAATTATTGCCCTATATGCCTTTTAATGTGTTGCCTGCCATAGAGTTTCGTGAGATTTTCATCTCAGTTAACCCTTTCAGTGCAAGACACACCTACATGCGCGCACACACACACTGTCATTTGCAAACAACGTAGACCCGGATTAGAGAGGAGACCTCTGATCAGGGTCTGCACTGTTAGTCATACAGAATTCTCTAGCAAGTTTAAGCCTTTCGTACTGAATGGACTGTGTTCTTTAATGCTGATGGGCCATTCCACTCTGAATGAATTTATTTAAATGAGAAATGTATGTACAGTAAAACCACGCTAATGCGAACACTTAATAAACAGTCACTGGCATCGTTTAAAGCAGGTGGTTGCTTAATGCAGGACGAAAGTTATGCAGAAAGCTCCTATGTAACTTTCTTCCTGCATTAAGCTACCACCTGCCTCTGCCACCCAGAATTATGTCCATTTCACATTAGAGGGGTTTTACCGTATAAGTGTTATAAATGTATTCCTTTTGTTTCAGATTTTGTTTTCAATGAACTAAAATGAGGTAATGAATTACTATGGCCAGAGATGATAAAACTCTTTGCTTGAGTCTGAGTTCATTCTCAAGCATCTGATTGGTTAGAATTTGAATGAAGCTTAAATCTGATCAATCAGAGGCTTGAGAATGAACTCTTGCTCAAATAAAGAAGCGTTATAATGTTGAGGCCATTTTGTCAATTTACAAAAAAATGTGCTACTGAGAATGAAGCAATTTATATCCTGATTAACCCTTAAAGCGCTCACTTTTCAAATGGACTATTCCAAAATTCAAACACATCAAGCTTATGGTGTATGTTTAGGGATTTTCTTCAGAAAAGTGTTACATGACAAACAGTGCAGACCCTGATGAGAGGGCTCCTCTAGGAGCCCTCTCATATGGGTCTACACTGTTTGCAAAGGAGATTAGCAGGTCGTGTCCAATACAGTAAAGGTTAAACACCTTACCGCTGATATGTTAACTTGTCAGTATCTACATTGTCTGTTAAGGTCAGGAGAATCTTTTCTTTGTCTTTTGTTGAAAAACTTCTTAGAAATATGTCCAATTTACCTGTTTAGTTTCTTTTCTTGCCTTAATTTGAGATGGATAGGGGCTCGGGGTGTTTCCTAGTATTTTATGAATGTTATTTGTTTTGGCTACCTTGTAGATTATACATGATCATAACTTGATGCAATAAAGATTGAATATGTTTATTTTTTTGTTTGTCTTCTTTCACTTTTTGACTGTTTCAGGTATTTCTAGCTCACCAGAGCACTTTGTGTTAAGCTTTTGTGAACGCCTGATGTCCGTCGCCCGATGTCGTGCGTCGTCCATCGTCAGTCATCAACAATTTGAACCTTTAAAAATCTTCTGCTCTATATCTACAGGGTTCTCAGCATTCATCTTTGGCGCATAGCATCATCTGTAGGTCCTCTACAAAAGTTATATAAATTATGCCCCTGCGGTCAAAATTTGCCCCGCCCCAGGGATGGTTTTCAATAGAAACATATAGTAAAACTTTGAAAATCTTCTCCTCTGAAACTGGAAGGTTCTCAGCTTTCATATTTGGCACATAGCACCATGTGCAGGTCTTTTATAAAAGTGATATAAATTATGACCCTTGGGTCAAAATTGGCCCCACCCCAGGGATGGCCAGTTTTCTATAAAAACATATAGCGAAAACTTTGAAAATCTTCTCTGAAACTGGAAGGTTCTCAGCTTTCATATTTGGCACATAGCATCATGTTCAGGTCCTCTACAAAAGTGATATAAATTATGCCCATGAGGTCAAAATTGGCCCCGCCTCAGGAGTGGCCAGTTTTCTATAGAAACAGTGAAAACTTTGAAATCTTCTCTGAAGAAACTGGAAGGTTCATAGCTTTCATATTTGGCACATATCATCATGTTCAGGTCCTCTACAAAAGTGATATAATTTATGCCCCTGGGGTAAAAATAGCCCCACCCCAGGGATGGCTTGTTTTTAATAGAAACATATAGTGAAAACTTTGAAAATCTTCTCCTCTGAATGTCTGGTGAGCGATATCGGGGCCATCATTGCCCTCTTGTATTAAAGAAGCACACACTAGTACCACGAATCACAGTGGCTTTGTTCTATTCTGTGAAGTCGATCTGTTCTTTGACAGTCCTTCTTGGTGTATGTCGCTATAAGTTCATAGTAGCATCGGCCTGTGGTAGTTCAGTTCTTTTCTTCTTCGAGAGTCCTTCAGGATGTATATAGCTCCAAGTGGCTCCTAGCACAGGCATGTGCTAGTTCAAATTTTAATTTGACTTGCACATATCAGTGAAAGGTAACACCGTAGGCTTACTAGTCTTACAACAACTATCCATTGAAACAAAAGTCGATGTAAGTTGCCTTATTATCTCCTAGCACTAACATGTGCTACTACTACTACTCTATATTTAAGAAGCACATATCAGTACCAAGAGATACAGAGGTTTGACGGTTATCGGTTCCACTGTTCCTGTTCATTGAATATCCTAAGTGATTCATATTGCTGTTTGTTTCACCCTGCACATCCCGTGTCAAGTCCAAGAGGACCTATGATGTTTATTCATTCTGTTCAAGCGAAGTATTCGGTCCCTGAAGACTAAGAGGGTGTAATTGGTCGTTAGTTTCCTATACATATGTAAAACAATAGCTTTTCTTTGAGTTTGATATCAATGTTCCTTTGAAACATCTGTGAAGTTTATGGCCTGATGTATTTCCTAGCACAGGCATGTGCTACTTTGTATTTGAGAAGCACATGTCAGTACCAAGAGGCACAGAGGCGCTGTTCTATTCTGTTTCAGTACTGATGTTGTTTGAAATGCTAAACCCATGTATATAGCTGTTAGTTTCCTACAGCCATTAAAATGTAAGTGATGTATTTAGCCGTATGTTTGTCCCAGCACAGGCATGTGCTACTGTTTTGTATTTAAGAAGCACACACTAGTACCACGAATCACAGTGGCTTTGTTCTATTGTGTGAAGTCGATCCGTTCTTTGACAGTCCTTCATGGTGTGTGTCGCTATAAGTTCATAATAGCATCGGCCTTAGGTAGTTCAGTTCTTTTCCTTTTCGAAAGTCCTTCAGGATGTATATAGCTCCAAGTGTCTCCTAGCACAGGCATGTGCTAGTTCAAATTTTAATTTGACTTGCACATATCAGTGAAAGGTAACACCGTAGGCTTACTAGTCTTACAACAACTATCCATTGAAACAAAAGTCGATGTAAAAGTACAAAAATAAGTCATGCAGGAAACACCACATACAGAACAAACACTCTCCCGAACAGCAACACAAGGAAACAGCAAATGTACATAGGTAGAAAAAACAACAAGAGACGCACAAAGACAAAACAAACATACAATAGGAGGAAGATGGAAGTACCGCCTTGGAACGGTCAGTGACAAAAGTCACCGGGGGGTTTAAACCGGTTTATGGGCGCCCAACCTCACCCTTATTCCATCCCCATCCTAAAAGACAAACAGTGTAAATAAACGTATCCCCTCTCCGACTAATCTACAACAACCGCGACAGCAAATACAGTGGTAAAGTGCATGTAAGTTGCCTTATTATTATTATCTCCTAGCACTAACATGTGCTACTACTCTATATTTAAGAAGCACATATCAGTACCAAGAGATACAGCGGTTTAACGGTTATCGGTTCCACTGTTCCTGTTTATTGAATATCCTAAGTGATTCATATTGGTGTTTGTTTCTACCAGCACAGCACATGTCAAGTCCAAGAGGACCTATGATGTTTATTCATTCTGTTCAAGCGTATTATTCGGTCCCTGAAGACTAAGAGGGTTTAATTTGTTGTTAGTTTCCTATACATATGTAAAACAATAGCTTTTCTTTGAGTTTAATATCAATGTTCCTTTGAAACATCTGTGAAGTTTATGGCCTGGTGTATTTTCTAGCACAGGCATGTGCTACTTTGTATTTGAGAAGCACATGTCAGTACCAAGAGGCACAGAGGCGCTGTTCTATTCTGTTTCAGTATTGATGTTGTTTGAAATGCTGAACTCATATAAATGTATATAGCTGTTAGTTTCCTACATCCATTAAAATGTAAGTAATGAATTTAGCCGTATGTTTGTCCCAGCACAGGCATGTGCTACTGTTTTGTATTTAAGAAGCACACACTAGTACCAAGAATCACATTGGCTTTGTTCTATTGTGTGAAGTCGATCTGTTCTTTGACAGTCCTTCATGGTGTGTGTCGCTATAAGTTCATAGTAGCATCGGCCTGTGGTAGTTCAGTTGTTTTCTTCTTCGAAAGTCCTTCAGGATGTATATAGCTCCAAGTGTCTCCTAGCACAGGCATATCAGTGAAAGGTAACACCGTAGACTTACTAATTAAATGTTTTTTTGTTATACATGCACTTTACCACTGTATTTGCTGTCGCGGTTGTTGTAGATTAGTCGGAGAGGGGATACGTTTATTTACACTGTTTGTCTTTTAGGATGGGGATGGAATAAGGGTGAGGTTGGGCGCCCATAAACCGGTTTAAACCCCCGGTGACTTTTGTCACTGACCGTTCCAAGGCGGTACTTCCATCTTCCTCCTATTGAATGTTTGTTTTGTCTTTGTGCGTCTCTTGTTGTTTTTTCTACCCATGTACATTTGCTGTTTCCTTGTGTTGCTGTTCGGGCGAGTGTTTGTTCTGTATGTGGTATTTCCTGCATGACTCATTTTTGTACTTTTACTAGTCTTACAACAACTATCCATTGAAACAAAAGTCGATGTAAGTTGCCTTATTATCTCCTAGCACTGACATGTGCTACTACTACTACTCTATATTTAAGAAGCACATATTAGTACCAAGAGATACAGAGGTTTAACGGTTATTGGTTCCACTGTTCCTGTTTATTGAATATCCTAAGTGATTCATATTGATGTTTGTTTCTACCAGCACAGCACATGTCAAGTCCAAGAGGACCTATGATGTTTATTAATTCTGTTCAAGCGTATTATTCGGTCCCTGAAGACTAAGAGGGTGTAATTTGTCGTTAGTTTCCTATACATATGTAAAACAATAGCTTTTCTTTGAGTTTGATATCAATGTTCCTTTGAAACATCTGTGAAGTTTATGTCCTGGTGTATTTCCTAGCACAGGCATGTGCTACTTTGTATTTGAGAAGCACATGTCAGTACCAAGAGGCACAGAGGCGCTGTTCTATTCTGTTTCAGTATTGATGTTGTTTGAAATGCTGAACTCATATAAATGTATATAGCTGTTAGTTTCCTACATCCATTAAAAT
Source organism: Azorinus chamasolen (assembly GCA_963576725.1). Classification (NCBI taxonomy): domain Eukaryota; kingdom Metazoa; phylum Mollusca; class Bivalvia; order Cardiida; family Solecurtidae; genus Azorinus; species Azorinus chamasolen. The sequence goes on from OY755240.1 coordinate 9,577,132, forward strand.
GTAAGTAATGAATTTAGCCGTATGTTTGTCCCAGCACAGGCATGTGCTACTGTTTTGTATTTAAGAAGCACACACTAGTACCAAGAATCACATTGGCTTTGTTCTATTGTGTGAAGTCGATCTATTCTTTGACAGTCCTTCATGGTGTGTGTCGCTATAAGTTCATAGTAGCATCGGCCTGTGGTAGTTCAGTTGTTTTCTTCTTCGAAAGTCCTTCAGGATGTATATAGCTCCAAGTGTCTCCTAGCACAGGCATATCAGTGAAAGGTAACACCGTAGACTTACTAATTAAATGTTTTTTTGTTATACATGCACTTTACCACTGTATTTGCTGTCGCGGTTGTTGTAGATTAGTCGGAGAGGGGATACGTTTATTTACACTGTTTGTCTTTTAGGATGGGGATGGAATAAGGGTGAGGTTGGGCGCCCATAAACCGGTTTAAACCCCCGGTGACTTTTGTCACTGACCGTTCCAAGGCGGTACTTCCATCTTCCTCCTATTGAATGTTTGTTTTGTCTTTGTGCGTCTCTTGTTGTTTTTTCTACCCATGTACATTTGCTGTTTCCTTGTGTTGCTGTTCGGGCGAGTGTTTGTTCTGTATGTGGTATTTCCTGCATGACTCATTTTTGTACTTTTACTAGTCTTACAACAACTATCCATTGAAACAAAAGTCGATGTAAGTTGCCTTATTATCTCCTAGCACTGACATGTGCTACTACTACTACTCTATATTTAAGAAGCACATATTAGTACCAAGAGATACAGAGGTTTAACGGTTATTGGTTCCACTGTTCCTGTTTATTGAATATCCTAAGTGATTCATATTGATGTTTGTTTCTACCAGCACAGCACATGTCAAGTCCAAGAGGACCTATGATGTTTATTAATTCTGTTCAAGCGTATTATTCGGTCCCTGAAGACTAAGAGGGTGTAATTTGTCGTTAGTTTCCTATACATATGTAAAACAATAGCTTTTCTTTGAGTTTGATATCAATGTTCCTTTGAAACATCTGTGAAGTTTATGTCCTGGTGTATTTCCTAGCACAGGCATGTGCTACTTTGTATTTGAGAAGCACATGTCAGTACCAAGAGGCACAGAGGCGCTGTTCTATTCTGTTTCAGTATTGATGTTGTTTGAAATGCTGAACTCATATAAATGTATATAGCTGTTAGTTTCCTACATCCATTAAAATGTAAGTAATGAATTTAGCCGTATGTTTGTCCCAGCACAGGCATGTGCTACTGTTTTGTATTTAAGAAGCACACACTAGTACCAAGAATCACATTGGCTTTGTTCTATTGTGTGAAGTCGATCTGTTCTTTGACAGTCCTTCATGGTGTGTGTCGCTATAAGTTCATAGTAGCATCGGCCTGTGGTAGTTCAGTTGTTTTCTTCTTCGAAAGTCCTTCAGGATGTATATAGCTCCAAGTGTCTCCTAGCACAGGCATGTGCTAGTTCAAATTTTAATTTGACTTGCACATATCAGTGAAAGGTAACACCGTAGGCTTACTAGTCTTACAACAACTATCCATTGAAACAAAAGTCGTTTTAAGTTGCCTTATTATCTCCTAGCACTGACATGTGCTACTACTACTCTATATTTAAGAAGCACATATTAATACAGAGGTTTAACGGTGATCGGTTGCACTGTTCCTGTTTATTGAATATCCTAAGTGATTCATATTGATGTTCGTTTCTCCCAGCACAGCACATGTCAAGTCCAAGAGGACCTATGATGTTTATTCATTCTGTTCACGCGTATTATTCGGTCCCTGAAGACTAAGAGGGTGTAATTGGTCGTAAGTTTCCTATACATATGTAAAACAATAGCTTTCCTTCGAGTTTGATATCAATGTTCCTTTGAAACATCTGTGAAGTTTATGGCCTGATATATTTCCTAGCACAGGCATGTGCTACTTTGTATTTGAGAAGCACATGTCAGTACCAAGAGGCACAGAGGCGCTGTTCTATTCTGTTTCAGTATTGATGTTGTTTGAAATGCTGAACTCATATAAATGTATATAGCTGTTAGTTTCCTACATCCATTAAAATGTAAGTAATGGATTTAGCCGTATGTTTGTCCCAGCACAGGCATGTGCTACTGTTTTGTATTTAAGAAGCACACACTTGTGCCTCGAATCACAGTGGCTTTGTTCTATTGTGTGAAGTCGATCCGTTCTTTGACAGTCCTTCATGGTGTGTGTCGCTATAAGTTCATAGTAGCATCGGCCTGTGGTAGTTCAGTTGTTTTCTTCTTCGAAAGTCCTTCAGGATGTATATAGCTCCAAGTGTCTCCTAGCACAGGCATATCAGTGAAAGGTAACACCGTAGACTTACTAGTCTTACAACAACTATCCATTGAAACAAAAGTCGATGTAAGTTGCCTTATTATCTCCTAGCACTGACATGTGCTACTACTACTACTCTATATTTAAGAAGCACATATCAGTACCAAGAGATACAGAGGTTTAACGGTTATCGGTTCCACTGTTCCTGTTTATTGAATATCCTAAGTGATTCATATTGATGTTTGTTTCTACCAGCACAGCACATGTCAAGTCCAAGAGGACCTATGATGTTTATTCATTCTGTTCACGCGTATTATTCGGTCCCTGAAGACTAAGAGGGTGTAATTTGTCGTTAGTTTCCTATACATATGTAAAACAATAGCTTTTCTTTGAGTTTGATATCAATGTTCCTTTGAAACATCTGTGAAGTTTATGTCCTGGTGTATTTCCTAGCACAGGCATGTGCTACTTTGTATTTGAGAAGCACATGTCAGTACCAAGAGGCACAGAGGCGCTGTTCTATTCTGTTTCAGTATTGATGTTGTTTGAAATGCTGAACTCATATAAATGTATATAGCTGTTAGTTTCCTACATCCATTAAAATGTAAGTAATGAATTTAGCCGTATGTTTGTCCCAGCACAGGCATGTGCTACTGTTTTGTATTTAAGAAGCACACACTAGTACCAAGAATCACATTGGCTTTGTTCTATTCTGTGAAGTCGATCTGTTCTTTGACAGTCCTTCATGGTGTGTGTCGCTATAAGTTCATAGTAGCATCGGCCTGTGGTAGTTCAGTTGTTTTCTTCTTCGAAAGTCCTTCAGGATGTATATAGCTCCAAGTGTCTCCTAGCACAGGCATGTGCTAGTTCAAATTTTAATTTGACTTGCACATATCAGTGAAAGGTAACACCGTAGGCTTACTAGTCTTACAACAACTATCCACTGAAACAAAAGTCGTTTTAAGTTGCCTTATTATCTCCTAGCACTGACATGTGCTACTACTACTCTATATTTAAGAAGCACATATTAATACAGAGGTTTAACGGTGATCGGTTGCACTGTTCCTGTTTATTGAATATCCTAAGTGATTCATATTGATGTTCGTTTCTCCCAGCACAGCACATGTCAAGTCCAAGAGGACCTATGATGTTTATTCATTCTGTTCACGCGTATTATTCGGTCCCTGAAGACTAAGAGGGTGTAATTGGTCGTAAGTTTCCTATACATATGTAAAACAATAGCTTTCCTTCGAGTTTGATATCAATGTTCCTTTGAAACATCTGTGAAGTTTATGGCCTGATATATTTCCTAGCACAGGCATGTGCTACTTTGTATTTGAGAAGCACATGTCAGTACCAAGAGGCACAGAGGCGCTGTTCTATTCTGTTTCAGTATCGATGTTGTTTGAAATGCTGAACTCATATAAATGTATATAGCTGTTAGTTTCCTACATCCTTTAAAATGTAAGTAATGGATTTAGCCGTATGTTTGTCCCAGCACAGGCATGTGCTACTGTTTTGTATTTAAGAAGCACACACTTGTGCCTCGAATCACAGTGGCTTTGTTCTATTGTGTGAAGTCGATCCGTTCTTTGACAGTCCTTCATTGTGTGTGTCGCTATAAGTTCATAATAGCATCGGCCTGTGGTAGTTCAGTTGTTTTCTTCTTCGAAAGTCCTTCAGGACGTTTATAGCTCCAAGTGTCTCCTAGCACAGGCATGTGCTAGTTCAAAGTTTAATTTGACTTGCACATATCATTGAAAGGTAACACGGCTAGTTTGATACAAAGCTTTACTCTACATGTTCTCAGACCGCACATTGACAAATTATCTGAACACCAAAGATTCTTCTTGAAAATTCCTTTTATTAATAAAGGTATTGATTTTATTGACCTCCAAAGTATTTTTAGAGACAAAAATGTAATTGACACTATTCCTAAATACTTTAAAAATACAGAACCACCTATCATCTGCTACAAATATAACAAACCCATCAGAAATACAATTTTCAACTATAATAAAATTGTGGCCGACCTTAATATTAATGATAATATTCCTGATAATTGAGATTGCGCCACCTCAAAATTTTGCTATTCTCCGGCTGGTCATGTGATTACAGTGCTCCCTCCCTACAACGACCCTCTCAATAACGATTCCCTCCTTACAACAACGCATGTCATTGTTTCCGAAGCAACAAGGCTCCAGAAACAACTTTTTCCATCGTATTTTCTTTATGCCTCCATCAAACCCTATGTTTTGACCACTCGTTAGAATCGTCACTTTGTGACGATTCTAAAGAGTGGTCACAACATAGGGTTTGATAGAGGCATAACGGTTTTAGTTCTCGAAATACACCTTATCTGGGGATCTGCAAACAAGCTAATTTTGTTAGATTTTCCCTCCCTATAACAACTCCCTCTGAACAACACATACAACCGTCGTATCCCAAAGGGTGTCGTTGTAGAGAGGGAACACTGTACTGGTAATTTTGAGATAATTAAAGACAAACGTCTACGATCTCTTTTGAATAAAGGTCCCAAATATAGAATACCATCCTTGATAGATTTTAACTCTTGTCGAGTTCAGATTGCGGAGGCTTTACAAAATTTTAGTATTAAATGGTGTCGAAGAGAACATGTTGAGTCTAATGCTCTTTCTTGTTGGAAAAAACTAATTTTTGATATAATTGATAAACGCATTTCCTTTTACAGCTCTAATAAACACCTTCTTCCACCTAAACCTAGAACTTCTTTTAGACATCTTAAAAAGGGTTTACAGGATTTCCATTCAAAATACGTTTTTGTTCCTGCTGATAAGGCATCGAATAATGTGATTATTATTTGATGATTACATTATATCGATGTCTTGAAGCAGGAAATTATTAATACCAAGTCATACATTTCAGTTACCACTGACGAAAAGACCATCATTTCAGACCATGTCAAAAAGTGTGAACAATTTGGAACCGATATTAAAATTACACAACATAAACTTCCTACAATGTATTGGTTACCAACACTACATAAAAAACCATATAAAGCGCGTTTCATTGCAAATTCTAGTTCATGTACAACTACTAAATTGTCTATACTTTTGACTTCTTGTTTAACGAAGGTAAAGGAACATGTAAAATTCTACTGTGATAAGACTTATGAAAATTCTGGAATAAATCTCTTCTGGTCTATTAAGAACTCTTCAGAAGTCTTAAACAAACTTAAGAACAAAAGGTATCTTGCATCCACTGTAAGCACGTACGATTTTTCTACTCTGTACACAACTCTTCCTCATATTTTAATTAAGGATAAGCTTACTAACTTAATCCAGAAAGTATTTGCACGGGAAAAAACATCATTCTTGGCATGTAATGCTGAAAAAGCTTTCTTTACTGACGAGCAAATGAAATATTACACCAATTGGACTTGCTCAGAACTTTGCGAAGCACTTACCTTTCTTTTGGATAACATATCTGTACGTTATGGGAATGCTATATACCGTCAGGTAATTGGTATTCCCATGGGTACGGATTGTGTACCACTTGTCGCAGATTTGTTTTTGTACTGCTATGAGAGAGATTTCATGTTGCGTTTGAATCCTCAATCACAAGAAGATGTTATAAAAGCCTTCAATGAAACTTGTCGATATTTGGATGATATTTTTAACTTAGATAACCCTTTCTTTGATGCTCTGATTCCTACAATTTATCATAAAGAACTCAAATTGAATAAAGCTAACCAGTCCGACAATTATGCAGCGTTTCTTGATCTAGACCTTAAAATTAATAATGGATTGATTTCTTCTAAAATATATGACAAAAGAGATGATTTTGATTTTAATATTGTAAATTTTCCTCATCTTGACGGGGATGTTCCCCGTGCTCCATCTTGCGGGGTTTATATATCTCAACGTATTCGTTTTGCTAGAGCTTGTTCATCTATTGACGATTTTAACAGTCGAAATCTCATTTTAACTGAAAAGCTGCTTAAGCAAGGATATAGATATCATAAACTAAGAAAAACTTTCTCTTAATTTTACTATCGAAATCTCTCGCTTATTGGCAAGTACCTATGTAATCTCAAGGTGCTTCTGCGACACGGTATTTCACATCCTGAATTTTATGGTGATGTGATTTACAAACTTCGTAAAATTATTGGACATACCCATTTTCTCACTTTGTTCATCAAATGTGTTAAACAATTCATTAAAAAGGGATATGATCCTGTAGTACTACAACATACTGCATGTTTGGTTGTGAACCCTTTTACAGTTGGCAATCACGCTGGCCTCTTTGCATGTACGCCGACAAGAAAGGTTTAGTACTCTATGAAGGCGACCTCTTAAATCCAGAAATGGAAGGAGAACGTCGGATATCTGTACTATTTCATTTTTGTCGTACCCTTTATTACTTTTCTACAGTTACTCTGTTTGCAGCTCAATCATTGAGTACACTAGCGATAGGTGGATACAGTATGTTCAATTAAATGTTTTTTCGTTATACATGCACTTTACCATTGTATTTGCCGTCGCGGTTGTTGTAGGTTAGTCGGAGAGGGGATACGTTTATTTACACTGTTTGTCTTTTAGGGTGGGGATGGAATAAGAGTGAGGTTGGGCGCCCATAAACCGGTTTAACCCCCCCAGTGACTTTTGTCACTGACCGTTCCAAGGCGGTACTTCCATCTTCCTCCTATTGTATGTTTGTTTTGTCTTTGTGTGTCTCTTGTTGTTTTTTCTAGTTATGTACATTTACTGTTTCCTTGTGTTGCTGTTCGGGCGAGTGTTTGTTCTGTATGTGGTGTTTCCTGCATGACTCATTTTTGTACTTTTAATAGTCTTACGACAACTATCCACTGAAACAAAAGACGATGTAAGTTGCCTTATTATCTCCTAGCACTGACATGTGCTACTACTACTCTATATTTAAGAAGCACATATTAGTACCAAGAGATACAGAGGTTTAACGGTTATCGGTTGCACTGTTCCTGTTTATTGAATATCCTAAGTGATTCATATTGCTGTTCGTTTCTCCCAGCACAGCACATGTCAAGTCCAAGAGGACCTATAATGTTTATTCATGCTGTTCAAGCGTATTATTCGGTCCCTGAAGACTAAGAGAGTGTTATTGGTCGTTAGTCTCCTATACATATGTAAAACAATAGCTTTTCTTCGAGTTTGATATCAATGTTCCTTTGAAACATCTGTGAAGTTTATGGCCTGATGTATTTCCTAGCACAGGCATGTGCTACTTTGTATTTGAGAAGCACATGTCAATACCAAGAGGCACAGAGGCGCTGTTCTATTCTGTTTCAGTATTGATGTTGTTTGAAATGCTGAACTCATATAAATGTATATAGCTGTTAGTTTCCTACATCCTTTAAAATGTAAGTAATGCATTTAGCCGTATGTTTGTCCCAGCACAGGCATGTGCTACTGTTTTGTATTTAAGAAGCACACACTAGTACCAAGAATCACAGTGGCTTTGTTCTATTATGTGAAGTCGATCTGTTCTTTGACAGTCCTTCATAGGGTGTGTCGCTATAAGTTCATAGTAGCATCGGCCTGTGGTAGTTCAGTTGTTTTCTTCTTCGAAAGTCCTTCAGGATGTATATAGCTCCAAGTGTCTCCTAGCACAGGCATGTGCTAGTTCAAATTTTAATTTGACTTGCACATATCAGTGAAAGGTAACACCGTAGGCTTACTAGTCTTACAACAACTATCCATTGAAACAAAAGACGATGTAAGTTGCCTTATTATCTCCTAGCACTGACATGTGCTACTACTACTCTATATTTAAGAAGCACATATTAGTACCAAGAGATACAGAGGTTTAACGGTTATCGGTTGCACTGTTCCTGTTTATTGAATATCCTAAGTGATTCATATTGCTGTTCGTTTCTCCCAGCACAGCACATGTCAAGTCCAAGAGGACCTATAATGTTTATTCATGCTGTTCAAGCGTATTATTCGGTCCCTGAAGACTAAGAGGGTGTTATTGGTAGTTAGTCTCCTATACATATGTAAAACAATAGCTTTTCTTCGAGTTTGATATCAATATTCCTTTGAAACATCTGTGAAGTTTATGGCCTGATGTATTTCCTAGCACAGGCATGTGCTACTTTGTATTTGAGAAGCACATGTCAGTACCAAGAGGCACAGAGGCGCTGTTCTATTCTGTTTCAGTATTGATGTTGTTTGAAATGCTGAACTCATATAAATGTATATAGCTGTTAGTTTCCTACATCCTTTAAAATGTAAGTAATGCATTTAGCCGTATGTTTGTCCCAGCACAGGCATGTGCTACTGTTTTGTATTTAAGAAGCACACACTAGTACCACGAATCACAGTGGCTTTGTTCTATTCTGTGAAGTCGATCCGTTCTTTGACAGTCCTTCGTGGTGTGTGTCGCTATAAGTTCATAATAGCATCGGCCTGTGGTAGTTCAGTTGTTTTCTTCTTCGAAAGTCCTTCAGGATGTATATAGCTCCAAGTGTCTCCTAGCACAGGCATGTGCTAGTTCAAATTTTAATTTGACTTGCACATATCAGTGAAAGGTAACACCGTAGGCTTACTAGTCTTACAACAACTATCCATTGAAACAAAAGACGATGTAAGTTGCCTTATTATCTCCTAGCACTGACATGTGCTACTACTACTCTATATTTAAGAAGCACATATTAGTACCAAGAGATACAGAGGTTTAACGGTTATCGGTTGCACTGTTCCTGTTTATTGAATATCCTAAGTGATTCATATTGCTGTTCGTTTCTCCCAGCACAGCACATGTCAAGTCCAAGAGGACCTATAATGTTTATTCATGCTGTTCAAGCGTATTATTCGGTCCCTGAAGACTAAGATAGTGTTATTGGTCGTTAGTCTCCTATACATATGTAAAACAATAGCTTTTCTTCGAGTTTGATATCAATGTTCCTTTGAAACATCTGTGAAGTTTATGGCCTGATGTATTTCCTAGCACAGGCATGTGCTACTTTGTATTTGAGAAGCACATGTCAATACCAAGAGGCACAGAGGCGCTGTTCTATTCTGTTTCAGTATTGATGTTGTTTGAAATGCTGAACTCATATAAATGTATATAGCTGTTAGTTTCCTACATCCTTTAAAATGTAAGTAATGCATTTAGCCGTATGTTTGTCCCAGCACAGGCATGTGCTACTGTTTTGTATTTAAGAAGCACACACTAGTACCAAGAATCACAGTGGCTTTGTTCTATTATGTGAAGTCGATCTGTTCTTTGACAGTCCTTCATAGGGTGTGTCGCTATAAGTTCATAGTAGCATCGGCCTGTGGTAGTTCAGTTGTTTTCTTCTTCGAAAGTCCTTCAGGATGTATATAGCTCCAAGTGTCTCCTAGCACAGGCATGTGCTAGTTCAAATTTTAATTTGACTTGCACATATCAGTGAAAGGTAACACCGTAGGCTTACTAGTCTTACAACAACTATCCATTGAAACAAAAGACGATGTAAGTTGCCTTATTATCTCCTAGCACTGACATGTGCTACTACTACTCTATATTTAAGAAGCACATATTAGTACCAAGAGATACAGAGGTTTAACGGTTATCGGTTGCACTGTTCCTGTTTATTGAATATCCTAAGTGATTCATATTGCTGTTCGTTTCTCCCAGCACAGCACATGTCAAGTCCAAGAGGACCTATAATGTTTATTCATGCTGTTCAAGCGTATTATTCGGTCCCTGAAGACTAAGATAGTGTTATTGGTCGTTAGTCTCCTATACATATGTAAAACAATAGCTTTTCTTCGAGTTTGATATCAATGTTCCTTTGAAACATCTGTGAAGTTTATGGCCTGATGTATTTCCTAGCACAGGCATGTGCTACTTTGTATTTGAGAAGCACATGTCAATACCAAGAGGCACAGAGGCGCTGTTCTATTCTGTTTCAGTATTGATGTTGTTTGAAATGCTGAACTCATATAAATGTATATAGCTGTTAGTTTCCTACATCCTTTAAAATGTAAGTAATGCATTTAGCCGTATGTTTGTCCCAGCACAGGCATGTGCTACTGTTTTGTATTTAAGAAGCACACACTAGTACCAAGAATCACAGTGGCTTTGTTCTATTATGTGAAGTCGATCTGTTCTTTGACAGTCCTTCATAGGGTGTGTCGCTATAAGTTCATAGTAGCATCGGCCTGTGGTAGTTCAGTTGTTTTCTTCTTCGAAAGTCCTTCAGGATGTATATAGCTCCAAGTGTCTCCTAGCACAGGCATGTGCTAGTTCAAATTTTAATTTGACTTGCACATATCAGTGAAAGGTAACACCGTAGGCTTAATAGTCTTACAACAACTATCCATTGAAACAAAAGACGATGTAAGTTGCCTTATTATCTCCTAGCACTGACATGTGCTACTACTACTCTATATTTAAGAAGCACATATTAGTACCAAGAGATACAGAGGTTTAACGGTTATCGGTTGCACTGTTCCTGTTTATTGAATATCCTAAGTGATTCATATTGCTGTTCGTTTCTCCCAGCACAGCACATGTCAAGTCCAAGAGGACCTATAATGTTTATTCATGCTGTTCAAGCGTATTATTCGGTCCCTGAAGACTAAGAGGGTGTTATTGGTAGTTAGTCTCCTATACATATGTAAAACAATAGCTTTTCTTCGAGTTTGATATCAATATTCCTTTGAAACATCTGTGAAGTTTATGGCCTGATGTATTTCCTAGCACAGGCATGTGCTACCTTGTATTTGAAAAGCACATGTCAGTACCAAGAGGCACAGAGGCGCTGTTCTATTCTGTTTCAGTATTGATGTTGTTTGAAATGCTGAACTCATATAAATGTATATAGCTGTTAGTTTCCTACATCCTTTAAAATGTAAGTAATGCATTTAGCCGTATGTTTGTCCCAGCACAGGCATGTGCTACTGTTTTGTATTTAAGAAGCACATACTAGTGGCTTTGTTCTATTCTGTAAAGTCGATCCGTTCTTTGACAGTCCTTCATTGTGTGTGTCGCTATAAGTTCATAATAGCATCGGCCTGTGGTAGTTCAGTTGTTTTCTTCTTCGAAAGTCCTTCAGGATGTATATAGCTCCAAGTGTCTCCTAGCACAGGCATGTGCTAGTTCAAATTTTAATTTGACTTGCACATATCAGTGAAAGGTAACACCGTAGGCTTACTAGTCTTACAACAACTATCCACTTAAACAAAAGTCGTTTTAAGTTGCCTTATTATCTCCTAGCACTGACATGTGCTACTACGGCTCTATATTTAAGAAGCACATATTAGTACCAAGAGATACAGAGGTTTAACGGTTATCGGTTTCACTGTTCCTGTTTATTGAATATCCTAAGTGATTCATATTGCTGTTCGTTTCTCCCAGCACAGCACATGTCATGTCCAAGAGGACATATGGTGTTTATTCATTCTGTTCAAGCGCATTATTCGGTCCCTGAAGACTAAGAGTGTTTAATTGGTCGTTAGTTTCCTATACATATGTAAAACAATAGCTTTTCTTTGAGTTTGACATCAATGTTCCTTTGAAACATCTGTGAAGTTTATGGCCTGATGTATTTCCTAGCACAGGCATGTGCTACTTTGTATTTGAGAAGCACATGTCAGTACCAAGAGGCACAGAGGCGCTGTTCTATTCTGTTTCAGTATTGATGTTGTTTGAAATGCTGAACTCATATAAATGTATATAGCTGTTAGTTTCCTACATCCATTAAAATGTAAGTAATGCATTTAGCCGTATGTTTGTCCCAGCACAGGCATGTGCTACTGTTTTGTATTTAAGAAGCACACACTAGTACCACGAATCACAGTGGCTTTGTTCTATTCTGTGAAGTCGATCCGTTCTTTGACAGTCCTTCATGGTGTGTGTCGCTATAAGTTCATAATAACATCGGCCTGTGGTAGTTCAGTTGTTTTCTTCTTCGAAAGTCCTTCAGGATGTATATAGCTCCAAGTGTCTCCTAGCACAGGCATGTGCTAGTTCAAATTTTAATTTGACTTGCACATATCAGTGAAATGGAAAAGTAGTAAAGTCAAGCAGGCAAAGCCACATGCAAGACGCAACCACCACCAAAACACCGATAGACAGCATGACACACACACACACAACCACACACCCAAACGCACATGCACACACACGAAATGAACACAGAAAACACCAAAAGACACACAAGAACCAGGGACAAACGTTCCACAACATGAACAAACCACAAGCACAAAGACGCAATGCAAACAAAAGGAAGGGTGACAAAGAGAGTACCGCCTTGGCACGGTCAGCAGCAAAAACACCACTGGGGGTTTAAACCGGTTTACGGACGTCCTAACCTCACACTTCTCTCAAAGTCACCCTAGCTTTACAAATATTGTAAATAAAGGTATCCCCGCTGGACTTACCCACAACATAGACGACGGTGAACACAGGACAACATGTAAAACATAGCATAATAACTGTGACAATCCGTCAAATATGTACTCAATGACTTTGCTGAAGTCAGAGCACCTGCAGGTAAGCCGTTAAGGGCACGACAGGGAAAAAATAATACATGAGTCTGGTAAGCTCCTCCTGTATCCAAGTTTAAGAGTATACCATCATAGAGTACTACCCTCGGCCTGTCATCGCGCAAGCAAAGAGGGAAGCGTAGCTACCGACTGTAAAAGGGTCGATAACCAAACATGCAGTGTGTTGCAATATAATAGGATCATAACCTTTCTTTTTAAATTTTTTAATGCGTTTTATAAACAAATCATGAAAATGGATATGACCCCGAATTTTCCTAAGTTTGTAGATAACATCCCCATAAAATTCTGGTTGAGAAATGCCTTGTCGCAGTAACGTCCGTAGATTGCAATTATATTTACTAATGAGAGGTAAATTTCGATAATAAAATTTAGAAAAGGTTTTCCGAAGTTTGTGATATCTGTAACCTTGCTTCAGAAGTTTATCAGTTATAACTAAATTACGTCTGTTAAAATCTTCAAGCAAAGAACAGGCTCGGGCAAACCTAATAAGTTGAGAAATATAAACACCATAAGATGTAGAACGTGGCACATCCCCATCTAGAAAAGGATAATTAACAATTTTAAAATTAAAATCTTCTCTTTTATCGTATACTTTGGACGAAACTTTTTCATTTGTAATTGAAAGATTCAAATCTAGAAATGAAGCATTAATGTCAGATTGATTAGCTTTGTTTAAAGACAGTTCTTTTGGGTAGATTGAAGAAACCATAGTATCAAAATAAGGATTATCTAAATTCAAAATATCGTCTAAATACCTTGAAGTTTTATTAAAAGCATTAACAATATCGGTCTGTGTATCAGGTTTTAAGCTAAGCATAAAATCCCTCTCGTAGCAATACAAAAACAAATCTGCAACAAGAGGGGCACAATTTGTACCCATGGGTATACCAACAACTTGACGATATATGGTATCTCCATAACGCACAAATATATTATCTAAAAGAAAGGTAAGAGATCTACAAACATCAAGGCAAGTCCACATTGTGTAATATTCAACTTCTGAATTCGAAAAGAATGAACGTTGAACATTACAAGCAATGAACATTTTGTTTTCTCTGGCAAAGGTTTTTTCTATTAATTTAATAAGTCTATCCTTTATAAGATGGTGAGGTAGAGTAGTATAGAGTGTAGAGAAATCATAAGAGCTCAGTAAAGAAATGTTATACTGTTCATTTTCAAGTTTTGTTAAAACATCATTTGAATTTTTTATGGACCAAAAAACATTAATACCAGAATTTTCATATATTTTAAGGTAACACCGTAGGCTTACTAGTCTTGCAACAACTATCCATTGAAACAAAAGTCGATGTAAGTTGCCTTATTATCTCCTAGCACTATCATGTGCTACTACTCTATATTTAAGAAGCACATATCAGTACCAAGAGATACAGAGGTTTAACGGTTATCGGTTTCACTGTTCCTGTTTATTGAATATCCTAAGTGATTGATATTGATGTTTGTTTCTACCAGCACAGCACATGTCAAGTCCAAGAGGACCTATGATGTTTATTCATTCTGTTCAAGCGTATTATTCGGTCCCTGAAGACTAAGAGAGTGTTATTGGTCGTTAGTCTCCTATACATATGTAAAACAATAGCTTTTCTTCGAGTTTGATATCAATGTTCCTTTGAAACATCTGTGAAGTTTATGGCCTGATGTATTTCCTAGCACAGGCATGTGCTACTTTGTATTTGAGAAGCACATGTCAATACCAAGAGGCACAGAGGCGCTGTTCTATTCTGTTTCAGTATTGATGTTGTTTGAAATGCTGAACTCATATAAATGTATATAGCTGTTAGTTTCCTACATCCTTTAAAATGTAAGTAATGCATTTAGCCGTATGTTTGTCCCAGCACAGGCATGTGCTACTGTTTTGTATTTAAGAAGCACACACTAGTGGCTTTGTTCTATTCTGTAAAGTCGATCCGTTCTTTGACAGTCCTTCATGGTGTGTGTCGCTATAAGTTCATAATAGCATCGGCCTGTGGTAGTTCAGTTGTTTTCTTCTTCGAAAGTCCTTCAGGATGTATATAGCTCCAAGTGTCTCCTAGCACAGGCATGTGCTAGTTCAAATTTTAATTTGACTTGCACATATCAGTGAAAGGTAACACCGTAGGCTTACTAGTCTTACAACAACTATCCACTGAAACAAAAGTCGTTTTAAGTTGCCTTATTATCTCCTAGCACTGACATGTGCTACTACTACTCTATATTTAGAAGCAGATAGTAGTACCAAGAGATACAGAGGTTTAACGGTTATCGGTTTCACTGTTCCTGTTTATTGAATATCCTAAGTGATTCATATTGCTGTTCGTTTCTCCCAGCACAGCACATGTCAAGTCCAAGAGGACATATGATGTTTATTCATTCTGTTCAAGCGTATTATTCGGTCCCTGAAGACTAAGAGTGTTTAATTGGTCGTTAGTTTCCTATACATATGTAAAACAATAGCTTTTCTTTGAGTTTGATATCAATGTTCCTTTGAAACATCTGTGAAGTTTATGGCCTGGTGTATTTCCTAGCACAGGCATGTGCTACTTTGTATTTGAGAAGCACATGTCAGTACCAAGAGGCACAGAGGCGCTGTTCTATTCTGTTTCAGTATTGATGTTGTTTGAAATGCTGAACTCATATAAATGTATATAGCTGTTAGTTTCCTACATCCATTAAACTGTAAGTAATGCATTTAGCCGTATGTTTGTCCCAGCACAGGCATGTGCTACTGTTTTGTATTTAAGAAGCACACACTAGTACCACGAATCACAGTGGCTTTGTTCTATTCTGTGAAGTCGATCCGTTCTTTGACAGTCCTTCGTGGTGTGTGTCGCTATAAGTTCATAATAGCATCGGCCTGTGGTAGTTCAGTTGTTTTCTTCTTCGAAAGTCCTTCAGGATGTATATAGCTCCAAGTGTCTCCTAGCACAGGCATGTGCTAGTTCAAATATTATTTTGACTTGCACATATCAGTGAAAGGTAACACCGTAGGCTTACTAGTCTTACAACATCTATCCATTGAAACAAAAGTCGATGTAAGTTGCCTTATTATCTCCTAGCACTAACATGTGCTACTACTCTATATTTAAGAAGCACATATCAGTACCAAGAGATACAGAGGTTTAACGGTTATCGGTTCCACTGTTCCTGTTTATTGAATATCCTAAGTGATTCATATTGATGTTTGTTTCTACCAGCACAGCACATGTCAAGTCCAAGAGGACCTATGATGTTTATTCATTCTGTTCAAGCGTATTATTCGGTCCCTGAATACTAAGAGTGTGTAATTGGTCGATAGTTTCCTATACATATGTAAAATAATTGCTTTTCTTCGAGTTTGATATCAATATTCCTTTGAAACATCTGTGAAGTTTATGGCCTGATATATTTCCTAGCACAGGCATGTGCTACTTTGTATTCGAGAAGCACATGTCAATACCAAGAGGCACAGAGGCGCTGTTCTATTCTGTTTCAGTATTGATGTTGTTTGAAATGCTGAACTCATATAAATGTATATAGCTGTTAGTTTCCTACATCCTTTAAAATGTAAGTAATGCATTTAGCCGTATGTTTGTCCCAGCACAGGCATGTGCTACTGTTTTGTATTTAAGAAGCACACACTAGTACCACGAATCACAGTGGCTTTGTTCTATTCTGTGAAGTCGATCCGTTCTTTGACAGTCCTTCGTGGTGTGTGTCGCTATAAGTTCATAATAGCATCGGCCTGTGGTAGTTCAGTTGTTTTCTTCTTCGAAAGTCCTTCAGGATGTATATAGCTCCAAGTGTCTCCTAGCACAGGCATGTGCTAGTTCAAATTTTAATTTGACTTGCACATATCAGTGAAAGGTAACACCGTAGGCTTACTAGTCTTACAACAACTATCCATTGAACAAAAGTCGATGTAAGTTGCCTTATTATCTCCTAGCACTAACATGTGCTACTATATTTAAGAAGCACATATCAGTACCAAGAGATACAGAGGTTTAACGGTTATCGGTTCCACTGTCCCTGTTTATTGAATATCCTAAGTGATTGATATTGATGTTTGTTTCTACCAGCACAGCACATGTCAAGTCCAAGAGGACCTATGATGTTTATTCATTCTGTTCAAGCGTATTATTCGGTCCCTGAAGACTAAGAGTGTTTAATTGGTCGTTAGTTTCATATACATATGTAAAACAATTGCTTTTCTTCGAGTTTGATATCAATATTCCTTTGAAACATCTGTGAAGTTTATGGCCTAATGTATTTCCTAGCACAGGCATGTGCTACTTTATATTTGAGAAGCACATGTCAGTACCATGAGGCACAGAGGCGCTGTTCTATTCTGTTTCAGTATTGATGTTGTTTGAAATGCTGAACTCATATAAATGTATATAGCTGTTAGTTTCCTACATCCATTAAAATGTAAGTAATGCATTTTGCCGTATGTTTGTCCCAGCACAGGCATGTGCTACTGTTTTGTATTTAAGAAGCACACACTAGTACCACGAATCACAGTGGCTTTGTTCTGTTCTGTGAAGTCGATCCGTTCTTTGACAGTCCTTCATGGTGTGTGTCGCTATAAGTTCATAATAGCATCGGCCTGTGGTAGTTCAGTTGTTTTCTTCTTCGTCGAAAGTCCTTCAGGATGTATATAGCTCTAAGTGTCTCCTAGCACAGGCATGTGCTAGTTCAAATTTTAATTTGACTTGCACATATCAGTGAAAGGTAACACCGTAGGCTTACTAGTCTTGCAACAACTATCCATTGAAACAAAAGTCGATGTAAGTTGCCTTATTATCTCCTAGCACTAACATGTGCTACTACTCTATATTTAAGAAGCACATATCAGTACCAAGAGATACAGAGGTTTAACGGTTATCGGTTCCACTGTTCCTGTTTATTGAATATCCTAAGTGATTCATATTGATGTTTGTTTCTACCAGCACAGCACATGTCAAGTCCAAGAGGACCTATGATGTTTATTAATTCTGTTCAAGCGTATTATTCGGTCTCTGAATACTAAGAGTGTGTAATTGGTCGATAGTTTCCTATACATATGTAAAATAATTGCTTTTCTTCGAGTTTGATATCAATGTTCCTTTGAAACATATGTGAAGTTTATGGCCTGATGTATTTCCTAGCACAGGCATGTGCTACTTTGTATTTGAGAAGCACATGTCTGTACCAAGAGGCACAGAGGCGCTGTTCTATTCTGTTTCAGTATTGATGTTGTTCGAAATGCTGAACTCATATAAATGTATATAGCTGTTAGTTTCCTACATCCTTTAAAATGTAAGTAATGCATTTAGCCGTATGTTTGTCCCAGCACAGGCATGTGCTACTGTTTTGTATTTAAGAAGCACACACTAGTACCACGAATCACAGTGGCTTTGTTCTATTCTGTGAAGTCGATCCGTTCTTTGACAGTCCTTCGTGGTGTGTGTCGCTATAAGTTCATAATAGCATCGGCCTGTGGTAGTTCAGTTGTTTTCTTCTTCGAAAGTCCTTCAGGATGTATATAGCTCCAAGTGTCTCCTAGCACAGGCATGTGCTAGTTCAAATTTTAATTTGACTTGCACATATCAGTGAAAGGTAACACCGTAGGCTTACTAGTCTTACAACAACTATCCATTGAAACAAAAGTCGATGTAAGTTGCCTTATTATCTCCTAGCACTGACATGTGCTACTACTCTATATTTAAGAAGCACATATTAGTACCAAGAGATACAGAGGTTTAACGGTTATCGGTTCCACTGTTCCTGTTTATTGAATATCCTAAGTGATTCATATTGGTGTTTGTTTCTACCAGCACAGCACATGTCAAGTCCAAGAGGACATATGATGTTTATTCATGCTGTTCAAGCGTATTATTCGGTCCCTGAATACTAAGAGTGTGTAATTGGTCGTTAGTTTCCTATACATATGTAAAACAATTGCTTTTCTTTGAGTTTGATATCAATGTTCCTTTGAAACATCTGTGAAGTTTATGGCCTGGTGTATTTCCTAGCACAGGCATGTGCTACTTTGTATTTGAGAAGCACATGTCTGTACCAAGAGGCACAGAGGCGCTGTTCTATTCTGTTTCAGTATTTATGTTGTTTGAAATGCTGAACTCATATAAATGTATATAGCTGTTAGTTTCCTACATCCATTAAAATGTAAGTAATGCATTTAGCCGTATGTTTGTCCCAGCACAGGCATGTGCTACTGTTTTGTATTTAAGAAGCACACACTAGTACCACGAATCACAGTGGCTTTGTTCTATTATGTGAAGTCGATCTGTTCTTTGACAGTCCTTCGTGGTGTGTGTCGCCATAAGTTCATAGTAGCATCGGCCTGTGGTAGTTCAGTTGTTTTCTTCTTCGAAAGTCCTTCAGGATGTATATAGCTCCAAGTGTCTCCTAGCACAGGCATGTGCTAGTTCAAATTTTATTTTGACTTGCACATATCAGTGAAAGGTAACACCGTAGGCTTACTAGTCTTACAACAACTATCCATTGAAACAAAAGTCGATGTAAGTTGCCTTATTATCTCCTAGCACTAACATGTGCTACTACTCTATATTTAAGAAGCACATATTAGTACCAAGAGATACAGAGGTTTAATGGTTATCGGTTCCACTGTTCCTGTTTATTGAATATCCTAAGTGATTCATATTGCTGTTTGTTTTCTCCCAGCACAGCACATGTCAAGCCCAAGAGGACCTAAGATGTTTATTTATTCTGTTCAAGCATATTATTCGGTCCATGAAGGCTTAGAGGGTGTAATTGGTCGTAAGTTTTCTATACATATGTAAAACAATAGCTTTTCTTTGAGTTTGATATCAATGTTCCTTTGAAACATCTGTGAAGTTTATGGCCTGATGTATTTCCTAGCACAGGCATGTGCTACTTTATATTTGAGAAGCACATGTCAGTACCAAGAGACACAGGGGCGCTGTTCTATTCTGTTTCAGTATTGATGTTGTTTGAAATGCTGAACTCATATATATAGCTGTTAGTTTCCTACATACATTAAAATGTAAGTGATGTATTTAGCCGTATGTTTGTCCCAGCACAGGCATGTGCTACTGTTTTGTATTTAAGAAGCACACACTAGTACCACGAATCACAGTGGCTTTGTTCTATTCTGTGAAGTCGATCTGTTCTTTGACAGTCCTTCATTGTGTGTGTCGCTATAAGTTCATAATAGCATCGGCCTGTGGTAGTTCAGTTGTTTTCTTCTTCGAAAGTCCCTCAGGATGTATATAGCCCCAAGTGTCTCCTAGCACAGGCATGTGCTAGTTCAAATTTTAATTTGACTTGCACATATCAGTGAAAGGTAACACCGTAGGCTTAATAGTCTTACAACAATTATCCACGGAAACAAAAGTCGTTTTAAGTGGCCTTATTATCTCCCAGCACAGGCATGTGCTACTACTCTATATTTAAGAAGCACATATCAGTACCAAGAGATACAGAGGTTTAACGGTTATCGGTTCCACTGTTACTGTTTATTGAATATCCTAAGTGATTGATATTGATGTTTGTTTCTCCCAGCACAGCACATGTCAAGCCCAAGAAGACCTATGATGTTTATTCATTCTGTTCAAGCATAGTATTCGGTCCCTGAAGGCTAAGAGAGTGTAATTTGTCGTTAGTTTCCTATACATATGTAAAACAATTCCTTTGAAACATCTGTGAGGTTTATGGCCTGATGTATTTCCTAGCACAGGCATGTGCTACTTTGTTTTTGAGAACCACTCATCAGTATCAAGAGGCACATATGCTTTTTCCTATTTTCTTAATCTGTTGTGTGCATGTTCTTTGAAAGCCTAAATTTTGCAGATAGCTCATAATTCGACACAAGCACGTGCATGTACCATTGTGTGTTTGAGAAGCATTTATTGGTACTAAGAGGCACATGGGCTTTGTTCTGTGCTGTTCAAATAGACATGCTTTTTCAAATGCCTTAATTGTACATATAGTTCTTAGTTTCTCTTAGCACAGTCAAGTGCACAGGCATGTGCTATTGTGTATTTTAGAAGCGCATACCGGTACCAAGATTCACTGAGGCTTTATTGTTGGCTATTCCAATACCCATATTCTTTGAAAATCCTTGGTGCTGTTTATAGTCACAAGTGTCTTCTAGCATGATTTATGCTAGTATTGAATGTTGTAATTGTGTTATTCACATAAGAAATAATCATATCAAGAAAATAGTTTAGCTGAAGTTTTGTCATGGTACCTGAACACAGGATTTTTCTATTCACCTGACCTTTTCAGAAACTGTAAAGTCACATCTTTATAATGCCATAAGCAAACAGAACAGAGCCATCTGATCTGGATCTTCTCTGTTTGCAAAGGTGTGAAAAGACATTTATATGAGAGAGAGGGTTTAAGACCAAGGTTTAGATCTCTTTTGTCAGACAGGTTCTTCTGAATACTGAAAGTTTAACCCTTTCCCTCATATTGACGACTTTTGACGACTCTGTAAATGTCACTTTGTGAAACCATTGTGATAAATAGAGCATTTGCTCATATAGGAGCAAATGCTCTATTTATCACAATGGTTTCAAACTACAAAGATCTAAAAGTTTCCTTTTCTCTAGTTAATGCTCCTTTTCGGTAGATTTATTTAAAATGGTTCTATCTAAAAATAGCCTATGAAGTAATGGGTTAAAATTTTAGTGTACTGAGCATAACTGTGTTTGTAGAAAACGCAGCATAACAAACAGATCCTGATTAACCCTTACTGTGCTGGACATGGGTCACTAATATCCTTTGCAAACAGTGTAGATCCAGATGAGAGGGCTCCTAGAGGAGCCATTTCTTTAAGGTCTGCATTGTTTGTCATGTTACACTTTTCGTTAGACGGGCACAGGGTACATTGCCTTTCAAGTTTGCTTTATCTTTTGTCTCTTATTAAAAAAATATCAATGTCAAACAGTTTGGATCCAGATGCAAATCAGTGTTAATTGTCATCTCACTTGGATCCAAACTCTTTGCAAATCTGATCACATTTAGCCTTTAGCATGATGAAGTTTAACCCTTTCCCTCATATAAACACTTTTAGAGTGTTTGCAAACATAGTAGACCCAGATCAGATGACTCCTATAGGAGCCATCTGATCAGGGTCTGCTCTATTTGTTTATGAACTTAAATAGATCTGATTATCTAGTTTATACCAATACTAATGTCTAGTTTCATTGAATTCTGTCAATCCGTTACAGAGATATGGCATCGGACGGAAAAAAATATTTGATTTTTGCATATCAAAGGGCAATAACTCTTAAATGCTGCAAGCGATCTGGATAAGTAATACATGGGAACGATGCCCCAGTGACAACAAATATTCATGACTAGCTTCATTGAATTCTGTCAGTCCATTACAGAGATATGGCATCGGACGGAGAAAAAATGCCACTTTTGCGTATAAAAATGCAATAACTCCTAAATGCCGCAAGCGATCTGGAAACGTAATACATGGGAATGATGCCCCAGTGATAACAAATATTCATGTTGTGTTACATTGAATTCTGTCAATCCGTTACAGAGATATGACATCGGACGGAAGGACAGATGGAAAGACGGACGGACGGACAAACCTTAAACAATATCCCCCTGCCTGCAGGGGATATAATTTTAGTATGATGCCTTTTGTCAAAAATTATGTATTTAATGAAAAACTATATGAATGGCAGTCTTTTCATCCTTTCTTAAGCTTTCTCACACATACCTGTTATCTATTAGAGATGCAATTTGATTCCTTTGCAAACAAAGTAGACCCAGATCAGTTGGCTCCTGTAGGAGTCATCTGATCAGGGTCTGTCCTGTCTGCTTATGAAATAAAATAGATCTGATTTCACAATTTCCGCCATAGTCCAATTCCCTTGTCCATAAGGCCCTTATAAAAGTTCAGCTAATGAATATTCATACAGTCATTATATCTAAAATGAATATTCATCAGGTAAGGGGTTACTTGGCTAGTAACCTGGCATCTTTTTAGGACCCATGCTATTCAATACTTGACTAATAGATTCTAATGAATACTTAAATCAATGTTTAGGAATAGAAGTTAAATGTGATACAATGTTTGTAGCAACCGTCTTATTGATTAAACAAAGTCAGATTTTGTTATGATAACTTCAATTTACCTTTCCCTTTTTCTTTCTCTGGTCAATGTTAAATTGTACTTGCATATTCAGGAGAGTTGGTCAAGTTTGCCAATCTTTGTCACTATCTGATGGACTAGTTCTTGGCTGATCATTGAGAGTGGAATGATGTTGAGCTCTGGTGCTGGCCAGGCTTTATATCATATACCACATCCTGGGGGTCTCCAAGTGTCACCTGGTCTTGCTCAAGTAATCTTCCTTGTACTCCTAATTAGTGTAGGAAGTGTACTCTTGGTCAGTTCCTTGTCTTACAAACTAGTTTCCTTTGTTTGCAGTAATTAAAACACTATCTACCTGGTCATCAGTGCAATTAGCAAGTTAGGGTGATCAGGACTGAATGCTTGCTTGACCATTCTCATAGGTGTGATTGCATCAGTTGTTTAATTAACCTATAATGATACTTGCTAATTATTGTTTTAACATCCTTACCTGTAGGAATAATGTATTTGTAAGATTGCATCAAGATTTTAACCCTTTCCATTTCTATAATGCCATTTGCAAACAGTGTAGATCCAGATGAGAGGGCTTATAGCGGAGTCCTCTGTTCAGGGTCTGCACTGTTTGTGATGTTACACCTTTCTTAAAAAAACGTGTATACTATATTCGCAGTAATCTTGACCTGTTTGAATTTTAGAATTGTTCATTTGTAACGTCAACAACGAAGGGGTCAATAGGTTGGTGAATGGACACACGTTTTGAAATACATGTAGAACCCCGCTAATGCGACCACTTAATGCGACCACTTAAACAAACATGGCTGTTTTCATAAGCAGGTGGTTGCTTAATGCAGGACGAAAGTTATGCAGAAAGCTCCTATAGGAGCTTTCTGCATAACTTTCGTCCTGCATTAAGCAACCACCTGCCCTTGCCACTGTGAATTATGCCCCTTTTTGGTGGTCGCATTAGTGGGGTTTTACTGTATATTTTATTCACTAATATTCAGCTATTCAAGAATGTTTTTGAATTTTAATGTTATTATATGTATATGATGATCATGATGATGATGAGGAGGGTAACAATCAGTTCGGAAGGGTTTTACTGTATATACTCTCCATTCAGGGAGCATGAAACATGTAATAGCCTCAGGAAAGTCTAAATAGGATACAAATACAGTAAAACCTCTCCGAAACGGACACCAAAAAAGGGGTTTATATTTGAGCTTTAAATACAGGCATTTGCTTAGTTCAGGGCAAAAATGCCTGAAGATCCACAAGCCAGCTTGGAAGTTTTCTTCTAAATTGCTTTTGACCTAAAACCTCTCTATAACGGCCACTAAATTGTGTTAATTATTTGGTATTTAGGGCAGGAGGCCGCTTAAAGCAAGGTGAAAGTAAAACAGGACGCTCCTATAGGAGCGTTCTTTTTTACTTTCACCTTGCTTTAAGCAGCCACCTGCCTTTAACATAAAATGCTTGATGTAATTTAGTGGCCGTTATAGAGAGGGTTCACTGTACATTAAGCAGACAGTCGTCTTGAACACAACCAATCAACATCATGACTAACAGAGCATAATCGATGATATTTTTATCGAATATTGGGCGCTTTTCAGTTTTGATTAATACAAAATACAGTAAAAGGAAACAAACACTGGATGTTTTGCTGTGAACATTAAATTAATTCTGAAAAGTTCATTTTCATGTCTTTTTGCAAACCGAGCAGACCAATATCAGCCATCTGATTTCAACTTTAGTTACTTATGGAATTAAAATACATCCGAGCTTTACATGTTCTGCCACGGCCACAATTGTTCGTATTCAAATACAATTGTAAATTCATGCGTAATTTCTTTCCTTTCATTAGATTCAGGGGTAAAGGGTTAACATCAAATTTATTCACGTTCAGTCACGCCGTAACAAGAGCAACCAATATTGTTCTGGTTAAAGTATTGTACATTGAGTTGTTTCCCTTGTCCCGTTTTATCTCGGTACTGCCACTAATCTTTGTAAAACCTAAACGTACAGCAAAAACCCTCTAATGCGACCACCAGAAACAGGCATAATTCCGAGTGGTAGGGGCAGATGGTAGCTTAATGCAGGGCAAAAGTAATGCAGAAAGCTCCTACAGGACCTTTCTGCATTACTTTTGTCCTAGCAACCACCTGCTTATAACAACCGCTATGGTTATTCATTAAGTGGTCGCAATTAAAGGGTTTCTACTATACTTATTGTTGAAAATAAATGGGAATGACAGCAATCGTGTAATTTCACACAATATCATTACACCGACAATCTGAAACGGTTGATACTTCGCTGGAAAGTTTGTTAACTTTATTTAAGAGGAACGCCTTTGGACGCAGTTGCAAACAGAAAATACCGAGGTCAGACGGGTGCTCTAGGAGCTTTCTGCATGACTTTCACCCTGCATTAAGCTGCCACTTGTCTCCAAGACCGACATTTATACTACCCCTAAGGTCTGGTTTAGAGGGGCTTTACTGTATATGAGCAGTGTAACCGCGGAGAAGCGACCAATTAATTAATTAACATGGATGTCTCAAATGGCAGGTGACTGTTCCAAGAAGAACGAAATAAACTTTAGTTCTTCTTTTCAAGCTGTCATCTGTCTCCTAAACTCTAGCCAGACCTTTTTTGATTTGTCGTTATATAGGGAGCTTTTACTTCGAACAAACCATCAATCAATATTACCATTGATCCTTACAGTGCGTGACATGAGTCCGGCAAGGTTTGTCATGCGACACTTTTCTTAAGAAAAAAAACCCCTAAATATTCACCATAAGCCTGGCCTGTTTGAATATTGGATTAGTCCATTTGAAAATTCAGCGTTGTATGGGTTAATGAGGGCTATGATCATGGGACATGGCTTCCTGGAAGACTCAAATATAAACAATCACCAATAACGTAAATAAATAGTATTTATTGATAATATGAAACAGAACAACAAACTACAATACGTCTTTTGTCTGTACTACATATTAATGCAGCAAAACCCCTCTAAATCGGAATTCTAGCTGAGAAGAATTTAGATACTTTTAGACAGACGGCTGCTTAATGCAGGGTGAACGTCACGAAGAAAGCTCCTAGAGGAGCTTTCTGCATGACTTACACTCTGCATTAAGCAGCCACCTGTCTCCAAGACCGATATTTATACTGAATTTAACGTCCGGGGTTTAACTGTACCATATAACCTCTTTAACCCTTTACCTAATGAATATTCATGTAAGTTAAATATTGGCTTTATGAAGACCAATTACATGTAGTTGAATCATATACAATAGAACCCCTCTAATACGACCACTTAATGAATAAATATGGACGTCTTTGTAAGCAGGTGGTTGCTTAATGCAGTGCAAAAGTAATGCAGAAAGCTCCTCTGGGAGCTTTCTGCATTACTTTTGCCCTGCATTAAGCTACCACCTGCATCTAGCACCCATAATTATACCTGTTTTAGTGGTCGCATTAGCGGGGTTTAACTGTAACTGCATTTGAACAAACGACGTTTTTGGTAATGGTAAACTGCAGACTCATATCCGAATGATAAGCAAACATAGCAGTCCCTGATAAGACATCCCCTACAAGAGCTGTCTGATCTGGGTCTTCTCTGTTTGTATATGAGTCAAGTAAAGGGTTAAAACGATCACTTAATAAGTAACTATCAGGATCTTTAAGAACATGTGCTTTTAATGGAGGACCAAAATAACACAAGATGCTTCAGTAAAATAATTATGTATTACTTTCGATGTATGCATTAAACCATTGACTCTAATTTACGCCTTTGCACGCAGAATAGACACAGATGAGATAGCTCTTGTAGGAACTGTCTGATCAGAGTCTGCTCTGTTTGTTTATATGCTTCAGATCTGATACTTTACTCTTTGGCATAAAAATGTATTTTGAATTTTTAATACCAAAAAAATACATGACAATGCAACTGATATTCATAATAGACAATGAATTGTATGAATATTCATAAAGTAAAGGCTAAATGCTACAACTTGTCTTCGTTTGAGTGATTACTTCAGATGTTGTTTTTTTTAATCAAGGACAATCACAAAATCAGAGATCTATATGAATTAATATATACATGTATTTGTGAATTCAATACAGTAAACTCTGTTTAAGCAACCACTTACTGATTAAATCCATCTCTACATAATCCCGCCTTTACACCTTTACAGAGTAGATCCAGATCAGATGGCCCCAGTAGGGGCTGTCGGACCAGGGTCTGATCTGTTTCCTTACATATCTGTCATATAAGCCTTGTAATTGATGTTGTCTTACATGTACATAAATATTCAATAATTAAAAGGTAAACCCCTTTCGCTGCCAAACTCTGTCGTCTGCTAACTTTGTCGTCTGCTACAAATTTTCATTCTTTTGATTTTCTTCATTTTTGTTTCAAAAACATAGTAACCGTAACAAACAGTTTGGATCCTGATGAGACGCCGAATTACTCGGCGTCTCATCTGGATCCAAATTGTTTGCATAGGTAATCACAGATCCGGCATTGGCAGCGAAAGGGTTAAAAGGTAAAACATTGAAGGATTAACCTGCACACTGTGGCTTAACCCATTACCTTATAGGCTATTTTTAGATCCAACCTCTTTGAATAAATCTACCGAACAGGAGCATTAACTAGAGAAAAGGAAAATTTTTGAATTGTGTAGTTCAGAAACCATTGTGATAAATAGAGCATTTGCTCCTATGGAGCAAATGCTCTATTTATCACAATGGTTTCAAAAGCCGACTTTTACAGAGACGTCAAAAGGCGTCAATATGAGGGAATGGCTTAATGCAGGGTAAAAGTAATGCTGTAAGATCTCCGCTTTATTTTGTTGTACATTATTGAGCTAGTACCTTTGTTAGACATACATATTTCAAATCTTTTAAATAGGTTGACTCTAGTTTTGAAAAGAAAGCAAATGCCATATGTCGTGGAATTCACGTTGAAAACGTTTTTCAATTGCAGAAGAATCAGAAACATAGTATTTAACTCTTTACTATATAAATGCGTCTTTCTACGCCTTTGCAAACAGAGCAGACCCCTGTAGGCGCCATCTGATCAGGGTCTGCTCAGTTTGCTTATGATATTACAAAGCTATGATTTTACTGCATCTGTCATTGCGAACACTTCTTTTCTCCATGTGCTGTTATAAAAGAAGAAACCTAATTAATATTCATGATGTCATTATTTCTTTCATGAATATTCATCGAGTAAAGGGTTAATATTCAGCACTCTACTGACGAATTTCTGATAACATTTGCTAACAGTTTGGATCCAGATCAGACGTAACGGTGCGTATCAATAAGATCCAAACATATTTGTCATTCGGATCATGTTTCTGACAAGTTCTTCAAGAAATGGTCTATTTTTAGCATTGAAGCAGACGACAAATATTTGCAGACGACAAAAGGTTAAATGCTTTACAAAGCACGCGACAGTGTTGGAGCAGACGACCTTTTCTTCACTGAAATGAAACGTAATGTTGCCTATCTAATGTCTAACGTTCTGTTGTGTTGAGAAATAATAATAAATAATGATTGGAATATTTACATGAACAGTGAATCCCCTCTAGAGCGACCATCAAAAAGAGGTCGAATTATGGGTCTTAAGGGCAGGTGGTAGTCTAACCCATTCCCCCAAGTGCTATTTTTTAGACCCAACCTCTTTGAATAAATCTACTGAAAAAAAGCATTTACTAGGAAAAAGAGGATTTTTTTTAGAATTTTGTAATTTTGAAACCATTGTGATAAATAGAGCATTTGCTCCTATGGAGCAAATGCTCTTTTTATCACAATGGTTTCAAACAATGACTTCAACAGAGGCACCAGAGGCGCCAATATGACGGAATGAGTTATGTAGGACAAAAGTTACACATAAAGATCTCGATACTCTAGCTCCGCATTAAACTACCACCTGCCTTTAAAGACATATGCCATTATTGATAAAGTAGTCACTTTAGAGGGTTTCACTGTAAACCTATCACAATAAACCCCTCCTAAACCGGACGTTACATTTAGAATAAATATCCGTCTTGGAAACAGGTGGCAGCTTAATGCGGGGTGAAAGTCATACAGAAAACTCCTAGAGGAGCTTTCTGCGTGACTTTCACCCTGCATTAAGCAGCCACCTGCCTAAAAGTATCTAAAGTCTTCTCTACTAGAATTCCGGTTTAGATGGATATTACTGTGTCTATATCAGCATTGAATATCATATTTGATGAATATCTGCACGTGTTTGTACAAAATGTAAATTAATTATCACATAGTAGCTTGGTATGGACGGTATAAAATAATGTATAGAACAAAACATTTCGCAGTGACTTGCGTATTAGAAATTCCCTTACAGGAAGAACATTCCTGTAAGTTTTTTCCTATTAAGGGACTATGTATTGATCGCTCAATATTGACCCTTCTTTTGCTAAAACGTGTATTGACTACAAAACAGCTTGGATCCAGTTAGGACGCCGAGTAAATCGACGTCCTATCAGGATGCAAGCTGCTTTGCCACTCAACCAATAGATTTTCAAACTTTCGGCCAACTATATAGCTTTTGAAAGCTATTGATTGCAATGACATTTTCAGTTTTTGTAAGTTTGAGAAGGGTTTAAAAGTTCAGAAATGAATGGAACTTTTCCATTCTATTATATTTCCATTCAAATTTGTTATAAGGCAAAACCTCGTTATTCTGAACAATCAAATGAATTTAAGACACATGGCAGCTTAATACAAGGTGAAGGTCATGCAGAAAGCTATTCTCAGAGCTAAGTACACGGCTTTCATCCTGCATTAAGCATCTACCTAAAAAGTTCTCCATTCCTCTGTACTATAAGTTCGAATTAGCGCGCTTCGGGTTAGCAAGGGTCGAGGTAAAATGTTTGGGTAAGTGTTGTTCGAGTCAGCGGTGTTCGAGTCAGCGAGATTCGAGTAAGTGAGGTTCGAATAAACGAGGTTCAGATTAGCGAAGTTTTACTGTACATCATTCTATTTCGTTAAATAACTTAACAGAACTATCTTTTCTACAGTACAACTTTTAACCCTTTCCTTCATATAAAAACATTTTCACACATTTGCAAACAGTGTAGACCCAGATCAGACCACTCATATAGGAGCCGCCTGATCATGGCCTGCTCTGTTTGCTAATGCAATTTGATAGATCTGATACAATTTTCCACCTTCCGTATTCCATAACTATGAATATTCAGTAAGTATTGTAATTTGAAATAAACGTAGCATAGGTAAAGGGTTAAACATTTTATATCACAAAGTGGCTCAAGACCTACTGGAGTTTGTTCGTATACAAATAAAACTGAGAAAATGGACCTATTATTTAAATAAATGGACTAAATGTACATTGATATGTTTCGTTCATAGTTCATTTAGGTCAATATTTGAACTCAAACGCACACTTGTTGAATGCATGGACACCACTGTACACACATATAAAACTAGGTCATTGCTGTTAAACCCTTAACATCACAGAAAAAAGATTTTAGCCTTTCCCTGTTCTACGTTTATTCCAAATTTCAATACCTACTGAATATTCATGTACAAACTAATTACAATGAAATATTGAAGGTAGAACATTTTAGCCATTTTGAAAAGTAAAGTAACAGATCTTTCAAATTCCATTAGCAAACAGAGCAGACCCTGTTCAGACGGCTCCTATAGGAGCCGTCTGATCAGGGTCTGCTCTATTTGCAAATGCGTGAAAACACGTTTATATGAAGGAAAGGGTTAATGCCTTTTCCAGTCAGTGTAGACACAGATCCGACAACTCCTATAGGATCCCTCTGATCTGGGTTTGCTCTGTTTGCTTATGACATAACGTAGATAGTATACTACAAATTCTGCATTGACCTAACATTCATGTCTTCGTGTGCCGTTATAAAAAAAAATCATACCCTTAATACTCAGGATTCATTTTTTAAATGAATATTTATGAAGTAAAGTGTTAATTTATTTTTCATAAAGAATGACATTCCCTTAGTTGAACTAAATGTACTGAATAACAAAAACTTGTTATCCACACCATCGGGATTGTGCTATTTGTATCTTAACCCATTCCCTCATATTGACGCCTTTTGACGCATCTTAACCCATTCCCTCATATCAACGCCTTTTGACGCCAATGTATAACGTCACTTCTGAAAACCATTGTGATAAATAGAGCATTTGCTCCTTATGAGCAAATGCTCTATTTATTACAATAATTTCAAAACACAACCTTTCTCAAATTTTCCTTTTCTCTATTAAATGCTCTTTTTCATCAGATTAGTTAAAAGAGGTTGGGTCTAAAAATAGCCTATGAGGTAATGGGTTAACTCTTTTACCATCAAGTCACCAGAAAGCTTTGCAAACAGTTTGGATCCAGATGAAACAACGAATAACTCGGAGTATTTTATCAGGATCCAAACTGTTTGACACGTCATATCTTTAGAGAAGAAAATTAAAGAAAGTCCATTCTGAAACTTAAAGCAGACGAAAATAATTTGGCGCCAAAAGGGTTAATAGTTCATGGACATGTCCTTCACCCTCTGACAGCTGAACAGGTCATCATTGTTTAATCATTGCCCTGTTCAATATTCATATAAGAAATTATGATATCATGAATATTTATTAGCTGAAGTTTTATAATGTAAACGTTTCAAGGAATGTTTTTGCTTTGACAAAAACTGTGGAATCAGATCTATATCACGTCAGAAACAAACAGAGCAGACTCTGATCAGACGACTTCTATAGGAGCGTCTTCTCTGTTTGCAAATGCGTGAAAATGCATTTATATGAAGGAAACGGTTAAAGAAAGATTTCATTCAGTACGAAAGGATATACACGTGACGTGTACTTTGTGAACGAGATTTGAATGACAAACAGTGCTGGCCATGTCCAGGAGCCCACTAATCAGGGCCTACACTCACTGCAAATGGCCATGTCCAGGAGCCCACTAGTCAGGGCCTACACTCACTGCAAATGGCCATGTCCAGGAGCCCACTAATCAGGGCCTACATTCACTGCAAATGGCCATGTCCAGGAGCCCACTAGTCAGGGCCTACACTCACTGCAAATGGCCATGTCCAGGAGCCCACTAGTCAGGGCCTACATTCACTGCAAATGGCCATGTCCAGGAGCCCACTAGTCAGGGCCTACACTCACTGCAAATGGCCATGTCCAGGAGCCCACTAGTCAGGGCCTACATTCACTGCAAATGGCCATGTCCAGGAGCCCACTAGTCAGGGCCTACACTCACTGCAAATAACAGCCAACTCGTCTCCTGCATTATTTAGTTGTACTCTTGCTACTTTCTTGCTTAACCCTTTCCTGTTCTATATTTATTCCAAATTTCAACATCTACTGTCCCCTTTTGCTGCCAAATATTGTCGTCTGTAACATTTGTTGTCTGCTAAAAATTGTATGTAATTAATTGTCTCCCCTTGTTGCTGTTGTTTTTTACCATAGTATTAAAATACCCGTGTCTCATTTGAATCCAAAGTGTTTGCATAGGTAATTACAGATGCGATATTGACAGCGAAAGAGTAAAGACGTGGTTTTGTTTTAAAATTCGTCTACAGTGACGCACTATGATGTCCCTTGCCTCAAGAACAAAAGTAAATCCAGAAACTTGACCATCTGATTGCTTAGAATTGGGTGCATTTGTTACACATATCTGCAAATCAGATGGTTCGGAAACTATCTCATAGAACCACAGTGTCCGGAGAAATGACACCTCGCTGTACAGGCTTGGTTCCTGTCTTCTACAAGTTCCTGTATTTTCTCGTGGATATTGGAGGGGTTATTACCGGTGATCACTATACTACTACAGTAAAACCCTTCTCAGCCCTTTAGGCCATGAATGTTCATGTAAGACAATATGATATTATGAATGTTAACTACATTGATTTTTAATTATGGCACACGAACATGGGAATTTTCGGCCATGACAGAAACTGTACATTTTTATATCTGTATTAGTTCATAAGCAAACGGAGCAACTCCTGACCTGACGCCTCATGAAGGGACCATCTAATCTGGGTCTACTCTGTTTACAAAGGCGTAGAAAAGCGTATTTATTGAGTAAAGGGTTTATCGATTACCAGCATGGACACACTTCTTGATCATAGAGGCAAGTGGTAGCCCAATGTAGGAATAAACCGATCGCCGTGCATTAACCATTTCCGTTCTGTGTTTATTCCAAATTTCATTACCTACTGAATATTCATGGACAAAATAGTTATAATGAAATATTGAAGGTGGAACATTGTAGCCGTTTTAGAAAGTAAAACAAAACAGCTCTATCAAATTATATTAGCAAACAGAGTAGACCCTGATCAGACGGCTCCTGATCTTGGTCTACTATGTTTGCAGATGCGTGAAAACACGTTTATAAGAGGGAAATGTTTAAGCAGCCACCTGCTTTTAAACACCCATAATTATGTTTATTCATTGTGTGGTGGCTTTAGAAGGGTTTTGCTGCTGTTTTTATTGTAGTTAGTTGGTTCCACGACGCGCACCATGAGAAACTTGTACCAACACTGTGCCACAGTTCCTATGGGCTATGTTTCCGTTTCCGTTTCCGGGTCATGTAGTCTCTGTGTGTTCTCCTTTATCTTAGAAGGAGGTAGAGTACCACCAAACGGAGAGAAGGGCCTCATATGTGCGTTTTCTGGCTGTCCTTGTGGTGCACGCCACATTTTCTTCCCAAAAAACTTCCCTTGTTTACTGTCCGACATTGTGTTAATTCCTTGAAACCCAGTAAAGGCCAGTCCCATTGGCTGACCTGTCGCTGTATCCATTGCTTTCATTGGTTGATTTGAGTTACCGGAAGTTGGATGTATCATATGGCGGGCTCTAATTGGTGTCGTCTGCCCACCCGTAAATGTCCGTCGCGGTGAATTGAGTTCGTGGAGTGTTTTCCTAATATCTTTTTCATCTCTCCCAACAGTCAGTGTTCCTGAAGAGAAACAAGAATAGTCACAACTTAAAATTAAATAATCAAACTGCATCAGAGGAGTTTACAGTAAAAATACAATGTATTTCTCCAACATAACCTGTATTGTGACCACTCTTTAGAAAGTTTACGTCGCGACGATTCTAAAGAATGGTCATTAGAGATAGATAGAGAGATAGATAGAGAGAGAGAGAGAGAGAGAGAGAGAGAGAGAGAGAGGGGGGGAGGGAGAGAGAGAGAGCAAACAAAAGAGTGGACGAGGTAGAGTAGAACCTTTCAAAATTGACAAGAAATGTATCGTAATTCAATTTAACTCCTATATTCCTATATTATTCAAGGAAGACCCGCCCAGATCTTTCTTAGGAACCCACCCAGTTTTCAACAAATATTTTCTAGAATAAACCACTGAAATTGGTGGGTTCAGTTGCATTAAACCTGTCTTTAACCCATGACCTCATAATGCTATATGTGTTAGACACAACTTCTTTGAACAAATCTACTGAAGAGGAGCATTTACTAAAACAAGGAAACTTTTATTATTGTGTATTTTGGAACCAATGTGATAGTTAGAGAATTGGCTCCTATGGAGAAAATGGTCTATTTATCACAATGGTTTAAAAAAATGACTTTTGCAGATGCACCAATGGCGTAAATATGAGGAAATTGGTCAAAAGGCACCAGTGTAAGGGAATGGGCCAAAAGACGTCACTATGAGGGAATGGGCTATGGCCCAACCTCAAGACCTGTTGTAGGTAGTAGCATTATATACTTAGCTAAACTGCTAAGTACCCCTTCATAAATATCATTTGTTATCCCTTTCCCTCATAGGCTATTTTTAGATACAACGTCTTTTAATAAATCTATCGAAAAGGAGCTTTCACTAGAGAAAAGGAAAATTTTAGAATTGTGTAGTTTGAAACCATTGTGATAAATAGAGCATTTGCTCCTATAGGAGCAAATGCTCTATTTATCACAATGGTTTCACAAAGTGACTTTAACAGAGTCGTCAATATGAGGGAAGAGGTTATTTGAGTTTTGTCTTTATATATTCATTAAGATGTTCTCCATTTCTAAAAGAACAAATGAACACATGTCACTTTCATGTACACATGAATATGAACACGTGTCATACATGTAACTCCAAATGCAGTGTTTAACCTTTATTTTACTCCATAAATATTCATGTATGAAATAATGATATCATAATTATTAAATTAGATTGATATTCATAATGGCATATGGACATGGGACTTTTTGAAACTGTAGAATCATATCTATATTATACCGTAAGCAAACAGAGGAGACCCTGATCAGATGGTTCCTATAGAAGCCGTCTGATCTGGGTCTACTCTGTTTGCAAATGTGTAGAAATGAGGTATTTATGGAGGAAAGAGATAAATCAAACCATCCTCATGCATTTAGTATTAATGTATCTTTTATTGGGTACACACGTATTTCTTGTGTTCGTCTTGTTTTATTTTCCTTTATTTTCATAAGATTTTTGTTTCGTTTCCCTAAGAGAGTGAGGTGTTTGGGAGGTTTGCTAAGTAAAGTAAAACCTCTCTTTACCGGGCGTTAAATTTAGTATAAATATCTGTCTTGGAGACAGGTGACAGCTTAATGAAGGGTGGAAGTCATGCAGAAAGCTCCTCTAGGAGCTTTCTGCATGACGTTCACCCTGCATTAAGCAGTCACCTGCCTAAAATATCTAAATTACTATATACTAGAATTCCGGTTAAGAGAGGTTTTACTGTACACGATTTTGTTTGTCCGTCTAATGACACACGTTCGCTTATACGATAGTTCCATATCATGTAGATTCTGAATGTGTACATGTCACTAACATTTACAGCACAATGCACTGTACTTTCAACGTTGAACACCCGAGGTCTTACTTCGACAATCACCACTGCTTGCATAACCGAAATCATACAAAAGTAAAGTAGATCTACCTAGTTATAGTCTACTTTCAGTCCGAATGACCGCCCAGCCGACTGAACAATTACTTCCCTGGTCATTGAGTCATTCGCCTACAATATTGAGCACTGCTAACATATGACGCGATTACGCAGCCGTAGTACCGGCTAGTGACCCTCGAAGGTACACATTTTACCTCCCCCCCCCCCCCCCCCTCCGAAGGTACCCGTTTTAACCCCTGGGTGATGAGTAGGCCACCCCGTGCGGGTGGGATACACTGAAAAGCATCTCTGAAATTTCGAGCTGGTCCAGCCGGGATTCGATCCCCGGATCTCTGGATATTCAGCTCAACGCTCAACCACTAGGCCAATCCATCACCACAAATCACATTCCGGCGTGAAATAATGTATGCTAACATTGTACAATGTACATGTTCGATGCAATTATCGTAAGGATCGCAATTATAAAGTGTACGATATTTCGAGTGATGTGTCCCAGTTTGTGCCTGTGTTCACATAACAAATATATACCGTTATAAAAACAGCTAATAAATAAACGTAGTTATTTCTTATATGAATATTGATCAGACAAGGGTAATCAAGGGAGGCACTAAATTCGATAAAATATTTAATGATACTTAATGTTGTAATGCAATGCCTTCGTGGGTACCAAACTTGTCAATTTCGTGTTTGCCATTTAATAAATTATATTTGCTAATTGTCATTTAACAATCTGCATGATACCGTAAGTGATTAAAATATAAACACGCAAACCCCGCTACGAGCCTGATCAAGTCAAGCGTCTCTTAAACTGGCATTTGCAAACAGCCTTGATCCAGATGAGACGCCGGGTAACTCCTCGGTAACTCCTCGGTAACTTCTCGGCGTCTCACCAGGATCCAGGCTGTTTCACATTCAGTCAATGGTTTCTAAAACGCTTGTACGAATTAGAAGTACAGTAAAATTCCGCTAATGTGACCACCTAAAAGAAATATAATTCTGGGTGCTAGATGCAGGGCAAAAGTAATGCAGAAAGAGGAGCTTTTGTCCTGCATTAAGCAACCACCTGCTTATAAAAGACTCCCATGTTTATTTATTAAGTGGTCGCATTAGAGGGGTTCTGCTGTATGTAAAAATACAGTAGATCAGTTTTGACAGATGTTTCTTTTTCAATACGATATGGGTTAACCCTTTCCCTGTTCTATGTAAATTTCAATATCTACTGAATATTCACGGACAAAATTTTTATAATAAAATATTGAAGGTGGAGCATTGTAGCCATTTTAGAAAGTATAGAAACATATCTATCAAACTCCATTAGCAAACATTGCAGACCCTGATCAGACGGCTCCTATAGGAGCTGTCTGATCTGGATCTACTCTGTCTGCAAATGCGTAAAAACACGTTTATATGAGGGAAATGATTAAACCGGTGATATAATCATAGTGGTTGCAATTAGCGAATCTGAGACCAGGTTGCAAAACCATTCCGACATGGTAACTGTTCAGTGTTTGTACTATGTTCTCTCTCTCTCCCCCCCCCCCCCCCTCTCACCCACACACCCACACTCCCGTAAAGTAAAATATGGGAGATTTCGTGGGGTTTAGTTTTAAAGCCCGGCAACAGCGGTGGCCAGAAAAATGCTTTAAAGGATTAGAAATAAAGTGAGAGTTCAGCGTTACATTTGTTTAAAAAAAAAATTTAAACAAAAGTTGCAAGATTGTTCATAAACTCTATCGTAAACAATTGCATTTCAATTACGATGAACCGTGTGTTTCAGCTTTACAAAATCTTGATTTTTTTATGTTTAAAATACAACAACAACACAATAATGTAACGGTGAACTCCTTCATTATTTCTGGCCATTTGAAATACATTAGAATCCCTCTAATGCGATCACTTAATAAATACACATGGTTGTCTTTATAAGCAGGTGGTTGCTTAATGCAGGGCAAAAGAAATGCAGAAAGCTTCTCTAGGAGCTTTCTGCATTACTTTTCTCCTGCATTAAGCTACCACCTGCATATAGCACCCAGAATTATACTTCTATTAGGTGGTCGCATTAGCAGAGTTTTACTGTAGTTACAGTTCGAAACCGCAATGACCATAACAAGGCTCCTTACCTCGTATAGAAAAGTATAGTTGCTCATTCGCATGGGGCAATTTTTCACAGTTCATTACACCCATCGATCGAGTTCTGACGGATGACAGCGACTATTAAAAATTAACAATGACACAGCGAGGTGTGCTCTAATAAAGTGTATCAATACAGGTTGGTGATTCGCCAATACTACAGTAAAACACATCTCTAGCGACCACCAAAGAGATGTATAATTCAATGACTTAACCCTTTCGGTGCCAAATTTCTAATTGTCGTCTGCAATCCAAGTTTGTTAAATCATTCAGTAAAATAAAGAAATGAGATAAATAAATGCAAATTTCAAAGGAATAAAGCACACATATAGAAATAGAGATTGAGACAAATAGTGAAGTCCCTGATCAGACGCCGCCTTGATCTGGGACTGCACTATTTGTCGTGGTGCATTTATGCGACTGCGGCGGTGAAAGGGTTAACCATTTACATTATGAATATTTATGTAAGTAAGTACTTTTTAACCCATTTCCTCATATTGACGACTTTCGACGACTCTGTAAAAGTCACTTTGTGAAGCCATTGTGATAAATAGAGCATTTGCTCCTATAGGAGCAAATGCTCTATTTATCACAATGGTTTCAAACTACAAAATTCTAAAATTTTCCTTTTCTCTAGTTAATGCTCCTTTTCGGTAGATTTATTCAAAGAGGTTGTATCTAAAAATAGCCTATGAGGTAATGGGTTAATAATGGCATATGAGTACGTGTCATTTTGGCCATGGCAGGAACTGAAGAATCAGATCTATGTAGGCCAATAAGCAAACACAGCAGATCCTGGTCACACGGCTCCTATAGGAGCCGTCTGATCTGGGTCTACTGTATTTGCAAAGGCGTTATTTAACCCTTTCCCTGTTCTATGTTTATTTCAAATTTCAATACCTACTGAATA
Source organism: Azorinus chamasolen (assembly GCA_963576725.1). NCBI lineage: Eukaryota > Metazoa > Mollusca > Bivalvia > Cardiida > Solecurtidae > Azorinus > Azorinus chamasolen. The sequence goes on from OY755240.1 coordinate 9,615,927, forward strand.
TTCATTAACAAAATAGCTATAATGAAATGTGGAAGGTGGTACATTATAGCCATTTTAGAAAGTGAAGACATAGATCTTTCAAATTATATTAGCAAACAGAGTAGACCCTGATCAGACGGCTCCTCTAGGAGCCGTCTGATCTGGGTCTACTCTGTTTGCAAATGCATGAAAACACGTTTATATGAGGGAAAGGATTAGAGTCGTATTTATGAAGTAAAAGGTTAACGCAGGTGGTGGCTTAATGCAGGAGCTTTCTGCATTAATTTCGTCCTGCATTAAGCAACATCTACGTTTATTCTTAAAAACTGATGGTCGCTTAAGATTTGTTTCCATATAAACTACCAGTCGTGATCCAGATCTAACGTCATGCGACTTTGTAAAATGGTTTCCGTAAAGCTTGAACCGTCAGAAGTAAATAAAAAGGTCAGCAGATTAGATTTTGGGCAGACATCGGTTTTGAAGCAAGACAATGGCTAATCCTTTCAATTCACCTATGCCCTTTGTAAACAGTGTAGACCCAGATGAGAGGACTCATCTTGTAGGGTCTGTACTGTTTGTTATGTTACACTTTTCTTTTTCGAAAATCTCTGAATATTTACACCAAGCGTGTCCTGTTTGAATTTTAGAAAATTCCGTTTGGAAATTCAGCTCTGGAAAGGATAAACAAGACCTGGAACGACGAATCAAGTTTTATGAAACCTCGTCTGGATCCAAACTACAGACAAATGCCTGTTACAATTAAAAGTATCAACTGTGATAAAAAAAAAAGTGCTATGCCACAACTTGAGGCTTAACGCTACAATTTAAGAGACATTCCAGCCATGTACTCATTGTACATTTAAATAAAACTTCAATACAAATAAACACAGGCACATGTGACTTGTATTTAAGTGCACTTCAAAATTTATCACGGAGATACTTAGAAGCGAGTAAACAAATATTCTAAAAAAGCACCTGCTCAACTTAAAATGAAATAAATAGAATTAACACATCGAGTGTCACATGTACGGGCAATCACGTGACAGCATTACAGTTTGGATCCTAATAGAACACCAAGGCACTTGGTAGCCTATTAAGTCAAAACTGTATGTCACATTGAAGAAAATAGAAACTAAAGTTTGTACAGTAAATCCCCTCAAAAAGGGAATTCTAGTAGAGGAGAATTTGAATACTTTCAGACAGGTGGTTGCTTAATGCAGAGAACTTTCTGCATGACTTTCATCCTGCATTAAGCTGCCATCTGTCTCCACGTCCGGTTTAGAGGGGGGGGGGGGGTACTGTATTTTATACTGGGGTTTAAACAAATTCACTGCTCGTTGAACCAAAGGTTAGAGACATATTTTTAATGCCCTCTAATAAAAATACAAAATCTGGCATGTTTAGTATTATAGTATGTTTGTACGTGGGCGTGTTAACCCTTCGCTTGCTAATCGCGTCAATATACCTACCTGTAAATAGTGCAGACCCAGATGAGACAGCTCCTGCAGGAGCTGTCTCATCAGGGTCTGCACTATTTACAAGTTGATTGTGCAACCAGTGCACTCCACAGCAGTGATTGCACAGCGAAATACTTGTACACAGTTAAGAGATATGTAATTATACAATAGGGCATGGGTAAAGAAGGAGAAATGTATTTTAAAATTCAGCAAGAGAAGGGTTAAAGGAGTCTCCCATGTCGTTAGAAAATGATAGAAAAGCAGTACCCCGCCCTCTAAGGAAAAGGTGTAGTAAAATCCCTCTAAATCGGTCGTTAAATTTTGTATTAATATCGGTATTTGAGACAGGTGGCACCTCAATGCAGGGTGAACGTCATACAGAAATATCCTGTACATAGAGGTTTCTGCTTGACGTTCACCCTGCATTAAGCAGCCACCCGCCCAAAAGTATCTAAATTCTTCTCTACTAGAATTCCGGTTCAGAGGGGTTTTACTGTATATATGAATGACATCAGTAACCGGTTTTTATATAAATGAGCACGTTATTTATAATGGCATTAAAAGTGCTAGAGAAAGGTCAATAAATACGTCTTTTTACGTTTTTTCTGCAAACAGAGTAGACCCATGGTCTGTTCTGTTTGCTTATGATATAAACTAGATATGATTATACAGTTTCTGCCATGGCCAAAAAATTAAGTGTCCCATGATTGTGATATTATAACAATTAATCTAATCAATATTCATGGTGTAATTATTTCTTACATGAATATTCATGGAATAAAGGGTTAAGCAGTCATCCGCCATTAATACACCCTGGTCTATTCATTAAGTGGTATTTTAGAGAGTCTCTTCTGTAACGGTGCAGCCTAATACAGTAAAACCCATCTAAACCGGAAGTTTAATATAAGAAGATTTTATATCTACAGTAAAACCTCTCTATAACGACCACTAAATTATGTTAATTAGTTGGTATATTAGGGCAGGTGGCTGCTTAAAGCAAGGTGAAAGTAAAACAGAACGCTCCTATAGGAGCGTTCTGTTTTACTTTCACATTGCTTTAGGCAACCACCTGCCTTTAACACAAAATACTTGATGTAATTTAGTGGTCGTTATAGAGAGGTTTTACTATACATGTATTTATGCAGGTAGCTGCTTCATGCAGAATAAAAGTCGTACAGAAAGCTCCTTTAAGAGCTTTCTGTGTGACTTTCACCTTGCATTAAACTGTCACTTGTCTTACAAACCGCCATTGATACTAACATGTGCGTACGGTTTAGAGGGGTTCTACTGTATTCGGTCCGTTTTAATTAATCTTTGACTCTATCCAGCGGTGAGTGTTTTCAAATAAAACCTTGATCTGAGTTAATACTGTTTGCTAACAGGGCTGCATAGTCGACCGCAGTACAATGAAATATGTAAATTGCAGACAAGTGGATAATTTATGGCCAAATAAAGATTGTTAAACCCTTCAATGTCAGTATTGTCGTCTGCTGGGTACATTTTCGTCTGCGTTTCGGTCAAGAGAGGGCGCTATTCTTAATATAACAATAAACAGTGTTAAACATTTTGGATCCTGATGAGACGCCGAGTTACTCGGCGTCGCATCTGGATCCAAACTGTTTGCGTGTGATATTACAAACTCGTCGTTATGGCACTGAAGAGCTTAAACTGGTTTTATCTTTCACTACAACAGTCGAACTCTCATCACATGGGGTTATATTTTATAGTGTCACAGGAATGTAAAAAGGTGTAATAGCTTCACACGTGCATTGGCAGTCTTCCTTTAATACTCAAGACAGCCTGTCACTCACAAATACTTCTGCCCTTATTGTCCTCTGTAAATGGCATTGTCCGCTGCACATTTTTTTAATTTCCTCGTTTTTCTACCACATAAATAACCTCAGTAACAAACAGTCTTCATCGTGATTAGACACAGAATAAATCTGCATCACATCTAGGTCTACACTGTTTGCATGGCGATCACAAACTCGCCATTGGCAGCTAAAATGTTAATGAGAAACGATTTGAACCGCCTTTACAATCTCGCTGCCAAATAGTGTCGTCTGCTATGCACAATGTTCATTGGTTTATTTCTACCCATTTCTTTCAAAAACATTGCCACATTAACAAACAGTTTAGATCTTGATGAGGTTATGAGTTACTCGATGTATCACATTGATCCAACATCACAGTTGCGACATAGGCAGCGAAATAGTTAACCCTTTCCCTCATATAAACGTGTTTTCACGCATTTGCAAACAGAGAAGACCCAGATCAGACGGCTCCTAGAGGAGCCGTCTGATCAGAGTCTGCTCTGTTTGCTAGTGGAATTTGAAAGATCTGATTCTTTAGTTTCTAAAATGGCCACAATGTTACACCTTCCATATTTCATTATAACTATTTTTGCCATGAATATTCAGTAGGTTTTGAAATTTGGACTAAATATAGAACAGGGAAAGGGTCAATCTTTTGCATGTAGAATATTCAAAATCTGATTCGCATGAAACCGTGTACTTTGCTAGATAATCTTGAATGACAAACAGTGATGACCTTGGTCAGAGGGCTCCTCTATGGTCTGGGTCTGACCTTGGTCAGAGGGCTCCTCTATGGTCTGGGTCTGTCCTGGTCCCGAGGTAAACAGTGATGACCTTGGTCAGAGGGCTCCTCTATGGCCAGGGCCTGTCCTGGTCCCGAGGTAAACAGTGATGACCTTGGTCAGAGGGCTCCTCTATGGCCAGGGCCTGTCTTGGTCCCGAGGTTTTCAAACGTTTTGCTGGTGTCTGAGATCATTCTCAAACATCTGATTGGTCAGATTACGAGCTTTCTCAGAATCTGACCAATCAGATTCTAGAGAATGATCTCAGACTCGGGCGTTTTATTTACCTAGGACCCTGTTTGCAAACGACAGCTAGCTGTTTTCCCGCTTTCTAGGATTAAGAAGTGTTTAAATTATCACCGAGCTTCAGTTATCAACAGCAAATGAATAAATGGATAAATAATAAAGCACATGCAGAATCTACATGGTATGAAACTATCGTATATTATAAACGAACGTGTGGCAATAGACGGACAAACGCAAACGGGTATTGCAAACCTCACCAACCGCCTCGCTCTCTTAGGGAAACGAAACAAAACAAAATCTTATGAAGATAAAGGAAAATAAAATATGACACACATAAGAAGGGAAGACGAGTGTATCCAACAAAGATACATTTAAGGGGAAGTCCCTACATTTGACGCATTTCAAAAATACCTAAATTATACTAAACTCATTTGTTTATATGCTGAAAAGTAGTATATCGCAAGAAATCCTATCAAATAAACGTTGAAAATGACAAAACATCCATGTATTTGATATCCCCAATCCCGATTTCATTCCCCGATATTTCATTTCTTTTCCTGTTGGGATTTAGTTTCGTATCTTCGCGTATGGTCACTTCCGAGAAAAGCTGTTTCGTAAACAATTTTGAATTTATTATGGAGGGATTGGGTGATCATCGGCAAAACGCGGAAAAATTTAACGGAAAAGGCCTAAAATACTTTGTTGTAAAACAAAAATTATTAATATTATGGAACGCCATTCTGCCATGCTATTTGCTAAATGCTAAATGCAAAATGCGAAATGTTTTTTTGCCATTTGTGGAAATTGCTAGGGAAAGAACCGGAATGTTCCAAATGATAGATGTAAATGACAAATGCTAAATGCAAAATGCTTATTACTAAATGCATGTTTGCACTACTAGCATTGAACAGTGCCATTTTTAATTTAGTAGTGCAATAAGCAATAAGCTTTAATGTAAATAAACATGCATTTAGCAAATGTCGCTTTAAAATGGCGCTATTCAATGCCAGTAGTGCAAACATGCATTTAACAATTAGCATTTCGCACTTCGCATTTGTCATTTACATCCTTCAGTTGGAACATTCCCAAGCAATTTACACAATTGGCCAAAAGCATTTTGTATTTAGCAATTAGCATGGTAGAATGGCGTTTCATAAAGTATTGATAGAATCGGTTTATTTTTGTATCACAAGGGCATTTCGATACAAGTTCAAATTGACAATCTTCATAATAATGATTGAGCATAACAAATACCAAGTTTTATGATATTGAAAATATGCGCTCATTATAGTGACTTCCTCTTTAATACTGAGTTTATCAGGATGGTTTGATCTAGCTCTTTATACGCTTTTCTACGCCTTTGCAAACAGAGTAAACCCAGATTAGACGGCTCCTATAGGATCCGTCTGATCAGGGTCTGTCCTGTTTGCTTATGGTGTAATATAGATATGATTCTGCAGTTCTGACATGGCCAAAAATTCCCATGTCCATATGCACATGAATAAATAATATAACCAGTCTAAAATAAAAATTATCACCGATCTGCATTTATCAACAACAGTCAATAAAATTATCACCGATCTTCATATCAACAACAGGCTAAGATAAAATTATCACCGATTTTCATTTATCAACAACAGTCTAAGATAAAAGTATCGCCGATCCTCATTTATCAACAACAGTCTATAAAAGTATCACCCATCTTCATATCAACAACAGACTAAGCTAAAATTATCATCGATCTTAATTTATCAACAACTCTCTATAAGATAGAATAATAATCGATGCTATTTATCAACAACAATCTATTATATTATTTGAATTGCTCTAATCTAATATTTCGACCACTAAGGGCCTTTTTCAAAGATTATCATGTCAAAAGACACGTCACATTTTTGTTACATGCATTCAGCCATCAAATATTAGTTTAGAGCAATTCAAGTATTTATGTATTATATTAATTCCCTATTTTGGAATATTTTCTTCATAATTATAATATTGTCACCGATCTTCATTTATCAACAACAGTCTAAGATAAAAGCATCACCAATCTTCATTTATCAACAAAAGTATAAGATAAAAGGGATTCAGTATATATTGGAGAAGAAAACGTAAAGTAAAGTTGTAACTACAGTAAATTGTGTTAATTAGTTGGTATTTTGGGCAGGTGGTTGCTTAAAGCAAGGTGAAAGTAAAACAGAACGCTCCTATCGGAGCGTTCTGTTTTACTTCCACCTTGCTTTAAGCATCAACCTGCCTTTAACACAAAATACTTGATGTAATTAAGTGGTTGTTATAGAGAGGATTTACTGTATGAATGAAGTCATCTGCTAATATTGACACACACATAAACTAACAATTCTTCGGTTTTATAAGAATATGCTTTACCCCTCTATTCACGACATCACTCGCATTTGCAAACAACTTCGACCCAGATAAGACGCCCATTAACCCATTACCTCATAGGCTATGTTTAGATACAGCATCTTTGAATTAATCTACCGAAAAGGAGCATTAATTAGAGAAAAGGAAAGTTTTTAGAATTTTGTAGTTTGAAACCATTGTGATAAATAGAGCATTTGCTCCTATAGGAGCAAATGCTCTATTTGTCACAATGGTTTCACAAAGTGACTTTTACAGAGTCGTCAAAAGTCGTCAATATGAGGGAAAGGGTCAACTCGGTGTCTCATCAGGATCCAAACTATTTGATACATGTACTTGATTTGACAGTTTGAGCTGTTTAACCCGTTCCTTCATATAAACATATTTTCACGCATTTGTAAACAGTAGACCCATATCAGACGGCTCCTAAAGGGTCTTCTCTATTTGCAAGTGGGATTTGAAATATCTGTTTCTTTACTTTCTAAAACGGGTACAATGTTCCACCTTCTATATCCATTTAAGTATTTCGTGCATAACTATTCAGTAGGTATTGAAACTTGTGTATTCATTGAGCATATGATAAATGTATATAAAGATGCGTGCATGAATATTCATCAGGTAATGGTTAAACATAGAGAAACGCCGTAGATTACTCGAACATTTTAAGAAATGCGCTATTAATTACGTACATACACATGGACGAGTTGGACAGTGGTAGTGACAGGTAGTAGGGGCATGGGCCAATGTATTACATGGTGTACGTACGGACAAGGTAGACAATGACAGTGGCAGGGGATAGAGGGCATGGACCAATGGATTACATGGTGTACGTACGAACAAGGTAGACACTGACAGTGACAGGGGTGGACAGCGTGGACCAGTTGATTACATGATGTACGTACGGACAATGTAGACACTGACAGTGGCAGGGGGTATAGGACATGGGCCAATGAATTACATGGTGTACGTACGGACAATTTAGACACTGACAGTGGCAGGGGGTATAGGGCATGGGCCAACGGAGTACATGGAGTACGTACGGACAATGTAGACACTGATATGGGCAGGGGTGGAGGGCATGGGCCAATGGATTACATGGTGTACGTACGGACAAGGTAGACACTGACAGTGGCAGGGGGTGGAGTGCATGGGCCAATGGAGTACATGGTGTACGTACGGACAAAGTAGACACTGACAGTGGCAGGGGATAGAGGGCATGGACCAATGGATTACATGGTGTACGTACGGAGAAGGTAGACACTGACAGTGACAGGGGTGGAAAGCGTGGACCAGTTGATTACATGATGTACGTACGGACAATGTAGACACTGACAGTGGCAGGGGGTATAGGACATGGGCCAATGAATTACATGGTGTACGTACGGACAATTTAGACACTGACAGTGGCAGGGGGTATAGGGCATGGGCCAACGGAGTACATGGAGTACGTACGGACAATGTAGACACTGATATGGGCAGGGGTGGAGAGCATGGGCCAATGGATTACATGGTGTACGTACGGACAAGGTAGACACTGGCAGTGGCAGGGGGTGGAGTGCATGGGCCAATGGAGTACATGGTGTACGTACGGACAAAGTAGACACTGAGAGTGGCAGGGGGTGGAGAGCGTGGGCCAGTTGATTACATGACGTACTGACGGACAAGATAGACAGTGGTAGTGGCAAGCCGTAGAGGGCGTATGCCAATGGATTACAAAGCGTACGTACGGACAAAGTAGAGAGTGATAGTGACAGGCGGTAGAGGGCAAGGGGCAGCTGATTACATTACATAATTACGGACAATCTAGACAGTGGTAGTGGCAAGCCGTAGAGTGACATGACGTACTCACGGACAAGGTGGGCAGTGAAAATGGCAAGCAATAGAGTGCATGACCTAATGGATTGCCTGGCGAACTCACGGACAAGGTGGTCACTGATAGAGGCAGACAGTAGCGGGCATGGTCCAAGGTATTGCATGACGTACATACGGACAAGGTAGACAGTGTTTGTGACAGGCGGTAGAAGACATGGACCAATGGATAACATGACATACACAAGGACAAGGTGGACAGTGGTCGTGGTAGGCGATAGAGGACATGGGCCAATGAATTATATGACGTACTACTACTATGACACATGAGACACAGGTCTTTGCCAAAACATTTCAACGTACCTCACATGCTTCTTGATAACAGTATATGTAAACAATGACGACCTTTGCAAACGATAGAACAAACAACAGTCCGCTGAAAAGATCAGCTCTGATTTATCTTCGGATCTTTACAATCGTATAGCTAAGTTGGTATGTAGCCAAACCACACAAAGAAATGCTCGACCGACAGGGGTCAGCGTCCAACGTATGGTGAACTTACTGATTATAGGTTTAGAACAGTGTTCTAGAACAGTGTTGTGTGATATAGAACCTTCTAGGTTGGCAGTAAAAACTCTCTAAACCCAACCCAACACTCCAACTAAGTATCAATTCGGTCTTTAACCCTTATAACACTGAATTTTCAAATGGACTATTCCAAAGTTCAAACAGGTCAAGCTTATTCTGAATACTAAGGGATGTTTCTAAAGAAACATGTTGCATGACAAACAGTGTAGACCCAGAAGAGAGAGCTCCTAGAGGAGCCCTCTCTTCTGTGTCTACACTGTTTGCAAAGGACATTAGAGACTCGGGTCCCACATTGTAGGGATCAATAAAGGTGATAGACTGACCCTTTTCGTGCCAAACGTGCCGTGAAATGGCAGTAATTCGGTGTCTTACCAGGTTCAAAATTGTTTGCCACTTGAATAAATTAAGCCAATTGGGTGACGTTCAAAATTGATTGCAATGAAATTTTCAACTGATATCATTTTTTATAGCAGGAGAATGGTCAATTGCAGGGTGAGTGTCATGGTCTATTTATCACAATGGTTTCAGAAAGTGATATTCATAGAGGCGTCAAAAGGCGTCACTAAGAGGGAATGGGTTACCGCAGGACCGACGTTATGTAGAAAGCACCTGTCTAGCATTAACACTATCCGTCATATAAAAAACATTTTCTCACCTTTGCAAAAAGAGTAGACCAATACCAGACGAATCCTATACGAGCTGTCTGATCAGGGTATGCTCTGTTTACTTATGCAGTGTTTTCTAAGCAAGCAATCCCATGAAAAATACATTCTAATTACAGTAAAACCTCTCTATAATGGCCACTAAATTACATCAAGTATTTTGTGTTACAGGCAGGTGACTGCTTAAAGCAAGGTGAAAGTAAAACAGAACGCTCCTATAGGAGCGTTCTGTTTTACTTTCACCTTGCTTTAAGAAGCCATCTGTCCACTAATTAACATACTTAAGTGAACGTTACAGAGAGGTTTGACTGTATTAACGTAATGAATATTATTGAAGTGACTGATTCGTACATAAACGTTCATAAGAGAAAGGGTTGAGTAACCGCCTGCTCTCAAAGACATGCATCTTTATTTATAAAGCGGTTGTCTTAGACGTAATTCACTAAACATAATGATCAATAGTGAATAAGTGGGGTAGATGGGTGGGTCATCAGGAGAAAACTAATGTCTACCCAACCCCACCCCCACTCGCACACAACCACACACTCTGACCCAGGTTAGGTTCGATCCTTACAACATTATTACTCAGACGCATGTATATGCACTGATACAGTAAACTCTCTCTTTAAACCGGACATTAAAATCAATATCAGCCCCGGTCTTTCAGATAGGTGGTAGCTTAATGCAGGTTGAATGTCATACAGAAAGCTCCTTTTGACTGTCATATAAACGCATTTTTACACCTTTTGACCATGACCGAAACAGAAGAAACAAACTTAACCCTTCGCTTGCTATTCACGTCAATATACCTGTAAATAGTGAAGACCCAGATGATACAGCTCCTGCAGGAGCTGTTTCATCAGGGTCTGCACTATTTACAAGTTGATTGTGCAACCAGTGCACTCCACAGCAGTGACCGCACAGCGAAATACTTGTACACAGTGAATATATATGTAATTATACAACAGGGCATGGGTAAAGAAGGAGAAATATATTTTAAAATTCAGCAAGCGAAAGGTTAAATTGTTTTCATAGGCAAATGGAACAGACCCTGATCAGACGACTTCTATGAGAGCCGTCTGATCTAGGTCTACTCTGTTTGCAAAGACGTTTAAATGGGTATATACCAGGTAAAAGGTTAATAGTCTATTGAATACGAAACTTATTTTCTACATATGCAGGCAATGTTAAGTAAACAATGGAATATGATGGCACATCAATATTGGTAAACTAGACATTATAAATGGACAATGTAATTTAAATAGGAAAATGGCTTCATGTAATCGACTTTATAAATCAATAATTTAGTCTAGTTTGAAATTTCAGAATTAATAAGCTCACACAATTGCACGATAACCCTGTGCATCTTATTTCATACCAGTGAATTAAATTTCATAAATATTTTCAATGGAAATTAATGTAATGACAACACAAAATTGTGTAATTGCAATCCTATTACAGCGAAGGTAGTACATGTATATGAAACTAGAAATCTGAACCACCCCGCTGTAATAATAATAATAATTCAATTCAATTCAATTCAATTGAAAAAATAATGACAATAATAATAATAATAATAATTATAATAATAATAATAATAATAATAATAATAATAATAATAATAATAATAATTATAATAACTGATGCTAATAATTGTGATACATGTATCATAATTCATAATGATAATAATAAACACTTGACTGCGATTCATTCGTTCTATGCAGCTCTGTTACTGGGTGTGTATCGACAGGGGTTTATATATAACTCTAGATTATAGTCACAAGTATAAATTAACGATTCTTATAATCGTGTGTGCACGACTTAATTTAATTTTGATGGCATATTTTTTTTATCTTGTCAAAACGGATTTTCGTTTGCACGAATTATTGTTTCGTTTTGACGAGATAGAATAAAAACATGTTGTCAAAACGAAATTAAGTCGTGCGCATGAGATAAAAAAAAAATCATGCACATGTCACCTTAGTGCCACCATATTCATTTGTAATTCACACGCAGATGTGTGGCTTTCTTAACTTGCAAATATCTTTTTAAATATGTACAGGAATCCCCTTTAATCATGTTAAATTATGCGACCCGGTTCGATATGAAGGTATTGAGTGGAGTAAAAACATCCGAAGTCTTTTGAAAGATAATTCGATACAGGCTTAATCACTGACCTGGTGGCCATTATATTTTCATCATAAATTAGTGTACACGAAAATCTTTCTAAACCGGACTTTCAGTGAAAAAATTATATGTTTTTAGGCAGATGGCTGCTTAATGCAGAGTGAAAGTACTGCAGACAGCTCCCATGGGAGCTTTCTGTATGAATTTCACTCTGCATTAAACTTCCATCTGTTTTTAAGACCAGTATTGATCAAATTTGAACGTGCGGGTTAGAGGGGTTCTGCTGTATACAAATACCAATGTTGTAGGCGATCTTTCACCTTGAACATACACATTTGTTAATTCTGGCCCGGTGTAACCCCCCACACTGAGAATTCTTTATAAAGCGGTCATACTTGATTGTATATGTGCTATTATCCACCGAAGAATAAATTACCGCCCCATATTTGCATTGCATAGTTTAACCGCTTCCGTATATAAAAATAGTTTACGGACAATTTCACAAATTCTCGCCTTTAAGTCCATACGAAAACAAACGGTCCTCTTGACATGGTTTTAGGTTTACCGATATTCTCGTTGTGTTATCCAATTAGTAAAAATTGATCTTAGCCATTGCTATGTAGATATGGCATTCAACTCTTTTAAACCACTTGAAAAATGCGGAGACACGAACATCATTGACCGTTGATGCATTAACCCGTTACACCATGAATATGTATGTGAGAAAGAATGACATTATAAATATCTTTTAGATATATTGTATCTATAACAAGGGAATCTTTGGTGATATCAGAAACTGCAGAAACAGATATGTATTACAGTTGAACTTCGATATCTCGAACTTGGATAACTCGAACTTCGGGATAACTCGAACAAAAAGTTCAGTCCTTCCAAAACTTACAAAACAGAATTGGTAACTAAGATTTATTGCTACAGATATCTAGAAACACATGTTACAGCTTAATACAGGTCTAAAGTAATGCTGAAAGTTCCTACAGGAGCTTTCAGCATTACTTTAGATCTGTATTAAGCTGTGTCCTTGAGAAATTGTTCAGTTTAGAAATCAGATGACTCGAACTTCTGTTATCTCGAACTAATACGCATGATCCCTTGAAGTTCGAGTTATCGAAGTTCAACTGTATCTAAATAGCAAACAGAGCAGATCCAGATCAGAGGCTTCCTGTAGGAACTGTTTGATATTGGTCTGCCTGTTTGCAAAAGTGTTAAACAGCTCTAACGGTCGTGTAGAAAGTCGGTTTTCTCATAATTTGAATATTTGCCTAAAATAACTTCGCCTAAATGAATATATAGTAAAGCCTCTCTATAACGGCCAACTAAATTGCTTCAAGTATTTTGTGTTAAAGGCAGGTGGCTGCTTAAAGCAAGGTGAAAGTAAAACAGAACGCTCCTATAGGAGCGTTCTGTTTTACTTTCACTTTGCTTTAAGCAGCCACCTGTCCTAAGTACCAACTAATTAACACAATTTAGTGGCCGTTATAGAGAGGTGTTACTGTATAGGACATCTTACATAAGTGTTTATTTACTCTTATCAAACGTAAACTCACATGACACGAATGTTATAAAATTGTGAGTGTCATTTTATCATCAGTCGGTGCGTTTGATAAAAATGATAATAGATAAACACAAATGTGATAATATATATAATACATAAAAGTGGGAGGGGGGGGGGGGGGAATAGACACATTGCGACATACAACATATTGCTTACATACGAACACCATGTTTGCACTACAAGAATGTGGTACATTTCGAGACCACAGTGTTAAAGTCGATTTGATCAAGTATGTTTGTTGCCTAGACTTTTAAGTTTACAGAAGTCTTCTACATCTTCCTGGTGAAATTTCAACAATTTCTACGAGGTGAATTTCCGCGCAGTCAATTCTGTATATTTGGCTCAGTTTAGGAGAATATTAGATATCCAGACAGACAGACACACAGACGACAGACAAACAGACAGACAGACAGACAGACAGACAGACAGACAGACAGACAGACAGACAGACAGACAGACAGACAGACAGACAGACAGACAGACAGACAGACAGACAGACAGACAGACAGACAGACAGACAGACAGACAGACAGACAGACAGACAGACAGACAGTTAGATAGATAGATACAGACAGACAGAAACAGAAACGGACGGACGGACGGACGGACGGACGGACGGACGGACGGACGGACAGGCAGGCAGGCAGGCAGGCAGGCAGGCAGGCAGGCAGGCAGGCAGGCAGACAGACAGACAGACAGACAGACAGACAGACAGACAGACAGACAGACAGACAGACAGACAGACAGACAGACAGACAGACAGACAGACAGACAGACAGACAGACAGACAGACAGACAGACAGACAGACAGACAGACAGACAGACAGACAGACAGACAGACAGACAGACAGACAGACAGACAGACAGACAGACAGACAGACAGACAGACAGACAGACAGACAGACAGACAGACAGACAGACAGACAGACAGACAGTTAGATAGATAGATACAGACAGACAGAAACATGAAGAGACACAATTTCACACATTTGCAAACAGAGTAGATCCAGATCAGAATGCTTCATTTGAGAGACGTCTGATCAGGGTCTGCTCAATTTACTTACGACACAATATACATACAGTAAAACTTCGATTATTCGAACACTAAAATACGTATTATTATCGACCTTTAAGACAGGTGGCAGCTTAATGCATGGTGAACGTCATGCAGAAAGCTCCTCTAGGAGCTTTCTGCATGACTTTCACCATGCATTAAGCAGCCACCTGCCTAAAAGGGTCTAAATTCTTCTATACCGAAAATTCGGATAATCGAGGTTTTACTGTATATATGATTCTAGTTTCAGCCATGATACAAACTTCCTTTGTTCAGTTGTCATTATAAATTTCATTTAATATTTATAAGTAATAAATACTTTTTAAATATTCATGAGGTAAACGGTTAAATACACGTGCAACCCTCAACCCTTTACTCCATAAATACGTCATTCTACGCCTTTGCGAGCACAGTAGACCCAGATCAGACGGGTCCTGTAGGAGCCACATGACCCTGGTCTGCTGGGTGGGCTTATGGGTTTATAAAAAAACCCTCTGACTCTACAGTTTCTATCCAATACCAAAACATACTGTGTATAATATATGTCATATAAAGAAAATGAGCTTATGAATATTCGTGATCTCATTATTTCTGACATGAATATTCAACTGGGGAATGGGTTAACACTAGCGTAAAGTTCTGTAATCCTTTGTACACTACGTGAACTTGGTCAGTAAATATTGTAGAACCTGTCTTAAGCGACCTTATATTAATTGGACACAGGAATCTTAAACAACAGGTGGTTGCGTAATACAGGGCAAAAGTAATGCAAAAAACTACTATAGGAGCTTTTTGCATTATATTTTACCTGTATGAAGCTACCATCTGCCTTACAGACCCATAATTAGACATCTTTCAGATGGTCACTTAAGACAGGTTATACTGTAATATCGTCTGCGTATATTCTGAAGGTAGATCTACACATTTAGTTTAATTTTCAAGTGTCTTGATCATCATTTTCTGTAATACTGACTATATAAGGATAAGTGTAGGATTATGCAGTGATGATATTATCTCAGCTGCTGGTGAATTAGTGAATACCTGTGCCAGCAGTTTGGATCCAGATGAGATGCCGAGAAACTCGGAGTCTCATCAAGATCAAGATTGTTTGACACACATCTACTCCACTATGAAACTTCAAGCATGCAGACGACATCGTTTTCAGCGAAAATTATGTTGCGCCAAAAGAGTTAACATACAAAATTAATTTCCGTTGATTCTGCACCATGGTTAATTTCTCTGTTCTACAGCATGTCCTCATTGCACCCTGTCTTATTACATATACCTTTTAGCTTGCTGACCAATATTTCGTCTGTAGAAAATGTCGCCTGCATATATTTCAACATTTTATTATCTTGCTTTGTTTTCTTAAAAAATACGATCAGGGTTTCAAACAGTTTGGATTCAGATGAGACGCCCAGTTACTCGGCGTCTCATCTGGACCCAAACAGTTTGCTATAATGATCGCGAATTCGCCCGTTTTAGCGTGACTATAACTGTGAAGTTGAATAATTCATGTTTAGTTGTATAATCGCAAGCTTTTCCGCTCCACGACATTACAGCGTGTTTGTTAGTGTTTAAACCCCTTAAAAACTAATAGCTGCTCAAACATAGACCTGGTGAAAGTTTTACTTCTTCCGATTCTATCAATATTTTAAGAGAAATATATTGACCGAGTGTCAAACAGCTTGGATCCTGATGAGACGCCGAGTTACTCGGCTTCTCATCTGGATCCAATCTGTTTGCAAATGCGAGTTAGGTCGCAGTTATAGCTGGATAGGGGTTGAACTTATGATTATTTCATATTTGAACTGACGTAGTCGGTCTACGATCAACTCCTTTAACTGTTCGTATCGGGTAATTTCCCATAAGCAAACAGTGTACGTCCAGACCTAAGAACTGCTTCATCCATTTCCTTCATATAAGCGCCTTTTCACGCATTTTCAAACAGAGTAGACCCAGATCAGAGTCTGTTCTGTTTGCTTGTGAAATTTGATATATCTCTTTCTTTACTTTCTAAAATGGCTAAAATATTCCACCTTCCATATTTCCTTACAACTATTTTGTCCATGAATATTCAGCAGGTATTGGAATTTGGAATAAACATAGAAGGGTGAAAGGGTTAAGGAGTCCGGAGTCCTTTAATCTGGGCCTATACTGTTTGATTCACTTTCCACGCTGAGAAACGCATTGTAGAATCGTCTACCCTACCATTAGTGATGATTAGATTCTATACGAATATGGATTCGGACAAATCTACTTAGATACATGTATATAGGCTAACCATTTCCCAGATAGAGACGTCTTTCAAACATGGGATACCCAGAACAAACGACTCCTGTATGAGCAGTCTGGTCAGGGTCAGAGTCTGCTCTGTTTGCTTACGGAATAGTATAGACCTGATCCTACAGTTTCTGCTATGGCCGAACATTCCTGTGATCATTTGCAATTATAAACATTCCAGCTGATAAATGTACATAGTGCCAATATTTCTTATTTATTACTTGCAAACAAATAGACCTAAGCCAGCCACCAAGCGGTACTATTTGTAAATTGAACAGAAATATGTGATTGAGTTTACAGTGTTTTATGAGCGACAATCGGTGATGTCATTGTCATAACGGAAACTCTATTAGATGTTAAGATAGCTGACTAAACTGTGATGTCTTACCCCTTTCCCTGTTGAATATTCATGAAAGAAGTAATAACATTTATTAGCTTATACGAAATAAGACCTATATAATTCCATAAGCAAACAGAACAGACCCTGATTAGACGGTTTCTACAGGAGCCGTCTGATCTGGGTCTACTCTGTTTGCAAAGACGTGAAAAGGCGTTTAAATGAAGAAAAGGGTTATTCCCTCATAAATATCCATAAAATAAATAATGACTCAATGAATATTAATTTTTCTAATGGTATATGAAAATATTAACTATTTATATGGCAGACACTGTAGATGTAGAGTAACATCAGCAATAAGAGGAAACCCTAATAAGGAGCTGGGTCTACTCTGTTTGCAAATGTGTAACAGGATATTCAATGAGGTAAATAGTTAAGTGGTAAATAAAAGACCTAATGTAACAATGCGGTCATTTATTTACAGAAATAGCATTTACATATATGTCTTAAAAACAGAACACTGCTTAAGCAGTCACCTGCCTACAAAGTCCTATCTGGTTCATCCGTCCACCCATTTATTGTCGTATGCCTTTTTTCAATATTATTTAGTGGTCTCTCCTAGCAATAACCAGTTACTGTATGCACATACCCTGATATGAATTCAGCCTATACGAGATGAATGATCAAGACACAAATTTGTTAGAAAATGTTATCGTTTATTCGGTCGGAACATTTACATCGAGGTCTACTCTGTTAGTAAAGGCATGAAATGTGTATATCTATGAAGCAAATAGTTAAACCCTTTCTTTCATATAAACGTGTTTTCACGCATTTGCAAACAGAGTAGACCCAGATCAGACGGCTCCTAGAGGAGCCGTCTGATCAGGGTCTACTCTATTTGCCAGTGGAATTTGAAATATATGTCTTTTTACTTTCTAAAATAGTTACATTTCTCCATCTTACATATTTCACTTTAACTATTTTGGCCATGACAGCATATTCAGTAGGCATTGAAATTCGTAATAAACATTAAAACTGGGAAAGGGTTAACACATTTGCTATCTAAAGGGAATATGTGATAACCTTTACAGATAGTTTGGATCCAAATGAGTGATAGGGGTGTTGCCAAGAAACATACTGCTTGATACTTAGACCCTGTCTTGTTTTTTGTTTTTTTGTTTTTTACAATAAATGATGTACTTTGAGACTGCATGTAGTAGCAGACGATACTTTTGAAGACGAAAGTTACTTATTATTCAAAGGGTCAACAGTCATTGAAAGTCTTACGCAACACTTGTGTCAGGGTCGTTCTGAAAGGCGATATGTTTGTTTTGTTTATTTACAAACACGACGTGTAAATTTGCAATGTAGATCTTGAGTGTCAGGCGTGAAACCTTGATTATCTTTGCAAACATGTTGGATCCAGATGAGACGCCGAGTAACTCGGCGTCTCACCAAGATCCAAATTGTTTGATGCTGTGATTATGTTTTATGAAACATAAAGGTTGAAATTCAAAAATTAATATTGAAGCAGACGACCAATTTTGCAGACGACATTGTTTGGCAGCGAAAGAGTGTAAGTGTTGAAGCCACTCAAATACGTCGGCAATACATTTCTATCATAATGGCTATCTTTGATATGTTGAACTTTCAGTGTAGTTTGATAAGGTCTGAAAAACAAACACAATTAAACACTTAATTCTTTATCTGATTACTATTTATGTAAGAAATAATGACGTCATGAATATCAATGAGATGTTTTTTGATAGGTAGCTTTTAGCCATGGCACAAACTGCAGAACCAGATATACCCTCTGGTCATACAGAGCAGATCGTGTAGGAGCCGTCTGATCTGGGTCTACCCTGTTTGTAAACGCGCTAAAGGGCGACTCTTTGGAGGATAAGGTTAGATGTTGCTTTTGCCAAAATTTGGGTCCAAATAAGACAATCAATTACTTGAACTTTTAATGACATGCATGCCGTTGACATTGCAGTGTAACAGATTGCATTTGCAACATGTTGAAGACAAAAAGGAAGTCCATTACACATTTCTCGACGGAGAAACACTTGAACCTCTCTACAGCGATCACTAAATGATGAACATGGAGGTAACTCATATCGTGTGTATTGCATAATGCAGAAAGCTCTCACGGGAGAATAACGTTTGTCATGCATTATAAGCTATCGCCAAGCATTAAGACCCAGCATAACTTTTATAAGGTAGTCGTTATAGAGAGGGTTTAGTGTACAACATTCGCAACCAGTTTAATCCAAAATGACAGTTCTCCAGAAGGAAGCCATGCATTGCCACCGTCATAACTACAGTAGAACCCCTCTAATGCGACCACTTAATGAACAGACATGGCGGTCTTTATATCTGCATAACTTTCGTCCTGTTTTAAGCTACCACCTGCATGTAAGACCAATAAGTACACATCTTTTTGGTAGTCGCATTACAGAGGTTTTTACTGTATTGATCACTGGCTTATTGAGTAAGACTTCGTCAGAAGAGATTTCTCACTGCATTCAATTTGCATATCTTTCCAATTACGTGGTTAGAGTGTCAAAAAGTTTCCATCACAAATTTTTTTGTAAAGGTAATTGTCCATTTACTTCATATAAAAATCTGTGCATTTGTAAACAGTGTAGACCCTGATCAATTCCTGTAGGAGCCGTCTGATCAGTGTCTGTTCTGTTTGCTTATGGTACAATATAAATGTGTTTCTGCCTGAGCCAAAATGTCAAGTGCACATATGCCATTGTAAAAGTTCAGCTTATAAATAGTCTGTTGTCATTATTTCTTATATTGAATAGGGAAAGAATTAAGGGGTGAACAGAATATTAACCCTTCGCTTGCTGACTATTAAAATACATTTCTCCTTCTTTACCCATGCCCTGTTGTATATTTATATATATCTTCACTGTGTACAAGTATTTCGCTGTGCAATCACTGCTTTGGAGTGCATTGGTTGCACAATCAACTTGTAAATAGTGCAGATCCTGATGAGACAGCTTCTGCAGGAGCTGTCTCATCTGGGTCTTCACTATTTACAGTTAGGTATATTGACGTGAATAGCAAGCGACGGGTTAAGGTTAACTATTAACCAGAGAATACACAGTATCTGTAAGTTGCCGGCCATTGTGATACCAGGGTATGCACAAAAGTTCCCCATCATGATTTAGACTGGACTCGTGTCTACTCTCTGAATGCTGAATGGTTCATTAGTGTTTAACAATTTCCCTGTTCTATGTTTATTCCAAATTTCGATGCCTTCTGCATATTCATGAACAAAATAGTTACAGCTATATGGAAGGTTGAACATTGTAGCCATTTTTTGAAAGTAAAGAGGTATATATATCAAATTCCATAAGCAAACAGAGCAGACCCTGATCAGACGGCTCCTATGTGTTTGCAAATGAGTGAAAACACGTTCATATGAGGGAAAGGGTTAATTAAATCATACACTGAGTAGGAAATGCGTAACTTTGCTAGAACTATTCTAATGGCAGGCGGTGCAGCTCTGCTCAGAGAGCTCCTCTAGGAGCCCTCTAGTCTATGTCTGCACTGTTTACACATTTCAGTTAACACATTCCCTCCTATTGACGCCTTTTGACGCCTCTGTAAATGTCACTTTTTTGGAAACCATTGTGATAAATAGAGCATTTGCTCCTTAGGAGCAAATGCTCTATTTATCGCAATGGTTTAAATACTACACACTTTTAAAATGTTCCTTATCCCTAAGGGTTACGAAGTGATTTCAGGCCCCATACTGACTGACTGACACTTAAAAACATGTTCAATACAGTAGAATTTGTCTATAGCGACCACTTACTGAATAAATATGGGGCCCGTAAGAGCAGGTGGTTGTTTATTGCAAAACAGAAAGTAAAGCAAAACGCTCCTAGAGGAACTTTCTCCATAAATTTCGTCCTGCACTAAACTACAACCTGTCTTAAAAAACTGAACTTTGACTTATTTTGGGTTGTCGTTGTAGATAGGTTTTACCGTTTTTCACTTTCAAAATTGACAAACATTGTACACGTGTTTATAGATACAGTAAAACCTCTCTAAAACGGCCACTAAATTGTGTTAATTAGTTGGTATTTAGGGCAGGTGGCTGGTTAAAGCAAGGTGAAAGTAAAACAGAACGCTCCTATAGGAGCGTTCTGTTTTACTTTCACCTTGCTTTAAGATAGATAGAGACTTCATTTGACGTAAACTACAAGGTTTCTTGTCATACAAAGTCAATAACATACAGCCACCTGCGTTTAACACAAAATACTTGATGTAATTTAGTGGTCGTTATAGAGAGGTTTTACTGTATCTATAAGTTTCGATTACCTATGCACTGGCTCTGTTCAAGTTTTTGCATGATAGCGGCAAATACGTGATTACCTTTGCAAACAGTTTGGATCCAGATGAGATGCCGAGTAACTCGACGCCTCATCTGGATCCAAACTGTTTGTTACATTGTTTGTCACATTGACCGATGTTTTTTATTTTTTAAAAAAAATGGGGAAAAATGTTTGAAGATTTGTATTTAACGAAATGCTTTGAAGACAACTATAACAGAGTTAAATCACTCCCCGCCTTGTGATAATAGCTTCAATTACATTCAATATTCAATTCCATTGAGTAATCAAACAATGTTTATTGAACATCTAATAGACTTCTATAATGAAGTGGTCCCTACTTCAGCATGCTAAGGAAACAACCTTCAGCTTAAGGCTTTCGCTGCCAAAATTTGTCGTCTGCAAACTTTGTTGTCTGCTACAATTCTATTTTTCCTCATTTTTGTTAAAAAACATTGTCACAGTAACAAACAGTTTGGATCCTGATGAGACGCCGAGTTACTCGGCGTCTCATCTGGATCCAAACTGTTTGCATATAGGTACTCACAGATGCGACATTGGCAGCGAAAGAGTTAAAGAGACACAATATATGCAGTTTTTTTTTAATTGCTACATGTTAGGTAATGAAAACAAGTTACTACTTTACAAAGAACCAACACCTCTAGAGTGTATAACAGTGTGTAACTAGATTAGACGATACGTGGCTCAATGTCTCGTGTTTTATCTTAACCCATGCACTGTTGTTAAAACAAGGACTGGTTCAATTTGGGCTATACGTTCGATTCGATTAAACCTTTTCAGAGCATATTGAGCATGTATCAAACAGCGTGGATCCTGATGAGACACCGAGTTACTCGGCGTCTCATCTGGATCCAAGCTGTATGCAAATGCTGGACATGTCGGGGATAGCTCAATAAAGGTAAATTATTATAAAAGTATTTAAAACTTGCCAGTTGCGCTCTAAAGATGATGGTAGATATAATCTTACACAGTCATATATCTGTGTATTGTGATATGAAATTAATTTACTACTTGTCATGTAAGAGTCCGAACAATTATGACATTGTCAGTAGAATCGCTTGCAGATATATATTAACCCATTCCCTCATATTAACGACTTTTGACGACTCTGTCAAAGTCACTTTGTGAAACCATTGTGATAAATAGAGCATTTGCTCCTATAGGAGCAAATGCTCTATTTATCACAATGGTTTCAAAGTACAAAATTCTAAAAAAAATCCTTTTCTCTAGTTTATGCTTCTTTTAGGTATATTTATAGGTTGCATCTAAAATAGCCTATGATGTAATGGGTTAATGCGGCTTTCTGTTACCCCCTCAATACATAGTATCTATCTATTACCTTTTAAGCCTAAATCTGTCGAAAAAATATGTTTGCTCAAACTTCAAACTCGATCTGTATCAATGGTTAGTTACGAATTGTTGAAAGTTTTAGAAACTATAGACCGAGTGTCAGATCCGGGTGGCATGCCGAGTTACTCGGCGTCTCATCTAGATCTAAGCTGTTTGCAAATGACAGGTCGCCACTTAGCAAACGAAGCGTTGATAAATATTATCTACAGTAAAACCTCCCTATAAAGGTCACTAAATTGTGCTAATCATTCGGAATTTAGGACAGGTGTCCGCTTAAAGCAAGGTAAAAGTAAAACAGAACGCTCCTATAGGAGCGTTCTGTTTTACTTTCACCTTGCTTTAAGCAGCCAACTGCCTTCAACACAAAATACTTGCTGTAATTTAGTGGCCGTTATAGAGAGTTTTTTTTATAGTATTACGAATTAAACATTCCTTTCGTATACACGTCTTCTAATGCCTTTGCAAAGAGGGTAGACAGAACGGCATTTCCAAAAACAGTTTCTCGGCTTCTGGATCCAAGCTGCATGTGGTACACTAGGTCAGCTGCTTTGCAAACGCTTGAGTCTCAGATCACTCTCAAGCACCTGATTGGTCAGATTTTGAGCTTGCTTAGAATCTGACCAATCAGATACTTGAGAATGATTTCATACTATGACTCGGAAGTTTTATAACCTGGGTCCAGGCGTAGGTAAATATTGTTCCAGGTTAGGAGCTGGTCAGACAAATTGTTACAGCATGATAAACGTTTTTAAATACTCGCTATCTATTGCCTGACAATAAACATTTTGCACGCGTATAAATGCTAAGATTTGAACAGCAGTTTAAGAAGGCGGTCTTAATGGAGTCCTACGTGTATACAAAGAATCCATTTGAGTTTTATTTGCCAATGCGACCCGTGTAAGATAATTTCTGAAGCAAACAGTACATACCCTGATCTCCGGGAACGTTGTAATTTTGGTCTACACTGTTTTCATATGTTTTCATATGCTTCATTTTAAAAGGCTTTATGCATAAATGGTTTAATATAAATAATCCTAGAGATATCCTTATTGCCTTAGCCCTTTGAGTACGGGACACACATATATTGGCATTTACAAACAGTGTAGACCCAGATCAGAGAGTTGTCTGGGTTCATGCTTATAAAACTTTTAGTTGAGTCTGGGTTCGTTCTCAAGTTTTTGATTGGTCAGATTTGAGCCTTTGGTTCAAATCTGACCAATCAAAAGCTTGAGAACTCAAATCTGACCAATCAAACGCTTGAGAACGAACTCAGACTCAACAAAAAAGCTTTATAAGCATGGACACAGATCAGTGCCGCCACTACAAGCAAGTTAAAGCATTTCATATTGAGTGGTCACTGCACAGAATAGTTTATATGAAGGAAAGGGTTAACCCATTCAACGCTGAAGTTTTAGAGTGGACTAGCCAATTCTTTACAGTAGGTAT
Source organism: Azorinus chamasolen (assembly GCA_963576725.1). Taxonomy (NCBI): domain Eukaryota; kingdom Metazoa; phylum Mollusca; class Bivalvia; order Cardiida; family Solecurtidae; genus Azorinus; species Azorinus chamasolen. Next base: position 9,640,189 of record OY755240.1, read on the forward strand.
TAGAATTTGTATACATACTAAATATTCAGAAACAAAATAGTTATAATGAAATATGGAAGGCGGAACATTGTAGCCATTTTAAAAAGTAAAAAAATAATGAAATATGGGAGGTGGAACATTGTAGCCATTTTAGAAAGTAAAGAAACAGATTTTTCAAATTCCATTAGCAAACAGAGAATACCCTGATCAGAAGGTTCCTATAGGAGCCGTCTGATCTCGGTCTACTCTGTTTACTCGTTAATATGAAGAAAGGATTAAACGAGTCTATAATGGAGCTATGTTAGACCACATTCGTAACGGATCACATTTGTAACATATATTTTACGAATGCGATCACATTCGTAACAGGTAAAATGTGTTACAAATGTGAGTGTCCGACATGGGGGTTGACATTAGAACCACGTATTGTGTTCCTGAATGACAATGTTCAATTAGTTGATAGTAATACGATTATAATTGTTACTATATTTCCTTGAGGGTCATGTCTCAACTTTTCACAACCTTAACAGCACATTTTAAAAACATAATGTACATGCTTGTAATATGTTTTAGGATACCTGCCTAAAATATATTGAAGAGTTTTCATTTTTCATAGAACGTGCCATATACGTGTACATGCACCTAGGCTGTGATGTTAATGTGTGCACATGATTGAATAAATACTACATGTACTTCTTAGTTCCTTTATTTGCTTTTAATTGAGTAATTAATACACTATGCCAAATATTTTAGCAACTATAAATCTAATGATATACCTTAGTCATTTCTTTAGTTAATATTTAGTTAAAATTTGAACAATGTTTTCTTTTTTGCGATGAGAGATGACGCACGTGTACCTTTTAGCTTCAGTTTCTGTATGAAATTTTGACGTATTACAAATCGAGGGCTTGGTGGAAAACTATTCTAACTCCTTCACTTTAGTGAAGGAGTTAGAATAGTTTTGCACCAAGCCCTCGAAATGTGATTGTATGTCACATCAAAAATCGGCATCGATCACATTCGTCACAAAATGTGTTACATATGTGCTCCATTTCCGGATCATATTTGTAACACGTGTTACGAATGTGAATTGTTACGAATGTGGTCTAACAGAGCTCTTGGGATATCTTACTCACTCCAGATTACTCTGGCGCAAAACTTTGGCCCATTATACTTACTGTCGGCGTCTGATTACGGACCAGTAATTTATCATAGACTTTGGATATGTATCAAACGCGGATTGACTTAAACCAGCATGACATCAAAACTAACTACTGATCAAACAGTGGTGTAATTCTTACGACTAGTAATTTGTCACGACCCGTGGATTTGTACACAGCTCTATTAAGGCCGGGTACTTAATATGGGCAAGGGTCGGGTAGAATGTGTATTCCTCAAGTAGTATGTACTCTCTAATCGAAGGAGGCTGATAAACCTTTCGCCTGTTGTAAAACTGACGTCTGCTTGACCCTTTCCCTCATAAATATTTATTCGTGAAATGCACACTCCATGAATATTCAATTATTCATTAACTTATAATCTATATATAATGTAAATATTTTATGGGAGTCTTTCGCGTGGACAAAAACTGTAGAATCAGATCTGCATTATTCCATAAGCAAACAGAGCAGACCCTGATCAGACGGCTCCTATAGGAGCCGTCTGATCAGGGTCTACTCTGTTTTCAAAGACGTAAAAAGGTGCACATGTGTATGTGAAGGAAAGGGTTAAACTCACACCTGCAGTTTCTTATTTCCGATTCGTTCAAGTTTTCTTGAGAAAACATTGACCGAGTTTCAAACCATTTGGAGGTGAAGGCATTCATGGAAAATTCAACCTCAAGGGTTTGGTGCAAACTATTTTAACTACACACACAAAACCCAACTTATGACAAATATTTGTGAAAGTACAATGTACTTATATAATAAATTATATATATATATATTTTTTTTTTTTATAAAAGAATATTTTTTCATTTTATTTTACTTCATTTGATTTATTTAATTTATTATTTTTGTTATTTTATTCAACCTCATTTCATTTCTTTTTTTTTTTTTATCTTAAATTATTATTTTATTTTACGAATAAAATATGGATCCAAAAAGGTGCCAACTTGGAAAGGAGCTTTCTGCAAGACGTTCATCCTTCATAAAACGGCCATCCGTCTTAAAGTATCTATACTGTTCTATACTCAAAGTCCGGTTTAGTGGAGTTTTACTTATATCATTGTACATGTACAATGAAGTAAAAACAAATCTGGCACGAATATACATACATGTGTACATTATACTATATACTGGTACAGTATAAGTCACTGACTGGGCGAGTCTTCCAGTCAGTGAACGGGAGACACATGTGCACTTGATTTATCCTGCCAATCTCATAATAAACCTATTATGCGTTATCGATTACCTGTATCGAGGTTTAACGAGATTTAGATACCCTATTGTGTATAGATTATTCCGCCTGTATATGTACATCTTTGGTGTTATTGTACGGCGACTCGTGTTTCAGACTTATCAACATTTCATAGATCTACACGGCTGGCCGCGTGCCTACCAAACCGCTAGCCTTTTGAATGCTGAGTTTTCAAAGTGGAACGAAGCATCATTGTTTGAAGATAGATCACATGCAGTATAAAAATGTATATACAGTAAAACCTCTCTATAGCGGTCATTAAATAACATAGAATATTTTGTGTTAAAGGCAGATGGCTGCTTGAAGCAAGGTGAACGTAAAACAGTTCTGTTTTACTTTCACCTTGCTTCAAGCAGTCACCTGCCCTCTATACCAACTAATTAACACAATTAAGTGGTCGTTATAGAGAGGGTTTACAGTAGTAGAGCATGTCCAACGCGGCCATTCATTTATTGAACATAGTCCTGAGTGATAAAAAAAACAGGTGTTTTTGCTGAGCCTTACCTTCATATAAACGCATTTTCACGCATATGCAAACAGAGTAGACACAGGTCAACGGATCCTATAAGGAGCCGTCTAATTAGTGTATGTCCTGTTTGCCAATGAATTTTGAAAGATTTGTTTATTTACTTCCTAAAATGGCCACAATCTTCCACCTTCCATATTTCATTATAACCATTTTGTCCATGAATATTCAATAGGTATTGAACTTTGAAAGAAACATAGAACAGGGAACGGGTTAATGCAGGTCAAAAGTAATGCAGAAAGATCCTACCGGAGCTTTCTGCATTTCTTTTGACCTACATTAAGCTACTGCACTTTGCTAGAAGATTTTGAATAACAAACAATGCAGATCCTGATAAGAGAGTTCTTTTCTTCAGTAAAACTGTCTGATCAGGGTCTGCTGTTTGCTTAAGGAGTTATAATAGATCTGACTCTACAGTTTCGTTCAATTCCAAAAATGCATGCAATTTTAAACAATAGCCACGTGCGGCACCAACACTCGTCTAATTTGGTGCTTGTCCACTGAAAAAATAAAGGACCATAACTGAAGATGTTTAATCAAGAGTTAGTGTTTTTATGTGGTGGCCTTTTCCTCAATGAGATATAACAACCTAAGAAGTTTCATGTTGATACCTCTTATAACTACATTTTGAGTGAACAGCTACATTAAAGTATTTGCAAGCCGACGCCGAAGACACCTACAACTACGACAACGCCTCCGACCCAGTGATCATAATAGGTCGAGTTTCTTCGAAACAGACGAGATAAAATATTCTGGAAAATATTCATGGTGTCATTATTTCTTGCATGAATAATCAACAGGGAAAGGGTTAAAGGCAACGTGTCTATAAATAGCGTTTGAGTTTTATAAAAATTGTAAAAAATCAAATCAAATTGTAGTTTGGTTAACCCTTTCATGCTTTACCTGTTGTAGGAACGCAGTTTAACCCATTACCTCATAGACTATTTTTAGATCCAACCTTTTTAATAAATCTACCGAAAAGGAGCATTAACTAGAGAAAAGGAAAAAAATAGTGTTTTGTTTTTTGAAACCATTGTGATAAATAGAGAATTTGCTCCTATAGGAGCAAATGCTCTATTTATCACAATGGTTTCACAAAGTGACTTTTACAGAGTCGTCAAAAGTCATCAATATAAGGGAATGGGTTAACCCTTTACCTGATATAGGAACGCAGTTTAACGCATTTGCAAACAGAGAAGACCGATTTCAGACGACTCCTGTAGAAGCCGTCTGATGAGAGTCTGCTCGGTTTGCTTATGTCATACAGGTCTAGTACAGATCTGAATCTGCTGTTTCTGTCATCGCCAACGAATGCTGTGTTCTTGTGCTACCAGAGCTACAGATAAAGGTGTACGTACCTAAATACTAAATCTTCATTACTCCGCCAAACCTACCACCGAGACGATTCTAAAGAGTGGTCACAGTATAGAGTTTGATGGAGAAAAAGGAGTTACTCTCGAAAACATTTATATCTTATCTAGATCTCTGTGTCATTAATAAAAACCAGATACTAGTAATTAATATTTATGATATAATTATTTCATATGGGAATGGTCACGTACAGGGTTAATGAAAAGTAGCAGTGCGTGGAAATTGCCTACGGATAATGACTTTTATATTAACTCTAAAGCTGCCTTTTTTCGTCTGCAAACCATTTGTCGTCTGCTGCAATTTTCTTCTTTTTTTTTCTCTTTTTTTTATTAAATAAATCCATCATTTTTGTTTTTAAAAAATAACAATCGTAACATACAGTTTGGATCCTGATGAGATGCTGAGTTTGCATATACTGTAAAATATCGATTATTCGAACACTAAAATACGTATCATTATCGATCTTTAAGACAAGTGGCAGCTTAATGCATGGTGAAAGTCATGCAGAAAGCTCCCAGGGGAGCTTTCTGCATGACTTTCACCATGAATTAAGCAACCACTTGCTTAAAAGGATCTAAATTCTTCAATACAAAAAATCGAATATTCGAGATTTTACTTTAGCTAATCACATGTACGATATTGGCATCGAAAGAGTTAAAGAATGATGTCATCGAATATTTCACAATATCGCGATATTATTTCGTTTAAGAACAAGATATTTCAAATGGCATTGTAAAGCGTTATTATTTATTCACATATGCGTTGTACCATGTAATGTTCATAAATATTCGATAGATATTCATTTATTTGATGGCTGCTTAATGTAGGGTGAAATTCGCACAGAAAGCCGTCTGATCAGGGTCTGCTCTGTTCGTTTATGGAATAATATTAATATGATTCTATAGTTTCTACTTTGGTAAAACTTGCATATGTTAATATACCATTTAAAAAATAATTAATATTCATGATGTCAGTTTTTCTTTCATGAATAGTCTTGGACTAAGTAGTTAACATTTTACTCCATAAATACGCCTTTCTATGCCTTTTGCAAACAGAGTAGACCCAGATCAGACGGCTCCTATAGGAGCCGTCTGATCAGGGTCTGCTCTGTTTGCTTATGAAATGGTATAGATATGACTCTACAGTTTCTGTCATGGCCAACTAGTCCCGTGGTGTTCACGGGCGATCATAAAATTTTAATGTAATTAATATTCATGATGTCATTATTGTTTCATGAATATTCATGAAGTAAGTGTTTACTATTCAACCACGAGATGTTAATTTCTGCGGTCAAACGTTAATATCGTAAGTATTAACTCATTCTCTCATAGGCTATTTTTAGATCCAACCTTTTTTTAATTAATCTACCAAAAAGGAGCATTAACTAGAGAAAAGGATTTTTCTTAGAATTTTGTAGTTTGAAACCATCGTGATAAATAGAGCATTTGCTCCTATAGGAGCAAATGCTCTATTTATCACAATGGTTTCACAATGTGAATTTTATAGAGGCGCAAAAATGCGTCACTAGGGGTTACTGTGTTAAGACATACCTAGGCAAAGATTCTATACCTATATCAAATGGTACCGGAAAGACCCATCTGATCTAAGTCTACACAGTTTGCTACTAAGCCAGTCTTATATAAAGTTATTAGAATGGTATTTAATTAATTTGTTCAGCTTTACATTTAAATTCTCAATAAAGTTTCTTTATTGTTTTCATCCTCAGTATTTTACTGATTATGTACAATTATATGCTTTTGATTGTAGCTGCTATATCTAGATACATTGTACAAGTTTACAAGTTTATTACCCTCTCAGAATACTAAAGTACAAAAAAAGTATTATATGTGGTAAGATCAAATGAACGAACAAAACACATTTAGGCCAGGCTGTATAGTGGTAATATAGTGAACGAAATGCTAAATCTAGCACAATCTCTCCTTACAAAGTGTCATCACCTTGCACCTCAAGATAGACACAGTCCTGTGCATATTCACGTGGTTGCGATAAATGCATGCATTATTTTAACAAGACGAGGTACATTTGTATAAGTCTTCAATAAAATTTGTTCTGTTCTGCTCTGTTCATTACAAACCGACTGAGAGCGGAGATTGGTGTCAAAATACTTAGGGTAATACGGCTGTAGACCATACTGACAACAGCAAACGCCTCAGTGATCCAGATCAAATCAGATAGGTTGAAACATTGTCAGAAGTTGATGAAACATGCTCATATTCCGATATTAGGCACTTTACTCATTACTGATTCCTGATCTTGATCTGGTTCGTTTAAGCGCTTGGGAAACTATTGACCGAGAGAAAGCCAGTTTGGATTTACCCGACGTCTTATTTGGATCAGAGCTGGGACCAGTGTTATAAAACGTCTGTGTCTGAGTCTGAGATCATTCTCAAGTATCTGATTGGTCAGATGCTTGAGAATTATTCCAGACTCAACCAAAAAGTTTTATAACCTCGAGGCCTGTTTGCAAATAACGGACAGATCGATGTTAGCATGATAAATATCTTAACCCTTTCAGTGCCAAATTTCTAATTGTCGTCTGCAATCCAAGTTTTTTAATTTTGAAATATGGAAATGAGATAAATAAATGCAAATTTCAAAGAAATAAAGCACAGATATAGAAACAAAGTTTGAGCCAAAAGGTGAAGTTCCTGCTCAGATGTCTGATCTGGGACTGCACTATTTGTCGTGGTGCATTTATGCGACATTGGCGGTGAAAGGTTAATAGTAAAAGAGGGATAATATATTCATACAGAGAAGCGGTACTCGTCCCTTGGTCTATAAACAGTCTTGTGTGTAAGCAATATAGATAGTAAAACTATGAATAAAGTGGTCTCAATGAGAAAAAGTCTATTTAAATAGAGTCAGAATGCAATACTGTACCCTAACAGTGAAACTAGGCCTGACTTTAATCCCCGATTTGTGTATAACGCCAGTTATTTTATATTTCTTAATCCATTGGTGAGAAATTGACAAATAATTTATTTTGATACATCTAATGAATTGCCATGATAGACACTGACTTTATGCATTTGCAAACTGAGTAGACTCAGATCAGACATATAGGGGGTTTAATGCATTACGGTTGCCCTGCAGTAAGAACCACCTGCTTTTTAGCACCCATATAATAAAAGAATGAAAACAAAAAATAATGAATGGCCGCTTAACCCTTTCCTCCATAAATACGCCTTTCTACGCCTCTGCCATAACCACTTCTTGAAACCATTGTGATAAATAGAGCATTTGCTCCTATAGGAGCAAATGCAATATTTATCACAATGGTTTAAAATACAAGATTCTAAAATCTTACTTTTCTCCTGTAAATGCTCCTTTTGGGTAGATTCATTCCAAAAGGTTGTGTCTAAAAATAGCCTATGGATAAATGGTTTAAGACAGGTTCTACTGTACTACCGACTGGCACCAGCCTTTAAGAATATGTTGATCAAGTGACACATAGACTTGATCTTAATGAGACACCTAGTTAATCGGCATCTGATCTGGATCCAAACTCTTTGTAAACGACAATCAGGTGGCAGCTGGTATGATAAGGGTTAAGTATGATGTTCACTCTCGAGTACTGTCACAGGATATCTAAATCAAACAGATCAGATACTCAAACGGCTAAAGATCGAGTCGAAATATCGGCCTTGGAGGCAGGTGGCAACTTAATGCAGGGTGAAGGTCATGCAGAAAGCTCCTCTAGGAGCTTTCTGCATGACCTTAACCCTGCATTAACCCATCACCCGATAAAGTATCTAAATTCTTCTACTAGAATTCTGGTTTAGATGGGATTTGTTTACTTTGTGTTGTATATTTCATTTATCTCCAGTTTATTAAAGCATTTAAAAATCGAGTGTCTGGGTGACAAAAAGCTTGGATCCAGATGAGACGCTAAGTTACTCGGCGTCTCATCTGGATCCAACCTGTTTGCAAATGTGATCAAATTTGCGTTTTACTGGATAAAGATTGATATGATATTCCTGCACAGCATCTACAGAACTGGTCAAATTCAGTAAGAGTAGATCAAGGATAGAGGTTTCCTTCAGAATATATGTATGTGTTTATAAACTTAGTATCAAGTTCTACAGCAATTTAAAACCCTGTCGCCCCAAAGACCAAACCAACAAACCGCTAAACGAATGTACTGACTCATAAAATATGGACGAGTCATTTATAACACAGACATGGGTGTGTTAATTGTCAATTTATTACGGTTCTGTCCTCTTAACTGGACAAGTAGTGTACGTGCTTTTACGCAAACTCCTAAATAGATCCACATTTTGACGCATTTTGCAAACAAAGTAGACCCAGATCAGACGGCTCGTATAAGAGCCGTCTGATCAGCGTCTGTTCGTTTTACTTATGAAATTATATAGATCTGATTCTACAGTTTCTGCCATGGACAAATATTTCTGTGTTCATACGCCATTATAAAAAAATCAAGTAATTAATTTTGGTGACGTCATTATTTCTTACGTCAATACTCACGAGGTTAAAAGTGTTAGAGGGGTATATTTGATTTAAAAGAAAAATATACTGACAATTAGCTTTTCTCTGATTGGTTGCATAAGAGAGGTTCTACTATTGATTAACCCTTTACTTCATGAATATTCATGTTATAAATAATGACACCACGAATATTAAGTAGAATAAAACATATATAATTCCATAAGCAACCAGAGCAGATCCAGACCAGACGGGTCCTGTATCTGAATCTACTCTGTTTGTAAATACGTAAAAAACGGGTATCTTATCTATGACGTAAAGGGTTAAGAAAAAATATGCTATAGATAAATGTAAGTAATTAGGATTTGGTTTCGGAAAATTACTTCAAGGACGAACCATTTATCAGGCTTACTCTTACCATACATTCGGTCCAAACACACTTCGCACACATTGTTGGGATAGGTATATTTATTTAATTCCTTCAAGCGAGTTTGTTAGTAGGAGTTTAACTTGTTTAAAAGGTCACAATGCAAATAAAGTTCATAACATTTATAAATAGTTTGGATCCAGATAAGCCCGCGCATTAGTCCGGCCATAAATCCGGCCATGAATAAATCGTTGGCACTCTGATAGTGTTCTTGAAAATGGATAGGGAGAAATAATTTACTTTGACAGCAGACGAAAATGCTGCACACGGCATTTTGTTGCAGACAACAGTTCCGTCGAGTGCAAGAGAGTATTGGTTATAGTTCATTGTTTGTTTTCGCAAACAGACCGAGAGTGTAAGTTTATCCCTGATCTTCTGGGTATGTAAACTTCAGAAAACCTAGATTGGTTGACAAAATCCACCCAGTTCTGCTTCGCTTCTATAAAATTGGACAAAGGGAAACAGTGTAAAACTCAGATCGAAAAGTCCTCTGATCAGGGTCTGCACTGTTAGCTCGACAAATTCCTTTTTCCAAAAGTCATACTTACTTCATCCCATTTTCACCCCTCCCTTGCAAATAAAAATGAGTTAATTATGGTTCATTACCACTCGTAACAATCGTCTCGCAGTGACGATTCTAAAGAGTGGTCACAACATAGGGTTTGGTAGAGAAATGACGATTCTAAAGAGTTTTCTCAACATAGGATTTTGTGGTGAAATGACGATTTCAGTATTTGGTATATGCCCCTTATCTCTGGCTTTGTAATGTTCTAAATGGGCGGAGGTTTGTATGAATTTTCACCAAGTAACAGATTAAGACACATTTTCATATTGACAATACTGTGATAGGTTAGAGGTACATGTATAAATAATATGCCTCAATTGAACATTTGTTTTTCAAGAATAACTCCTTTATTTCTCCTCCAGACCCTACCTTGCACCCACTCTCGAAGAGTGCTGGACCATAGTGTATGCACATATATATTATATCTGTACAGGACCACTAAGAAAAACAAGACTACGTACACATGCTTGAATTGATTGAATTGGGGAGGTAGTGAATGGTTGGAGTGAAAGACGATGGGAATAAAAGAGGAATAAAATAGGAAACTAACAAATGAAAAAATAATGAAGGCAGTGGTTAAGCTTTAGTCTGGCGAGCAAATTTTCGTCAGTAGAAAATGTCGTTTACTTCACAAATGAATATTGATTTGCATTAATTAAAAAAAATTAAAAAATCGTCATTTCTCCACCAAACCCTATGGTGTGACCACTCCTTTTAATCCAGACGATTCTAAAGTGTGGTCACAACATAGGGTTTGGTTGAGAAATAAAGAAGTTATTCTTGAAAATATTTTGATTTACGCACATTATCTTGGCATGTCTGTAAACAGTACGAGATAAACAACGAAATATATCTTTTATACACATATAGGTATAGTAGACTAAACCAGCCTTTGGCCGTTGTGTTGTTGCTTAAAAATGATTGACCCTAGACGTTTTCTTTAACCCTCAATTTCATGAATTTTGTAAGAAATGTTGATATATGAATATTAACCCATTCCCTAATATTGACGACTTTTGACGACTCTGTAAAGTCACTTAGTGAAACCATTGTGATGAATACAGCATTTGCTCCTATAAGAGCAAATGCTCTATTTATCGCAATGGTTTCAAACTACAAAATTCTATTTTTTTCTTATCTAGGGTCAATGCTCCTTTTCAGTGCAAGAGACTGAAAAGAGGCTGTATCTAAAAATAGCCTATGAGGTAATGGGTTAAATTAACGAGTTGAATCTTTATACTGGAATTATGGCCAACGAAATCTTTGACCATGACATATACTGTCGAATTATATCTAATCATATATTAGGCAAAACGGAGCGGACCCTGATCAGAAGGGACTGTCTGATTCGGGTCTACTCTGTTTGTAAAGGCACTAAAGACGTTTATATGGAGTAATGAGTAAACGTCTATTAAACTTAGATCTAAGACCATAATAGTTTTATATAAACTTAATACTTTAACGTTAATTAACCACAACACGAGTTCTCCACCCTTTAACCGTTTCGCTGCCAATGTCGGATCTGTGATTACCTATGCAAACAGTTTGGATCCAGATGAGACGCCGAGTAACTCGGCGTCTCATCAGGATCCAAACTGTTTGTTACTGTTACTATGTTTTTGAAACAAAAATGAAGAAAATAATAAAAAATTTTTGTAGCAGACGACAAAGTTAGCAGACGACAGAATTTGGCAGCGAAAGTGTTAATATGATAAGGTATAATTTACAAACGGGTTTTGAACGACAAACACTGCAGACTCTGATCAGAGGAGCCCTGTGATCTGGGTCTACATTGTGTGCAAGGTCAGTAGACCCGTTGGCCGCATGCAAAAGGGTTAAAGAGGAGGACCCAGTAAGCTGTAACGTCCCTTCTAATCCTATTATCTTATTATGTGATAATTATACAGTATATACAAAATTTGCATTAAAATAATATCACCCTCGTGTTCATTATTGATATTTTAAAAACTTTTCCCTAATGAATATTCATATAAAAATAATTACATCACGAATGCGGATATTCGTTATAATGGCATATGAACACAAACGATGTTTTGTAATGTCAGATACTGTGGAAGCAAGTCTATATCATTTCACAAGCAAACAGGACAGACCCTGATCAGACGGCTCCAACAGGAGATGTCTGATCTGGGTCTACTCTGTGTGCAGAAGTATGGAAAGGCGTCCCTACATTGCGTAAAGGGTAAACATGTCTTTCACTTATAATGATACAAAGCAAACGGGGTCTCGTGTTATACAGTAGAGCCTGTCTTAACCCTTTCCCTCATATTGACGACTTTTGACGACTCTGTAAAAGTCACTTTGTGAAACCATTGTGATAAATAGTGCATTTGCTCCTATAGGATCAAATGCTCTATTTATCACAATGGTTTCAAACCACAAAATTCTAAAATGTTCATTTTCTCTAGTTAATGCTCCTTTTCGGTAGATTTATTCAAAGAGGTTGTATCTATGAGGTAATAGGTTAAGCAGCCACTGATGTACTGAACACAGGAATCTTAAAAGGGGTTGCTTAACGTGGGACAAACGTGGTGCAGAAAGCTCCTATAGGAGCTTTCTGCATCACTTTTGTCCTGCATTAAACTACCACCTGTTTTAAAAAAAAAACCTCTGATTTAGACATCGTTTTAATGGCCGCTTTAAATGGGTTCTACTGCATTGCTATAAAAAAATCGTTGAATTAAACATGATAATGAATGGATGATTATATATGTGTGTTGAATAAATATCATCTTAACCTATTCCCTCATACTGACGACATTTGGCGCCTCTGTAAAAGTCCCTTTTTGAAACCATTGTGATAAATAGAGCATTTGCTCCTGTGGAGCAAATGCTCTATTTATTACAATGTTTTTCAAACCTACTAATTCTAAAACTTTCATTTTCTGTAGTAAATGCTCCTTTTCAGAAGATTTATTCAAAGAGGTTGTATCTAAAAATAACATACGAGGTAAAAGGTTAAGCAGCCACTGATGTACTGAACACAGGAATCTTAAAATGGATTGCTTAATGTAGGGCAAAAGTGGTGCATAAAGCTGCTATAGGATATTTCTGCATCACTTTTGTCCTGCATTAAACTATCAATTGTTTCAAAAACTCAGATTTAGACATCGTTTTCATGGTCGCTTAAAACAGATTCTACTGTATTGCTATAAAAATGGTTGAATTAAACATGATAATATGAATGGATGATTATATATGTTTGTTGAATAAATATCAGCTTAACCCATTCCCTCATACTGACGCCTTTTGGTGCCTCCGTAATTTAAGTCCCTTTTTTGAAACCATTGTGATGATTTTCAAAAACTACTCAATTCTAAACTGTTCCTTTTCTGTAGCAAATGCTCCTTTTCAGTAGATTTATTTAAAGAGGTTGGGTCTAAAGATAGCCTATGAGGTAATGGGTTAACCTTTATCTTGCTATTCCCGACCCGATTCGTATTTGCAAACAACTTCGACGCAGTTGAGTTACTCGGCATATCACTAGGACCCAAGCCGTTTAACACTCGGTCAGTAGTTTCTCGGTAAAACTCAAAATTGCACAGGATCCGACTTTAGATAACTTTTTACAGTGGGACAAGAGTAAGAATAGAGTAAGCCTGATATGTGTTTCCATGGTTCATTAGTTTCTTAACCCTTTCCTTCATATAAACGCCTTTTCACGTATTTGCAAACAGAGAAGACCCAGATCAGACGGCTCCTATAGGATCTACTCTGTTTGCTGATGGAATTTGATAGCTCTGTTTCTTTAGTTTCTAAACTGGCAACAATGTTCCACCTTCCATATGTCATTTTAACTAGTTTTGCCCATGAATATTCAGTAGGTATTTAAATTTGAAATAAACATAGAAAAGGGAAAGGGCTAACCGCCGAAGTCGCAGAACTGCGACTCAAAAGACAAATAAGTGATTACATTTGTAATAGTTTGGATACAGATGAAGCACGACGTCTCACCTGGATCAGTTACCCCCGCGTATATTTTAACCAGTCTCTTGCTGTTCACGTCAATATACCGTTCACGTCAATATACCTACCAGTAAAACCTCTCTATAACGGCCACTAAAGTGTGTTAATTCGTTGGTAATTAGGGCAGGTGGTTGCTTAAAGCAAGGTAAAAGTAAAACAGAACGCTCCAATAGGAGCGTTCTGTTTTACTTTCACCTTGCTTTAAGCAGCCACCTGCCTTTAACACAAAATACTTGATGTATTTTAGTGGCCGTCATAGAAAGGTTTTACTTACCTGTATATATATAGTGAAGGGTCTGCACTATTTACAAGTTGATTGAGCAACCAGTGCATTCAACAGCAGTGATTGCATAGAGAAATATTTGTAGACAGAGGAGATATATGGGTAAAGATTAAGAAGGAGACATGCATTTTAAAAATCAGCAATAGCAGGGTCAAAACGAAATTGAAAGAAGCCATGCCTGAAACTTAACACATTCCCTGTTTAATTTTCATGTAAGAAATAATCATAATAATTATTGTTATTATACCACATTTATATAGCGCTCTTTTCACACAGGATATAATGAGATCATGAATATTTATTAACTGAATAATGACATACATACGCGTGAATATTTGGTATTGATAGAAACGTTAGCGTTAGATCTATTATAATGTTATAAGCAAACAGAGTAGATCCTGGTCAAATAGCTCCTACAGGGGCTGTGTAGTCTGGGTCTACACTGTTTGCAAAAGTCTAAAAAGCGTTTATATGATGGAAAGAAAGAATAACACTTACCTGCTAGAGATAGTGACAGGTTTTTGATAACTCGTGGACTCATTGGCGGTGCAAATTGTTGGCGCTTTGGTCGGATCTTGAATGCAGAGTCCTGCTTGGGTAAATCAAGTTTTGGCACATTTTCAGCCAATGGATCGTGTGGTACCGCCAGCGTAAAGGCCGACGTTGGCGTACTGGAATCGGCCCTTGTCACATCGTTCTGGCCACTTTCGGCCACAGGAGAGTCCGTTTTTGCAGCGTTGTTGTTAGGCACTTGCGGATACGACTTACCACACACTTCTAATCCATCTAAGTTATTATCCACATTCAACCCTTGTCGACTTGGGTGTCTTAAACTGATCAAAGATTCACTCGTAGACTTCCGGTACTGAATTCGCCCACTGGCTGGGGATCCTCCCATCTGCCATGTAGGCCGCCGGTTTGGTTTAGTCCCGAATAAATTATCAACACCGGAATACGCAGTTCCTAATGCAATATTCTCGTCTTTTGACACCACATTGTTCTGGTTTTGATCGGTCTTCTCCACACTGTTATTAGCACCTTCAGATACCGCACATGAGCAAACGTTTGAAGAATCTTTATTTACACTAGCTTCAGTATCACCCTCACCAACATCATCACCAACATCATCACCAACATCATCACCCCCACACGTGTCGTTGTCACTATCGTCAAGATTACCTGAATCCTTAGCGCTAATATCTTGATCCACATCTGTCGTTACGTCTTCCACTGTGTTATCCAGTTTTTCACATTTATCTGTTGATTGGGAAACATTTTCGTCCTCAGCACTTTCAGTCTTAGACGCAACACTGACACTATCTCTTGGTGGAGGTGACCGGGGATCAGCCCTTTCGTCACTGCTGTACCCGGAACTCGACCTGTCCCACGTGGTGTTACTTTTAGGGGACGGTGAGCGGATACTCCTGTCTTTCACGAACGTGTTGTCAGAGGAGGACATCTTTGATGCCACTTTGTTTATCTCGCTCGGCGAGCACCACTCCCTAACCTTAGATAATCCATCGGGATTAAAATTATACAGCGTACTTTCACGAGTTAAGTATGTATGTGGTAAAGATCCATCCGGAGTTTTTCCAGAAATTGTCTTTTTTAAACCAATATCTTTTCCATTCACTGCCGACTTTCTCGCCTCCGCCCCGTCATTGCTATGTGTAAGAAAGTATGTTTTCAGTCTGTCTACGTCAATTTGAAGTTTAGGCAGTATTGTTTGCTTATGAGGTGTTTCCGATTTGGTCTTTACACTCTCTCCCGTATTAACTTCTTCGCGTGGCGATATTAAATCCTCGCTCGCGTGTGGTTTAAACTGGGAACTGCCTTCTTGTGGAGCCCGCTTGGCTTTATCAGGCTGTGCGGGGAGAATGCGTTTGGGCTTTATCAGCATTCCTTTCAAATTGGAGTTTGAATTGGCACTGCTGTTCGGAATTGGAAGTTTGCGTTGAGTGGCAGGAACAGGGGACGATGTGTTATCATCCATTTCCAAACTTTCTTTTCGTAGGTCAGAAGTGTCAGATTGTTGCTCCTCTATTTCCCCCACACCTCCTGGCTCTGACCATGTTAGGTTTTTATCAAGGTCGGCCAGGGCTACTTGGGTGTAGAGTGATAGACAGTTATTCCTTAAACTCGGGGGACTTGGGGAAGTGCCACTCATATCAAGCCATTCTTTCAGCCCGACCGTCACGATAAAGTCTATTCGTTACACTTATTGTACAAATACGCGTGTCTTCACAGAAATTAAACGGGACTCCTAGTTATAGATACTCTGACTTTTAATCATTTATTCCGTAAATTCCAACTGCTCCCACCTGCAAAATTACCTTTTTGACCTTGTGCTAAATATTTCTTTGATCGATTACACTTAAGACTTTCCGTGATAACATGATCGCTATTGAGTTATGGTATTTATCCACAGCCGATCACAACTTGGTCGTAAGTTCAATTTTCTCCTTCACACAAATATTAAACAAATGACTTTATCATGTGATCACACAATTATGTACGAGCCGAGAAAAACTTTCAAATGCTTTGATAGCCATAAAACACTACAGGGTACTCGAACTCCACTATTATCCGTTTTTTTATGTTTAACTAACTAGTTTGATGTTCATCTATTTAATTCCGTTTTAATACATCCTCACACTGTCGGATATATGTTCCAAGTCCTGTACCCGCAGCATATTCACCGTCCGCATTGTGCTTATTCCATTCACCATTAGGACTTTTAACGCCAAATGATTTTCCTGCATCTCGGCCAAAAATCCGGTTATTAAATCATGTGTCACCGTAATGTAAAACCCATCGACCTTCCAGGCCCGGAGTTACTGTATAAAGCCCTGAAATAAAGCCCATATAGATTGAGCAAATAAATCGTCTATGGGATTATCTGCGGATTATCTGACCAATCTGTAGCTCTCGCCAAATGGTGTATGGGCAGCCCGACAACCTCTGCCAACATTTCATACATGTTTTAAATGTCCTAATAAGTTTAAATTATATTGCAGTTAACGATACATCATAAATAATCGCTCCCATAAAATAAAATCAGCGATCTTGGCACGGTGTCAACTGATCAACACCCATACTTAGAGGGGCATTATATCGCTTTGTAAACCCCAATCACAACAGACTAATGGGTAGCACGGCTGATTATATTTGGAGCTGGGCATATTCTTAACCTTTCTCCAGCTAATCTCGGCCTTACTCGTATTTGCAAACAGCTTGGATCCAGATGAGACGCCGAGTAACTCGGCGTCTCATCAGGATCCAAGCTGTTTGATATTTGGTCAATA
Organism: Azorinus chamasolen; assembly: GCA_963576725.1. Lineage (NCBI taxonomy): Eukaryota > Metazoa > Mollusca > Bivalvia > Cardiida > Solecurtidae > Azorinus > Azorinus chamasolen. The sequence continues at coordinate 9,657,514 of OY755240.1, forward strand.
ACTTTCTGAAAAAGTTAATAGATTCGGAATTAAGTATAACTGGCAACATATTGGTGTTTTAGTCAAACGCACATCAGATCAATCTCTGAAAAGACATTATTTACAGCAGGTTCAGGATCGAAAACCTCAGAAGTCCTTAACCCTTTCCTAGTTCTATCTTTATTCCAAATTTCAATACCTACTGAAGATTCACGGGCGAAATATTTATAATGAAATAAGGATTGTGGAAAAAGTGTAGACATTTTTAGAAACTAAAGAAACATATCTATCTAATTCCTTTAGCAAACAGAGCAGACCATGATCAGACGGCTCCTCTAGGAGCCGTCTGATCTGGGACTACTCTGTTTGCAAATGCTTGCAAATGCGTTTATATGAAAGAAAGGGTTAACCCAGTGCACCCTGGAAATTCAAAGTGGAATGACTCATCATGTTTTAATAGCATAGTCCATTTAGTGTAAAAGGTTAAACTTTGTTAGAGATTTTCGAATAAAAAACAGTACAGATCCTAATCAGAGGACTCATCTAGGACCACTTTGATCTTTGTTTGGTCTACACTGTTTGTAAAACCAGTACACCCGTTTTCTGCATATACAGTATAAGGTTTAACCGTTTGCCACATCAGCGAATTGTTATATACCCAACCTTTTTGTTCGAATTGTCAGCCCATTTATGGCATGTGTCTATTTACCAGGGAAATAAACAAACATTGTAGACACAGACAAGGAAGCTCTTAAAGTTAACCCTTTATCTCATGAACATTTAGTAAGAAATGTTGATATCATGAATATGATTATCATTCTTAATAATTGTATTATGGCCAAGGACGTGTTTTATCATAGCAGAAACTGTAGAACTACATTTGTGTATATATAACAGTTCATAGACAAACAAGGCAGACCCTAATCGGATGACTCCTACAGGAGCCGTCTGATCTGGATCTACTCTGTATGCAAAGGCGTGAAAGGGCGTCCATATGAAGGAAAAGGGGTTTGTCGTCATTATTAACAAATATCCAAACAGAGTAGACCCAGATCAGAAGTAACTATTTGGATTCCCCGTATGTAGACTACACCCGAATCGGGATAATGATTCAGAGCCCATCAACCCAAATTAAACCTTAACCCTTCGCTTGCTGAATTTTAAAATACATTTCTCCTTCTTTACCCATGCCCTATTGTATAATTACATATATCTTCACTGTGTACAAGTATTTCGCTGTGCAATCACCGCTGTGGAGTGCACTGGTTGCAAATCAACTTGTAAATAGTGCAGACCCTGATGACAGCTCCTGCAGGAGCTGTCTCATCTGGGTCTTCACTATTTACATGTAGGTATATTGACGTGAACAGCAAGCGAAGGTTTAACTTGGGTAAGATAATCTATTCGGAAGTAGTCAGAATTGAACCAGATCCATATTTGAACAGAGTCTGAGTTCGTTCTCAAGCTTTTGATTGGTCAGATTTGAGTTCTCAAGCTTTTGATTGGTCAGATTTGAGCCATAGGCTCAAATCTGACCAATCAAAAACTTGAGAACGAACTCAGACTCAACTAAAAGTTTTATAAGCATGGATACTGATATTAAGAATTAAAATCTCAAAGAATATCTCTTGTTCTTATTCAAAGACAAGATTTCTAATCTTAACCCTTCGCTTGCTGAATTTTAAAATACATTTCTCCTTCTTTACCCATGCCCTGTTGTATAATTACATATATCTCCACTGTGTACAAGTATTGCACTCTGCAATCACTGCTGTGGAGAGCACTGGTTGCACAATCAATTTGTAAATAGTGCAGACCATCTGGGTCTTCACTATTTACAGGTAGGTATATTGACGTGAATAGCAAGCGAATGGTTAAGAATTAAAATCTCAAAGAATATCTCTTGTTCTTATTCAAAGACAATATTTCTAATCTTAAGAGTGTCTTTTTTGTGTTATATACTTAACCCTTTCCTCCACATATACACCTTTCTACGCCTTTGCAACAGGAGTAGACCCAGATCAGACTGCTCCTATATGAGGTTTGATACGAGTCGTCTGATCAGGGTCTGCTCTGTTTGCTTTTTTGATGATATAGATCTGATTCTACAATTGCAGCTTCAGCAAAACAAATAATGTGTTAATTATGCTATTTTGAAAATTAATCTAATAACATGTATATTCATGATGTCATCAATGCTTTCATGAATATGCATGGAGTACAGGGTTCAACAGAAAACAAATCAGATCCTGTTTTCAAAAAATCAGATCCTGATATCGATATGTGTCATTTTCTATATATGAGTCTATATTCTTTACATTTTTAAGAATATTTTTTTTATAAAACTCCTATGGGTAATTGAAATCGGTTTAACCTGATTCTATTCACGTCGTCGCTTTTTAAATTTAAATGGCTGTATGCGCTTCAAAACCATATATCACTATTGCGGTTCAATATGGTAAACACTGTGTATTGACTTGATTTGATTTAGTCTTTATTCCTCTACCCGCGTCCTGACTCGCAGTTGCAAACAGCTTGGACCCAGACGAGACGCCGAGCGTCTCGTCAGGATCCAATCTGTTTGATACTTGGTCAATGGTTTCTTAAAAGCTTGCTCGAATCGGAGGTAGTCAAAAGTACACCAGATCCAATTTTGAGCAGACATCATATTTGTTTACCGCTGTGTAAGGGTTAAGAAGTGTGTGTATTTGAATAGTAATCCAGCTATGACTAATCTATTAGGGTACAGGGAGTACAGATCACACACTGTCAGCAAAAAGTGAAAGATGGGTGCCACTAACAACTGTATGTTCCAATAAAAAGACACATGCTGCCTCTCATAGTTAAAACACAGTTCCTTATTTTTGACACGCATGTGCTCATAGGTAATACACGACCCATCATAGTTAAAACGCATTCTCTCTCGTTCATGACACATTGTCTTCAAAATTAACACACGACCCCTCATACCTAACACACTGTCCCTTATTTTTGACACGCGTCCTCTCATAGTTGACACACTGTCACTCATAGTTGACACACTGTCCTTCATACTTGACACACTGTCACTCATACTTGACACACTGCCCCTCATAATTAACACACGACCCATCAGCTGACACACTGTCCCTCATACTTGACACACTGCCCCTCACAATTAACACACGACCCATCAGTTGACACACTGTCCTTCATACTTGACACACTGTCCTTCATACTTGACACACTGTCACTCATACTTGACACACTGCCCCTCATAATTAACACACGACCCATCAGCTGACACACTGTCCCTCATACTTGACACACTGCCCCTCACAATTAACACACGACCCATCAGTTGACACACTGTCCCTCATACTTGACACACTGTCTCTCATTATTAGCACACGAACCATCATAGTTGGCACACTGTCTCTCATAGTTAGCACACGACCCATGATAGTTGGCACACTGTCCCTCATACTTGGCACACTGTCCCTCATACTTGGCACACTGTCTCTCATAGTTAGCACACGAACCATCATAGTTGGCACACTGTCTCTCATAGTTAGCACACGACCCATCATAGTTGGCACACTGTCCCTCATACTTGGCACACTGTCACTCATACTTGACACACTGTCTCTCATAGTTAGCACACGAACCATGATAGTTGGCACTGTGTCCCTCATACTTGGCACACTGTCCCTCATACTTGGCACACTGTCCCTCATACTTGGCACACTGTCCCTCATACTTGGCACACTGTCTCTCATAGTTAGCACACGACCCATGATAGTTGGCACACTGTCTCTCATATTAGCACACGAACCATCATAGTTGGCACACTGTCTCTCATAGTTAGCACACGACCCATCAGTTGACACACTGTCCCTCATACTTGACACACTGTCCCTCATACTTGACACACTGTCTCTCATAGTTAGCACACGACCCATGATTGTTGGCACTGTGTCCCTCATACTTGGCACACTGTCCCTCATACTTGGCACACTGTCCCTCATACTTGACACACTGCCCCTCATAATTAGCACACGACCCATCAGTTGACATACTGTCCCTCATACTTGACACACTGTCTCTCATAGTTAGCACACGACCCATCATAGTTGGCACACTGTCACTCATACTTGACACACTGTCCCTCATAGTTAGCACACGACCCATCATAGTTGGCACACTGTCACTCATACTTGACACACTGCCCCTCACAATTAGCACACTGTCCCTCATACTTGGCACACTGTCTCTCATAGTTAGCACTCGACCCATCATAGTTGGCACACTGTCACTCATACTTGACACACTGTCTCTCATAGTTAGCACACGACCCATCATAGTTGGCACACTGTCACTCATACTTGACACACTGTCTCTCATAGTTAGCACACGACCCATCATAGTTGGCACACTGTCACTCATACTTGGCACACTGTCTCTCATAGTTAGCACACGACCCATCATAGTTGGCACACTGTCACTCATACTTGACACACTGCCCCTCACAATTAGCACACTGTCCCTCATACTTGGCACACTGTCCCTCATACTTGACATACTGTCTCTCATAGTTAGCACTCGACCCATCATAGTTGACACACTGTCCCTCATACTTGGCACACTGTCCCTCATAGTTAGCACACGACCGATCACAGTTGACACAATATCCCTTATAGTTGACACACTGTCCTTCATACTTGACACAATGTCCCTCACAGTTGACACAATGTATCTCATATTTAGCACAGGACCCATCACAGTTGACACAATGTCCCTCGTTGGTTCTACCTAGATGATCTTCTATGCACGAAACAATGCAATTTGTTCTGTGCACATAAGAACATCTGGGGTCTTCCTCCACATGTAATAAGTTGGACGTCGTGATATGACGACTGAAATACTGTTAAAACGACGTAAAACCCGATAAGAACCAAACCAAACCCTCATATTGACGCCTTTTGACCCATTCCCTCATATTGACGCCTTTTGACCCATTTCCTCATATTGACGCCGTTTGACCCATTCACTCATATTGACGCCTTTTGACCGATTCCTTCATATTGATGCCTTTTTAACCCATTTCTTTATGTTGACGCCTTTTTTAACGCCTCTTTGAAACCACTTTTGTAAATAGAGCATTTGCTCCATAGAAACAAAATTAAAACTAATTTTTTTCACAATTCTAAAATTATCCATTTTTCTAGTAAAGGCTCATTTTCAGTAGAATTCTTGATAGAGTCTGGGTCTAAACTATCAGTTCACGAAAAAATGAGATACTCTCCGAATAATAGCAGTAAAGTAAGCACACACCGTAACCCCGTATAATAGCAGTTAGAAAAGAATGCGCATCTCCCCGAATAACATCAGTTAGGTAAGGATGCCCAGTCATATAGCAGCAGTTAGGGAAACACACACTGTCTCCCCGTATAATAGCAGTTAGATTTTGACGCCCGTCTCTCTGTATAACAGATGTTAGGTAAGTACGCCCCTTGTCCCCGTACAACAGCAGTTAGGTAAGTACGTTCCCTCTTCCGTATAACAGCAGTTAGGTAATAAGGCCCGTCTTCCCGCATAACAGCAGTTAGGTAAGTACGCCCCTCTCCCGTATAACAGCAGTTAGGTAAGTACCATCCCTCTCCCGTATAACAACAGTTAGGTAAGCACGTACCGTGCCCCCGTACAATAGCAGTTAGGTAGCCACACCATTCTCTCCGTATAACAGCAGTTAGGTAAGTACGCCCCCTTTCCCGTATAACAGCAGTTAGGTAAGTACGATCCATCTCCTCGTATAACAGCAGTTAGGTACGTACGACCCCTCTCCCGTATAACAACAGTTAGGGAATGACGCCCCTTTCCTAGTATAACAGCAGTTAGGTAAGTACGCTCCCTCTCCCGTAGCTTTTAGGTAAACACACCCCGTCTCCCCGAATAACAGCAGAATAGCGAGACAGTCATAATTGTGTTACACGGGGTGACTGTGCGTGCTTATGTGAGGAAACGGGTGTTTTCTCGTGTTTCAAAAGTTATGTAAGCACATACAGTCTCCCCGTATAACACCATTAAGACTTTCTCGCTATTCTACAGGACAGCCATTGTTACTAAATCGCTAATGTACAGGGAGACCATCGTGACTATATAGCGCTATTGTACGAAGCGCCCATTGGGGGCACACCGCTGTTGTACAGGGCGACTGTTGTGACTTTATCGTTATTGTACAGGGCGACCGTTGTTACTACATGTATATCGATACTGCACAGGACGACACTTGTGCCTAAATTGTGATTGTACAGGGCGGCTGTTGTGACTTTATTGCTATTGTACAGAGTACCTGTTGTTACTTTAATGCTTTTGTACGGCCCGTATAACTATATTACTATTGCACAGGGTGACTGTTGTTACTATATATATATATATATATATTTATAGCTACTGTATGTGTGATCCGTTGTGAAAATATTGTTATTGTACAGAACGACTATTGTTGCTATAAGTTATATCGCTATTGCACGGGGCGGCCGTTGTGACTATATTGCTATTGTACAGGGCGGGTGTTGTTACTATTGTTTTATCACTATTGTACGGGACGGTTGTTGTGGCTACATTGCTACTGTACAGGACGACTCTTGTCAGTAACTATTACAACACCCGTACAAAAACTATGAAGTCATAATGGTAGTCCGTATAACAACCATGAAGTTATAATGGTCGTCCGTACAACAACCATGAATTTGTAATGTTCGCCCGTACAACAAACATGAAGTCGTAATGGTCGTCCGTACAACAACTATGAAGTTATAATGGTCGCCCGTATTACAACCATGAAGCCAAAACGGTTGCCCGTATAACAACAATGAAGTTATAACGGTCGCCCGTAAAACAACCGTGCAGTCAAAACGGTTGCCCGTATAACAGCCATGAAGTCATAACGGTCGCCCGTATAGTAACTACAGTGTGTTGTCATAACGGTCACCTGTATAACAGCCATGAAGCCATAGCGGTAACCCGTATAATAACCATGAAGTGTTAGCGGTCGCCCGCATAATAACCATGAAGTGTTAGCGGTCGCCCGCATAATAACCATGAAGTCATAACGGTTGATTCCATATAATAGATTTAAGGTCACTATGGTCGCATCGTACAACAGCAATATTGTCAAAAAGGTCGCTTAAGTATAACACTCAATTAGTCAACGGTCGACACAATATACTAGCCAAGCAATCTATGCGTTTGCTCCCGTAATACAGCCAGGTAATTACAACGGTCGGTCCATATACTACCCATACAAGCTCCGGTTTGCTCCCGTAATACAACCAGGTAATCACAACGGTCGGTCCATATACTGCTCATGCAATCTCCGGGCTTGCTCCCGTAATACAACCAGGTAGTCACAACGGCCAGCCACATATACCAAACATGCAGTCTTCACGTTTGCTCACGTAACCATTTAGCCACAACGCTTGGTCCCATATAGAACTCGTGCATCATCCATGTTTGCTTCCGTAGTCCGGCAGTCACAACGGTTGATCCCATCTAGAACCCGTTCGGTATACACATTTGCTCCCATAATACTGTCTGGTAGTCACAACGGTCGACCACATATATCAACCGTGCAGTCCCAATGTTTGAAACCATAGACAGGTAGTAACCACAATGGTCCCATATAGAACCAATGCAGTATCCACGTTTGAACCCGTGGCCAAGTAGTCACAACGACGGGTCCCATATAGAACCCATGCAGTATCCACGTTTGAACCCGTAGCCGGGTAGTAACAATGATCGCCTCTATATAGGAACAATGATTGCCCCTGTCCCCTTTCTGAAGTCCCTATAGAATCTAGTTCTTCGTAGAACAATAATGTTAGAATTTACTCTTAACAAAGATAGAGATCTTGACAGCAATTCTTTCATTCCAATTTGATACATGCAGTTCTACAACTGTTCGTACATTATTGGACACGTATATGATACAAATTAAATACTGTCAGAGAAGAAATCAGCAGCCTTTGATTCAAATACAAACTGATTGATTATCAGACTATAAAAAAGTCTCGACAAGTAAGCAGTCACTCTATAAAAGTTATCTCTCTCCGACGATATTTTAAACCCTTTATCTCATGCATATTCAAATAAGAGATACGGACAGCAGGAATATCTATTAGCTGCTGCCTTTTATGTAATGGTATAAGACACAAACTTTTTTACTTTAGCTGAATCCGTAGAGTCATATATAATTCATTATGCAAACAGAGCAGACCAAGATCAGACGGCTCTTAACCCATTCTCTCATATTGACGCCTTTTGATGCATCTGCAAAGGCACTTTATGAAACCACTTCTTGAAACCATTGCGATAAAAAGAGCGTTTGCTCCTATAGGAGCAAATGCTCTATTTATCACAATGGTATCAAACTACAAAATTCTAAAATTTTCCATTTTCTCTAGTTAATGCTCCTATTCGGTAGATTTATTCAAAGTGGTTGGATCTAAAAATAGCCTATGTGGTAATGGGTTAAAGCGCCATCTGATCATGGTCTACTCTGTTTGCAAAGCTGTTAAAAGGCGTCTCTACGAGGTAAATGATGAATTAGATGACAGTTCTGTTTCAGTCCCAGATAAACCTGCAGTCATTCTCTTATACTCACCTTATACAGCGTATAATCCACTGCCATAGATGGTGTTAAAAGTCCTTAACGATTCTGGACTCGGCATTGTGTGATATAGATCCAGCCGCTTTTGTTTGTCCTGTCAGTGCCTCTCTATGACTTGCCACCGACATTGAGTTAGAGACTCTCGACTGAATGAAAGTTGAGCTCCTTGTAAACCACCGGCAAAAATCGTAATAATTTAGACCAGTAGTTTGGATCCAGATCAGACACCGAGTAACTCGAAGTCTAATCAGAATACAAACTGTTTGACGCCCTTGTTCCTTTTTTGAAAAGTTATGGAAAGAAATTTAACTTTTGACATTTTAGCAGACGACATGTTTTTGCAGATGACAATTACTTCACGCGCTAAGAGTTAAACGCCCGCAGATCAATATTCTACATAGATAAAAGCTTCATGAATTTCAAATATCCCGTTCAATATCGCTGTATGAACATACCAGAAATTAATTTCTGTATTTATAGTTCACAAGAATCACTAAGGTATTCTGGGTTTATAGACATTTCAGAATTAGGTCATATTCTTAGATAAACCAGCGTACACATCAGGATCTAAACTGTTTGACATTGTAATTGAAAAATTGTAAGAAAAATTTTGTTCAGCAGAGGACATTATTGCCCAAGAGGTAGATAAAACCATAGGAAGAATACAGTACAGTACTACTGTACAGTACAGCCTTTTGTGACTCTTTCTTTCATATTGACGACTTTTTGCAAACTGAATAGACCATGATCAGACGGCTCCTATAAAAATCCTCTGAGCAGAGTCTATTCTATTTCCGTAAGAAATAATATTAATCTGGTTCTACAGTTTGAGCCGTGATAAAAATAATATGTTCATAAGACCATTACATTTTTAGTTAATTTATATGCATATTGTCCGTATTTCTAACATGTATATTCATGTTGTAAAGGGTTAACCCTTTACTCCATAAATTCGCCTTTCTACGCCTTTGCAAACAGAGTAGACCCAAATCAGGGTCTGCTCCGTTTACTTATGATATAATATAGATACGATTCTACAGTTTCTGTCATAGCTAAAACTTCCCGTGTCCGTGTGTTATTTTAACAAATTGGTTAAATTAATTCATATTCATGACCTCATTATTTATTTATGAATATTCATGTTATAAAGGGTTAGTCGACCATTAAACGAAGTCTAATTCTGATTTTTCAAAAAGCACTGTACCTTAATGTAGGACAAAGGTAAAGCATAAAGATTCAAAAGTAGCCTTACTGTTTTCCATCATTAACTTGTTGAAAGCTGAGCTTAAAGTAGCCTTACTGTCTTTCATCATTAACTCTATGTAAGCTGAGCTTAAAGTTTCCGTACTGTTTTCAAAATTAACTCTTTGAAAGCTGGGTTTAAACGTAGCCTTACTGTTTTCCGCCATAAACTCTTTGAAAGAAGCGCAGTTTAAAGTAGCATTACTGTTTTCCACCATTAGCTCTTTGAAAACTGAGTTCAAGTACATGTAGTCTTACTGTTTTCAATCATTAGCTCTTTGAAAGCTGAGTTTAAAGTAGCCTTACTGTTTTCCATCATTAACCCTTTGAAAGCTGAGTTTAAAGTAGCCTTACTGTTTTCCATCATTAACCCTTTGAAAGCTGAGTTTAAAGTAGCCTTACTGTTTTCCATCATTAACCCTTTGAAAGCTGAGTTTAAAGTAGCCTTACTGTTTTCCATCATTAACCCTTTGAAAGCTGAGTTTAAAGTAGCCTTACTGTTTTCCATCATTAACCCTTTGAAAGCTGAGCTTAAGTACGTGTAGCCTGACTGTTTCCCATCATTACTCTTTGTAAGATTAACTTAAAGTAGCTTTACTGTTTTCCATCATAAACTCTTTGTAAGCTGAGCTTAAAGTAGCCTTACTGTTTTCAACATTAACTATTTGAAAGATGAGTTTAAAAGTAGCCTTACTGTTTTCCGCCATTAACTCTTTGTAAGAAGCTGAGTTTAAAGTAGCATTACTGTTTTGCATCATTAACTCTTTGAAAGCTGAGTTTAAGTACATGTAGCATTATTGTTGTCTATCATTAACTCTTGATAAAAGCTGAGTTTAAAGTAATATTACCGTTTTCCATCATTAGCTCTTTGAAAGCTGAGTTTAAGTACATGTAGCCTTACTGTTTTCTATCATTAATTCATTGAAAGCAAAGTGGCGTTACTGTTGTCCATAATTAGCTGTTTGAAAGTTGAGTTTCATCACATCTAGCCTTACTGTTTTCATCATTAACTCTTTGAAAGAAGCTGAGTTTAAAGTACACTTACTGTTTTCATCATTAACTCTTTGAAAGAAGCTGAGTTTAAAGTACACTTACTGTTTTCATCATTAACTCTTTGAAAGAAGCTGAGTTTAAAGTACACTTACTGTTTTCATCATTAACTCTTTGAAAGAAGCTGAGTTTAAAGTACACTTACTGTTTTCATCATTAACTCTTTGAAAGAGGCTGAGTTTTAAAAGAAGAATTCCATCAGTGTTTAACTATAGAGTCCATTTAATATGAAAGACGTAACTTTGCTAGCGGTTTCTGAATGGCAATCAGTGCAGACCCTGCTCAGAGCCTTCTGATCTGGGTTTACACTGTTTGCAAGTGACAGTACACTCGTGTATCACATTCAGAGAGACTAGCTGTTTTTGAATGACAAAAGCATGGGTATTGTTATACATATAAGGTCAAACTGACAATATTCATAACAATGATTGAACATAACAAATATAAAAATACGCGTTTATTGTAGGGACTATCACTTTAATCCTTTCCCTGTTCTATGTTTAGTCCAGATTCCATGGAAAAAAAATAGGTATAATGAAATATCAAATGTGGACCACTGCAGCCATTTTGGAAACTACAGAAACAGACCTATCACATTTCATTAGCAAACAGAGCAGACCCTGATTAGACTCAGACTCGGAATTGTTTTTATATACCTGTGGATCCTGATGATGCGTCGAGTAACTGTGTATCTCATGAAAAGTCACGACATCATAAATAACGATTAGCTGGTGTGTTTTTGTTTTTTTTTGTTTTTTTATGATGGCACTATGAACAATGCGATTTTTAAATTACTATTGAATCAGGGTCCCTGCTTATAAAGCTTTTTAGTTGAGTCTGAGTTCGTTCTCAAGCTTTTGATTGGTCAGATTTGAGCCTAAGGCTCAAATCTGACCAATCAAAAACTTGAGAACGAACTCAGACTCAACTAAAAGTTTTATAAGCATGGACCCAGATCTTTACTATTTCAAACGCAAACAGAGTATACCCTGGTCAGATGGCACCTACAGTATCACTCAAATGCTTGAGAATGATCTCAGACTCAAGTAAACACTTTTATAACCTCGGGGTCTGGGTCAAACTACGTTGCATGTGCTACTGTAATAACGAGTTCAGCACCAGCGTGCAAAGTGTTTGTAAGCCCTTGCATTGTAGATTAGCCTGCTGAAAAAAACCCTGCTCAAATCCATATCTGCTACCATTTTACTTAATTCCAATTCGTTAAAACGTTTGAGAAACTACTGACTGGGTGTCACACAGCTTGGGTCCTGATGAGATGCTGAGTTACTCGGCACCTCATCTGGATCAACGCTGTTTGCAAGCAAAGTCGAGTCAGGTCACGCTTAACCCTTACAGTGTGGGACACGAGTCACTAATGTCCATTGCAAACAGTGTAGACCCAGATGAGAGGGCTCCTAGAGGAACCCTCTCATCTGGGTCTGCACTGTTTGTCATGTTACACTTTTCTTTGGAAAAAACCCTAAATATTCACAATAAGCTTGATCTGTTTGAATATTGGAATAGTTCATTTGAAAAGTCAGCGATGTAAGGGTTAATAATTGAAGGAAAATATCCATAACAAGAATAGAATAATTGTTGTTATCTGATCATTGTATATCTTATACGGGTGTGTACCGTATCGTTTTGTTGTAAAGTACTTCAATATGCTGGTTCGTTTTAACCTGCTCATGCTATCAACAATTATGTCATCTGAAATTTAAATTGCAAATATTTTTCTTTCTTTTTTAAAAAAAAAAAAGTATCTAGTTGGCGTAATTATTTAAGAAACTATTAACCGAGTGTCAAACAGCTTGGATCCCTGATGAGACGCCGAGTAACTCGGCGTCTCATCTGGATCCAAACTGTTTGTAAATGCGAGTCTTGCCGTCTTAGCATTAGATGGGTTGTAACCATTAGCCCGCTATGAATTGTTCTTATTTTACTCAGATTTGGACCTTTCAATGCTTCCGATTCGACCAAGCTTTGTGAAACTAGTGACTGAGTTGCTAAACAGCTCGGGTCCTGATGAGACGCCGCGTAACTCGGCTTATCATCTGAATCTAATGTGGTCGCAACTGAGAGTCAGGTTGACAAATAGCGGGAATAGAGTTGAACAGCAAATACAGTAGAACCTGTCTTAACCCATTACCTCATAGGCTATTTTAAGATCCAACCACTTTGAATAAATCTACCGAAAAGGAGCATTAACTAGAGAAAAGCATTTTTTTTTTAGAATTTTGAAGTTTGAAACCATTGTGATACATAGAGCATTTGCTCCTATAGGAGCAAATGCACTATTTATTACATTGGATTCAACAGGTGACTTTTGCAGAGGCGTAAAAAGGCATCAATATGAGGGAAAAGGTTAGGCTGCCATTCGTATACTGTACATAGGACTTTTAACGCAGGTGGTTACTTAATGCAGGGAAAAACTAAAGCAGAAAACACTGAAAGGAGCTTCTGCATTACATTTGACCTGCATTAAGCAACCACCTACCTTACAGACCCATAACTAGAGATCTGTTTTATAACCGCTCAGACAGGTTCTACTGTAAGGACTGTTACCGATATGGTGCACCATGTCTAAACTCACCTTAACTCTTTACTTCATGAATATTCATGTTAGAAATGATGGCATTTATAATTATTATGAATATTAACCCCTTTCGGCGCCAAATTTCTAATTGTCGTCTGCTATCCAAGTTTGTTAAATCATTCAGTAAAATAAGGAAATGAGATAAATAAATGCAAATTTCAAAGGAATAAAACACATAATTATATAGAAATAGAGATTGAGACAAATAATGAAGTCCCTGATCAGACGCCGCCTTAAAAAGGTGGCGTCTGATCTGGGACTGCACTATTTGTCGTGGTGCATTTATGCGACTGCGGCGGTGAAAGGGTTAATCAAATGATTTTTGTAATGTCATTATGAGCATGGGAGTGTTTTAGCATGGTACTATATGTAATATACATGTATGTAGTTCATAAGCAAACAGGGTGGACCCAGACCAGATGGCTCCTACATGTGCTGTCTGATATGGGTCTGCCCTGCTTGCAAATGCGTTAATAGGTGAGTTTATCAGGTAAAAGGGTTTAACCCTTTCCCTCATATAAACGCCTTTTCACACATTTGCAAACAGAGTAGACACATATCAGACGGCTCCTATAGGAGCCGTCTGATCAGGGTCTGCTCTGTTTGCTTATGGAATTTGATAGATCTGTTTCTTTACTTTCTAAAATGGCTACAATGTTCCACCCTCCATATTTCATTATAACTATTTTGTCCATGCATATTCAGTAGGTATTGCAATTTTGAATAAATATAGAACAGGTAAAAGGGTTTAACTTGAGACTGCCTCGGTACGATCGGTAAGACCGTTTGAAACAGTCCGGACAAGCATAACAATAAATCTTTATTTTGTCCGCTATGAAGTCTGGATCTGCATAACAATACTCCTTTATTCTCTCTGCTTGTATTTCAAGTTTCAAAATCAAACAGTTTGGATCCTGATGAGATGCTGAGTTACTCGGCGTCCCATCTGGATCGAAACTGTTTGTTGTTTGCAGAAGTTGTGATGGATTCACCCGTTGTGTGTAAGATGTTAAATATGTCACAGATTCGCTAATAGCAGCGAAATAGTTCAACCTGGGTGTACTTTTCCTAACCCTTTACTATTTCATTGTCAAATTTTGTCGTCTGCTGCAATTTTCATTATTAAAAGTTCTTAATTTTTGTTTCAAAAAGCATACTCACAGTACTTAACAAACAGTTTGGATCCTGATGAGACGCCGAGTTACTCGGCGTCTCATCTGGATTCAAATGGTTTGCATAGGTAATCACAGATGCGACATTGGCAGCGAAAAAGTTACCCTGATCTATACCCCTTTTCATGCCTTTGCAAACATAGAAGACCTAGATCAGGCGGCTCCTGTAGCAACCGTCCTATCAGGGTCTACCCTGTTTGCTTATGAACTGATTATAGAGCTGATTTCACAGTTTCTGCCTTGGTAAATTGTCTCTTGTTCATAATCGCCATTATAAAAATGCTACTAATTAATATTCATAGCCTCATTATCTCTTTCTAGATATTCATAAGGAAAAGATAAATAAACGGTAATTTACGCCCAGGTACATGACACTGAAAACAAGCTTTTAGAAACGAAAATGATATATACAAAACACCGCTCGACAACAGCAACTGAACAGTTTAATTTATCCATTCCCTGTTTTTTTTTTTATTTATTCTAAATTTCAATATTTGAATAGTAATTGAATATCCATGTAAAAATAATTACCATGAAATATGGAAGGTGGAACGTTGTAGTCATTAGCAAACAGAGCAGACCCTGATCAGACGGCTCCTGCAGGAGTCGTCTGATCTGGGTCTACTCTGTTTGCAGATGCGTGATATGCGGTTATACATGTATGAGGGAAAGGGTTAAATGTCTTTAAAAGCAAGTGTCAGCTAATGTAGGACGAATGTAACATTAAAGCTCCCATGGAGCTTTCTACGTTATTTTGTATTAAGTATTTACCTGACGGAGATGCCTTTGCAAACAGTGTAGACCCAGATCAGACGGCTTCTGCAGGAGCAGTCTGATCAGGGTCTGCTTTGTTTGCTTATGGAATTATATAGGCTTAATTCTACCGTTTCTGCTAAAGCCAAATTTTCCAGAGTCAATATACCGTGCTGATGAAATATTGGTGACGTCATTGTTTTACATTAATATTCATGAAGCAAACGGTTAAACAGTTACATCCACTATCTTGGTATTCATTAACCCTTTCCCTAATGTAAACGCATTTTGACGAATCTGCAAACAGAGTAGACCCAGATCAGACGGCTCCTATAGGAGCCGTCTGATTAGGGTCTACTCTGTTTGCTTATGTTGTAATATAGATCTGATTCTACAGATTCTGCCTGAGCCAAAATGCCCTGTGTTCATATGCCGTTATAAAAAAATAATCTTATTAATATTCATGACGTCATTATTTCCTACATGACTATTCATCAGGGAAAGAGTTAAGTGGACTCTCTAGAGAGGGGTACTACTGCAAACCCCTTTGAGGATATTATTGTCTGATATTGTGGGATACGAATAGTGTATGTGTTGTTCAGAGGGAGTTGTTATAGGGAGGGAAAATCAAACATAATTAGCTTGTTTGCAGATCCTCAGATAAGGTGCATTTCGAGAACTAAAACCATTATGCCTCAATCAAACCCTATGTTGTGACCACTCTTTAGAATCGTCACAAAGTGACGATTCTAAAGAGTGGTCACAATATAGGGTTTGATGGAGGCATAGAGAAAATACGATGGAAAAAGATTGTTTCTGGAGCCTTGTTGTTTCGGAAACAGTGACATGCGTTGTTGTAAGGAGGGAATCGTTATTGAGAGGGTCGTTGTAGGGAGGGAGCACTGTATTCAGCTTGAAAAAACAAACAAGACGACAATCTGAGCAATTCACAATAATTTGCTCCTTTTCTTACAGTTTTCCTGCCACTGGAAATCGCTGGACATTGATTGATGGGGTTGCTTCAATGAGCGAATATGTGATCATCTATCTCGGTGTCTCATCAGGATCCAAACTGTTTGATTCACCATTTATATTTCAGAGAAGAAAGACCCTCTGAAACTTGAAGCTGACGTCATCGATGCAGAAGAAAACTATTTTGCAACAAATGTAATTGGTCATTTTAAGGAGGGTCGAGGGTTGGTATTTAGGACAGGTGGCCGCTTAAAGCAAGGTGAAAGTAAAACAGAACGTTCCTATAGGAGCGTTCTGTTTTACTTTCACCTTGCTTTAAGCAGCCACCTGCCTTCAACACAAAATACTTGATGTAATTCAGTGGCCGTTATAGAGAGGTTTTACTGTAAACGCATTTTTACGCATAGAGGAGCGGTCTCACCAGGGTCTGGTTATGTTTATATTGCTTATGAAATAATATAGATATGATTCTTCAGTTTCTACCGAGCTGGAAAAAATCCTGTGTTCATACGCATTATAAAATGCAGCTCATGTATATTCATGATGTCATATATCTTACATGAATATTGAACAGGTAAATGTTTAACTAATTTTATTATGCAGTTTAACCTGTCTTCAGCGGTCATCAAAAAGAGGTATAATTATGGGTCTGTAAGGCAGATGGTAGTTTAATGCAGATCGAATGTAATACAGAAAGCTCCTATAATATAGTATAGGACCTTACTGCATTACTTCTGTCCTGCATTAGGTAACTACCTACTTCTTAACCGTTCTCTTGCTGAATTTTAAAATACATTTTTCCTTCTTTACCCATGCCCTGTTGTATAATTACATATGTCTTCACTGTGTACAAGTACTTCGCTGTGCAATCACTGCTGTGGGGTGCACTGGTTGCACAATCAACTTGTAAATAGTGCAGACACTGATGAGACAGCTCCTGCAGGAGCTGTCTCATCTGGGTCTTCACTATTTACAGGTACGTATATTGACGTGAATAGCAAGCGAAGGGTTAAGACCCCCGTGTTCAATAAATGAATGCCCGCTTAAGGCAGATTCTACTGTATTGTTATATATAAAAGTAAGGGAAACAAATTGAGGTGACAAATATAATAGTATAGAATCAGAGTCCATGCTTATAAAGCTTTTTAGTTGAGTCTGAGTTTGTTCTCTAGCTTTTGATTGGTCAGATTTGAGCCTTTGGCTCAAATATGACCAATCAAAAACTTGACAACGAACTCAGACTCAACTAAAAAGATTTATTTTGGCTCAAATCTGACCAATCAAAAGCTTGAGAACGAACTCAGACTCAACTAAAAAGCTTTATAAGCATGGAACCAGATCTAAGATATTCCATAAGCAAACATGCCAGACCCTGATCAAACGGCTCCTACGTGACCCGTCTGGTCTACACCGTTTGTAAACTCCTCAAAAGACGTACACACATATCAGGTAAAGGGTTATAAGAAATGTTCTCTATCATGCAAATGGCTATAGAGACAGCATTGGCAGACAGTGACGTCACAACTAAATACATATACTTCTAATATTAGAACTGCGCAGAATAGTCAGCACTTTTGTAATATTTAGATGCAAATTAGATTGATTTCTATGCTTTTTAACCTTTAACTTGCTTAGCAGTTTTGCCTATCAACTTCTGTCAACATTAACCCTTGAAACCCAATCTTCCACGTATTTTCAAACTGTACGATCACTGTATTAAACAGATGAATCTAATTTATTTGAATCTCCAAAACGCTTAGTTATTAGGCCCCTAAGTGTCTCATCTGGATCATATAACTGTTTGTATAGATTTTTATCACGATTTTGTTTCAACAGTGATAAAGGGTAGGTATTCAAACTTCACTCAAAATTCTAACGAGGCTTGACATCGATGGCTTTCAGACTTGTTCAATTTCTACGTCCCGTTGGTCGACACATCTAAAGTGATTATATTACTTTGTGAAAGGAGTTGTCCTAATATAAACGTAAACAACCTGAAGAAAAAACCCAGCTGTTTTATAAATATCAAGGTGAATAGTTTCTATAAATACTGAAATACAGTGTATATATACCAGAAACATATTAACCCTTTCCCTTATATTGACGACTTTTGACGACTCTGTAAAAATCACTTTGTGAAACTATTGTGATAAATAGAGCATTTGCTCCATAGGAGCAAATGCTCTATTTATCACAATGGTTTCAAAACTACACAATTATAAAATTGGCATTTTCTCTAGTTAAAGCTCCTTTTCGGTTGATATATTCAAAGAGGTTGGGTCTAAAAATAGCCTATGAGGTAATGGGTTAAATAAGATGCCTAAATTAAACCGTTTTAAGAATCCTATAGGAGTATTCTGTTTTACGTTCACCTTGCTTTAAGCAGCCATCTGCCTTTAACACAAAATATTTGATGTAATTTAGTGGCCGTTATAGAGAGGTTTTACTTTATATTTTCACAAAACCCTATGTTGTGACCATTCTTTAGAAGGGACGATTCTAAAGAATGGTTAGAACACAGGATTTGATGGAGACATGTGGAGAAATGACGATTATGTATTTTTTTTGTAGTCACTCCGGTACACACTATTTAGATCTATGGTTTCTAAATGTATTCACGAGGTTTATTTGTCGCTAATTGTTTAAAAACAGTCATTTTCAGAATTCATGACTAGAATATGAATTAACGCAAAGAGCCCAAAAAGGAAAATCATAAAAATGATACGTAAATTTATCATAAGGATCCATACTCTTCGACAATCTGATCGAGTCGCTGAGGTGTAATTGAAGACAACATGTTATAAAATTACAATGGACAATGTATTGTAGTGTCTGTAGGGGCTGTCTGATCAGTGTCTGTAGGAGCTGTCTGATCAGTGTCTGTAGGAGCTGTCTGATCAGTGTCTTTATGAGCTGTCTGATCAGAATCTGTAGGAGCTGTCTGATCAGGATATGTGTGATCTGTGTAATCAGGGTACGTAGGAGCCGTCTGATCAGTGTCTGTAGGAGCTGTATGATCAGTATCTGTAAGAGCTGTGTGATCAGTGTCTGTATGAGCTGTCTGAACATAGTCTGTAGGACCTGTCTGATCAGTGTCTGTAAGAGCTGTCTGAACAGGGTATGTAGGAGCTGTCTGATCATTGTTTATAGGCGCTGTCTGATCAGTGTATGTAGGAGTTGTATGATCAGTGTCTGTAGGAGCTGCCTGACCAGGGTCTGTAGATGCTGTCTGATCAGTGTCTGTAGGAGCTGTCTGATCAGGGTATGTAGGAGTTGTCTGATCAGTGTCTGTAGGAGCTTTCTGATCAGTGTATGTAGAAGCTGTATGATCAGTGTCTGTAAGGGCTGTCCGAACAGGGTCTGGTGGAGCTGTCTGATCAGTATCTGTAGGAGCTGTCTGATCAATATATGTAGGATCTGCCTGATCAGTGTCTGTAGGAGCTGTATGATCAGTGTCTGTAAGAGCTGTCTGAACATGGTCTGTAGGAGCTGTCTGATCAGTGTCTGTACTAGCTGTCTGATCAGGTGTATATGATCCGGAATTGTGTGAGCTGTATGATCAGGAACTATGTGAGCTGTGTGATCAGGGTATGTAGGGGCTGTCTATTCAGTGTCTGTAGGGTCTGTCTGATCAGGGTCTGCTCTGTTTCGTATTGGACTTACATTAATCTAATTCTGCAGCTTCCCCTCATACAAACACATTTCCATGCCTTTGAGAACATAACAGGCTCAGAGCAGACAGGCGTCGTCTGAACAGAGTCTACTCTGTTAGCTTATGGATTCTGATTTTACAGTTTCTGTCATGGCTAAACATGCATATTAAAAACAATCAGCTAATACATGCAGATATTAATGATGCAATTTATCTTACATGAATATTCATCAGATAAAGGGGTAACCTTTCTCCTGAATATTTATAAATGGGTAGATCACTTCTTCAACTTAATGTTATAAGGTGAAATTTTCAATGGAAATTTTTGGCTTAGACAAAAGCTGTTCAGATCTTTATTATTCCAAAAACAATCAGAACATACTCTGATCAGACGGCTTCTACAGGAACCGTCTGATCTGGGTCTGCTCTGTTTGCAAATGCGTGAAAAAGTTAATTAAAATTCAATCCGTAGGCTGTCCAAATCAGGTGAATTCAAACTCAAAGAACAGTATGTAATTTTCCATATTGACAAGTTTAAAGTTTCAAACAACGGGAAAGTTTGCATAAAGCGATAACGTGTAGCTTGTTATGAAAGGGATCAAGACGTATGACCCTGGCTTTCAATTCTAGGTTGTTCAAATATATCAAGAGTTTTCGAGTCTGTAAATATTTTTCTTCGAGCTTATCAGGCTAGTTCAACAAATTTGCCGAGAAACAAGCAAAACATGTATTCGACGTTATGTAAATAGTTCATTTGATCGAACGTGGGTCTTATGATCAAGGTCTAACAATTATTCGCGTTTACAGATTTTTTGTTGTTTTTTAACCCTTTCCTTCATATAAACGTGTTTTCACGCATTTGCAAACAGAGTAGACCCAGAGCTGACGGCTCCTAGAGGAGCTGTTTGCTAGTGGAATTTGAAAGATCTGTTTTTTTTACTTTCTAAAATGGCTACAATTTTCCACCTTCCATAATTCGTTAAAACTATTTTGCCCTTGGATATTCAGTAGGTATCAAATTTGGAATAAACATAGAACAGGGAAAGGATTAAGGCAGCGTGAACCCTGACCAGAAGCCCCGTCCATGACATTATGTGGCTAAGCTGTGTCTACATTGTTTGCTACGTCCAAAAATGCATTTTAGTAAAACTTCGCTAATCCCAACAGTGGCTAATACGAACTTCCGCTAATTCGAACACTCAAATAACCTTTAACCCTTTCCCTCATATTGACTCCTTTTATCGCCTCTGAAAAAGACACCTATTGAAACCATTGCGATAAATAAAGCATTTACTACCATAGGAGCAAATGCTCTATTTATCACAATGGTTTCAAACTACAAAATTCTAAAAGTTTCCTTTTATCTAGTTAATGCTCCGTTTCGGTAGATTTATTCAAAGTGGGTGGATCTAGAAATAGCCTATGAAGTAAGGGGTTAAGACAGATGGCAACTAATGCAAGATGAAAGTCATGCAGACAGCTCTTCCTGGAGATTTCTGGTTGACTATCAACCTGCATTAATCTTTTCCCTTTGAATATTAATGTAAAAAATATTGATTATATTGACAGTATGTGCATTTAATAAGGAGGTTTAGGTACAATTGAACTTCGATAGTCCGAACTTCAGCGGACCACACAAATTACTTCGATATAACAGAGGTTCGGGTCATCCGATTTCTAATCTGAACAAGTTCAAGTTCACAGCTTAATGCGGGGTTAAAGGAATGCTGAAAGCTCCTGTAGGAGCCTTCAGCATTACCTTAGACCTGCATTAGGCTGCCCCACGTGTTTCTAGATATGCGTAGTAAAACTTTTTAGAACATGTTTTGGAAGTTTAGAAGTTTGGAATAACCAAATTTTTACTTCTAGGTATGCGAAGTTCGAGTTATCCGAGTTCGAGATATTGAAGTTTGGCTGTATTTGTAAAAGTTGTAGAGACTGATCTATGTAAATAATTTTTTAACCCTTTCCCTTATAGTAACGTGTTTTCACGCATTTGCAAACAGAGTAGACCCAGATCAGACGGCTCCTAGAGGAGCCGTCTGATCAGGATCTGCTCTGTTTGCTTATGGATTTTGAATAAAAATTTTGATAGATCTGGTTCCTTACTTTCTAAGGATCAGGATCTGCTCTGTTTGCTTATGGATTTTGAATAAAAATTTTGATAGATCTGGTTCCTTACTTTCTAAAATGGCTACAATGTTTCACCTTCCATATTTGATTATAACTGTTTTGTTCATGAATATTCAGTGGGTATTAAAATTTGGACTAAACACAGAACAGGGAAATGGTTAAGCAAACAGAGCAGACCCGGGTCAGACGGCTCCAGTAGGGGCGGTCTGATCTGGGTCTACTCTGTTTGTACAGACGTGAAAAAGTGTTGGAAGGAAAGCGTTAACCCTTTCCCTGTTCTGTATTTAGGCCAAATTTCAACACTTACTGAATATACATTAACAAAATAGTTATAAAGAAATATGGAAGGTGGAACATTGTAGGCATTTTAGAAAGTAAAGACACAGATCTTTGAAATTATATTAGCAAACAAAGTAGACCCTGATCAGACGGCTCCACTAGGAGCCGTTTGATCTGGGTCTACTCTGTTTGCAAATGCGTGAAAACACGTTTATATGAGGGAAAGCGTTAAGCAGCCACGTGCCTCTAAGTTCTCAATTCTTCTTAATTAAACGGTCGAATTCCATCTCATAGTATATAATTATTCTCTAGCACGCTGCGAGCAATTCCATGAGCATTTCTGCAAACAGCAAAAACAGCCTCGATCCAGATGAGAGGTCGAGTAACTCGAGATCTTATCAGATTCAATGCGCACTAGTTGTCAAAAGAGCTGAAAAAACACAGGCAAGTGGCTGCTTAATGCAGAGTGATAGGTGTGCAGAAAGTTCCCAGTGAGCCTTCTGCATGACTTTCAATCTGCATTAAGCTACTACCGGTGTTAAAGACCATTAATGATACTTGTTTGAATGTTCGGATTACAGTTTGTTCAGATTAGCGAGTGTTCGGGTAATCAAGTGTTCAGATTAGCAAGACTTTGTGTTCAGATTAGCGAGTGTTCGAGTAAGAGAATATTTGGGTAAGTGAGTGTTTGGGTAAGTGAGTGTTCATATTAGCGAGTGTTCGAGTAAGGGAATATTTGTGTAAGTGAGTGTTTGGGTAAGTGAGTGTTCAGATTAGTGAGTGTTCGAGTAAGGGATGTTTTGGTAGGTGAATGTTTGGGTAAGTGGGTGTTCGAGTAAGGGAATGGTTGGGTAAGTGAGTGTTTGGGTAAGGGAATGTTTGGGTAAGTGAGTGTTTTGGTAAGTGATTGTTTGAGTAAGTGAGTGTTTGGGTAAGTGAATGTTTGGGTAAGTGAGTGTTTGGGTAAGTGAGTGTTTAGGTAAGTGAGTGTTTGGGTAGTGAGTGTTTGGGTAAGTGAATGTTTGGGTAAGTGAGTGTTTGGATAAGTAAGTGTTTGGGTTAGTGAGTGTTTGGGTAAGTGATTGTTTGGGTAAGTGAGTACTTGGGTCAGTGAGTGTTTGGGTAAGTGGGCGTTTGGGTAAGTGAATGTTTGGGTAAATGAGTGTTCATATTAGCGAGTGTTCGAGTAAGGGAATACTTGGGTAAGTGAGTGTTTGGGTAAGTGAGTGTTCAGATTAGTGAGTGTTCGAGTAAGGGGATGTTTGGGTAAGTGAATGTTTGGGTAAGTGGGAGTTCGATAAGGAAATGTTTTGGTTAGTGAGTGTTTGGGTAAGTGGGTGTTTGGGTAAGTGAGTGTTTGGGTTAGTGAGTGTTTGGGTAAGTGAGTGTTTGGGTAAGTGAATGTTTGGGTAAGTTAGTGTTTATATTAGCGAGTGTTCTAGTAAGGGAATATTTGGGTAAGTGAGTGTTTGGGTAAGTGAGTGTTCAGATTAGTGAGTGTTCGAGTAAGGTAATATTTGGGTAAGTGAATGTTTGAGTAAGTGAGTGTTTGGGTAAGTGAGTGTTTTGGTAAGTGATTGTTTGGGTAAGTTAGTGTTTGGGTAAGGGAATGTTTGGGTAAGTGAATGTTTGGTTTAGTGAGTGTTTGGGTAAGTGAGTGTTTGGGTAAGTGGGCGTTTGGGTAAGTGAATGTTTGGGTAAGTGAATGTTTTGGTTAGTGAGTGTTTGGGTAAGTAAGTGTTTAGGTAAGTGGGC
The DNA here is from genome assembly GCA_963576725.1 of Azorinus chamasolen. Lineage (NCBI taxonomy): Eukaryota > Metazoa > Mollusca > Bivalvia > Cardiida > Solecurtidae > Azorinus > Azorinus chamasolen. The sequence goes on from OY755240.1 coordinate 9,681,747, forward strand.
GTTTGGGTAAGTGAATGTTTGGGTTAGTGAGTGTTTGGGTTAGTGAGTGTTTGGGTAAGTGAGTATTTGGGTCAGTGAGTGTTTAGGTTATTGAGTGTTTGGGTAAGTGAGTGTTTGGGTTAGGGGATGGTTGGGTAAGTGAGTGTTTGTGTAAGTAAGTGTTTGGGTTAGTGAGTGTTTGGGTAAGTGAGTATTTGGGTTAGTGAGTGTTTAGGTTAGTGAGTGTTTGGGTAAGTGAGTGTTTGGGTAAGTGAGTGTTTTGGTAAATGATTGTTTGGGTAAGTGAGTGTTTGGGTAAGGGAATGTTTGGGTTAGTGAGCGTTTGTGTAAGTAAGTGTTTGGGTTAGTGAGTGTTTGGGTAAGTGAGTATTTGGGTTAGTGAGTGTTTAGGTTAGTGAATGTTTGGGTAAGTGAGTGTTTGGGTAAGTGAGTGTTTGGGTAAGTGGGCGTTTGGGTAAGTGAGTGTTTGGGTTAGTGAGTGTTTGGGTAAGTGAGTGTTTCGGTAAGTGAGTGTTTGGGTAAGTGAGTGTTCATATTAGCGAGTGTTCGAGTAGGGAATATTTGGGTTAGTGAGCGTTTGGGTAAGTGAGTGTTCTGATTAGTGAGTGTTCGATAAGGGAACGCTTGAGCAAGTAAATGTTTGGCTAAGTGAGTGTTTGGGTAAGGGAATGTTTGGGTATGTGAGTGTTTGGGTAAGTGATTGTTTGGGTAATGGAGTGTTTGAGTAAGGGAATGTTTGGGTAAGTGAGTGTTTTGGTAAGTAATTGTTTATGTAAGTGAGTGTTTGGGTAAGTGAATGTTTGGGTAAGTGAATGTTCGGGTAATGGAATGTTTGGGTTAGTGAGTGTTTGTGTAAGTAAATGTTTGGGTAAGTGAGTATTTGGGTTTGTGAGTGTTTGGGTTAGTGAGTGTTTGGGTAAGTGAGTGTTTGGGTAAGTGGGCGTTTGGGTTAGTGAGTGTTTGGGTTAGTGAGTGTTTGGGTAAGTGAGTGTTTGGGTAAGTGAGTGTTTGGGTTAGTGAGTGTTTGGGTAAGTGAGTGCTTGGGTAAGTGAGTGTTTGGATAAGTGAGTGTTTTGGGTAGGTGATTGTTCATATTAACGAGTGTTCAGATTAGCAAGTTTTGATCGTCGTATGTTAGAACTAACGATATTTTTAACCGTATTATCTTTAATAAAACGGGTCCCTGGACTGCTTACCAGGATGTGTTTAACAGGATAAGGTTTAACCCTTTCCCTCATATGGGCGCTTTTTCACGCATTTGCAAACAGCGTAGACCCAGATCAGACGGCTCCTATAGTAGCCGTCTAATCTGGGCCTGAACTGTTAGCTTATGAAATGATATAGATCTGATTCTACATTTTTATCAAAGCATAACATTCCCTTGATAAATTTATATTGTAAAAAAATCAGCTAATAAGTATTCATGACGTCATTATTTCTTTCATGATTTTTTTGGCCAGGGAAAGGGTTGACTCAAGCGACCATTATATGAAAAAGCTTTGACATGGAATGTGATTTAATTAAGTTTTTTAAAATATACTTAATAAACATCATAGATTTGATATTTGAAACTTTTATGATTTCCCACTTTCAGCCAGCCCCATCAAAAGCATGCCTACCTCTTAACCCTTTCCTTCATATAAACGCCTGTTCACGGATCTGCAAATAGAGAATACCCAGATCAGACGGCTCCTATAGAAGCCGTCTGATCAGGGTCTGCTCTGTTTGCTTATGGAATTTGATAGATCTGTTTCTTTATTTTCTAAAATGGCTTCAATGTTCCGCCTTCCATATTTTATTATAACTATTTTGTCCATGAATATTAAGTAGGTATTGAAATTTGGAATAAACATAGAACGTGGAAAGGGTTAAATAAATAATGTCTGCTAGATATCTGATCCGCTGAACTTTTCACCGACTTCCAATTTATTCAATCATTTGAGACACTATATTGAACGAACAACATGAATGTTGATGAAACGCCAAGTTACTCGGCGTCTCATCTGGACCCAGTCTCTTGCAAACGTCTGCAAAGATGTGCCTAACATGAGAAGTGTTAAAGGGTCAATTGTTAATTGAATTCAGCCTACGCAAAATATATACAAATTATATACGCGAAACAGTACAGACCTTGTCAGTTCATGTTTGATAGATTATGTAACATTTCTAATCATTTTGATTTTTAAAAAAAAAATGCTTTTTGATATGAGATACTTTAAAGAAACGGTTCTCTTAATCAGTTCTAAGTTCGACTTTATGATATGTATATGTTTAACGGACCTGTTTTGGGCGTTTATGTTTGTGTGCAATATCCGTGGAGAAAGTAGGCCTTTGACCGGACTTCTTTTTGGTGTATCCTCGGGCGTGTCCTAGCTCGGTAATAACATGTGTCAATAGATGGTTAAAAGTTAACCTTGGATTTTCTTAACCCTTTACCTGTGGTGGAAAAAATAATGTCTGCTCAAATTTGAATCTGTGTCAATATTGACTACAGTAAAACCTCTCTATAACGGCCACTAAATTGTGTTAATTAGTTGGTATTTAGGGCAGGTGACTACTTAAAGCAAAGTGAAAATAAAACAGAACGCTCCAATAGGAGCGTTCTGTTTTACTTTCACCTTGCTTTAAGCAGTCACCTGCCTTTAACACAAAATACTTGATGTAATTTAATGGCCGTTATAGAGAGATTTTACTGTACTTCCCATTCAAGCAAGTTTAAGAAAATGTTGATCGAGTGTCAAACAGCTTGGATCCTGATGAGACACCGAGTTACCTGGATTCTCATCTGGATCCAAGCTGTTTGCAAATGAATAACAAGTCGTGGACAGTAGGATAAGAGTAAATGGGCGATTTTCTTTTAATCGTTTGAGTGTCCAGTATCACAATATTTTTGTCAGTTATAACACTTACAATACTAGGGACCAGCGTTGGTGACATTTGTTAATAGTTTGGATCCAGATGAGACACTGAGTAAATCTGCCTCTCATCAGGATCCAAACTAGTAAACACCATGGCGTCGTTTTTAGAAAAAGAATTTACCGTGAAGTGTGGTATTACAATTGAAGGAGAAAAAAACGTTTTTCAAATCGAAGTTAATCAATACTGAAAGAATGAACCCTTTACCTGGCAGAGACGCATATAAAAAAAAACCAGGTGGTAGCTTAATGCAGGGTCTGTATTAAGCTTGCACCTGGATCTACCAGCTGTACCTGCATTAAGCTACCACCTGCCTTGCAGACCCATAATAAAACTAACCTTTCGATAGCAGGTTAAGGCATTTTCATTTAATTGTTATTCTAATTGATCTACATTTGTAATTCTATAGTTTGTGTCAAGGTCAAAATCTCTTGTGATTATAGACCAGTATCAACATTCGTTTACTTCATTTTCATACAGTCATTAGTTCTTACATCGAGATCCATGATGTAAATAGTTAAAGGAGAGGGAAAATATTGTTTCAACGTTTAAAGTTGGCGAATCTCTCAATTGCCAAATGTTTGGATCCAACTGGCACAGTAACTGGACGTGTACTTAGTATGGACATGCGCGAAAATACTACATGTATTTATATTTCGTTAGTCGTTCATTAGGTCGATCTGGGCATTAGCCTTGCACTAAGATCGCATATTTCAGAGCAAAAATAAATACAAAAATAAAGAGCAGAGATAAATATGCATACTAAATACTAAAATCTTCATTTCTCCACCAAACTCTACGTTGTGACCACTCTTTAGAATCGTCTCTTCGAGACGATTCTCAAGAGTCGTCACAACATAGGGTTTGGTTGAGAAAAAAGGAGTTATTCCTGATTTTTGTTTTATTAAAGCATCTTATTTGGACCTCTGTTATATACATGCATGTGTAATGAATTATAGTACCAACAGCGACCACATAATGAATAAATATGGAGGTATGTGAGAGCAAGTGGTTACTTAACCCATTACCTCATATTAACGACTTTTGACGACTCTGTAAAAGCCTTTTGTGAAACCATTGTGATAAATAGAGCATTTGCTCCTATAGGAGCAAATGCTCTATTTATCACAATGGTTTCAAACTACAAAATTCTAAAAGTTTCCTTTTCTCGAGTTAATGCTCCTTTTCGGTAGATTTATTCAAAGAGATTGTATCTAAAAATAGCCTATGAGGTAATGGGTTAATGCATCATGAAAGTAACGCAGAAGGTTCCTAAGGAGGTATAAACAATCTTCTCAACACCACTGATATTTTACCGCTGACGGCAATACAATGACATTGTGAACAAAGGGTTGTTTAACCTTGACAGAAACTAACTTATATTAGTTTATATACAAACAGAGTAGATCCTGATCAGACAGCTCCTACATGAGCTGTCTGACCAGGGTCTATTCTGTTAGCAAAGGGCATGAAAAGGCGGGTAATGTCCGAATGGCTGATCATATGCTTATATATTGATAAATGATTTGATGGCATGTAAGACGCTATGTACAGACCAAATACCATCATCATCATCATCATCATCATCATCACCATCATCATCATCATCATCATCATCATCATCATCATCATCATCGGCATCCGCCCGTCCTGGTTGACGATGGCATGCGCAATGAGGTGGAGCAACGTCTGCGATGACTGAACAAGCATACAAATAACATTATTGTCCACTAAGGACATCATGCGGCGTCTGATCAGAGTCTACACTGTTTGCTGATAGGAATTTTAATATAAAACAAAACGAAATTGAAAATTTAGGCCAGGTACCCCTTAGATAAAAAATGGACTAATCCAATATATAAACATGGAAGAATCCACTGGGAGCAAATGGGTTAATGTAACCTGAAAAAGGGTATGTGCATTAGAATCGGATTTGTAAATTTAACATGCATATTGTATACAGTAAACCCCATCTCAACTGGAGTTGTAGTAGAGAAGAATTTAGATACTTTTAGGCAAATGGCTGCTTAACCCTTTCGCTGCCAAACTCTGTCGTCTGCTAATTTTGTCGTCTGCTACAAATTTTCATTCTTTTGATTTTCTTCATTTTTGTTTCAAAAACATAGTAACAGTAACAAACAGTTTGGATCCTGATGAGACGCCGAGTTACTCGGCGTCTCATCTGGATCCAAACTGTTTGCATAGGTAATCACAGATCCGGCATTGTCAGCGAAAGGGTTAATGCAGGGTGAAAGCCACGCAGAAAGCTCCTAGAGGAGCTTTCTTCATGACTTTCGCCGTGCATTAAGCTGCCACCTGTCTCAACGACCGATATTTATACTAAATGTAACGCCCGGTTTAGAGGGGTTTTACTTACCGTATTGCAGACCAAAAACTAGCTTGAATTTCGACAATGAAACATGCGACACATTCTCTTCAGATGATAATGTGTTTTTTTTCTACTGTAGGTGAACTCTTACTATATTTCGCTTGCTGATAATGTCTACTATAAATTAGTTCCGGACGTTCACGTTAAAATTAACGTCCGAATCTATTACATTTTTTGCCAACAAATCGTGTCCTGATTAGGCTCAGAGTCGCTTGACTTATACTTTAAACCAAGCCTTACGTTCTGATTACGTTTTTAACCATTTCCTCCATAAATTCGCAATTGCAAACAGAGTAGGTCCAGATCAGACGGCTCTTATAGGAGCCGTCTGATCAGGGTCTGCTCTGCTTGCTTATGATATAATATAGATACGATTCTACAGTTTCTGCCATGACTACTAATTCTTGTGTCCATATGCTATTATAACACATCGATTGAAGTAATATTCATGACGTCATTATTTCTAACGTGAATAGTCATGGAGGAAGGGGTTAAAAAGAAATGAATGAAAGTCAACTTGAAATCTCAATCAGAATGAGCAGTGATGTTCTGTTGATAGACACCTTTCTCGGTGAAATGAAACTTCGGTGTTGATCTTATAAATACGAAACGAATTATGCTCTTCGGATATTTAAATATTCGGCAGATATATCAAGAATTTAATAATAAACTGCAATACTTAGTATTTGAGCAATTACCGGTTTATTAGGGATTTAGTATAGGCTTGTTAGTAAGTTATTACACTTTAATTTGTTTACGTAATGGATTATCAAGGCATGCCTATATTGCAAAAACAAGATAGCTTCTAAAGTACAGATATATATATATATATATATATATATATATATATATATATATATATATATATATATATATATAAAAAGAACATGAATCAATTTAAAGTGCTGTTTTTAGTTCTCCCCGCGAGTTTACACCGGATGTGATATGTTACTGCAGTTAATATATTCATTTTCGTATTACAGTAAAACCTCTCTATAACGGCCACTAAATTATGTTAAATAGTTGATAATTAGGACAGGTGGTTGCTTAAAGCAAGGTGAAAGTAAAACAGAACGCTCCTATAGGAGCGTTCTGTTTTGATTTCACCTTGCTTTAAGCAACCATCTGCCTTTAACACACAATGCTTGATGTAATTTAGTGGCCGTTATAGAGAGGTTTTACTGTAGTTAAGGAAACTCGCCCAGATCTTACTTTGGTGCCCATCCATTTTTCATATGGAGGGTGCACAGCAAACAGTACTTGCTGGAGTAGGAGTAAGCCGTTGACATTGATGTGTTCAGCAAAGAGTGCAGACCCTGATCAAAGGGCTCTTTCAGGAGCCCCGTGACCTTGGTCTACATGGTTTGCTTATGTCCGTTTTAAGGGACACTGTACACTAATCGGTCAAATCATCTATTCTACTGAGTCAGTGTTAACCCTTTACCTCATAGGCTATTTTTTAGATACAACCTCTTTGAATAAATCTACCTAAAAGGAGCATTAACTAGAGAAAAGGAACGTTTTAGAATTTTGCATTTTGAGCAAATGCTCTATTTATCACAATGGTTTACAAAGTGACTTTTACGGGGTCGTCAAAAGTCGTCAATATGAGGGAATGGGTTAAAGGCTATAAATATAATTATATAGAGGAACTTTGGAATCTATTATCTAAATTATAGTTGCTTATGTCCACGTCGACCAGTTGATAAATACACTACACTTTGTGTAGTAGTAGTAGTAGTAGTAGTAGTAGTAGTAGTAGTAGTAGTAGTATAGTAGTAGTAGTAGTAGTAGTAGTAGTAGTAGTAGTAGTAGTAGTAGTAGTAGTAGTAAAGACTGTATATTGGTAAATGTTGACAAAGACCTCATCCTCTCCCTCCTGTGTCTCTCTCCGCCCACGGACACCCGATAGCCACAAAGACTATAAAGCTAGCCCTCTAATCCTGTTGAAGAATGGACTTTGATACATCTTTGATACCAATCCATCGTACTACTGACACAGTGCCAAGTCGTCAATAGTTTTGACCAATTAATCATGGTTGTTAATCAGTGGGGACTTACGTCTTATCAATTGAATAAATGGTGATAGACTGATATGGCCTCTGTAAGCAGTACAAATGGACCCTGTTATGCTAAAAACCAACCGTTAGGCTGTGAAAGATCAGGTTCTATCAAAGTCTATTTTGTTGTGTTGACTTCGGACAAATAGAGTAGAACCTGATCAGATAGCGTCCTTGAAGCGGCTGAGCTTGTTCTACACTGTAAGCATAGCTTAAAGTTTGTTTTTTCTAAATTAAGATTTTCAGTAAACTAAATAACATTTAACCATTATACTGTTGAATATTCAAATATGAACCATTCCACTATAAATATTAAACAGCTGGATCATTGATCGATTTTAGCCACTGAATTATAACGGCAAACGGTGAAGACACATAGGGTTGTCTCATATGGGTCTGCACTGTTTGTAAAATGCAGATGTGAACACTAACAGCATTAGAAAGGTTAAACCTTTAATGCATTCCCTCCTAGTCTAATTTTAGATTCAAACTTTTTGAATGTATCTACCGAAAAGGAGCATTTACTAGATAAGAGGATTTGTTTTAGAATTGGGTAGTTTTGAAACCATTGTGATGAATAGAGCATTTACTTCATAGGAGAGCAAATGCTCTATTTATCACAATGGTTACAAAAGATGTTTTTTTTTACAGAGGCGTCAAAATGCGTCACTAGTTGGGAATGGATTAACTACTAGGCGAGACTCTACTGGTACTTGAAAACAACTTTAATCCAACTGAAACGCCAAGTAATTCGGAGTCTGATCTAAACTGTTTTATACTCGGCCAGTGTTTGTTCAAAAGCGTGAACGAATCAAAGTTGGTAAAAATTGTACTAGATCAGATATTGAGCATATATTGTATTTTACAGCAGGCTATGAGATAACATCACTTCGATGTCTCATACTGTACTGGATTAACTGTGGAAAAGTCTCTCCATTTACTCTTCTTTCTCTCATATTCCTGTTCATTCGTTCCCTTTTCCGTACCATTTCTTTCCGCTCACCTATCTTTATATCCTCTAAACATTCTATTTATCCCCTATTACTTTCTTTTCCCTGTCATCTTCATCTCCAGTTACTTTTTCTTACTCTCCTCTACCCCTCTCCTCTTTCCCTCCTTTTGTTTTTCTCCTATGTTCCTATTCTCTTCCTCTCTCCTGTCTCCCATGTTCGTCTATTCTCTCTTTGTCTTTAAATAGTGTAGTTGTAGAATGATAATTCCTTTAACAACACCAGGGACGTGAGGACGAAAATAAAGCAACTACAGTGCAACCTGTATAAAGCGACCATTTAATTATTGCACAAAGGAGTCTTAAGGGTAATTAGTTGCTTAACTCTTTCGGTGCCAAATTTCTAATTGTTGTCTGCAATCAAAGCTTTCGGTAAAATAAGGAAATGAGATAAATAAAAGCAAATTTCAAAGGAATAAAGCACAGATATAGAACTAGAGATTGAGACAAAAAGTGAAGTCCCTGATCAGACGTATGATCTGGGACTGCACTATTTGTCGTGGTGCATTTATGCGACATTGGCGGTGAAAGGGTTAATGCAGGACAAAAGTAATGCAGAAAGAGTGACTTTTGACCGCTATATCGTCTGCTTAATACACTCAAAAATCATACCTCTTTTTATGAATGCATTATAACTATTTTGTCTATGAATAGGCAAAAGGTATTGAAAATTGGAATAAATATAGAACAGGGAAAGGGTTAATGAAGGTGCTACTGCACATGTACACTCAATAACCCTTTCACTGCCAACAGCGATTCTGTGATCACCTTTGTAACTTGGCATCTCATCAAAATCTAAACTGCTTGATACTATCATCATGGTATTTTAACCCATTCCCCATAGACTATTTTTTAGACCCAACCTCTTTGAATCTATCTACCAAAAAGGAGCATTTACTAGAGAAAAGGAAAATTTTAGAATTGTGTAACTCTGAAACCATTGTGATAAATAGAGCATTTACTCCTAAGAAGCAAATGCTCTGTTTATCACAATGGTTTCAAAAAGTGACTTTTACAGAGGCGTACAAAGGCGTATTTATGGAGGAAATGGTTAAACAAAAATATGAAAATTAAATGATGAAAGAAATGACGAAGAAGACAAATATTGCAGACGACTATACGTCACAGCGGAATCACAAAAGTAGTGATCCGTTTCTTTATTTCTTAGAAAGTAATGACCTAAGCGTTGGGTAGTTTGGGCTCGGCATCTGAGCTGGATCCAACTATTGGCTAATATTATCATTCATTTGCACTAAGATCTCAATGTATTTTCTTTTGACATTTAGTTAATACAAATATGTTATATTAGTTTAATAAAAATGTGTACCCTTATCAGTTCCTATGCAACCTGATATTTATAATAAAGTACTGACCACTGTATCCGAATAACAAAAAGCCAGGTTCCGAAAGGTTATTTGGAGTAACAGAGCAAGGAAGATAACCCAATATGATAAGGCTTAATATAGTACTGAGTACTCTCCCTTAACATATATCACACTTCATGGATGTTCATTGACTACATTTCTATAATACTGTACATATGATAATACCAGAAACTTTAGAATCCGTTCTTAGTTCCATAAGCAAACAGAGCAGACTGGTCACACTCCGTCTGATATGGATCTACTCTGCTTGCACATGCGCCAAAAGCCGTATTTATGAGATAACTGATTAACAAATAACTGTTATGTTCTCAATGATTCGGATGGCTTAACCCTTTCCCTGTTCTGTGTTTATTCCACTTTTCAATACCTACTGAATATTGATTAACAAATAGTTACAATAAATATGGAAGGTGGCACATTGTAGACATTTTAGAAAGCATAGAAACAGATCTATCAAATTATATTAGCAAACAGAGCAGACCCTGATCAGACGGCTCCTCTAGGAGCCGTCTGATCTGGGTCTACTCTGTTTGCAAATGCGTGAAAACACGTTTATATCAGGGAAAGGGTTAATATATGATTTATCATTCAATCTGACATTGGCGATTCCTCGTTTGCTTTTGTCTAGAACGTACTCAGCATGCTACTAATAAAGGTTAAATGAAGGGAAAATAACTCATCGTTCTCACTGTTTTATAGTGTGAGAAATATTGCTGAAACAGATATTAGGGAATTTCTGTTCACCATCTTCATAATTTGCAGTATTCATGAGAACTGCTCTATCACAGAGACTGTTAATCCCTTCCTTTGTATACATATACAATGTACATGCCTTTCAATGCCTTTGCAAACTGATCAGAACATGCTCTGTTTGCTTATGCTATGATGTAGATATGATTATATAGTCTCTACCAATACTAAAACATCCTGTGTACATACATGTACGCCATTATAAACTGGCTTTAGCTGATCAATATTCATGATGATTTTAACAGTTTTGGCAGAGGGTCAAAGGACGACTATATACCTATCAAATATCATTCAATTCTGACCTCTGCTTTTGGAGAAGATCGTGTTTAAAGGTGTTTCTTTTGATTGCCATGGCAACTAGAGTTCTACATAAATCCAGATTATTTTAACAGTTTTTATAGAGCATGATATTTCTCTGTAAACTTTGGTTACATTCTGCCTTGTGGTTTCTAGAGGAGATGTCGATTAAAGCAAATGTTAACGGACGGACGGACAAACAGACTTTGTCACGGATTGAATGATATGTGACTATTCTCAGTTTGTTAAAAATAGTCACATAAAATAAAAAAAAATAGTCACATGAAAAGAAAAACACATGAGATCTTCTGTTCTCGGTGTCACATAACCATAAATCCGTGTGAGAGGACGGACGTACGGTCCACTAGATTGAGCTTTAGGGCCATTTTGTCTTGGACAATAAATACAGGGCCTTTTGTCAAAAAGGGGACCATATGGCCCATTGACAGTCCACCAAAGTGGCCTTCTGAGGGTAAATTAGTCCTTACCTCGGACATGTGGTTAAAGGGCCTTATTTTAAAAGTTGGTTATTATCTCCCCTGAGGCCCTCTGAGGCATTTCCTGCAATTTTTAGCAACCGATCAAGGGCCAATGGCCCCTTAACTGTATATGGCCCTGTATTGGTCTACAGACCACTTAAATGACCCGTTCCTTCAATCTGGCGGCACGGACGGACGGGCGGACGGACGGACGGGCGGATTTGCGGATGCTGGACAATGGGCGATCACAAAAGCTCACCTGAGCATACTCAGGTGAGCTAAAATCTGGTCGATAGATTGTATTTGCATTATTAACCCGTTCGGAGAACATAGTAAATCTAGACCCAAATCAGACGGCTCCTGTAGATCAGAGTAGCTCTATTTTGGTATGGAATAGGCCTAATATTGATCTGAGTGTAACATTTCAGCCATAACCAAAACTGATTTTGTTCATATACAGTTATAAACAAATAGGCTAATAAATATTCATGGTGTCATTATTTCTGCATAAACATTCACCAGGTAAAGGATTAACTATTTCTAAGTGAGCCTCAATTAAGCCCATAGACAATGTCATCCATCAATAAAATAACTCGATATCGATTACAAATTAAATGAAATGTGACTATTTCAACCATTTTCCCTCATATAAATCCATTTTCACGCATTTGCAAACAGAGTAGACGGAATTCGAAAGATCTGTTTCTTTACTTTCTTAAATGTCTTTATATGTAGGCCTACAATGTCCCACATTCCATTTTTCATTAGATCTATAACTATTTTGTCCATGAATATTCAGTAGGTGGGCCTACTCAAATTTGAAATAAAAACAGAACAGGGAAAGGGTTAGAATAAATTATGATGTGAGTGTCTATGTATCCAGTCTCAGCCATTCATCATATAGTAGATCTGTGCTTCACGCTTTTAACCCTTTCCCTCATATAAACGTGTTTTCACGCATTTGCAAACAGAGTAGACCCAGATCAGACGGCTCCTCTAGGAGCCGTCTGATCAGGGTCTACTCTGTTTGCTAATATAATTTGTAAGATCTGTGTCTTCACTTTATAAAATGGCTATAATGTACCACCTTCCACATTTCATTATAGCTATTTTGTTATTGATATTCAGTAGGTATTGAAATTTGAAATAAACATAGAACATGGAAAGGGTTAATGCAACAGATAAAACGGTTTGAATATTTTCAATTCTCATACATTCTCCTACAATACTGCAAAAACATATCTTAGAAAGACATTTTCCCATTATACAATTAATGTTTCAGCTGTGGCAAAGCCTAAATAAATATACTTTTAAAATAAATACAAACCCAAAGTAAAGGTGGAGCGATGTCAGCGAATAGTCACGTGACAGTTATATCATGTGATTTTGCAAGTTTCAAGATGGCGGACAGCAAGGGGAGGTATGTTTACATTGTGTTTTGACAGCTTTGATTATCTGAATTCTGTATGAATTCTTTATGACACGGGAAATGAAACGATGTAGTCAAATGTTTTTAATTTAAACGTTTATTACTATTAATGAGATTTGGTGTTAGAAGCCTATTTTGTTGAACGTGACTGTCCATAACTTTGTATGCAAATAACATCATTTCAAGTTCAGGGTGAAAAATGTCAGTACTATACCATACATAATTGGCTAGGCAAAGTGATACTCATTTAATTAGTTTACGATACTGTAATTAGTTTAAATCCGCCCTAAGCAACTGTAACTCTAACGAACTATTTACCCTTCACCCGCTAGGCTCGACTTGAATTTTGTACCCTTTACTCCTTAATTCATGTCAGAAATAATAACACCATGGATATTAATTAAATTGATTTTAGTAATAGCACATGATCACGGGAACTTTTGACAATGGCAGAATAATATCTATATTATGTCAGAAGCAAACAAAGCAGACCTGCATGATCAGACAGCTCCTATTAGGAGCAGTAGCTGTCAGATTTGCATCTACTCTGTGCATGTGCAAACGCAAAGTATGGGGTAAAACGTTGTTAAACAGCTTGGACACCAAGGTTGCTCATCTAGATTTAGATTGTTTTCTAACTATTAACCCTTTACATCATGAATATTTATGTAAGAAATAATGATATTGTGAATATGAATTGGTTAAATTTTAACAATGGTATGGTGTATATTATATATAACCACAAGATGTTTTGGCCTTTGCAGAAACTATAACATCAAATCTATAAGCAAACAAGCTTTTGATTGGTCAGATTTGAGTTCTCAAGCTTTTGATTGGTCAGATTTGGGCCAAAGGCGCAAATCTGACCAATCAAAAACTTGAGAACGAACTCAGACTCAACTAAACGTTTTATAAGCATGGACCCAAATCTATATTATGCCATAAGCAAACAGAGTAGAGCCTGATCAGTTGACTCCTACATCTAATCTGGGTCTACTCTGTTAGAAAAGACATAGTTGTCACTATATATCAGGTTAAGGGTTAAAATCTCTAGACAGAATTTTGTTTGGTTCAAATCTGTACATATACCATATATATTCTCCTTTCAAGGAGCCAATTACTGAAATTAATTACGCATTATCTTTATGACTACCTTTTAAAATATTATTAAATTAAATTCACTGAGTCATTAGTTCTCAAAGTTGGACACATCTACATGTATTTAGTAAAAGAAGAGAGTGCCTCTAATTGTTTTTACAGCGGGCTACTGATGCTATTTTCTGTTTTGTCTGTATATGCAGGAGGGATGAACCAATGGTGTTCTTTGTTTACGATCACAATATGCTGAAGAAGGAGGAAGATGACCTGAAGGATGCTATTCTGTACTTCTCTCCTGAAGATGTGAGTACCACTATTACCTTAACGCTTCCCCTAATTTAATCACCTTTTCATGTATTTGTAAACAGAGTAGACTCAGATCAGATGGCTTCTACAGGAGCCATCTGATCAGGGTCTGCTCTGTTTGCTTTTGAGATATGGTATAGATCTGATTCTACACTTTTGGTCAAAGGAACACGTTTCTTGAAAAGTTTACATTATAAAAAATCAGCTAATAAATATTCATGATGTAATTATTTCTTATATTGAACAGGGAAAGGGTACGTTTATATTCATTTAATGAATAATGACATCATGAGCAATTGTTAGCTAAATATTTATGAAGGTATATGTACACATGAGGCAGAAACTGTAGAATCAGATCTACATGTATATTATACCACAACCAGATAGAGCAGACTATGAGCAGATATGGCTCCAATAGGAGCTGTCTGATTTTGGTCTACTCTATTTGCAAATGCATGAAAAGAAAGGGTTAAACATTTGTCCCATGAATATTCCAGCAATCACTAATGACATCATGAATATTAATCAAATGAATCTTTATAAGGGTACATGTATTATGAATATAATATTTTTTTTATAATGACAGAAACTGTAAAATTAGATCTATATTATATCAAAAGCAAACAGAACAGACCCTGGGAGCTGTGTGATTTGGGTCTTCTCTGTATTCACAGGTATAAAAAGGTGTAATTATGGATTAACCATTTACTCCATGATTACGCATTTCTACGCCTATGTCAACAGAGAAGACCCAGATCAGACAGCTCCTATAGGAGCCATCTGATCAGGGTCTGCTCTGATTGCTTATGAAATAAATATAGATATAATTGTACAGTTTCTACAGAATATTCATGGAGGAAAGGGGGTTAAAGGGTTAACTATGTACCTAAACAGAGTAGACCCAAATCAGATGATTCCTGTAATCAGCATCTTCTCTATTTGCTTATAGAATATCTTATATCTGATTCTGTGTTTTTGTTTGGTCATTTTTTCTTGATCAGGTGGACGCAGATGATCAGTGCGCATTGTGCGGCCAGTTGATGGGGATGAGCGAATTCCTGGGTTCCACATTGAGTAAGGCTGCACCGCAGATGTACAGATTTGAACACAAAAAGTTCGCCCTGAAAAGATTTGGATGTTACAGTTTGGTATGCCTATTCACCTGTATATTTTCCCTTTTACCTAATGAATATTCATGTAAGAATAATTACTATAATTATGAATGTTAATGAACCCCGTTCTATCTTTATTCCAAATGTCAATACCTACTGAACATCCATAGACAAAATAGTTATAATGAAATATGGAAGGTAGAACATTGTAGCCATTTTAGAAAGTAAAGTAACAGTTCTATCAAATTTCTTTAGCAAACAGAGCAGACCCAGATCTGGGTCTTCTCTGTTTGCAAATGCTTGAAAATATGTTTATATGAAGGAAAGGGTTAACTGGTTTTTATAATGGCATTATGTACAGATGTACAAAGGAATTTTGACCATGTCACAAACTATAGAATCAGATCTATATTATTTAATAAGCAAACAGTGCAGACCCTGATCAGATGTATCCTAGAGCGTCTCTCTATATCACATAAAGCAGGTAATGGTTTAACCCTTCCAGCTTGATGGACCTATTTTTGATGAGATTTGTAAAATTTCAAAGACTGAAGACTGGTTTACACTGGTCTTAAAAAATTGTAAGATATGCACTGTATTTTATTCCTGGTTTATTTCATCTGTATCCTGGAATAAGATACGTACAAGGCAATACTGATCCATTGTTGACTATAACCAGTGTTGACCCACAACATACCAGAGAGTGAGAGTTGGATTATGTCTTTCTGACTTGAATCATCACCTGCTAAAATCAGTACAGAACCTGATCCAATACTACATCACTAGTCTATTCTGCACTGTTTCTGATAGTAATTCTGAAGAGCAATACCAAGGGTTAAGTGCAGAATTGTTATAACTGTTGGGTGAACTTATGATAGTTTGGATCCAGAATGGATGCTGTGTAACTTGACATCACAGTAGCATCCAAACTCTGACATTTCTAAGAGCTCCAGATTTAGATGCGTAAATTAAACATTTTCAGGAATAACTCCTTTATTTCTCCACCAAACCCTATACTGTGACCACTCTTTAGAAAGCGACTCTCAAAGCGACGATTCTAAAGAGCGGTGACAGTATAGGGTTTGGTCTCGAAGAGACGATTCTAAAGAGTGGTCACAGTATAGGGTTTGATGGAGAAATGACGATTAAAGTATGCACCCCCATCTGTAGCTCTGATATATGATAGGTTTTTTAAAAGAAATACAAGATATATTATTAAAAACATAATACTTTAGATACAGATTGGTCTGAAGACTAAAGGTTGAATAACCAGACAGAGAATGGGAAGTCTATACTATACACTTGTACATATTCTTCCTGGTTATTTTGATTACTCAATTTTCATAAGGGTCATGATTCATCTACTCTTTAGTAACCTTTGTTTTGCAGATATCTTGAACCTTTGAGTACAACTGACTGCATCTGGATTATAGTCCTGTCATGCATATATTAGCCCTTTTGGCACTTTTGCAAATAGGGTAGACCCAGATCAGACAGTTCCTGTAGGAGCAGTTTCTGCTTTGTATGCTTAAACCTTAACTCCATAAATAGGTCCTTCTACGCCTTTGCAAACAGAGGAGACCCAGATCAGATGGCTCCTATAGGAGCCATCTGATCAGGGTCTGCTCTGTTTGCATATGATATACTATAGATACGATTCTACAATTTCTGCCATTGTGAAAACGTCCTGTGTCAATGTGCCATTGCAACAAATTATTCTAATTAGTATTCATGACATCATTATTTCTTACATGGATATACATGGAGGAAAGGCTTGTCATAACCATATAATATAAGTTACACAGTTGTCAGATTACCTGATATGGAATATACACTGCCAGTAAAATCCCTATTTGACGAGAGCGAACCTCGAGTCCCATATGGAATTTACTGGCAGTGTATATTCCATATTAGGTAACCTGAACACTGTGTAACGTTTTTATCCTACTGACTACCTTTCATTTTCGACGGACACACAAAACTATGGTCATCTTCGATTAGTGATGGACAAAATATCATCATTTTTGACGAAATCATCATCTGAACAGCATTGTGTGACGTCATGTTTACCACTAACGATGACGTGTTTACCGCTAACGACGTCATGTTTACTGCTAACGACGTCCTGTTTACAGCTAACGACGTCAATTTACCGCCAAATGCTATATATTAGATTGCTGATGGCAGTGGATGGAATATACACGGCTTTCATGTGACATCATTTAACCAATCGGATAGCTAGAAACTTGTAGGAGATAGGATAATGCTGGTTAACCCTTTCGCTTATACAAACGTTTTTTACACCTTTGCAAATAGAGTAGACCCAGATCAGATGGCTCCTCTATTTGCTGATGAAATTATAATATATCTGATTACAGTTTGTATCCATACCAAACATTAATGTGTTCATAATAAATTATGCCATTAGAAAACTTCTGCTCACAAATGATGCTATTTTTTCTTGAATACATGTATTCAACAGGAAGGTGTTAATGAATATTCATGAAGTCGTGAATTCTTGTGTAAATATGCATGTGGTAGAGGGTTAAGTTATAAAAAGCCGATAACATGATCTATGTATGTATTGACAAAGTAAAAAAGAATAATGTATGACAGTCTACGTGCATTAAAGCTCCTCTAAACCGAACATTCAATTTAGTATAAATATCAGTCTTGAGGACATGTGCCAGCTTAAGGATTTCCCTAATATAAACGCTTCTTTAAACTGGATGTTAACTTTAGTATAAATGTCGGTCTTAAAGAAAGGTGGCAGCTTAATGCAGGGTGAAAATCATGCTTTCTGCTTGACTTTCACCCTGCATTAAGCAGCCACCTGCCTCAAAGTATATAAATTCTTCTGTACTAGAACTCCAGTGTGTACAGGTAGGTACATTTATATCTTTTCAGGCTTTACAAGGGTGGGTCTACACACCAGATACACTGCTGAAGGAGCAGTTGAAGAGACTGTACGACACATTTGTTACATTTCATGGAAGTATAGACAGCCTAAGACTGGTAAGACTAGAGTAGAAAAAGAATAAACTTTACCAAACAATTACCCTATGCATACATTGTCATCTATTGAAATTTTCATTTTGTTTTTAATTCTATAGAAGTTTTCAGTTTGTACAAAAAATATCAGTAACCATTTACTCCATGGTTATTTATTTCAGAAATAAAGATTGTATAAATGATAATTAGCTGATAATTTAATAAAAGCAATTAAGCATCATTAACCAATTCCTTCACAGGCTATTTTTAGATCCAACCTCTTTGAATAAATCTACCGAATAGGAGCATTAACTAGAGAAAAGGAAAATTTTAGATTTTTTTTAGTTTGAAACCATTGTGATAAATAGAGCATTTGCTCCTATAGGAGCTTTAAATACACAACTATTCATGGAGTAAAGGGTAAAATCTACTAAGACTTACTTAACTTGCGTTTGGTAACAGCGTGGATGATGTGACTGGGTGGGGTGGTGCCCTTGCCATGTGCCCGCAGCAGGAGCATTTCAGTGAGGCAGCAGGATCTGCTCTGTTCGCTTATTGAATAATATAGATCTAATTCTACAGTTTCTGCCATGGTAAAACATTGTTGAGTTCAAAAGTCATTATAAAACCCCATAGAATCATTATTGATGGTGTCATTATTTCTTTCATAATATAATCAATATTCATTAGATAAGTTTTCAAGTGATAATGTCATTTTTGTCTTGGTTTAGAGATTCAAGGAGAGCCACTCAGAGTTTATACAGGAACTTAGAAACATCTGCCGGACGATATTGGGTGTGTCAGGGATCGGTGGTCATTCATCTCTACCCAGCATTTTCGGGGCCGTGCCATATGTCCAACTACCAAAGGTAGGACTGTCAGATTGGGCAGGTGGAGGTCATAGGACTCAGAATTCAAATGCCCTTTAACCCTTTCCTCCGTAGGCTATTTTTAGATCCAACCACTTTGAATAAATCTACCGAAAAGGAGCATTAACTAGAGAAAAGGAAAATTTTAGAATTTTATAGTTTGAAACCACTGTGATAAATAGAGCATTTGCACCTGTAGGAACAAATGCTCTATTATCACAATGGTGTCATAAAGTGACTTTTACAGAGGCGTAGAAAAGTGTATTTATGGAGGAAAAGGTTAACCCAATTCATGCTTATGCAAACAGAGTATACCTGGATCAGACGGCTCCTATAGGAGCCATCTGATTTGGATTTACTCTGTTTTTATAAGCATGAAAGAACATTTATCTCGAGGGAAAGGGTTAATTTGCCACCTGTCTGTAAGACCAAATAGTAGAATTTTTGTAAAAATGCCACATCTAATTTAGCAATGACACTTAGGAATAAGTTCTCTCTGTCATCTGTCCATCGGTCTGTGAGTCAGACCATGCATGTATCTGTCTGTCTGTATCTCTGTCTATCATGCTTGTGGTGTTATATTCTTTCCTTCACACTTCTGCTGGTTTTCGACACATATGTTCCTTGGAACACTCTTATTCATGTTATAGGTTGATTTTGATGACTTAACAACAAGTTCTTATTCTTGATAACAACATAATGTGAAGCTCTGTATACAATGTCATCTACTTTAAGTTTCAGAGTGGACATCCCTTCAATCTAAAACAATGGTTCTTCTTCATGCCACTGGGCAAATGGGTTAATGTTTTGTGATTTCTGTTTTCTAGAGTGGAGCCCACTTGTTTCTCCAAGCCTCCCATTTGCTGCAGTCCAGCCAGAGAAGGCCATATGTCATGGCTGGTGCTATTCTCTACAAAAATGGGTAATTTGACATGTAAATTATTTTCAGTATTATTCGAACACCACAGAATGTTCAAACATGAATCCTACACCTCAAATTCTTTAATCTGAGACCACAAAAAATTGAAATTTTAATCCAAGACCACAAAATGTAACAAAAGTTCATTCAAAACCACAACAATTCTGAAGCAATAGTATACTGAGGATAGTGAATCAAGATTTCATGTGATCCAATGAAGTTTTAAACCTTGACCTGATAGATATTCAGTAGAACCTGTCTTAAGCGACCATCAAAAAGTGGTCTAATTATCAGACTGTAAGGTAGGTGGTAGCTTAATACAGGTCAAAAGTAATGCAAAAAGCTCCTTTAAGAGCTTTCTGCATTACTTTTGCCCTGTATTAAGCAACCACCTGTATTTTAAGATTCCTGTGTCCAGTCAATACAAGGTCGCTAAAGACATGTTTTACTGTATGCAATTTGATGCTTTCCAGTAGGAGCTGTCTGATCAAGGCTTGCGCTGTTTGCTTTTGGAATAACTTATCTCATTCTGCAGTTTCTTTCATGGCTAATAATTCCTGCATTCATTTGACAATGATTTTGTGGTTAATTCTTACATTGATATTCATCAGGTAAAGGGTTATTCATATAAGAACTGCTGAATACATGTATATAAATATTAATTTCTGTTTTTAATTTTTATAGTGGTTTTAGGAACTCAATAAGCTTTTCCTTTATATAAACATGTATTCACGCATCTGCAAACAGAGTAGACCTAGATTAGATGGCTCCTGTAGGAGCCGTATGATCAGGGTCTACTCTGTATGCTAATGGAATTTGAAAGATCTGTTTCTTTACTTTCTAAAACGGCTAGAATGTTTCCAGCCTCCATATTTTATTTCATGAATATTCAGTAGGTTTAAAAATCTGGATTAAATATAGAACAGGGAAAGGGTTAAGTTTAGACTATAGTAGAAACTGTGAAATCGGATCAATATTACTCTACAAGCAAACAGAGCAGACTTTGATCAGAAATCTTCTAGAGGAGCTGGCTGATCAGCGTGTACTCTGTTCGAGAATGTGTAAAAATCCATTGTACGATTCAAATGAATCAATAGTACTTTTATTCACCTTACATGCTGAAGAATTGATTGCACAATTCTAAAATTTTCCTTTTTCTCTAGTAAATGCTCCTTTTTAAATAGATTTATTCAGCTAGGCTGGGTCTAAAAATAGCCTATGAGGGACTGGATTAAGAGAAAAGGTTATGAACAATTGTGCGATTTCTTGTTTCAGAGTGCTGTCAACCCAGCTCTCACCTGGTCTGACAAAACAGCTAACATTTCTCCAAAATCAGGTACAGTTATTATTAGATTTTAAGATTATAGAAATAGTAGAAATGTTTTTGCTGTCAAACATCCAGTTATAAATTTTTGAAATAAACATGATCAAAATGAAATATGGAATTACTCTCTGTCTCATCTGGAAGCAAACTGTTTGCAATATTTTTCTCAGATCATTATGAATTCATTACAGCTTAGTTTGCAAAAAGAAACCAATGGGGACTTTTTGATAAAAAGAGAAAAAAAGAAGAACCTTTTCTACTAGTTCATACATAGAAAGAAACATTATATACATGTACAATTATATTCAATTAACGATCTCTGTTGACATGTCCCTCGTTCCTCATTCGGAAAATACAATACTTTTCTGAGAGGAAACAGTATCATGAAATTGCAGCTAAATGGCTACCGTTAATGCTTGTATACGTTCAAATACTGCCTTTTCTGAACACATTGAGGGACCGTGTCAATACAATGAAAACCAAGACACAAAAACAAATACTTATGGACTGACTGACAACGTGACTGACTGTACAAATAGCAGTCTCAACTAACTACTGATTTTCTGACCAAATAGATCGTTAAAAAACAACAAGATATTATATTTCTGACCAATTAAATAGCTTAGGTGACTATATGTTTGGGCCGATTTAGATGAAGAACAATACAAAAATGTATTGTTATTAATCAAAATAGCACAAACACACATATCTCAGCCCTTCTATAAATTTGATAATACTATAAACACAATAGTGTGATACTATTCAGTGACAATAAAACATTGTATTCATTTATATGAAAGATAATGTTTTGTGGTCATTGACTTTGTTCCATTATCTAATCATGGTCTACATGGTTTGTGTGTCTACATGGTCTCCATGGTTTCTAACAACAGTGTAAAACCCTGATCAGATGTGTGTGGTCTAGATCTGTTCTGATCAGATGTGTGTGGTCTAGATCTATTCCGATCAGATGTGTGTGGTCTAGATCTATTCTGATCAGATGTGTGTGGTCTAGATCTATTCCAGTTAAGTAATAAACCTTTACTCTCCATATGTACTCCTTTAAGTTCTTGCAAACAGAGTACACCCAGATCAGACAGTTCCTGATGGAGCCATCTGATCTTGGTCTACTCTGTTTGCTTAAAGATTATGTTAGATCTTATTCTATACTATTTTGCTTTGTGGTATATATTCACCTGTTTTATGTAACAATGTAATTATATAGAGAATAATAGGTTAGTGCCGTAGATGGGACGCCTTTATCCGACGCGGGGAGAAAACGTTGAGGCGAGGCTTGCCGAGCCTCAACTGTTTTCTCTCCGAGTCGGATAAAGGCGTCCCATCTACGGCACTAACCTATTATTCTATTTATCCAGATTTATCTATTTATCTATTTGGCCTGATAGCTTAGTGGTTACGATGGTCGCTTATCGTGCAGTCAGCCCCGGTTCGATTCTCACCGCTGACGAATCTTTTTTTTCTCTCCTTTCCTTTCTATTTTTTTTTTAAATGACGGTTTGGATTTTTACTGGGATAGTTAATGATAATTATCCATATTAAGTGTTTTTTCTTTCAACTTAATACGTTATTTTTGGTAAAACAATTTTGAAGAAAAATTAAAAATAGTTCCTGTTGTAAGAAGAAATTCCTACACCTACTGTACAAATAAACCTCTACTGTACATATAAACTTAGGTTTATTATGCTACCCCTTTATTACATCACAAGCGGCTGTAGTGACGGGATAATATAAAATTATTAGTTAATTCATGCTAATAATGTGTGTAATATGCCCTGAATATTCATGAAGTAAAGGGTTAATGTCAAGAACCCTTGTTTCATAGTGTAGCTCAAATTTCAATCTTTATTTTACAGATGCCACATATAGCTAGGACAACAGGTAATTCATTTTCTTATAATTGTTAAACACATAACAGTTTCAAAACTCAAACAGGTCAAGCTTACCATATTTATTAAGGATTGTTTTTTTTAAAGTGAAACATGACAAACAATGCAGACCCTGATGAGAGGGCTCCTCTAGGAGCCCTCTCATCAGGGTCTATACTGTTTACAATGGACATTAGTGACTTGTTTTACGCACAGAAAGGGTTAACCCTTTAATCCATGAATATTCATGTAATAATTAATTGATTAATTAGCTTTATGTTTATAATGACATATGAATGAGAAAGCTTGGCTCATGTTTAAACTGTAGAATCAGAACTGATAATATATCATAAGCAAACAGAGCAGACCTTGCCTGAGAAGAGATAGGAGCCATTGGAGCTTGGGGTATTCTGCTTGCAAAATCATTAAAAGGTGTAGGTTAAAACAGATGTAACTTAAAGTAAAAGTTGTCAACTCAGATCATGTTATAAATGATTTCTTAACCCTTAACTCCATAAATATGCTTTTCTTTGCCTTTGTAAACAGAGCAGACCCAGATCAGTTGGCTCCTATAGAGCCATCTGATCAGGATCTGCTCTGTTTGCTCATAAGCTAACAATAGATCTGACTACAGCTTCTACCTATAACAAAACTTCATATGTGCATAATTTTGCCATTATAAAGATTCAGCTTTCAGATATTCCTTATGTCGTTATTTCATACATGTATATTTATGGAGTAAAGGGTTAAAATTGATACTAAGTGAGCATCTAGCCATGTTAAGAACATTTTCCAAAACAAATGTGAACAAATAATATGAAATGACAACAAGTGATACATTCTCTTTATCACATGACACAAACAACTAGACAAATTACAGTATAAAATAGTTTACTGGTATTAGTTTGGGTCAGTATAAAAATATAACACAGTATAAATCCTTTACCTCATAAAGATGCCGTTTGACACTTTTTTAAAAACTGAGAAGACCCAGATAAGAGTTCCTTAGTAGGAGCTGTCTTATCTGGGTATGCTCTATTTGTTTATGAAATAATGTAGATATATCGGACCATTATCAATTCGACAGATTCTGCCATTTCCAAATATTCCTATGGCCTGTAGAGAGAGCTTCTATCATAATTATTGTAATATATTCTTTTCTGTTAGAATTTGACCTACCAGTTGGGTGCAGGATCGTCACCTTGTTCCTTACTGATAAGGAAATCCAAGAAATTTGCCCCTTAGATTATAAGGCTAAGCGGCACTGCAAAATGGCAGATTTCCGAAAGCATCGGGACAAGGAAAGAACATTCAGTGATGCTTCCTCTGGAAGAAAAGCTAAGCGAAGATTAACCTGTCCTGATTTAGGATCGCTATCCATTAGGGGTAAGACGGGAGACTATCTGTCTGAAAAAGCCTTGAAAAACTTTCTGAGGAATGAACAAAGAAAACCCTATCAGTTGAACCAAGATGCTATGGGTGTAGACCAGATGTCCTGGAGAAAGCACAGACCTGATGGGCTTCTTTCACATGTTCCAATTGTAGAATGCCAAAGTGGAGAATCTCCTGTTAATTTAGAAAGTGAAGTTCTTGGTCACGCTGCAAAGGATAGTCATTTTGGACATTGTTACACTGAGGTGGATGTTAACACAGGAGGAAAAGAAGAAGGTGAGGCTTCAGAAACAGACGACTCTAAAGAGGATGTGAAATCTCAGCCAGCACTGGCCAGTCATCCTGTAGAAAATGAATTTGCTCAAACAGATAATGTGGTGGTATCAGATAGAGAAACACTTGAAAAAAATGAACAACCAGAAATGGACAAAGATCAAAGTCTAGAGCCAACAATAAGTGATCTCGAAGACAATTTAGAGTCTGAAAATGATATTCCAGTAAGTGGAAAAGAAAAAAATAGTTTTATTAGCTATGGAGAAGGGAGTAACAAATTAAAATTAAGCAGGAATGCCTTTGATACTGCATTTGATTCTAGTTTAGACGATGATGAAATGCCGAAATCAAACTTCATAAATAGTGATGATAGAACTGTGACTCTCACTCAAGATTCTCATCATGCAGTGTTACATCACAAAGTTGATGTTCATGTAGAAGCAAGTGAGACAGCAGGTGACAGAGAGAAATCTGATGCTGAAGATGGATATGGTAGAATTTCAAAAGATTCATTAGGTAACTCTGACAACAATGGTAGAATAGAATCAGGTAATATAGATCAAGCTATAAGAGATGATGACAATGATGAAGATATGTTAACCAAACACAGTGGTAGTGCAGGAACTGAAAATGTCAGGGGGGAATATGAACACAATTTTGAAAATTCTGATGAAATAATTTCTGAAAAATCTCAAAGTGAATGTGACTTTAATAATGAGCCAAAAACTGAAGTTGAACATAATAAACATGTTTTAGAAAACAGTGATAAACAAATACCAGACCAAATACTTCAAACAATGGAGGTTGTGACTGAATCATCAGAAATACTGGTATCTAATTCTGATGAAACTAGCATGAAAAATAGTAAAACAGAAATACCCCCGCAAACAGAAATTACTGATGAAAGTGAAAGAGAAAATGGGGACCAAAATGACAATACATTACAGGTAAATATTGACATTAAAAAAGAATCTGAGATAGAAACAGAAGATGAAAGAGTAGATATAAATAATGAAAATCCTTGTATAAGTTGTTTGGAAGCTGCATCTCAAAATGGTGTAAATGGAAATGAGGTGAACAATGTTCGGTGTAGTCAGTGCATGGAAAAACACAGCTCATCAATAATATTTGGAAAGAATAGTGAGAATCAGGAAGTGATAGACTTCAGAGAAAAGTCGAGGGATCGCGACTCTGGCACAGAGATGGAGGATCAAGAAAAGGGAAATCAAGCCATTGTGGTGCAAGAGGCTACTAATGATGCGAAGGACACCTATGAGGGTTTCATCACATCTTCGTTCAGCAGTGATGTCTCCACAGACAGTACAATATCTCGTTACTGGACACAGGAGATGGACGGTCTCAATGATTTGACACTTTATGTCCAGTGTCATTCTGATATTAGCCTGTTGCTTATTATGGAAAATCCAGAGAAGTACCAAGAGAACCTGTTTCATGCACTGGTAAGCAGTCAGCTCTGTTATTAGCTTGTAAGCTGGTTGGTTTCTTAACCCTTTTCTCATATAAATGCCTTTTCATTTGTTGCAAACAAAGTAGACCCAGATCAAATGCCTTATAGGAGCTGTCTGATCAGGGTCTGCTCTGTTTGTGAATGGAATTTGATAGATCTGTTTCTATAGTTTCTAAAATGGCTACAAGATTCCACCTTTTATTTTTCATTATAACTACAGTAGTTTGTATATAAATATTTGGTAGGCATTTAAATTTAAAAGAACAGGGAAAGGGTTAACTATAATGTGATACCCCGGCCTAGATGGCATGAACCTTGTTGTTCAGATATATAGACTATATAGATAAGTCACTGTAGTATAGATCTAGATTCCTTAGGTAACTCTGAAGATATGTTAATTTTCTTACTATAATGAATATGACACTCGCTAAAGCTCATGTCATATTATTATAGTAAACCTGTTTCATAAAAACGATTTGTGATGAACACGAATGTAAGATTCTTTTTATCAGATAAGCCTTAAAAAATGCCATAGAAAATGAAACAGGCTATAGCTGACGGCTGTTTCGGCCATTGATTACAAACTGCATAGTAATAAAATAGACAACACACATGGAACTCTAAGATTGACTAACGCTTAAATGAGCGCTACGATTGGCTAACAATTTCTAATTTGCAAAAAATGCACTAGTGTATTTACGTGATTTATGGCACTCTGTTACGGCACTCCCACAAGGCAGATTATGTGATAAATAAGATGTTGTTGAGATGTAATGGGTAAAAGAGGCCAGATAAGATACGTAAATCAAAACATTTTCAAGAATAGCTCCTTCATTTCTCCACTTAGCCCTACCTTGTGGCCACTCGTTAGAATTAATTTTCCACAGTGGTCATAACGTAGGGTTTGGCGGAGAAATTACAATTTTAGTACAGTGAACCCTCGTTACAACGGATGTGTTTGTTTCCAGACATTTTGCTGGTATAACGAGATTGCCGTTATAATGAGTTTAATTATGAAATAAACCATATGGCCAGTTTTTAAAATAGTACCAACAGGTGAAAACTTGATGCAGAACACAACAAGTTCAAAAAGCTCCCTTTGGGAGTTTTTTGCACTTCTTGTGTTCTGCATTAAGAGATCACCTGTCTTATTGGTGTTGCACCTATTTCTTCAGTGGTTGTTTCAAAGACTTAACGATATGTAATAATGTTTCAATGCATACTGCCAGTATAACAAGGGTGCCATTGTAACAATTGCCGGTACAGTGTTCACTGTACTTGAATGCACACAATTATCTGTGGCTCAGGTCACTGTATACCGTTATGTTTCAGGCAAAGAAAGATAATGTGTGTTTTATTTTCAGTGGAAGGGAAGCCTTGCTCAGTTGGCGGATCTTGACTACTACATCAAAGAGTGCCTTGACTCTGAAGAAGAGGAAACCAAACCTGAAAACTACTCATATGCAAGATATGACAACTTCACCAACAACCTTACAGGTCTGCACATGCAGATTTCTTGACCCCAGATAATGACTATGAATGAATAAGAGAAAAAAAATTAAGGGCATTATCAGCAAGCTTTTTTTACCATGGCAGAAACTGTAGATTCTGATCTAGATACTCCATTCCAATTTGAAAATTCAACATTCAAAGGGTTAGAGCGACTATTCTTGAACCTCACTCTTACAAGGTTAGAACCTCACTCTTACAAGCTTAGAAGCTCACTCTTACAAGTTTAGAACCTCACTCTTACAAGTCTAGAACATCACTCTTAATTAACTGTCTAAGTACTGTATTTATCATAGGTATTAAACCATCTCTTCTGCTATCAGATAAAGGATTAAACCATTACTTCATGAATATTCATGTAAGAAATAATGACATCATGAATAACAATTAGATTAATTGTTATAATAGCACATGGACACTGGAAGAAACATGACAGACATTGTAGAATCATATCTATATTATATCATAAGCAAACAGAGCAGACTCTGATCAGGCAGCTCCTGCAGGAGCCATCTGATCTGGATCTTCTGTTTGCACAGACGTAGAAAGGTGTATTTATGGAGTTAAGGGTTAAAACATTTTTTATGAAAACACACTTGTGCTGGCATCTGCTTGCATATCTCCTGTTAATACAACAGTTACTAGTACTTTGGATTCTGTGCGATCATCAGACATTGTTATTTGTTCCAGGTACTATGATGTCCAAGCAGCAAGGAGGCAGAGAGAGTATGCACTTACATCGAATGATGGCCACTCTGCATGCTGAGTTTGAGCTTCATCAGTGTCTATCGGATGTCTGTCTAAGGTTTGTCAACTGATTCCATATTCTTGCAAGAAATGATGACATCGTCAGTATTTATTACCTGAATATTTATAATGGTACACGAACACAGGATCTTTTTTACCTAGGTTAAAACTATAAAATCAGATTTATTTAACCTAACCCTTTCCCTGTTTTGTATTTAGTCCAAATTTCAATACCTACTGAATATTCATGGCAAATGAGTTATAATGAAATATGGAATGTGGAATATTGTAGCTATTTTAGAAAGTAAAGAAACAGATCTATCAAATTTCACTAGCAAACAGAGCAGACCCTGATCAGACGGCTCCTCTAGGTCTATGTCGTCTCTGTTTGCAAATCTAAATGAGGGAAAGGGTTAATAAAAGTTTTTAATTCCATAAGCAAATAGAGCAGACCCTGATATGGATCTACTCTGTTTGCGAAGGCTTAGAAAGGCATATATATATGGAATACTGCTTGAAGAGGTCATTATGGAAATTCTATAACCCTTTACTCCATGAATATTCATGCAAGAAATAATGACATCATGAGTAATTTGATTTGATTTTTAGCTTGTCTGTTTTCGAAGAAAAAGTTGAGCTATTGTGATCACTGGGTCTTAGGCGTTGGCATTGTTGGCGTTGTTGGCGTCATGCAAAAACTTTAATGTAGCTGATTAATCAAACAGTAAAAGAGGTATCAACATGAAACGTCATAGGTTGGTAGCTCTCTTTTAGGAGAAGTGTATGCAGTGGACAAGCACCAACTCAGACATGCTTTGGCACCGCAGGCGATTCTTGGTTGTAATGACATAATTATGAAAATAGGAATTTTTGCACTCAGCAAAAACTCTAGAATCAGATCTACCTTTCCCTGATATAAACACCTTTTTCATGCATTTGCATACAGAGTAGACCCAGATCATATGACTCCTTTAGGCTCCATCTGATCAGGGTCTGCTATATTTGCTTATGGAATTTGATAGATCTGTTTTTTAAGTTTCTCAAATGGTTACAATGTTCCACCTTCTATATGTCGTTAAAAATATATACAGTAAAACCTCTCTTAACCGGCCGTTAAATTTAGTATGAATATCGGTCTTGGAGACAGGTGGCAGCTTAATGCAGGATGAAAGTCATGCAGAAAGCTCCTCTAGGAGCTTTCTGCATGACTTTCACCCTGCATTAAGCAGCCACCTGCCTAAAAGTGTCTAAATTCTTATCTACTAGAATTCCGGTTAAGAGAGGTTTTACTGTATAAAGGTATTGAAATTTGTAACAAACATAAAACAGGGAAAGGGTTAAAATAACTCCTTCATTTCTCCACCAAACCCTAGTCTGTGACCATTCTTTAACTCATTACCTCATAGGCTATTTTTAGCTTGTCTGTTTTGAAGATCAGGCGCTATTGTTGTAACTCCGGCGTCCGTATCATTCTTGTCGTCGTTGTTGTCGTCGTCGTCATCCTAAATCTTAATATTGACCATAACTTCTTCAATTTTTCATTTACATTTGCTCTGGGTTAAAAGTGTCAGGATTCCAAAGACAGTTCACATCATAGGGTTTGATGGAGAAATGACCAATTATCATTTGAGACGTGCACATGAAATGTAATCCTTGCTTCTGATTCACATGAATGGTTTACCACAAAATTGTCAAAACCTTGTGATGACTTTTGATAACTGATAAAGATGCCAGTTTACTCAGTGTCTCTTAAGGTTTCATACTGTAGGAGCCATCTTATTAGGTCTGCTCTGGTTGGTAATCAAATTTAATAGCTCTGTTTACTAATGTTCTTTCCTTCCAAAAATGACTACAATGTTCCCTCTTCCATATTTCATTATAACTATAACTCTACAGAGTCGTCAAAAGTCCTCAATATGAGGGAATGGATTAAAGCTGAATTAACTTACGATGTAGCAAATAATGGAGACCTGGATCAGTTTTCTCCATCAGGAGTTGTTTGAGCTAGGTCTACATTATTTGCCTTGTTTGTCAATTCAAAGATTTAGGGTGATTGAAATATTTCATTTAAATATTGATCTTGTCTTTTGTCTTTTTTTCAGATCTCAATTCAGCGCTTGTTATGGTCACCAGAATCCTGTTGATGAGACATTCTTCCAGATTGACGGTCAGCAGAAACTAACCTCTGGCTTACCTCTTCCTCGAGATCCACTGTTTGGCCTTGAACTATCAGCCAGGTCAAGACTGTCCAAGGATAGGAAGTTATCCATGATATAGCTGTAACTCTCAACTCAGCTAACATTTCAACCATTCCAATCAGCATTCTGAACAAAAACTATTTTAATAAAGTAAAAACTCAAAAGCTGTCTTATTTTGGATAAGTAAGGCAGGTGGTAACTGAATGCTGGACGAATGTTGTGCAAAGAGGTTTCTGCATAAGGTTTGTTATGCATTAACCCATTCCCTCATATTGAGGCCTTTTGACACCTCTCTAAAAGTCACTTTTTGAAACCTGTTTGTGACAAATAGAGGAGCAAATGCTCTACTTATCACAATGGTTTCAAAATTACACAATTATGAAAATTTTCCTTTTCATTAGTAAATGCTCCTTTTTGGTAGATTTATTCAAAGAGGTAAGGTCTAAAAATAGCCTATGAGGAAATGAGTTCAGCAGCATTTAACCATTTCCCTTCTGAATATTCATGTCAGAAATAATATAATGACAGCATGAATATTTATTAGCTGATATTTTTATAATGGCATATCTACATAGGAGATTTTGGTATTTTAAGAAATTGTAGAGTCAGGCTCATTATAATTTGTTTGAAATGTTATCTGAGTTGAGAGTACATGGATATTCGCCAGGGAAAGGGTGAAGGCAGCCATCTGCATTTAAGTATTAACCCTTTCCTTCATACATGCCTTTCTATGCCTTTTGCAAACAGAGTAGACCCAGCTCAGATGGCTCCTATAGAAGGGTCTGCCCTGTTTGCTTATGAAATAATATACAGTACATATGATTCTACAGTTTCTCCTTTGGCAAAAATTGAATGTGTTAATATGCCATTTTAAAAAATAATCAAATTAATATTTCTGATGTCATTATTTCTTTGATGAAGATTCATGAGTAAAGGGTACATGGTTTATTTACATGGGTTCTACTCCATATTTCTTGCCAAATATTTCATCTGCTTTGAATTTCAAAGTAGAATTTTCCATACATTTTTAGGAGCTTTTAACAGAGCTTTATAACAAACAGTTTGGATCCTGATGGGCTACCGAGTTACTGACATCTCATCTGGATCCAAACTGTTTGCAAAGTGGTTGAGAGTTTTGTAGTATCTAATTTTGATACAAACTGTATGTGTAGATTTTACTGTTAAACCTTGACCTGATAGTGACACTTTTGAGTAGAGCCAGATCTAATGGCTAATGTCATTGGAACAGAGTCTGCTGTGTTTATTTATAGATCTGATTTTACAGCTTATACAATGGCTCAAAACACAGTTAATCCATTCCCTTATAGGCTAGTTCTTGACTCAGCCTCTTTGAATAAATCTACTTTAAAGGAGAATTTATTAGAAAAAAGAATTTTTTAGAATTGTGTAGTTTTGAAAGCATTGTGATCAACAGAGCATTTGCTCTTTTGATCATAATGGTTTCAAAAATGATCTTTACGGAGCTGTCAAAAGGTGTTAATATGAGGGAATGTGTTAATTAGTAATATTCATGATATTATTTTTGAAACATCATCAGGTATAGGGTCTCCGTAAGTACATTTTTCTATGTCTTTGCAGACAGAACAGACCCATATAACAAGTGCTGGGCCTAATCTAATCTGGGTCTGCTCTGTTGGGTTATGAAATACTGTATACATTAAAACGTCTCTATAACGACCACTAAATTGTGTTAATTATTTCAATATCTACTATAGGGGCGTTCTGTTTTACTTTCACCTTGCTTTAAGCATCCACCTGCCTTTAACACAAAATACTTGATGTAATTTAGTGGCCGTTATAGAGAGGTTTTACTGTAGCTGATTCTACAGTTTCTATATTGGTCAATACATCCTTATTTCATATGCAATTGTAAAAAATGTCAGCTTATAAATAGTCATGATGTCATTATTTCTTTTAAGAATATTCATGTAGTAAAGGGTTAACCCTTTCCCTCATATAAACATGTTTTCACGCATCTGCAAACCGAGTAGACCCAGATCAGACGCTCCTAGAGGAGCTGTCTGATCAGGGTCTACTCTGTTTGCTATTAGAATTTCAAAGATCTTTGTCTTTAACTTTCTAAAATGACTACAATGTTCCACCTTCGATGTTTCCTTATTACTCTTTTGTGAATGAATATTCAGTAGATATTGAAATTTGGAATAAACAAAGAACAGGGAAAGGGTTAACCCTTTACTACATAAATACTCCTTTCTACACCTTTGCAAACAGAGTAGACCCAGATCAGATGGCTCCTGTAGGACCAGGGTCTGATCAGGGTATGCTTGTGAAATAACATAGGTTTAATTCTACAGTTTCTGCCACGGCAAAAATTCCTGTATGCATGTGCTATTATAACAGTTAACCTAATTAATATTCATGGTGTCATTATTTATTACATGAATATTCATTGAGGAAAGGGTTAAGTATCTGGACACCCAAACTCCCTTCTCCACCCATTTGTTAAGCTGCATAATTCAGTTTGGCAGTATTTGATATCTGAATTAGACTGATATTGATCGAGGTCTGCATCATTTGCTGTGGGTTGTCTGTCGGAATACTTAGGGCAATTAGGGTAGTTGTGTAAAGATTATTGATCGTTCACATTATATTCTATCTATGATTCTGGTATGAATAAAAATGTGGGAAGTTTGTTATGATTTAATTCCTGTTGTTCCATGAAAATTTCTGTATGTAAACTTAACCCGTTGCTCCATATATACGTCTTTCTAGACCTTTGCAAACACAGTAGACCCAGTAGGAGCTGTTTAATAAGGGTCTGCTCTGATTGATTATGATATAATGCAGGTATGATTCTTGAGTCTAACTTCCTGTGTCCATGTGATATTATAACAATTAATCTAATTAGTATTCATGATGTGATTATTTGTTACATGAATATTCATGGGGGAAAGGGTTCAGCATGCAAGAAACTTTTACTGTGTGAATATTAGATAGGTGAATTTATTATAGCCCTTTACTCCATGAATATGCATGTATTAAAGAAATAAAGATATCATGAATATTAATTAGATGAATTTTATAATGACATAAAACACAAGAAAATTTGGCCATGGCAGAAACTTTATAATCAGATCTATTATAATTTCATAAATAAACATAGCAGACCTGAATTGTCAGATCGGAATCTACTCTGTTTGTAGAGGTATTAGAAGGTGGATTTATGGTGTAAAAGCAGGAATAATGGCATATGAACACTACTCTGTTTAGAAATGTGTTAATATGCAATAACTTAACAAATTTTTCTTTATTGACAAATGTATATTTAGGTGCAGTTTTATACTGTAAAACCTCTCTATAACGGCCTCTAAATTACATCAACTATTTTTAGCTCACCAGAGCACAAAGTGCTCAGGATGAGCTTTTGTGATTGCCTGATGTCCGTCGTCCGTCGGCGTGCGTCGTCCGTCGTGCGGTGTGCGTCGTCAGTCGTCAACAATTTGAACCTTAAAAAATCTTCTCCTCTGAATCTACAGGGTTCTCAGCTTTCATCTTTGGCACATAGCATCATCTGTTGGTCCTCTACAAAAGTTATATAAATTATATCCCTGGGGTCAAAATTGGCCCTGCCCCAGGGGCTTTCAGTTTTCAATAGAAACATATAGTGAAAACTTTGAACATCATCTCTAAAACTAGAAGGTCCTCAGCTTTCGTATTTGGCACATAGCTTCAACTTCAGGGCTTCTACAAAAGTTATATAAACTATGTCCCTAGGGTAAAAATTGGTCCCACCCCAGGGATTGCAAGTTTTTTTAAGCTGACTACTTAAGCAGCCCATAGGATCACTAGTTAAGCATAGGAAAAACTTTAAAAGTATTCTTGTCAGAAACTACATGTCCCAGAGCTTAGATATTTGGTGTATAGATTAACTTAGCATAACTTTATGGGTTTTATAAGTATCATAGTTCTTGGGTTAAAATTGGCCCTGCCCTGTATGAACAGACAGAAACGACAGTCTAAAGGTTTCTCCTTAATATATCAGCCTGCAGAGCTGAGACCAGTCAGTGTGAGATCTTATATAATCACCCTTAGCCTGATCAGTAGAGTAGAAATTGTGTTTAGACAAATAACACACACTCATTTAAGATTGAGAAAACTGTGGATAGTTCTTAATATGCAGAACACTCTTAAAGCTTTTTTTCATACCTATGCCCTGCATTAAGCTACCAGATATCAATATAGAGCATATAGATCTGTTGTGAATCTCAGCTTAACTCTTTGCATGCTGGGTAATTTTGTCATCTGCTAAATTGTTGTCTGCAGCATATTCACAAGTTATCCGTACTACACAATTTCTTTCTAAGTTTTTCAGAAGTTCAGTCTCATTGACAAACAGTTTGGATATCAGATCAGGCCCCACATTATATTGGCCCTGATCTGGATCCAAACTGTTTGCATAGGTCATTAGTGGTGGGAGAATCCCACTACACACTTTCTTTCTAAGTTTTTCAGAAGTTCAGTCTCATTTACAAACAATTTGGATATCAGATCAGGCCCCACATTATGTGGGCCCTGATCTGGATCCAAACTGTTTGCATAGGTCATTAGTGGTGGGAGAATCCGCCTCTAGCATCCAAATAATTAATACAAGTTCCAGTGGTCTATGCTCTATCCATTCTTTCACTACATTCTTTCAGCATCATGTTCAGGTCTTCTACATAAGTTATATAAATTGTGTCCCTGGGGTCAACATTGGCACCGCCCCTGGGGTGTTAAGTTTTCAATAGAAACATATGTGAAACTTTGAAAATCTTCTCCTCTGATTGTCAGGTGAGCAATGTCAGGGCCATTCTGGCCCTCTTGTTAGTTAAAGGCAGGTCGCTGCTTAAAGCAAGGTGAAAGTAAAACAGAACGCTCCTATAGTAGCATTCTGTTTTACTTTCACCTTGCTTTAAGCAGTCACCTGCCCTAAATACCAAATAATTAACACAATTTAGTGGCTGTTATAGAGAGGTTTTACTGTAGATAGTTTGAGGTTTTCCCCATAAACATTATTTCACCTTAGTATGATTTTAAAATTTGTGGAGATAGTTAAATGAAATATGGTACATGTAGTATGTTCTTTGTAATTGCCCTTTACTCCATATACAACATGAAGTAAATACAGTATTTACTTCGTGTTACTTCGTGATATACAAGTATGCTTTTTGACATATTTGCAAACATATTAGACCCTGCAGATCAGATTGTTACTACTGGAGCAATCTGCTCAGGGTCTGCTCTGTTTGCTTATGAAATAACATAACTATATTTCTATAGTTTCTACCATGGTAAAAATTTGCTGGTTCTTGATGCCATCATCCTATTACCTCATATTTTATTTATAGACCCAATCACACTTTGAATAAATTTACCAAAAAGGAGCATTTACCAAAGAAAAGGAAACTTTTAAAATTGCATAGTTTAGAAAACATTGTGATAAATAGAGCATTTGCTCCTATGGAGCGAATGCTCTATTTATCACAATGGTTTCAATATGTGACTTTTACAGAGGTGTCAAAAGGCATCAATATGAGGGAATGGGTTATAAGAATTCAGCAAATTAAGATAGTCATAATTTGTGACAAGATTATTTATGGGTTAAAGGGTAAAAGAAAATTAGATTGGGTATTTATTATGAGGTTGAACAAATTTCTGATTTTATTTATTAAACTTTTATACTTGTGTACAGTACAGTTTGTAGTTTGATACATAATAAACACAAATGTTCAAGTTTATGATGTTCGAATGTTAAAGTTTGAGATGTGATAAACACAAATGTTCAAGTTTGAGGCTTATCCCATTCCCTCATAGGGCTATTTCTAGACCCAACCCCTTTGAATAAATCTGCTTTACCCTTTCCCATGTATAAACACCTTTTGCAAACAGAGAATACCTAGATCAGATGGCTCCTAGAGGAGCCATCTGATCATGGTCTGCTGTCACTCTGCTCTGTTTGCTTATGGTATAATATAGATCAGGTTCTACAGTTTCTGCCTGGGCAAAACTTTCCTGTGTACATATGCGATTAGAAGAAATAATCTAATTAATAATCATGATGCCATTATTTCTTACACGAATATGCAACAGGGAAAGGATTAAAAGGAGCATTTACTAGTAAAAAGGAAACTTTAGGATTGTGTCGTTTTGAAACCATTGTGATAAAGAGGGCATTTGCAAATGCTTTATCACAATGGTTTCAAAAATTGATACTTACAGTGGTGTCAATATGAGGGAATGTTTGCCTATTCAATATTCATACATGTATGTAAACTGATTTTAAAAGTTTCAACTGTATACATACATTGTACTTTATTCATTCCAAGGTTGGTATTAATGTGGATTGTAATGAAATTAAGAATGTCTTGGTGTTTTTACCATGTACAGTAACACCCTTCTAAACCAGAATTCTAGTAGAAAATAATTAGATACTTTTAGGTAGGTGGCTGCTTAATGCAGGGTGAAAGCCATGCAAAAAGCTACTAGAGGGGCTTTCTGCATGACTTTTATCCTGCATTATGCTGCCTCCTGTCTCCAAGACCAAAATTTATACTTATTTGGATGTCAAGTTTAGAGGGGTGTTAGTATATATTTATCGCAAATGATGTTCAAATAGAATATATTCATTTCTCAAGTAAGGAATGCATGAAAATGTGTACATAACACTGTCTGAAAAGAATGTAAAAAGATGCAAGATGCTATGTAGTAAATAGCCATTCCAGGTATGCTAGTATCCCAGGTATGCTAGTATCCCATTACCAAATGAATATTCATGTAACGAAAAATGACATCATGATTCATGAATATTAATTAGATTAATTGTTATAATGGCACATAAACACATGAATTTTTTGCTTTGACAAAAACCTCTAGTCAGATCTGTATCATGTCATAAGCAAACAGAGCAGATCCTGATCAGACAGCTCCTACAGGATCTGTCTGATCTTGGTCTATTCTGTTTGCAAAGGCATAGAAAGGCGTATTTATAGAGTAATGGGTGACCTGTTTCATTGCCATCTGAAAAATTTGTTGCCTGTTTCAAATTTTCTTCTCTTTTAATTGCAAATGCAGTATCAGAAAGTTTGGATCTTGGTGAGATATCGAGTTGCTTTGGGTTTCAACGCGATTCAAATTGCTTGAACAGATTTACACACGGTAGCCAAAGGTATATAATATTTGTCATGTACAAAAAGTCCCCTTCAACTCTAGTAGAGTTTCTTGCGGTTTCCTTTTCAAAGCATATTTATCAAGAGAGTTAAAAAAGTTACATGGCATCTCAGTTGGATCCAAACTGTTCTGCATATTTACAGAATTTTCATAGAGACTTAATAACCCTTTACCATAATTAATAATATACCTTTTAGCCTTTTTGCAAACAGGGTAGACCCAAATCAGATAGCTCTTCTTAGTTCTAGGAGCTGTCTGATCAGGGTCTGCTGACTTGGCTCATTTT
This sequence comes from Azorinus chamasolen, assembly GCA_963576725.1. Classification (NCBI taxonomy): domain Eukaryota; kingdom Metazoa; phylum Mollusca; class Bivalvia; order Cardiida; family Solecurtidae; genus Azorinus; species Azorinus chamasolen. The sequence continues at coordinate 9,720,027 of OY755240.1, forward strand.
GCTAATAAAATAATATAGATGTGCTTCTACAGTCTCTGTCATAGCCAAACTTCATCATAAAATTTCATTTAACCCCCCTTTCCCTGTTCTATGTTTATTTCAAATTTCAATACCTTCTGATTTTTCATGGATAAAATAGTTATACATGTAATGGAATATGGAAGGTGCTACATTGTAGCCATTTTAGAAAGTAAAGAAACAGGTCTATCAAATGCCATTAGCAAACAGAGCAAACCTTGATCAGATGGCTCCTACAGGAGCCGTCTGATCTGTGTCCACTCTGTTTGCAAATGCGTGAAAATGCGTAAATATGAGGGAAAGGGTTAATTAATATTGATACAGTCATTATTTCATACATAGAGGAGCTTACATGAGTGTTCTAACTTCATTATATGAACACTAATGTAAGATTCGTTTTATCATATAACCTTTAAAAAGTGCCATAGAAAGTGAAACAGGCTATAGCTGACGGCTGTTACGGCCATTGTTTACAAACAACTCAGTAATACAACAGATGATGCACATGAAGTGAATCTGTCATGCAGCTCTAGAATTGGCTTACCATTTTGGAAAGTTCTGCATTTAAAGGTTTGATTTAGAGAGGTTGCTGCTAGTTATATAGCGGGATAGTGCAAAATTGTTGTAAAACTTTTTTTAACTTTTTGTGTGCAAAGTAATTGTTGTTTACCAACATTGTCCTTAGCTACAATTTTCAATGTTGGTTGTTCAGAGCTACAGATCAGGTGCGTACCCAAATACCAAAATCCTCATTTCTCCACCAAACCCTATACTGTGACCATTCTTTAGAATTGTCTTTGAGATTATTCTAAAGAGTGGTCACAGTATAGGGTTTGGTGGAAAAATAAAAGAGCTATTCTTGAAATTGTTGAAATTTATTTATCTTATCTGGAACTCTAGTTTTACCAACATTGTCCTCAGGTACAATTTTCAATGTTGGTTTTTCTTTGTTTTACATGTAGTCAGATTGTTGGGCAGTTTGGATCCTGATGAGACAGCAAATTATTTGGTGTTTCATCTTGATCTAAACTATTTGTGAAGGTTGTCACAAATTGTTATTAGTGGTTTTAAAATTACCTGTATTTTCTTCACCAGTTTTCAGAGATATTCAGCATCTCATCTGGTTCCATACTGTAATGTTGTTCAGTATTCATATATTGGATTTTTGTGTTACAGTTTCACCCTTTCCTCCATAAATGCGTCTTTCTAAGCCTCTGTAATAACCACTTCTTGAAACCATTGTGATAAATAGAGCATTTGCTCCTATAGGAGCAAATGCTCTATTTATCACAATGGTTTCAAACTACAAAATTCTAAAATTTTACTTTTCTCTAGTAACTGTTCCTTTTGGGTAGATTCATTCAAAGAGGTTGGGTCTAAAATAGCCTATGGGGAAAGGGTTATTTCACCTTGAAGGTGTTCTTACAGTTATATGCAAGGAGGTTGTTTGTAGAAAATCCTTACTTATTATGTCATCTGATATACCACAGGGCTACAGATAAAGGTGCATACCCAAATCATCATTTCTTCACCAAACCCTATACTATACGTATCTCCGAGATGATTCTACAGAGTAGTCACAGAATAGGGTTTGGTTGAGAAATAAAGGAGCTATTCTTGAAATTTTTTAAATTTAGTTAATTACGCATCTTATCTGATACTATGTCTGAAAGATCTCTGAGAGTACATGTGCAATTGACTGTGATATTCTCTGTTTAACCCTTTCCTTCTTACAAACACTTTTTCATGCCATCATGCCTTTGCAAACAGTAAACCCAGACCAGATGGCTCCTGTAGGAGGTGTCTGGGCAGTGTCTGCTCTGGTTGCTTATGAGGTAATATTTTTCTACCAATATCAAAAATTCATTTGTACATATTATGCAGTTACAAAAAAGCAGGTAACAATGTCATTATTTCTTACATGTATATTCAACTGGGAAAGAGTTAACCTTTTCCTTCAAATAACCACATTTTCGCGCCTTTGCAAACAGAGAAGACCAAGATCAGACGGTTCTTATAGGAGCTATCTGATCAAGGTCTGCACTGTTTGCCAATGAATATTGATTTATTTGTTTCCTTACTTTCTAAAATGGCTACAATGTTCCACCTTCTATATTTCATTATAACTATTTGTCCATGAATATTCAGTAGGTACGTGTATTGAACTTTGAACTAAATATAGAACAGGGAAAGAGTTAAAGCCAGATACAGTAAACCTCTCTAATGCATAATAATTCTGGATTTACTAAGACAGGAGGTAGCTTACTGTAGAATGAAAGTTATGCAGAAAGTGTTTGTGGGAGCTTTCAGGAATGCTTTCATTCTGCATTAAGCAGCCACCAGGTTTTAAATTAAGACTCCCATGTTTATTCTTATAAGATCAATGTGTTTGCAGAATGTGAAGTAAATGAATTAAAAGAATTGTTTCTTTCTTTCTTTATCTTTTGGCCATATGAAAGAATGAAGATTTAAAACAGATATTGTTAAATCCTTCACTCCATAACTAATACCAAAGACATATACATACATGTATGTATATGTATCTGCTAATACTACTTAACCCATTCCCTCATTTTGACGCCTCTGAAAAAGTCACCTATTGAAACCATTGAGATAAACAGAGCATTTCGAGGGCTTGGTGGAAAACTATTCTAACTCCTTCACTTTAGTGAAGGAGTTAGAATAGTTTTGCACCAAGCCCTCGATTTGCTCCTATAGGAGCAAATGCTTTATTTATCACAATGGTTTTAAACTACAAAATTCTAAAACTTTTCCTTTTCTCTTGTTAATGCTCCTTTTTGGTAGATTTATTCAAAGTGGTTTGATATAAATATAGCCTATGAGGTAATGGGTTAAATTAAATGCAAACAAGTAGACCTAGATAAGATTACTGGTATGAGTCCACCTGATAAAGGTCTACTCTGTTTGCTTATGGAATTATATAAATCTCTGATTCTACAGTATCTGCCAAAACCAAAAATCCCTGCGTTCATATATACCATTATGGAAAATCAGCTACAGTAAAACCTCTCTATAACGGCCACTAAATTACATCAAGTATTTTGTGTTGAAGGCAGGTGGCTGCTTAAAGCAAGGTGAAAGTAAACAGAACGCTCCTGTAGAAGCGTTCTGTTTTACTTTCACCTTGCTTTAAGCAACCACCTGCCCTAAATACCAACTAATAAACACAATTTAGTGGCCATTATAGAGAGGTTTCACTGTAATAATTTTAACATGAATTGAGATAAAGGGTTAACATTCACATTTTTTATTCTTTTGAAAAACCTGTTCTGCCAAACAGTTTGAAATTTGGTAAGGCAAGGAATCACTGGTGTCTCATCTGGATCAAAATAGTGTTTAGACAGATTCAGCAGTACTAAATAGCACTGTAGTGGGAATTTTATTAACCCAGGGACATATACATGTCTCTGAGCAGACCTACAGGAGCTGTCTTTTCTGGGTCTACTCGGTTTGCAAAGATGTTAACCCTTTACTCCATAGATACGCCTTTCTACGATTTACGGACATTTCGCTACACAGCGTTTCGCTACCCTGACCATTTCGCTACCCTGACCATTTCGCTACAGTCATTTCGCACCCTTACGGGAAGTCATTTCGCTACCCTGTCACCCAATTAATTATAATTATTCACATATTTATTTTGATTTGGACGATAACAGTTTGACAGATGAAAAAGATACCTTTACCAATTTGAAATACCGAGCGTAGCAGCATAGGCAAACAGTTTGGATCCGAATGAAACGTTCACAGTAAATTAGTTAATTCGCATATAAGATATAGCTGTTCGGAAATATGTTCAACGTAAGTATATCACAAAACTAACAATTAGGGCTATTCTATGTGTATTATCCGAAACTTAGTTGACTGTTTACACATAATTACTAGTGAGATCATCTAGTTCCAAACTGCATCTAATAAAAATAGAACTGCGCCGATGACCCAGACATCCGGTTTACTATGTAATGAATACACACGTGTAAATGAGCTGTTTGTTGTCATAAGACAACACACCATATAACCGTAATTATATAAAAAAAAAAAACGTAATTATATTTTCAAAATAAGCCCAAACATTCGCGAATGGTATGGTATATTAGTAAATAACTAGATCATATGCCGTATCAAAACAGCTTAGATCCGATTGAGATGCCGAGTAATTCGACATATCATCCGAATCCAAATTACTTGACATTCAGTCAACACTTCTATCTAAACATTAAGAAAATATTTGAAACTTTAGCACAGGTAAATAGTTAGGAGATCTTAAAGTAAACGTGCATAAATAATGATTGCGTTTTCAACTTTTCATGTGATCGTAATGCACTGTTCATATCAAAGATTCAACATATTTTTTCTGGTCTGAACTATTTAGCATTTTTTATCATTTATAAATAACAAAATGCATTGGCGTTTGTCTTACAGTGAAGCATATATTATTTTATTCCCACTAGCAGTATTATTTGTTAATCCAATCAGTGCCACATAAATCCAATCAGTGCCACATACCGATATACAAGCCAATGTTGTCGGCTTATCGGCGGTACCTGTGATCTCTGGGTGGACAATATTGATTGGCACGTGTAATTACGAAAGCATCGTGTGTACTTACATATATCACCACTTTGCACACATATTTCGCAGGAGCTGTCTCATCAGGGTCTGCACTATTTACAGGTTGATTGTGCAACCAGTGCACTCCACAGCAGTGATTGCACAGTGAAATACTTGTACACAGTGAATATATACTCTGACATAACACTTTATTTTCCTTTTTTCCATATTTCCTATAATTATTTTTGGTATCTGAATATAAATATTTATTATATGTTAATAAATTCGATTCTCAAATCACTAACCATTCCGCAACAATATTGGTTTTCCTATAAAATTCGATAGGTAGCGAAACGTACAGGTAGCGAAATGGTCAGGGTAGCGAAATGACTTCTCGGTGGGTAGCGAAATGACTGTAGCGAAATGGTATGGGTAGCGAAACGTCTAGCAACCCTTTCTACACCTTTGCAAACAGAGAAGATTCAGACCAGAGGGCTCCTGTTGGAGCTGTCTGATCAGGGTCTGTTCTGTTTGCTTATGATATAGACACAACTTGTAAGTTTCATGGCCAAAAATTAATGTGTTTATGCACTTTTATAACAAATAAATCTAATTAATATTCTTGACGTCATTATTTCTTTCATGAATATTCATGGAGGAAAGGGTTAAAGGCATCTCTATCGATTAAAAGGTTAATCATCAGTGCTGATTCAAATTGCACTTCCTCTTAACAGTTATCTGTGATAAATTTAGGACAATGTTTATTTAAAAAAAAAACATGAACAAGAGTGCCAAAATGTCACAAAATACGCCTGTCAAATGTCTGGAAGTTGAAAGGCCATAACTCCATATCAGTTCAGACAACTAAAAATATTGTTCACGGAAATTCATAAAGTATGGGGAGATAATTCTGGAGTGCCTGGGGCAATCTTGTTGGTTATATATCAAGCTTGACTGAGACATTATAGTAATATACATGTGCTGACCAAATTTGAAAAGGATTGGAGTACAGTTATTTGAGTTAGAGAGCGGACAAGCAAAAGTTCACGGAAATTCATAAAGAAAGGGGAAATAATTGTGGAGTGTCTGAGGCAATCTTGCTGTTTATCAAATTGGACTGAGACATTATGATAATATACATGCTGACAAAATTTGAAAAGGATTGGATTAATTTTGTTTGAGTTAGACAGCGGACAAGCAAAAGTTCACAGATGGATGGACAGACAGATGGATGGTCAGTGCAGTGACATAATACGTCTTGTCCGATGACGGGCATATAAAATGGGGAATAACTCTATACCTATTGCAAATAGAGTTATGCTTCTTTTAAACTAGCTTCATTTTCGCTCATTGTTCTGCTACCATATGTGCAGTTTCACTGGAATTTATCTCCAGTCAATATATTCACATCGGGAATAACTCCATTCTTTATGGAAACAAGATATCGTGTTTAAAGTATTTGATCGTGGAATTTATTTTAAAAATGCGTAATAATTCGGCCGTTCGGTACCGGCTTATTGCCAATATGATACCGGGTGAATCCAGGGTTTAGTCGATCTGGTCCACGTCTCCAGATCACAAAGACGCTCATAAGTAGCAGAAGCAAACAAACGCTTGTTTACAACGAAAACGAAATGGAGACGGAAGGGACTGAAAATGATTATTCGTACACAATTGTTAGCAATATTCCTTCAGGATACCACTCTTCAGACCTAAGAAATTATTTTTCTCAATTTATAGAATCTGGTGGATTTGAATGTTTCCATTTTCGCCACAGACCTGAGGAGAAATTGCTGATGTCTTCCGAAAACCCAATTGGTGAAGTTTCAGCGAGTGCAGAAACGAAAGGGAAACGTTCATGTTGTTGTATTGTTCGAGTTAAGAAGAAGAAAATTAATGAATTTTTTAAAATGTATAATAGAAAACACTGGAATGACAAAAATGGAGAAATAATGACTCAGATTTGTTACATAGCTAGAGTTAAACAACCCCAGGAAACACCCAAAGGTAAAATTTTATCAATTTACTGACCCACATTTTTTACCTTGACATGTTTTTCTTCTTGTACAGCAGTGGTTAAATTTCTTATGATGTGTCCATTCCAACCCTCGCCTACAGAGCGAGTTCTCTGCCAACTGAGGTTGTCATAAGTTCATAACAGCTCCACACACCAGAACCACTACTCTCCCAACCTTCCTTCATGTGTTTAGAGCTGTCCTATTCAAAATAATTTGACATCACGCAAGCTCATTTTTCATTCAAATTATCCCGTTATCATTCTTCATTTTGTTTTGTATCATTCATATTCATATTTATTTTTCACTGTTGGCATTTGTATTTCGCAGGAATGATAAAAAATAAAAAAAAAATAAAAAAAATAGAAAAAAAACAGATACTTAAAAGAATAAAAATGTGATGAAGAATGATAATTATGTTATATTTTGAAATACAGAAGTTTTATATTGTGGAACTAAGAGCTGTCCCAGTTTAGCGAGTTTAAATACACATGTGTTTCCCACAGAATGGGCTGTCAAGCACTTCTGACACCATTAAAGTAACAGGAGGAAAAGTACAGTTTAGTGAAAGTCAAATATGTGTTTACTTCAGGTGATACAAATATCTAAATTATATCTAATGATACTGACACTAATATTTGATCCAATAAACGACTGAAAATCATTAATTTCAAGATGTAACCAGGTGTTCTAGAAACATATTATATATACCCACTCAGAGTCTCAGACCAGGGATTGAACCTAGTTCACATCTGTGTACTCTAAATGGTGATATCGAGCTACTTTTGGTTTTAACACTATCCCAGAGATAGACTGTACCTGTCACAAAATTAGCATGCTGTCTTACGGGTCAGTAATGAGACTAGGATTGAACCTGGGTCGCTATTGATTCGCAGACATACACTTAACCACGTCGCCATAAAAGCGTGCTTGTACAGCAAGGCCGTACAGGTGATGATAAACCTACACACTGTGACAAAGTGAACATGCAAATTATTTGAGCTGAATAATAGCAGACCAGTCAATGCACACACAACACAAGGTGTGAAAACTATTGTTTGATTTTTATGGCACTGCAACAGTCAAACTGACTGCATCAATATTGGCAATAAACACATGTGAATTTAGATGTTTTCTGAGTTTCTCATATGTCATGCCATGATGTATCAAGTAGGTCGATATACATACTACAACAGAATTTTAAACATTAACGAGCTAGATAATTAACACTTTGCTGCACAAATACATATTTACATGTATATGCCTTTGCATACAGAGTAGACCCAGATCAGACAGCTCCTGTAGAGTGTAGGAACCATCTGATCAGGGTTTGTTCTCATTGATTATGGTATAATATAGGTCTGATTTGTGCTTGAGCGAAAATGCCCTGTATTCATATACCATGATAAAAAAATCATGTAATAAATATTCATGATGTAATTGCATGTGTAAATATTCATGAGAGAAAGGTTTATGGTCGTATGTGTAAAGCAACAAAAACGCTGTATGACCTAATATGAATTATACTTATGAGCTGACATATTTTCTGTATTTATCAGATAATGAACCAAAGCGTCATACACGAGGGGAAGCAAAAACCATACCTACTGACAGAGAGAACTTCACATTGTCTGATTTCAACAGTTTGCCAGAGTTACACCCTCCTGACTTAATGCCTAATGGGAATGTTGGCACACCTACCATGGTTTTCATGGACTACATCAAACAGTGTCGATTACCACCAAGCATCATAAAAAAGCTTGGTCTCAGTTTTCCAAGAACAAGGACAACAAAAATGTATGGTAGTGTTCCCTTGGACTATGATGGAGATGTTGTTGCCGGTAAGGATGAGGAGGGAGACTTTAATGTAACAACAGCTACTGGACATGATATAGTTAGTGCTGAAGAGGATGTGAACAAAGCTGCTACTGAAAAACAATCCAGGGCAGATGCAATAAATGGTTCCAGTGACAGTGATAAAGGAAGGAAAAGAAGAAAGAAAAAGAGCTCCAAAGATGCAGAGACTAAACGAAGAATGCGGTTGAATATTGAAGAAAAGATGATTTCAGGCAAAGATAGCTCGGAAGAGGTACTTTATATCCAATCTTTAACTTTTTTTCCAAGCTTGTTACAAATTTGCAATTTTCAGTGCAAACAGTTCTGAATGCAAGCCATCTAAACATATCTGAATGAGTTCTTTGAATAAATCTTCTGAAAAGGAGCATTTACTAGAAAATAAGGATTTTTATAGAATTGTACAGTTTTTGAGCCACTGTGATAAACAGAGCATTTGCTCCCAATGCTGTGTTTATCACAATGCTTTCAAAAAGTGACTTTAACAGGCTTCAAAAGGCATCACTATGAGGGAATGCATTATTAGCTATTTATCCTTCACTCTATTCCAGGACAATGATTCATGTGAAGAATGGGAGAGACATGAAGCCTTATATGACGACCCTTCTAACCAGGAGAGGAACAAGGAGCGACTGTTTGAGGAAGAGATAGAGTTGAAGTGGGAGAAAGGGGGCAGTGGCCTTGTATTCTACACAGATGCTCAGTATTGGCATGCACAGGAGGGAGGTAAGAGCAATCAGCTATAGATACGAGATGTACATTAACCCTTTACTCCATGAATATTCATGAAAGAAATAATGATGTCATGATTATTAACCCGTTTCTCCATATGCTATTTTTAGACCCAACCTCTTAGAATAAATCTACCGAAAAGGAGCATTTACTAGAGAAAAGGAATTATTTTAGAATTTTGTAGTTTTGAAACCATTGTGATAAAAAGAGCATTTGCTCCTATAGGAGCAAATGCTCTATTTATCACAATGGTTTCATAAAGTGATTTTTATAGAGGCGTAAAAAGGAGTATTTATTTAGGAAAGGGTTACATTTGTAATTAACTGACTTTTTATAATGGCTCCATGAACAAGGGAATTTTTTTATTGTTACAGAAAAGTAGAATCAGATCTGTATTATGTTATAAGCAAGCCGAGCAGACCCTGACCAGACAGCTGCAGGAACTGTCTGATCTGGGTGTAATCTGTTTGCAAAAGGGTTAAAGGCATACACAATGTATTCATGGTATAAAAGGCCAACTACCCCTAGTATTCAGACACCCAACCACTGTATTTATAGTGTAAAAGGCTAATTACCTCTAGTATTCAGACACCCAACCAATGTTTTTATAGTGTAAAAGGCCAACTACCCCTAGTATTCAGACACCCAACCAATGTATTTATGATGTAAAAGGCCAACTACCCCCAGTATTCAGACACCCAACCACTGTATTTATGGTATAAAACAAAGGTGCCCGACGCATGCTTGGACTCATTCATGGGACACCCCCCCCCCCCCCCCCCCCCCCCCTCTCCCAAAAAAAAAAAAAAAAAAATTGTGATCAAAGCATGTTCAACTAGCCTAAAACTATCTATTTGAACCTAAAACCACTCCGAAAAACGAGAAAAACATGACCCGGAAAAAATTTCCTATCGGGTCTATATATGTATTGAAAGGTATCTAACTACGACAGATCAGCGGCGGAAAATACAACAGTCATGTTTTTCAAAGTCTTACAGCAAAGCCAATTCAACACCGATTTCAATCAGTTTGGTCTTGATCCGTTCCAAATTCCATATGCTAAGCGGCACAATTAGTGCTTTCCTTAAATATTGCTCCGTCTTGTCGCTGCAAGACCGCGAATTTGAAAAAACGCTAGAGCGAAACGATGTGACTCCCGCCAGGATGCATAGACGTATATAGGGGGATCTGTATTCGTTAATCTTTTCAACAAAAACGCGAATTATGGTTAAACACTATCTCAAAACATTCAACTTACCGCAATTAAAACGGTGCTTACCATTTCCAGTCAGCTACGAGGCGCCAGCTTTCTTTCTCCAACTTTCCTTTTGAACGGATGCGACCATTTTGCTGTGACCCGGCTCATAAACTATTCGATATGCAAATATCCGGGCCACAGCGATTTGGCCACCTCCGTTCAAAACGAAAGTAGGAGAAAGAAAACTGGCGTCTCATAGCAGACTACAAATAGCCAGCACCGTTTTAACTGCGGTAAGTTGAATGTTTTTCGAATGTGTTTAAGCATAATTCGCGTTTTTGCTGAAAAGTTTAACGAATACAGATCCCCCTATATACTTCTATGCATCCTGGCGGGAGTCACATCGTTTCGCTCTAGCGTATTTTCAAATTCGCGGTCTTGCAGCGACAAGACGGGGCAATATTTAAGGAAAACACTAACAGTGTCGCTTAGCATATGGAATTTGGAACGGATCAAGACCAAACTGATTAAAATCGGTGTTGAATTGGCTTTGCTGTAAGACTTTGAAAAACATGACTGTTGTATTTTCCGCCGCTGATCTGTCGTAGTTAGATACCTTTCAATACATATATAGACCCGATAGGAAAAAAATTTCCGGGTCGTGCTTTTCTCGTTTTTCGGAGTGGTTTAAGTTTCAAATAGATAGTTTTATGCTAGTTTAACATACTTCCATCACAATTTTTTTTTTTTTTTTTTTTTGGGGGGGGGGGGGGGGGGGGGGGCGGGGTTGTTTCCATGGGTGAGTCCAAGCATGCGTCGAGCACCTTTGGTATAAAAGGCTTATTACCTCTAGTATTCAGACACCCAACCAATGTATTTATAGTGTAAAAGGCTAACTACCCCTAGTATTCAGACACCCAACCAATGTATTTATGATGTAAAAGGCCAACTACCCCTAGTATTGAGACACCCAACCAATGTATTTATGGTGTAAAAGGCTAACTACCCCTAGTATATATAAATAAATCCTTTGGTGTTCCAAAATACAGTGGTCATTACTTTGCTGTCTGTGGGCTGTGTCTTAACTTCTTTGGCCTGAGGGATCCTAGCCCTACCCACTGCCAACTGAGCTTTGTTGGATCAATAGCAATGGACCCAGGTCTCATCTACAGTAACAAGATGTAATCAGAGTTTATGAGATATTTTCTTTCATATTGTTTGTCGGTTGCATCTAGTAGGCATCAAGACTTAGTTTCATCTCCTTTAAGGCGATCTACCGCATTTGAATTCTCCAACCCAAAATTTAATTTGAACAGAATTGCCATAAACATCTGTCAGCTTGCTATGTATTTCCTTGCCTGTTTTCCTTGTCAAAAACAGGTAACGAATTACAGCATGATACCGTAGTTCGGGTGAGAAACAAACCTTTTATGACATCCAGTTTCTTATTCATAAATCACGAAAATTTGCATTCTGGTCTAAATCATGTATATGTATAAACATTTAAGACATGAAAATCATGCCTGTATTAAAAATAGGCTTGACTGATTACTTATCGTTTTGTTTACTGATGATTAGAGTTTGTTTGTTAACCATTTGAATGTAGGACAGGCGTGCTCTGTCATTTCCAAACAGTGAAGACCAAGATCACAGGGCTTTAAGTTTAAGCCCTTTCCCTCATATGAACACATTTTCACGCATTGTCAAACAGAGTAGACCCAGATCAGACGGCTCCTGTAGGAGCAGTCCGATCAGGGTCTGCTCTGTTTGCTTATGGTATAATATAGATTTGATTTTACAGTTTCTGTCTGAGCCAAACCATCCAGTGTACATATTATTATAAAAAATCAGCTAATAAATATTCAGGATGTCAGTGTTTTTTACATGAATTCAAAATAGGGAAAGAGTTAAACACTGATGGGCTATTCATTGCTGAATGGGTTATGGTTAACCCTTTGATACTGAGTGCACTTTATAGTTCATCATTTTTCTATGGGCTATTCTATTGTTAACCCTTCGCTTGCTATTCACGTCAATATACCTACCTGTAAATAGTGAAGACCCAGATGAGACAGCTCATGCAGGAGCTGTCTCATCAGGGTCTGCACTATTTACAAGTTGATTGTGCAACCAGTGCACTCCACAGCAGTGATTGCACAGCGAAATATTTGTACACAGTGAAGATATATATGTAATTATACAACAGGGTATGGGTAAAGGAGAAATGTATTTTAAAATTCAGCAAGAGAAGGGTTAAAAGTCTGTGTTGAAAGGGTTGTTTTGGTAACTCAAGTAAGGTGTAGTATTGGTGATTACAGAGTTGTTCCTTGTTACTTTTAGACTTTGATGAGCAGACTGCAGATGACTGGGATGTGGATATGAGTGCCTACTATGAGGAGGGCGCGGGAGATAAGGACGCAAGAGACTATCTAACAATGAGACAGGACAAACGTCGCAGGGACGGTATTGAGGCCACCGATCGCTTCTCAGCAGGTAAACATTGTAAATAATTGGACGGGAGCAATACTGTCAACTCTTTCCCTTGTATAAATGCTTTTTCACTCCTTTGCAATTAGAGTAGAACAATATCAGACAGCTGCTGTAGGAGCCGTCTGATCAAGGTCAACTCTGTTAGCTTATGTCATGATATACATTTTTATACATTGATTATACATTTTTATACATTGGTTATACATAAATTTTTTTTAATACATTGATTATACATTTTTCTCTTTTTGTTTTTAAATATACACTGATTATACTTTTTTTTTTTTTTTAAATACATTGATTATACATTTTTTTTATATTTACATTTTTATACATTGATTATACATTTTTTTTATACATTGATTATACATTTTTTTGTCAAAACAAAAATTATAACATAAAATTATCAAGGAAAACTGGTTTTGCTAAGTAGGATGAAATACTGACTTAGAATGTAGAATATCACCTGTCACAGAGTAATTGATAAGTGAACAATATTTTCCCAAGTCTTCAAAATAGACCAATATTGTTACTGACAGCAATCTATTGAATTTCAACCCTTTATCCGATACATGCTTTTTGCACCTTTGCAAACAGTAGGCCTTGATCAGGCAACTTATTTAGGAGCCATCTGATCACTCATCAGGGTCTGCTCTGATTCTACAGTTTCTGCCATGACCAAAACATTCTGTGTTCATATGCTAGAGTACAAATTATTCAAATTATAATATTCAAGAAATCATGATTTTTGGTACATGTAAAAAGTAGTAAAATGTTTTAGCAATATGTAATTGTAATTTTCATATTGGTATGATGTATAGCATTAGAGATTTATCTGCTACAGAAGGTCAAATACAAGTGCACACATGATATTTTTGCAAACCTGCATAAATATAATATTATTATTATGTTTCCTGCATAAGTCTATGTTCCCTGCATACGTCTCTGTTTCATGAATTAGTCTAAGCTTCTGCAAATGGACACACCTGTCGACATATTTCAACAGACTCAACTGTTTGCTGTATCAGACACAGCATAAATGAATGTGCATAGTTCTTATATGTCAGTCAGTAAGTTGATTTAAATCTACCTCGAATTTGTACAGGTATAGCAATGAAGAAGGACAAGAAGAGGAAAACTGAGGCAACTAAAGTCAAGATGTCAGGGATCGGGAAGTTTGAAGCCCACACCCGAGGGTTTGGCAGGAAGATCATGGAGGAACAGGGTTGGACAGATGGAGAGGGGCTGGGCTCTTCCATCAGGGGCATGGCAGAGGCCCTTGATAATGATGGGCAACTCCCTTCAGACAGAAGGGGCTTTGGGTTAGTAATTCTTGGTGTATTGGTGATTGGAGTAATTCGTTTGTTTCTAAAAGCATTCCAAACTGATATTCTCTCGGCTCATTTGTACCTACTCAGAGCACTTTCTAGCTCAAAAACGTACATGTACCTCATATACAAGAATTCTATAATATACAGTGAAACCCCACTAATGCGACCACTTAATAAACAGTCACTGATGTCGTCTAAAGCAGGTGGTTGCTTAATGCAGGACGAAAGTTATGCAGAAAGCTCCTATAGGAGCTTTCTGCATAACTTTCGTCCTGCATTAAGCTACCACTTGCCTCTGCCACCCAGAATTATGCCTCTTTTTGGTGGTCGCATTAGCGGGGTTTTACTGTAGTCATTTATTGGGTGATGGTGCAATATAATCTAAACTACATGTATAAGACCTGAATGTGTCACTAATTATTCATCTTGCCAGAAAAAAAGAAAATTTCTAATATATAGATCCTTTTGTATCAGAATGCCTTGCTTGTTTCTCATTATTACATTGAACTCTTTCCCAGTTGAATATTCTTTTAGGTCCTATTATAATTATACTCCAACAAACAAAGTTTGGGGGGTATATAGGAGTCAGCTTGGCAGTTGGTCAGTCATTTGGTTGGTTGGATGGTCAGTCTGTCTGTTGACTTTTGTTTCCGAGCCGTTTCTCAGTAACCGTTGACTAGAATTCAATGAAACTTGACATGATGGTTTATCATAAAGAGGACATGTGCATCCAATTATAATTTTCCAGCTCATTGATTTCCTTGAGTTATGCCCATTTTTTTAAAAAAACAAATTGTGTTTGTCTGTCTGTTAACTTTTATTCCAAAGGGTTTCTCAGCGACTGCTGACTGTGATCGGTACGAAACTTGACATGATACTTAATAATGAAGAGGAGATGTGCATTCAATTATAGTTTTACAGTTTATTTATTTCCTTAGGGAGTTATGCTCCTTTGAATTTTGGTCTGTTGGTCAGTCTGTTGACTTTTTTTCGGCATGGTTTCTCAGCAACTGCTCACTAGAATCCAATGAATCTTGACATGATGCTTTGTCATAGAGAGAACATGTGTATCCAATTATAGCCGATTTATATTTTTCCAAAGTTATGCCTCTTTGTTTATAAGTTTTGTGTGGTCTGTCTGTTGACTTTTATTCTGCAGGTTTCTAAGTAACTGCTGACTGGAATTCAATGAAACTTGATATGAAATTTTATCATAAAGAGGACATGCACATCCAATTATAGTTTGCAAGCTAATTGATTTTCTTACAAGGTTATTCCCCTTGTTTAAAAGTTTTAAGTTGGTCTGTCTGTTGACTTTTATTCTGCACGGTTTCTCAGTGATTGCTGACTAGAATCATATGAAACTTGACATGATACTTTATCATGAAGAAGAGATGCCCATCCAATAATAGTTTTACAGTTTATCTGTTTCTTTACATAGTTATGCCCATTTGAATTTTGGTCAGTTTGTCGGTCTGTTGACTTTTTTTTCGCAGTGTATCTTAGCAACTGCTTTCTGGATTCCAATGAAACTTGACATGATGCTTTGTCATAAAGAGTACATGCACATCCCATTAAAGTTTTCCAGATGATTGATTTTCTTACATAGTAATGCCCCTTTGTTTTAAAGTTTTGTGTTGATCCTTCTATTGACTCTTATTCTATGCTGTTTCTAAGTAAATGCTGAATGGAATGTAATGAAATTTGACATGATGCTTTATCATAAAGAGGACATGCACATCCAATTGTAGTTTTCCAGTTTATTTTTTTCCTTACAGAGTTATGCCCCTTCGAATTGTACAAAGCTTTTCTATGTGACAGTCACGTTTGTGGGGGTATTAATCACCTTCAGTGATAGTTCTAGTTTCATAAGCAAACAGAGCGGACCTACAGGAGCTATCTTATCTGGGTTTACTCTTTATGCAAAGTTATAACAATGGATTTATATGAAGGAGCAGGTTAATTCCTGACTCAGCAATTTATGTTGAAAATAGATCACATATCGGTATTGTTTCCAAGGCGATTTATGTAGAAATCCCATAGGTGTCCTGATTGCCCGTAACCCTTTCCCTGTTCTATGTTTATTACAAATTTCAATACCTACTGAATATTCATGGACAAAATAGTTATAATGAAATATCGAAGGTGGAAAATTGTAGCCATTTTAGAAAGCAAAGAAACAGATCTATCAAGTTCTATTAGCAAACAGAGCAGACCCCGATCAGACGGCTCCTCTAGGAGTGGTCTGATCTCGGTCCACTCTGTTTACAAATGCATGAAAACACGTTTACATAAGGGAAAGGGTTAATTTTAACCCTAATTGCAGTTTGACTTGCATTTGCAAGCAACTGTATCCAGATGAGACACAGAGTAACTCCATTACTTGACATCTCATGAAGATCCTAGCTGTTTGGCACTTGCTCAACTCTTTTACTCCATGAATATTCATGTAAATTACATTATGAATATTAAACATAAGCAAACAGAGCAGACCCTGATCAGAGGGCTCCTATAGGAGCTGTCTGATCTGGGTCTACTCTGTTTGCAAAGGTGTAGAAAGAAGTATTAATGGAGGAAAGGGGTAATATTCTCTCAAAATCTTGAGCGAATCGGGTTATAAACCCTTTCCCTGTTCTGTTTATTACAAATTTCATTACCTATTGAATATTCATGGACAAAGTAGTTATCATAAAATATGGAAGGTGGAACTTTGTAGCCATTTTTATAAAGTATAGAAACAGATATATCAAATTCCATATTAAGCAAACAGAGCAGACCCTGATCAGATGACTCCTATCTGATCCTAGTCTACTCTGTTTGCAAATGTGTGAAAATACATTTATTTGAAGTAAAGGATTAAAGTAAGAAAACAACAGATCACGGTTTTAGCATGCATATTTTTTTCAGCAAGATAAGGGTTATAATGATTTCCTTTGTTATACTGAATGAAAGTTTTTGTTTGAAGTTTCAGTGAAATTTCAGAAAAATTGCATTTGAATAGGTATGCAGAAAACTGGTTGGGGACAAGTCATAAGTCACTACAACTACAATGGAGAAATGGATTCTTATACATTGTATTAAATCAGAACCATTTTGTTTTACCTACAGATATAGAGGGGAGAAGCTTGTTCGTCATGTGGGACCAGCTAAGCGGAAAGTCATTATATCCACAGTTTATGATGACCCTGCACATACAGATCCGACTGAGCCACTGCACAGACGGAACGAGCCATATCATCTCAAATACAGAGATGAGGTTCAGTTTCTAAAGTCACAAGAGACAAACAAGGCCTCAATTGAGAAACTGCCGGGGCCTAGTTGAAACTGCCAGGGCCTAGTTGATGGGTTATTTAGGATTACTTAGAAGATAAAAACGGATACCGAGAGACTAGAGAGAAATTGCTGTGCACACTGTCTTGAAAGCTCTGAGCCACCAGTGGTGGCAAGATGATTTTGTGATAAAATCGACAAACACTTTAACCCTTTCCTCCTTGAATATTCATGTAGGAAATAATGATGCAATGAATATTAGTTAAATTAATTGGTTATAACTACACACTGACACAGGAATTTTTGGCAATTGCAGAAACTGTAGAATCATATCTATATTATATCATAAGCAAACAGAGCAGACCTTGCTCAGACGGCTCCAAAGGAGCCGTCTGATCTGGGCCTCTCAGTTTGCAAAGGTGTTAAAAGGCGTATTTATAGAGGAAAGGGTTAGCCCCAAATGAGACACCAAGCAGCTTAACCCTTTACTCCATGAATATGCCTTTCCATGCATTTGCAAACAGAGTAGACCCAGAGGAGGTCAATATAAACATTCATCTGACTAGTATTCATGATGCCATGAAAAAAAGGGTCGAGGTAGATCTACTGAACTGGTTCCATGCTTATAAAGCTTTAAGTTGAGTCTGAGTTTCGTTCTCAGGCTTTTGATTGGTCAGATTTGAGTTCTCAAGCTTTTGATTGGTCAGATTTGAGCCTTTGGCTCAAATCTGACCAATCAAAAGCTTGAGAATGATCTCAGACTCAACTAAAAGCTTTATAAGCATGGACCATGATTGTTGTTTCTTCAGGTGTTTTATTATACAGTAGAACCTGTCTTAAGCGACCATAAAAAGAGGTCTTATGGGTTTGTAAGGCAGGTTGTAGCTTAATGCAAGTCAAAAGTAATGCAGAAAGCTCCTGTAGGAGCTTTCTGCATTACTTTTGCTCTGCATTAAGCAACCGCCTGCCTGTTAGACTCCAATGTTCAATAAGTGAAAGGCTGCTTAGGTCAGGTTCTACTGTAATATGCTAAGAAAAGCAGTAAAAACTAAACAACATTTCATGTCTTCATCTTTTATTTTATTTTATACCACTCATATGCTTTAACTCTTTGCATGCTATTGTTGTCTGCAAAACCAGAGCAACAGATAAACGTACATACACAAGTACTAAAATCGTCATTTCTCCACCAAACCCTATGTTGTGACAATGCTTAAGAATTATTTCTTGAAGACGATTTTAAAGAGTGATCATAACACGTGATCACAACAGAGGGTTTGGTGGAGAAATAAAGAAGTTATTCTTGAAAATGTTTTAATTGATACATCTTATCTGGACCTCTGAAAACACTGTTGTCTGCTCTAATTCTTAAAACTTAATTTGTCCCCCATTTTTCTTCAAAACTATAATCAGTGTCAAAAGATTTGGATCCTGATGAGATGCCAAGTTACTTAGAGAATCTCATCTTGATTCAAACTGATTCCAAGGCAATCACGAATTTGTTGCATTTGTGCAGACTTAACCCTTTACTCCATATATACATGTACGCCTTTCTGCACCTTTGCAAACAGACTAGACCCAGAATAGATAGGAGCCGTCTGATCAAGGTCTGCTCTGTTTGCTATGATATAATATAGATATGATTCTACAGTTTCTGCCATTGCCAAAAAATCATGTTTCCATGTGCTATTATAACACATTAATCTAAATATTCATGATGTCATTATTTCTTGCATGACTACATGTATTCATAGAGGAAAAGTTTTATTTTAGCTTGTCTGTTTCTAAGAAAAGACGAGCTATAGTGATCACTGGGTCGCAGGCGTGGTGCAGAAACTTTAATGTAGCTCATTACTCGAAAAGTATAAGAGGCATCAACATGAAACATCATAGATTAGTAGATCTCATTGAAGGGAAGGCCCCTACATAAGAACCATAACTCTTGATTCCAAAATTTTGGAGTTATTGTCCTTCATTTTTTATATTTTTTTTTAATTTAGCTGGACGAAATCAGATCAGGCAAGCGTTGCGCCGCACACGGCTCTTGTTACTACTTCCGGTAAATGCTCAGTAAGCATGGTATGGAAATACAATTTTGTAAGCAGTATATGGAGGCCGATTGTAAGCACAGAAGGGGGAATATTAAAGTGGTTAAGTTTATTTAACCCTTTCCGTGTTTAACATTCATGTAGGAAATAATGAATACATGTATTTATTAACTGATTTTTTTTTAATGTAAACTTTTCAAAGGAACATTTTGTTTTGACAAAAGCTGTAGAAAATCAGATATATATCATGTCAAAAGCAAACAGAGCAGACCCAGATCAGAGCCATCTTATCTGGGTCTACTCTGTTTGCAGATGTGTTAAAAGGCATATGAAGGAAAGGGTTAACTCTTGAAATGTGATACCGTAAGAAACTAGTTAGCAAGGTTAGTTAATCAAGGATAGCCCCTCCTATAGGAGCCGTCTGATCAGGGTCTGCTCTGTTTGCTAATGGAATTTGAATGTTCCACCTTCCATATGTCATTGTAACTACATTTTGTCCACGAATATTCAGTAGGTATTGAAATTTGGAATAAACATAGAACAGGGAAAGGATTAAACCTTGAAATGTGATAGCCTAAGAAATTAGTAAGGTTTGTCAATCAATGATAGCCCCTCTCTCCCAACAAATTGGCGATAGCAGTTGTAACAGATTAAGGATTTAGAGACCCATCTAAATCTTATTTCCCAGTCAAACCGTACCCTGTTGGTACTCATTAAAATTAAAATCTTTTTATCACAATGGTTTCAAACAACAAATTCTAAAATTTTCCTTTTCTCTAGTTAATGATTCTTTTCGATAGACTTATTAAAAAATGTTGTATTTAAAAATAGCCTATGAGGTAAAAGGTTAAGCTGACTTTGTTTTAAGAAATATTTTCCTTTGTTAAGAATAAAATATTTCATTTGTATTCCCAAAGTAACTTAAAAAATTCTTAGTGAAAATAACTTCAGGGTATTTTTAGCGGTTTACGGACGTTTCGCTACACAGCGTTTCGCTACCTTGACCATTTCGCTACCCTGACCATTTCGCTACAGTCATTTCGCACCCTTACGGGAAGTCATTTCGCTATCCTGTCACCCAATTAATAATAATTATTCACAGATTTATTCACAGATTGAATTGATTTGGACGATAACAGTTTAAGAGATGAAAAAGATACCTTTACCAATTTGAAATACCGAGCGTAGCAGCATAGGCAAACAGTTTGGATCCGAATGAAACATTCACATTTTGACAAAATCGATATAATGAAATGGACGAAACATTGTAGCCATTTCAAATAGAAAAGAATCAGAACTTATTATATCAGCAAACAGAGCAGACGCTGATCCTATAATATAGGAGCCGTCTGATCTGGATCTTCGCTGTTGGTAAACATGTTTGTATGTGGGAAAGGGTTAAAAAGTAAATTGTATTTTCATTTGATCGTAATGCAAGTTTCATATTATATATCAATGGAACAAGAGCAAAACTGCAATAAGCAAAAAATGAATGTAGCACGTGTCCATGTGTCACATACCGATACACATATCTAATCGGCTTATAGTGGACAATATTGTCACGTGGACATGCTAAACAATGGCCAAACAACGGTGTCATATTACATTTATACAGGGTCTGTATTTCTAAAATTAAGACACATCATTCATCCTCTGACATAATACTTTATTTTCCAATATTCCTGTAATTCGTTTTGGTATCTGAATATAGATATTTATTATATGTTAATAAATTCGACTCTCAAATCACTAACCACCCCCGCAACAATATTGGTTTTCCTATTAAATTCGATAGGTAGCGAAACGTACAGGTAGCGAAATGATCAGGGTAGCGAAATGACTTCTCGGTGGGTAGCGAAATGACTGTAGCGAAATGGTATGGGTAGCGAAATGTCTGACAACCTTTTTAGCTCGTCTGTTTTCAAAGAAAAAGTCGAGCTATTGTGATCACTGGGTCGTAGACGTCATGCAAAAACTTTAATGTAGATAATTACTCAAAAAGTGTGAGTTATCAACATGAAATTTCATAAGTGGGTAGATGTCTTGAGGAGAAGGCCCCTACAAATTATTCCTGTGTCCATGTACTATTATAACGAAGTAATGAATTTTCATGAATATTCAAGGAGTAAAGGATTAACCCTATCCCTCATACAAACACCTTTTCATGCCGTTGAAGAGTTTAGACCCAGATATTAATCTAATTAATGATGTCTTTATATATGACATGAATATTCATTAAGGAAAGGGCTAAGCAGCCTCCTACCTACTTCAGATAAGCAAGATGTTACTCTATATCACGGTTGCATATCATTGGTGTCAAGTATGCTTAACTCATTCCCTCCTAGACTATTTTTAGACTGAACCTCTGAATAAATCTACCAAAAAGGAGCATTAACTATAGAAAAGTAGAAATAGATTTTTTTTTTTTAGATCTGTCTAGTTTTGAAACCATTGTGATAAATTGAGCATTTGCTCCAATGGGGCAAATGCTCTATTTATCACCATGGTTTCAAAAACGACTTTAAAAGAGACCCAATAACGCGTCAGTAGGAGAGAATGAGTTATGATACTTTCCCTGTTCTTTTTTCTCTCTCAAAATTTCAATACCTCAGTAGCTGAATACTCATGGACAAAATAGTTACAATGAAATATGGAAGGTGTAACATAGGAGCCATTTTAGAAATTAAAGAAACAGATTACATCAAATTCCATTCACAAACAGAGCAGACCCTGATCAGACAGCCTCTAGTATAGGAGCCATGTTTGCAAGTGCATGAAATCAAAAGAAGTATGACCATACCAGCCAGTACACCCTGCCAAATTTCTGTGTAACTAATTATTTATACAATATACAAACCTGATTTGTATATGTAAATGTTGGAAGGAAGAAAGCAATATAAAAGTCGGTAAAATAACAAAATCAACAAAACAACTCTTCAGTTTTAATTTTTATTGTAGAAAGTAAAAGTTTTCCAAAAATTAAAATATACATGCAAGAGACAATACAGTGGAACCTTTCTTAACCCATTCCCTAATAGGCTATTTTTAGATCCAACCAAAGGAGCATTTATTAGAGAAAAGGAAATTTTCAGAATTGTGTACACTGTAGTTTTGAAACCATTGTGATAAATAAGAGTATTTGCTCTATTAATCACAATGGTTTCAAAAAGTGACTTTTACAAAGGCATCAAATGGCGTTAATATGCAGGGATGGGTTAACACTTTACTCCATAAATATGAATCTGCAGTTGAAAGTGATAAAGCTAGATCTACAGTAATACCTCTCTAAAATGGGACATTAATTTTAGTATAAATATCAGTCTTGGAGACAGGTGGCAGCTTAATGCAGGATGATGGTCATGCAGAAAGCTCCTCAGGGAGATATCTGCTTGACTTTCACTCTGCATTAAGCAGCTACCTGCCTAAAAGTGTTTAAATTCTTTTCTACCAGAATTCCAGTTAAGAGGGGATTTACTGTATTACAAAAATTTAATATGAGTTGCAACAAAAGTATCAGTGAAGTTTTAACTGTGTTACAAGGTCTCAAAAATCAAAATGATATACACAGGAGAGAAAGGAGAATCTTCAAACCATGATACACTTCAGTCACCTCTTGCAATCAGCCAGCTTCTTCAAAGAGACAATCCCGCTGATCGTAACTAATAAACCACAAAATCCTAAACTGAACCAAATCCTACACAAAAACACCACATCTTATTCGCCAACAAACAACACAAACCAACTCCGAAACTGCTACATCATCAATTCATCATCATAGTTTTTTGAGACAAGTTCTAGTAAAATCTGACCTATTTCAGCAATCTTGAGAAATAGGATTGCACCCTTGCCAAAAGAACTCTACAAACTGCAAATTTATAAGAAGCAAGATAAGTATAACTGTGGCAGGAATGGCTTTTATTTACTGCTCCTTTAAGTTTCACATCTACCTGTTTGTATCTCTTTAATCAAGATATTTACAGTGTACATGTTTCTCATATTGGTTTTCTATTGTATATGGTAAGCACAGATAGAATACAGGTGTACTTTTCAGGTAGCTATTATTGTTAAATGATTTTCATGTGCGAAGCATGCTTTTTACCCAGATGAGGGTCTATAAGCTCGGCTATTTTGTACTGTCGGCAGTTTGGTTCAGGACACAGGACACTCAAAGGTAACTTATACCTTCCGTCAGAACTGACTCAACCCTGTCTCCCTCTCTCTTTCTATACCTCTCTCTGTTTATTATTTAGTGTACAATAAAAGAATCATTCCCCTAGACAGATTTATTGAATACTTTTAGTCCCTATATTATAATAAGAAATAACCTGGGTAAAGTAACCACCCAACTCACAAACCATGTAGACAAGACAAGCCGGTTACATTTTGGGGGCTCGTCCGGCCGTTTCTTATTATATAAACACTTAGACTTAAATATGGATAGTAAAAAAGTAACTTTTGCTACCTTGGGACCAAGGTCTAGGTCTTCAAATTTATTAATTGACTGTGTTAGTGATGATACAGCATACATGAGTTTACCTAATCACCTGTCCACAGGGTTACACATACAACCTACATACACATCTTCAAGTACACCCAGGACACATGTAGTAGGCAGGAATGAGTTCTATACACAACCTACATATACATCTTTCAATACACCCAGAACACAGATACTGGGCAGCAATATGCTATATCCCCAGCCTACAGGTGCACTGGTCAATGCACAAACAAACAATCTAGCAGACATCACTTTGGGTACAGGCTGTTCACATGTACAACAGGGGGCGTCTCAAACTTCTTGGGGTCTGTCAAACTTAGGCAATGGTCACTCTCAAAATTACTTTGATCTGTCATCAACACTGGTCAATGCACAAACAAACAATCTAACAGACATCACTTTGGGTACAGGCTGTTCACATGTACAACAGGGGGCGTCTCAAACTTCTTGGGGTCTGTCAAACTTAGGCAATGGTCACTCTCAAAATTACTTTGATCTGTCATCAACAATCCAAAGTGGAATGATGTTACTTCGTATCTCAGCAAAACAATCTTTGAATACTAAATAGCAACCCACTATTTGCAATATAAAACATACTTTTGTTTAACTAAGTTCAATATATGACTTAGTTTTGCTTTTAATTAATTTCTGGAAGGTGCATGCAGATATTAAATTGCATGTAATAGTTAGATGTATAATGTAGTTAATTATGAAAGACCCGTACGACAGCATACCATCCAAGTTCCAATGGTCTAATAGAAAGGTTCAACTCGACAAATTGATCTCAAAGAATGTGGAGCAGAATGGCAGTGACTGGGACAGGAGCATAGATCTTTTGTTAGCCGCCTATCGCAGCACTCCACATGCAGCCAGTGGGTACAGTCCAAATCTACTGATGTTCGGCCGAGAGGTTCATTTGCCAAGCTCAGTCCTCTACCCATTTCCCCGGCAGGAAGACCCACCAGAAGTCCATGAGTATGTTCGAGACCTCCGGGACAATGGAAGACTGTTACCATTTGGTGCGGGCCAACCTGAAGGCAGCTGCAGAGCGACAGAAGAGGGACTATGATGCAAGAATTGCTGAAAATGAATATTCTGTCGGTGACCCTGTATATAAAAGATCAGGCATAAACAAGAAGCTACAAGCAAAGTACACTGGACCTTTCATCGTCACTAAGGTTCTGAGCTCCGTCGTCTATGAGGTCACTGGGAAGAAGGGTGCTGTAGTTGTACACCATGACCGCTTGAAGATTTACCATGGTACCCTGCCAAGATGGGCTATCCCAATGAAGAGGAAACTCAAGGAATAACTTTCGTATTACTGGTTTATTACTTATTATTATTATTACTTTATTACTGTTAAGACCAGAGCCAGACCAACCTTAACATTATGCTGCAAATCCTGATAAATTGATGCATTCTGCTACTTCTAACAAACACATTTGTTACCCGACAGCATGAAGAACTGGTTCGCCTGTAATTACTGTACTTACACTGGATCCTGGGGACAGCTGTTTCATCACCTGAACCTGGTACACCAACTGCACAACCTCACCTGTTTCTGCGGCATTGTGAGTCCCAGTCTACAGTCTCTGACAGCTCACCAGAGGAAGACCGGATGCCATGGCCCCAACTTTGGAGAGCAGCATTATGAGGCAACCCGCCAACTTGTGACCTCAACAACCAGTCAAGAGAACATGATAGCATCAGAGCAGCCACAGGGACATCCAAGACCAGTAACAAGCAGGGATGTTGGATGCCTGGTCAGCATCGCCACCCCCAGACGCCAGGAATCTTCTATCTTGGGGAGCCAGCTCGCCTTGGCCAAGGCAGAGATGCGGTTCGTTGAGATGTTCCTGCCACTTCCAGAGGTTGGGTGCACCAATATGATGTCCCTGGATGGATTTGACATGTTGTGGGAACAGTACCAACCTCTGGCAGACAACGACCTCTTCTCAGGGCCAGTAATAGAAGAATCCTATCCGCCTGCCAGCCCCCGCCTTAGAGGATGGAGACGAGCCCTCCGGGAGGCACAGCGAGGCCAGGAGCAAGTGTGGGGAACCAGGACGCACAAAGCCAGCTAGTGTATTGCTGTGATAATATTCGCGAGTGGTGGTGTTTGTTAGGTATGATTTAACCCTTGACTGCATCTTTCCATTTACTGTGAATACCCAGATATTGAGCCTAGATATTGAGCCTTCTTGTCAAGAGTCTTGATCTTGGTCTCCACAGTTTGACTTGGAGTTTTTGGCAATTTTGTTTGAAAAATTTCTTTAAATCAGTTATTTCCAAATCAGTAATTAAAAATTCACTATGTAGGTGTTTATTTGCTTATTAAGCATTCAAAGGGTTAAGCTACCTAACCATTTTTTTTATTCTCCGTTTCATACGCATTTTATATTAAGTAGGAAAAACACCACAAAAGTATGAAAAGTGCTAATTTTCTTATTCAGACACTCGCGCAACTAGAAACTTACCATGAATTAAGAAGTTACTCGCGCTCCACCTCCAAGAACTTACGCGCATCTATCTATGTGATATATAGTTATAGACTCTAGATTAATTTATTTTTACCAACATATCTGCGGTACACAGTATAGAACTATGAACTTTCCTACAGCCACAGAAAAAGGAGTTCCAGTAACAGTCATAATTGCTTTTCAGAACTTTAGTTTAGTTTTGAACTTGCTTGTAGAGCGGGTCATAGGTTTTTTCATTATAGATGTATTTTTGTGTTATGCATATTTGCATATTTCCCTTTTGCCATTTTTGCTAGGTTTGTAATATCTACGCATAGGTACATTTTTTTAGGGTAATGTTGCATTTAGGTGCTAGATTCTAATCTCTACGTCACCTGCAACCTCTGGCCACCTTGGATTGTTCTTGAGTTAACTCTAGGTTTTAAGTATCTACAAGTTAAGCTCAATTTTTGTTGGTTAAAATGTAGGGAATCACTACTTTATGTTTAGCATAGAATATTTTTGTTGTTTTAAGGCCTGTGAGTCTCATTTACTTGCTTTAAATTTTTCTGGTTCTCCTTTACTTACTTAAACTTTTTGTAACTGATTTTTCTATATATTAAATAGGTTTAATTTAACCCAGAGATACATTTTTCATAACTATTTTTATTTAGTTTTGAAATTAGGATAGCAGTGGTGGCAGAGTGTAAGCAGAGTATTGTCAGTTTTTGTAACATTTTTGATAGGGCTATTGGTAGGTTTCTGGCAAGTTGTTGTTTTTAAAAGCATTTTTAAGTTTTTCTGTTAGGTCGCAATATTTTTCATTGATGAAAAGTTTTTGCATATGTCATTTTTTGGTATTAGAGTACCAATTTTTGTGTCTACACATTAGCATTTTACTTTTATGGGTACTTGCACCTTGGGTGCAATAGATTTTGATAAGTTGCATTTTAGTATAATGTACCTTTTTGTATTTATCTAGTCAAAAGACACAATTTTTGTTGATGTGTCTTTAAGAGTAAGATCTTCGAGAAAGTCTTATTTAGAGTTTGCCTTTTTGAACGCAATCATTACTGGTGAGATTATGTGTGTTTGTATTTTTGAGATTTTTATATTTTTGTTTATGGGTAAAATACCTCACTTGCATAATATTCCTTCATAAGTTATTGTGTTTTTTGACAATTGAAAATACTATTTTAAGTTTTGTCAGATCCATTTAAACTCTTGACAGTTAACTTGCATAATATTATTTTAACTGTTTGTATAGATGATATATTTGTGGACAGTCTCTCATAATCCATTTTTGACAGATTGACAATTATTTCAGTTTTCATTTAAGTTTTTAGTTTTCAAAGTTAACTGACTACTGGATAATATTGTTACTGCAATTTGGTGCTTCCACTTTCTAGTCTTGCCATATGACATCATAGTTGCTATTAGTTAGTATGTTAGAGTAAATAGTTGTTATTTTGTTCTAAAGTTTATGCAAAAGTATTTGTTTGTTTTGGGTTAAGTGCTTGTATGAGATTCTCATGCATAGGGACCAAATGTTAGATTACAAAGTATTAGGAAAGTTTATGTACTTTTTTGCATTTCATTTTTACTTTATCTTTACATGTGCTTAGTTGTAAAGCATGTCGGCTCAACAGTTGATCAACCCTATTTCGAGGACGAAATGTTAAAAATATCTTGCGATATTTTTAATTTTTCCGTAGGGGGGGGGGGGGGGTTGTGTTGTAAAACTGGAAGTTGACCCGACATGCTATGTAGATTTCTGCTTAGTCAGCAAATCCCTTAGTTGGGTTTTTAAGAGTTGTAGATCAAATATAGTTAAGATTTTTTCGCAAATATAGAAAGATGTTTTCGCAACTACCAGTGCATATATTTGAAGTTGATATTGCATTTTTAGTCTTTTAAGAGAATCAAATCAAAATTAACACCATTTTTGGCCCTTTTTCTTACTGATACAGCATACTTACATTATTACAGCATTTGGCTGTTTGTTACGTAGTTTTTATTTTTTACTTGTACATTCTTAGTTTCTGGCTGGCTCTGGTCAATTGTGAGAATATCACTTTGATTTATAGACAGTGATTTGTATTCGTCGATTAAATGTAAAAAGTGGTTAACTGATCTCAGCCTTTTATTGTGTTTTTAGTTTTCTGACCTATTGGTCAGTGTGTCCATCCTGACAACTGTTTACCTCACTAATGTTATGCAAAGTCTACGTAACATTGAGAAGGTAAACACCCCTGCCTAAATCCCACTTCTGACACCAGTGTTAATTTGAGATTATATTGATAGTTTTAATTTAAATTAACCATTGTTTTTGGTTCAAGCGATGGACATTGTGTTATTGAGTACATAGAAAATGCTTTAAAGGGGAAAAGTAAAACTGAATGATTCGTTTTGAAGTTTTAACCTTAAAATGAATAATTGGTAAAATGGTTAAAATTTAACCAAGTATCAATACTCACATAAACGATTCACTATTCGCCAATAATTCATAGTCTTAATTTGCATTAAGACATATAGGTTACAGATTTTGAATAGTAATCAACATCTTTTAGTCTACTCTGTCTACTCCTGTCCTATCCCACTTTATGGCTCTTATATTTTCTCTAATAATGTTGATGTATGTTAACAAACAAGTACTGCTTTCAATATCATTATAGTAATCAGATGTTCAATTTTGATAAAGTAACTGTAAAGAACTGATATTCTTGTGAGGGATTATGATGTAGACAATACTCTGAATTGTGCGGGTCACGTCTTCACTTCAAATTTGCTTATCTCTAGTACAAATGGCAGTTGCAAATGTCTAATTGTTGAGATGCAAATTTTGATTTTGATGCTTAGGCAATACATACATACTTTTTCAAAATATGCGTGTTGACCTTTAATGGTGTTTATCCTGGAAAATAATGTTGACCCAGGCCAGGAAACATTTTAGGTGTTCCTTATATCACTTATCGCTCACATTATTATATAAAACTTTAAGTGACATATTTACTGTTTGTTTTCTTGGTTAACCAGAAATTAATGCGGGTATCATAATCACAGGGGCTACTGTATAAGGATATGAACATAGTCCTACACAGTTAAATCCCCTTTGTAATTCTTAGACTGTGTCGACGATAGGAACTATCTTGGAAGTTTATGAGTACCCGGTCCAGGACATTTTTGTCTTGTTTATCAAAGTTGACAATTAGTTAAATGTATTCCTATATTTTTGTTACAGATGGAAATCCCTGATCTTTTACATGGAGTGAATGAAGAATTAGAGGAATTTGCAAAGGAGAATAGGCCACTTTGGCCAGATACTCCTACGCCATGCCCTAGTTGTACGTCTATCCCATACAACACGCACACTTCTTTCATGAGGCACTGGAGGGCCAAGCATGAGCCCGAGATTGACTTGTTTCAGTGCCCTTGTTGCCCAAAGTTATTTGGCAGGCCGGACAATGCCAGGAGACATCTCAGGATGTCCTACCAGCTTAATGTGGACGTGTCTCCCCATAGTGCTCCTAACAAAAACTTTGAGGATCCAAAGGGACAGCTGCCGTACCGGGTTGACCATCGTGCTAGGCTTGCGGGAAAGCGAAAGGCAACGCCTGTAACTGGGAACGCCCTAGTTACAGAGAAAGTGGACTGTCAGGACGAGGAGGTTATGTTTGATGAAGAGGGGACAGCCAGGAAAGTTTTTAAGAGGAAATAGTTTTGAATAATAGAGTGAATATTTATTTAATATACAGAGGACTTAATAATAATAATAGTAATAATTTATTGGTCAGTGTTTAGACAGTGACAGTGAAATCCTACATCAGTGTGTTAGGGAAGTGACATATTGTTAATAATATATATAAACAGTATCCTGTGCTTCTATATCTACTATATTATTTGTTAAAATTGTTAAAAGTGTAATATGCAGTAACTATTTCAGACACTACATAGACATTAGACCGGGCAGCATCTTAACATCATCTGTTTTGTTATATCTTATTTGGTAAAATATATTGCTGTATGCTCTAAACATTGAATATTGATCACTGTGCTCTACCAGATATATACTTGTATACATTTAAGTTCTCAGTCGTATCTTTGAATAATTTCTGCGTTTCTTTACAATTCCTGCCAGTGTATCATTATGTTGACAAAATTATTTCTAATTTGGGTCTTAAGGTAGGAGGAATATGGCAGGAATGGCTTTTATTTACTGCTCCTTTAATTAAGTTTCACATCTACCTGTATGTATCTCTTTAATCAAGATATTTACAGTGTACATGTTTCTCATATTGGTTTTCTATTGTATATGGTAAGCACAGATAGAATACAGGTGTACTTTTCAGGTAGCTATTATTGTTAAATGATTTTCATGTGCGAAGCATGCTTTTTACCCAGATGAAGGTATATATGCTCGGCTATTTTGTACTGTCTGCAGTTTGGTTCAGGACACTCAAAGGTAACTTATACCTTCCGTCAGAACTGGCTCAACCCTGTCTCCCTCTCTCTTTCTATATCTCTCTCTGTTTATTATTTAGTGTACAATAAAAGAATCATTCCCCTAGATAGATTTATTGAATACTTTTAGTCCCTATATTATAATAAGAAATAACCTGGGTAAAGTAACCACCCAACTCACAAACCATGTAGACAAGACAAGCCGGTTACATAACAAGATGTGTTTGTGATACCAACCTTTGATCCTAAAGGATGACCTTGACCTTTGACCCATGGACCAAGGAGTTGAACACGACACTATAGCACTATGGCTCTTCGCCAGTAGTGCTACTTAAACCCGACATAGAGGTGACTTTGTGTTACATAAATATATGCTCTGAAGCGGTTACAGGGATAGGGACAGCAGTCTCAGAGAGTGCATGCCAGCAAAGGTGCTGAGAGAATAGAGTAGGAGTTTAACAAGAGCTGTCACAGGACCGCACGCTCGAATATTCTCAAAATTGTTAGTGTAAAAATACTTGATAGTGGACTAAAATAGTGTCCAATGATACTAGAAGCAGGTAATCAAAGTCTCAGTAAAATATCCTTAATAGTATTAAGGATGTAGGATCTCTTTGAACTTTTTAATGAAAGAGAAAAACTTAAGCAAAAAAGGCCAAAAAATTCTGTTAAAATGCTTGACAGAGTAATGTACTATTGATTACAGATGAAGCTGGTGGTGGTAAACAAGTGATCCAAATCTCAAAACTTTATCTCAAAGGGTTATGTAAATAAGTGGACTATAACAAAAACCTTAACCAAAAATTTAAGTTAAAAAGGCCTATAATTCTGTGAAAATGCTTGACAGAGTTGTGTACTCTTGCCTAAAGATGAAGTTTGTAATGGTGAACAAGTGTTCCCAGTTTTAAAGCGTTACCTCAAAGTGTTATGTCAATAAGTGGACTTTAACAAAAACCTTAACCTAAAGTTCTAAGTTAAAAAGGGTCAAAATGCTTGACAGAGTTATGTACTCTTGCCTACAGATGGAGATTGTGGTGGTGAACAAGTGTTCCAAGTTAAAAAGGGCCATAATTCTGTCAAAATGATTGACAAGAGTTATGCACTCCTGTCTACAGATGAAGCTTGTGGTGGTGAACAAGTGTTCCTAGTTTGAAGGCTTTATTTCAAAGGGTAGAGGCTAAAAGTGGAGTGATGCGGACCACTATTCTTCAAATAGTCGAGCTAAAAACTAGAACAGATTAGAATATTTTTATTAAAATGAAAGAGTAATACAGAACTGGAGTTTAGTATTGATTGTCTCCCCTCATCTGAAGCCTAGTTAGGGCTACAGTATATGGTGGACATTTTCTTGTTGGATGTTGAGAGTATAAAATTTAGTACTGGCTCATAATTATAAATTATCATTATTATTTTTGTAAACTTTCATTTCTGCAGTAGTTTCAACTGATGTTTTACATCAGGTCTTGGGACAGGGGTGGGCGAAGCAGAAATGACTGTACAGTCGCAAGTACCTGCACGATCTGCATGCTTTCTATACAGTACAATTTTGCTGAAGCTAGAAATAGAATATGTATGTATTTGCAAGGTACATGTATTTGTATGCTTCTTTAAGTCTTGTCTCTTGGTCATTTTAATAGCGACAACTCTGGTAAATTCCCTTTGCACATGATTAGCCTGCTATACAGAGTGTAACATGCAAGTCTGTTTTTTTATTGTTCTCTCCCCTATATTATACTGCTTGTTTTCTCAGCCTATCTGCGCTCAGTCTTGTAGAGAACCATGGTACATTTTACCTCTCTCTGTCTCCAACTGTCCATCTTTCCACCAATTCTCACAATCGCTCTCTCTCTGTCTCTCTCTACTAGCATGTAAGTATGTTAAACTAGATTAGTATTTTGGGTTAGAACTTTAGAGCTACAAAGAATTTAAAATCATTTATCATCAGAAGCTCGGGGAAACCCTCCAGCAATACCCATGTTTCGGTTGCCAAACACTCTTCTATAGAAGAGACGTCGCCATGCGCCACCAGAGAAAGGTACATAATGTACCTAACCCTGTGGTTGAGGGCCAGTCGGTACACAACAACTTTTATGTTAATCCAGGAGGGGTCCTTCCATACCGCATGGACTTTAGATAAAAAAAATCGAGGAAGAGGAAGGAAGT
Source organism: Azorinus chamasolen (assembly GCA_963576725.1). Taxonomy (NCBI): domain Eukaryota; kingdom Metazoa; phylum Mollusca; class Bivalvia; order Cardiida; family Solecurtidae; genus Azorinus; species Azorinus chamasolen. The sequence continues at coordinate 9,753,133 of OY755240.1, forward strand.
TTCCAGCCCAGGAGAACTTTTAGTTAGAGATGACATAGTGTGTAAAGACCAGGAAGTTGTGGAAGGAACTGGGGAGGTTATATTCAGGAGTAAAAACCAAAAACTTTGCTGTTTTGGTTTGTAAATGAGAGAAATTGGACTGTTCAGAATACGTCCACCATTGAAAACCAGGAAAGAAGGTGAAGATTACAAGCCAGGGGACATTGTTATTGCCAGATTTTCCGGGATGAAATACAGGGCCCCAATCATCACCTCGAGAGGAAGAGGAAGGTAGTTTCTACCCCTTAGTGTGTACAGAGACCAGGAAACTGTAGAAGGAACTGGGGAGGTTATATTCAGGAGTAAAAACCAACAACACCAATGATATTTATTCAGTGGGGTAGGGTGGGTGTATCTATATATTGTGGATGTTTCTTGTTGGAGTATTTAGTATTGGCTCATAATTATAATAATTATTTTTGGATCCTCTCGAAAATGTTAAGAACTTCTTTGACTTTGCTGTTTTAGTTTGTAAATGAGAGAAATTGGACTGTTCAGATTACATCCACCATCTAAAAAAAACAGGAAAGAAGGTGAAGATTACAAGCCAGGGGACATATTTGTTATTGCCAGATATTCCGGGATGAAACACAGGGTCGCAATCATCACCTCTAGGAAGAGGAAGGAAGTTTCTACCCAAGGAGAACTTTTAGTTAGAGATGACAGTGTGTAGAGACCAGGAAGTTATAGAAGGAACTGGGGGAGGTTATATTCAGGAGTAAAAAACAAAAACACTAATTACATGTTACTTTCCCAGTAAAACAAAGGAAAACAAAATTCCCTGTAGGCATTTCACAGCAAAGTGGGACACACACTCGCAGTGTCTCACCTGTTGTGGGTGTACACGGCTCAACAAATGTCCCATCTCTTTCCTCTGGAGTTAGGAAACATGGGAGCTCGCCACCCAACGGTTGAAATACAAGGAATGTCACAGCTCTGTTACACCCTTGAGGTCTTTGGGGTCTGACACTCTCAAGAGTTCAGTCAACCCTAGGAACTCAAATCTCAGGGATTCTATATAATCCGGAGACAATGTCGAGCTTTTACGAAAATATTATGTTTAGCTGATTCATAAAGGCAGCATGCAGAACAAAACAGACAGATAAACTTAACACGGATAGTGATCGGTACTCAATACGAAAGATGGAAAGCCCTAAGGAACAAGCTAGGGTTGCAGTCTGGAATTACAGTCAAACCGGCCCCTGGTCAAACCGGTCTCCAAAAAGTCAGACCAGCCTCACATGAATAAATTTTTTGGTCAAACCAGTTTAAGTAGAGTTGAATTTAGATATTTTAAGGCAGGTGGCTGCTTAATGCAGGATGAAAGTCCTGCAGGAGCTTTCTGCAAGACTTTCACCCTGCATTAAGCTGCCACCTGTCTCCAAAACCAATATTTATACTAAACTGAACATCCAGTTTAGACGGGTTTTATTGTATTGTATATATGAAATTTGTGTTCAATACTTATTTCCAGATTGTACTGTTTTCAAATTGTAAGAAGAGGGCACTGCAATAAAACATTACTGGTTTATCTTTTAAATAGTCATTCTCATTGCAACCTATACATGTACATAGAGAATTACTTGAAGGCCCTAATAGCTAAAGGAGTTTAAAAACAGAAATGCTTCGACTCTAAGCTTGTTCCACTGCTATTGTCATGTTTGAAAGATCTAATTTCACCATTTTGAAGAAAGTATGCATGCAATGATAATAAGGCATGGATAGTATCTGATCCAGAAGCAGGATAAAAAGACTGCAGAAATAATCATAGAACGACGGGGACAGCAAATGGGAGTTGCCTCCATCATTGATATACATGTACTTTCTGTAGCCTTGTTGGAGAAACTGCTGTCTGAATCTCCCATCTCAGGAAAGGACTATGCATCTTGCCTTTCAGTTAGGCCTTTCCTAATTTCAGAATTGTTTACATGTAACTTTGAAACCATTTTGATAAATAGAGAATAAAATAAATTTGAAACAAGAGGGCCAGAATAACCCTGAAGCGCTCACCAGACAATCAGAAGAGAAGATTTTGAAGTTTTTACTATATGTTTCTATAGAAAACTAGCCGGCCCTGGGATGGGCCAATCTTGACCCCAGGGGCATAATTTATATAACTTTTGTATAGGACTTGAACATGATGCTATGAGCCAAATATGAAAGCTGAAAACCTTCTAGTTTCGGACGAGAAGATTTTCAAAGTTTTCACTATCTGTTTCTATTGAAAACTGCCCACCCCTGGGGTGGGGCCAATTTGACCCCAGGGCCATAATTTATATAACTTTTGTAGAGGACCTGAACATGATGCTCTGTGACAAATATGACAGATGAGAGCCTTTCAGTTTCGGAGAAGATTTTCAAAGATTTCACTATTTGTTTCTATTGAAAACTGCCCACCCCTGGGGCGGGGCCAATTTTAACCCCAGGGCCATAATTTATGTAACTTTTGTAGAGGACCTATAGGTGATGCTATGTGCCAAATATGAAAGCTGAGAACCTTCTGGTTTCAGACGAGAAGATTTTCAAAGTTTTCACTATATGTTTCTATTGAAAACTGCCCACCCCTGGGGTGGGCCAATTTTGACCCCTGGGGCAGGCCAATTTTGACCCCAGGGGCATAATTTATGTAACTTTTGTAGAGGACCTGAACATGATGCTCTGTGCCAAATATGAAAGCTGAGAGCCTTCCAGTTTCAGAGGATAAGATTTTCAAAGATTTCACTACATGTTTCCATTGGAAACTGCTCACCCCTGGGGCGGGCCAATTTTACCCCTAGGGCCATGATTTAAATAACTTTTATAGAGGACCTGATCATGATGCTATGTGCCAAATATGAAAGCTGAGAACCTTCTAGTTTCGGAGGAGAAGATTTTCAAAGAGTTCACTATTGTTTCTATTGAAAACTGCCCACCCCTGGGGCGGGACCAATTTTGACCCCAGGGCCATAATTCATATAACTTTAGTAGAGGACCTGAACATGATGCTCTGTGCCAAATATGAAAGATGAGAGCCTTTCAGTTTCAGAGGAGAAGATTTTCAAAGAATTCATCATTTGTTTCTATTGAAAACTGCCCACACCCGGGGCGGGGTCAATTTTGACCCAAGGGTCATAATTTATATAACTTTTGTAGAGGACCTGAACATGATGCTATGTGCCAAATATGAAAGCTGAGAACCTTCTGGTTTCAGAGGAGAAGATTTTCAAATTTTTACTATACAGTCGAGTCCCGGTCATCCGAAGTGCCAGGGACCAGCGTTTGACTTCGAATAACCCATGGTTTCGAATGACCCAAACTTATGATAATTATTATGTATGAACCCATCGTAAACACAGGGTTATTATGATTTAATGCATATTTCACGTGTGTATCCCATGCCAGGTTCACTATTGATGGATTGAAAAGTGTACTGTATTGTTCTATGTAAAAAGTATTAATAAAAGGTATTTGAATCAACACAAGTCTTGAAATTCATTTCAACATCTTTATTCACACATACAAACTCACGAAAAAACAACAACTTACTTGCTACATGTACAACAACAAAAACAGGAAGGCAGTACTAAAACAATCACGAATAATGTTACGGGCATATACCGTTTTCGGCTACAAGACATACACACCTTTCAATATCTTTCAAATGCTACAAACAAATTATCATTGAAACTTATGTTTCGGCAACAAGCATAAACGTCATTAAAGCACATTCAAAATTCTATGCATGCATTTTACCAACACGTAAATTAACATCATGTAGATTTACACACAGCACTGAATGTCCTTTGTTTACATTGTAAAATCAACTCAAATTGACCCTTTTCCTGCCGAGCTACTTGATTGGCATTTGGAAACAGTTTGGATCTAGATAAGATACCACTTAATGTGATGTCTTATCTTGATCCAAACTGTTCGTATTTATATTTCTTCACTTTAAAAATGCATAAATGCTAATTTAACAGTAGATGAAAATTTAGTAGACAATATTACGGCAGAATAAGGGTTAACTGAATAGCATTAACAATTTCACTTAAAAAAAGAAGTGATAGTGCTTTGTTGTGTACACTTTCTCAGATCGTCTTTCACCAGCGTATCAGACACTTTGCACAAAAACTTGAGGTAGTCACTAGAATTGTCTCTGGTACGAAAATGGTTTCGTAACATAACACACGCGTCTAAGAGCTGGTCTACACTGTAATTAGGCTGAGTAACCTCACTCTCACTGCTGTCGTCGTCGTCGTCGTCTTCTGGCTGCTGTTTCCTTGAAAGAACTTCTTCAATTATCGCATCGTCGGTGGCTTCTGCGCAGATTGGTAATTCGTCATCTAGGATCAGATAATCCCTAGCAGTCTGCTGATTGAGCCCTAGATTGGCCAATCTAGACAGTGGGATGTCGTCCTCCGGGTCATCGTCCGATTCGTAGCCAGCTGTAAAACTCTCATCAGCAGTGAAAAGAGCTTTTCTGAAGCAGTTTTTGACAGTTGCTTCTGTAACTGACCCCCATGCTTGGTGCAGCATTTCTAGAGCGTCATAAACATTGACAGACAGTCTGTGCCCGCTGTCTATGGCTCTGATAGCCGAGTACAGTACTCTCTTTCTGTAGTGACATTTCAACGACTGTATCACCCCTTGGTCCATCGGCTGTGTTAGACTGGTGGTATTTGGCGGCAGAAAGATCATTTCCACGGATTTTAACCCTTTGATATTGGGGTGTGCAGGGCAATTGTCCACAATGAGGGCCACCTTTCTTCCGTTTTTGGCCATTTCTCTATCAAATTGCCTTGTCCAACTTTCAAAAATCTCGCCCGTCATCCAGGCTTTCTTGTTGGCCTTATATTCTGTGGGCAAAGACTTCACATTTTTGAAGCAGCGGGGTTTTGCTGACTTCCCCAAAACAAGCAAAGGTCGCTTGTCAGTGCCGGACATGTTTGCACAGACGAGTGCAGTCAGCCTTTGCTTGCTCTGCTTGCCACCATGGCACTTGACATTCTTAAACTCCATCGTCTTGTCTGGGAGTAGCTGATAAAAAATGCCAGTCTCATCAGCATTGTAGATGTCGGCAGGACTGTACTGCTGTAATATCAGCTGAAGCTGATTCTGCCATTGGTTCATGGCATCGGACGTTGGATTCACGGAATTAGCCTCCCCACAGACTTTCTTAAATGAGATTCCGTTCCTGTCCTTGAAACGATCTAGCCACCCTGTGGAAGCATTGAAGCCCTGAATATTCATTTTCTTGGCTAATTCCTCTGCCTTAGTTTGGAGCATAGGTCCAGATACTGGCACATTGTTTGACCGTGTGTTCTTAAACCAAGTTATAAGAACTTCTTCAAGCTCGTCGTGTTCCCCTCGTTTCATCACCTTTCTCTTTGGTCCAAACTTGAGATAGCCTTCCTTAATTGATTCTTTGTTTTTCAACCAAGTCGAAAGCGTGCTGGGAGGGATATTGAACTCCCGCGCTATTTCTGACTTAGATTTTATCCCTTTCTCACACTCAGTGATAGCCGCATATTTGTCCTCCATCGTCTTTATTTCTTTCTTCCGCTTGACGCCCTTCCCTCCAGTGACTGATCTGGGTATCCCCCCGTTACCGGGTCCTTCACCAGATTGCTCAGTCCTGAAGGAAAGTTTAAGTTGGGCTGATCTGGGTATCCCCCCGTTACCGGGTCCTTCACCAGATTGCTCAGCCAAGAGTTCTTCTGCTATGGTGTTTCTCTCTGCCATACTCGTTATGAGATGAATTGATAGGTTGACTCGTAATATATTTATACACAACTAAGGAATTTGAAAGTATTTACTCAAGGTTCAGTCTAATATAAAATAATTGCGTTAATTGCAATCTAATCAAAGAATAAACAGTAATTAAAGACACTCGTGAACACCTTTAATAATTTACGCAAATTAGGCTTAGATCAAAGCATTTTTTACAAACTGTATCATTACCTTTCTGCCCATTGTGCTAATTACTCGTCCATCGCACATTTACGTTGTTTGGTTTAAAATGGCGACGAAGCTTGAAATTCGCGACGGTCGGTATGCACTTTGAATAATAGGTGCGAAATACATAGGTAAGTCATTCGTCGGGGATACATTTATACTTCGAATAAGACCTGGTTTTCGGATAGGCCAGTTCGAATTACACATACAAGATTTATATAGACATAAGAAGGGCTGGAATCGGGACCATCACCTCATTTCGGATTACACCGGGTTTTCGGATAGCGCGAGTTTGAATAACCGCGACTCGAGCTAAAAAAAACAACCAAAAACATATTTTGCAGCTATTATTTTTTACATGATGCTAATACCCAAGCGCATATCTGTATATCTATAGGTATAAATTATGTCCTATATATTGCAAACAATGTAAACCTATAATGCGAGAGATGACTGTAACTCCCTTTGCCTGATGTGGAGATACGATCAAAAAACAAACGCACATGGCCTACCAACTATGAATGTTAACAACGCAACAGGCTGCAGGCTAAATATATGTTACAGGTGATAACTTTGCCTTAAATAGTCGCACTTATAGAGAAATAGAAATCTTTTATACTTTTTTCTTTTACTAAAAAGAACAAGAGGGCCAGAATGGCCCTGACATCGCTCACCAGTCAATCAGAGGAGAATATTTTCAAAGTTTTCACTATATGTTTCTATTGAAAACTTAACACCCTAGGGGCGATGCCAATTTTGACCCCAGGGACACAATTTATATAACTTTTGTAGAGGACCTGAACATGATGCTAAAAGAATGTAGTGAAAGAATGGATAGAGCATTAGACCACTGGAACTTGTATTCTTTGGATGCTAGAGGCGGATTTTCCCACCACTAATGACCTATGCAAACAGTTTGGATCCAGATCAGGCCCAACATAATGTTGGGCCTGATCTGATATCCAAATTGTTTGTAAATGAGACTGAACTTCTGAAAAACTTAGAAAGAAAGTTTGTAGTGGGATTCTCCCACCACTAATGACCTATGCAAACAGTTTGGATCCAGATCAGGGCCAACATAATGTGGTGCCTGATCTGATATCCAAACTATTTGTCAATGAGACTGAACTTCTGAAAAACTCAGAAAGAAAGTGTGTAGTTAGGATAACTTGTGAATATGCTGCAGACAACAATTTAGCAGATCACAAAATTACCCAGCATGCAAAGAGTTAAGTTGAAATTCACAACAGATATGCTCTATATTGATAGCTGGTAGCTTAATGCAGGGCATAGGTATGAAGAAAAAAAGCTTTAAGAGTATTCTGCATTTTGAGAATTATCCACAGTTTTCTCAATCTTAAATGAGTGTGTGTTATTTGTCTAAACACAATTTCTACTCTACTGATCAGGCTAAGGGTGATTATATAAGAACTCCTACTGACTGGTCTCAGCTAAGAGTGATATTAAAGACATTACCCAGGTCCATTCAACCATTCAATGATCCCCCCCCCCATTGTTCTCAATAGGCGTGAAAGTAACAGTAAAAGCATGATACAAGTGTGCAAAATATGGCAAGCCGTCTCATTCTGTCTAGAGAGGCCCTGACATACAATTAGTCAAGGGGAACACACTCAAAAGACCATTGTTGGTCAGAACCCAATAGAAGTCCAACCCTTAAGAAGCCTACCACTAACAATCAAAGGGCCATATGCAAACAGGTTGGATCCAGATGAGACGTCAAGTAACCCGGCATCTTATCTGGATCCAAGCTATTTGACAGACAACATTTTCACAAATCTTTACAAACTATGAAGCACTTTCACATTTGAAGCAGACAAGCAATTTAGCAGATGAATATTTTATAAGGATTAAATACATTAAAAAAAACTGAGCGCTTATGTATATCAGAGATAAAACTCTGGACATTTGGCCTGCAGTAGAATCCATTTAACCTGCAGTGGAGGAGAGCTATAATATGTTCAAAGGGAGCATAATAAAAAATAAAAACATATACTGCATTAGTGACAATCTAATCATTTCCAAATCATCAAATGTAAGAGACGGGCCTCACATGGAACGCTCCAGTGGTTCTTGACAGGCAAACTGCTATAGCTCTTACCATGTGCTGCATGCTTTTTCACAGGTTAGCTGTAAAGACCCAAGCCGGCCAAGGGAATGTCTTTAAGGAGAAACCTTTAGCATGTGGTTTCTGATGTAAAGAGGAATATACACACAGGACAGGGCCAATTTGAACCCCAGAACTATGATACTTATAAAACTCAAAAAGTTATGCTAAGTTAATATATACACCAAATATCTAAGCTCTGGGACATGTAGTTTCTGACAAGAGTATTTTCAAAGTTTTTCCTATGCATAACTAGAGATCCCATAGGCTGTTTAGCAGTCAGCTACAAAAAACTGGCAATCCCTGGGGTGGGACCAATTTTTACCCTAGGGGCATAATTTATATAACTTTTGTAGAAGTCCTGAAGTTGAAGCTATGTGCCAAATATGAAAGTTGAGGACCTTCTAGTTTTAGAGGAGCTGATGTTCAAAGTTTTCAATATATGGTTCTATTGAAAACTGAAAACCCCTGGGGCAGGGCCAATTTTGACCCCAGGGGTATAATTTATATAACTTTCATAGAGGACCTACATATGATGCTATTTGCCAAAGATGAAAGCTGAGACCCTTGTAGATTCAGAGGAGAAGAACTTTAAAGGTTCAAATTGTTGACATCCAAAAAAAAGGATGACGCACGCCGGCGGACGACGGACATCAGCCGATCACAAAAGCTCACCCTGAGCACTTTGTGCTCTGGTGAGCTAAAAATGGTCAAAGTTCATATCGGAGATGATAAATATAGTACATGTACAACCGAGTAAGACACTTGTTATTTCCAATTAATAGTAACCCTTTTCAACATCGATTCGCTTAAAAACTTGTATCAAGTGTTAAGGGGTGTTAATTAAGCTTGCATTGAGTATAGGGTCCCCTGTGCCATGTTTTAGAGTTATGCCAATTAATTAGTTTTAAAAACCCGGAAATTGAACTTGATCATTTTGATACATTCTATAATACCAGTGGAAAGGAAGTTTGATGCTGATTCTAAAAATATATTGAATGGGTGGTCTATTTCTGTTAGTTCCCTTGATACAAGCATTTTAAATTAATTTTAAAAATTGAGAATCCCCCTATTTCATGTTTGTTTTGTCTTTGTGCATCTCTTGTTGTTTTTATAGTTATGTACATTTGCTGTTTCCTTGTGTTGTTGTTCGGGCGATTGTTTGTTCTGTATGTGGTGTTTCCTGCATGACTCATTTTTGTACTTTTAAGAAGTTTTAAATATTCCTATCGCCCTTAATCCTTGATGGATCGCGATAATCTTGGTGTTGATTTAGCATAACTTTTTCTCAAAAGTCCATCGGTAAAGTCAATCTAAAGCTGTCTTATAACATGAAAAAAGTTCAATTTTCAATCAGATTTTTTAAAATTTGAAATTTTTAAAAACGGTTTATATGAACATATATGATATTATCATTGATTATTGTTATTTAATTGTGTCCCAGTTCAGTATACATGTAAGGAATAATGATATCATGAATATAGTGAAGTTCATAATGTTAACTTTTCAAGGATTTTGTTTTTGCTTTGATAAAAACTGTAGAATTAGATCTATATCATGTCAAAAAGCAAACAGAGCAGACCTAGATCAAACGATTCCAATAGGAACCGTTTGATCTGGAGCAACTCTGTTAAGCTGTTGTGTGAAAACACGTTTATATGAGGGAAAAGGGTTAAATAATAATAATGTATGTATAAATGATGTTATTACTATTATTTAAATGATAATGACAGAGGTAATTGATTACAATGATGATGATACTACTACTACTACTACTACTAATAATAATAATGATAATAATAATAAAGATAATGGTATAAGTAAAGATAACAACAAATAAGTGAATACATATTAGTATTACTATTACTTAAATAATAGTAATAATAACAGTGGTAATTTATTACAATAATAACAATAATAATAATAATAGTAGTTTATAATGATAACAATGGTAGAAGTAAAGGTAACAATAAATAAGTGTATAAATGTACAACTGAAAATTTGAAACTAATGATAAAAGTACATAAGTTCAAATTACCTTTCCACATAGTGTACTCAACTGTGGTCTAACAGTAAATGACGTTATCAGAAGAAAAAGAGTGATTAAACTCCTATCTGATCAAACCGGTCTTAGCCGGTTGGAAACGAAATGACCAATCAGAATACAGATTAATGATATAATTTCTAACGAAATGAAAACGAGGCTATGGGAGAATATATAAGAAGGGCTTACAGCCAGTCTTCTTCATTACAGCCAGTCTTCTTTATTATTATTATTATTATTCATTCTTATTTTAGAATTCAACCGAAGCAACATGGATTACTTTACCGAGACCCTTGGGAAGATCGTGAATGCATTTACCAATGCAGCCTGAGCTGATGGATTTCGCAACGACCTGGGGAATACAAGACTCAGAAACAGTGAGGTTCCGCCTGTTTCAATTACAGAATCAGGAGTATGATAATGACTTTGTCAATAAGAACTTGAATACTATACTGGAAAATGTGGGAGGACCGGTGGAGACTTATTATGAAGACGATTTGGAGTTGGCAATGGTCTATGTTAGAGAACAAGAGGAAATTGACGGGCAGTCAAAGCCCTTCTTTTTGATGAAGAAATGCAGGAGACAGAGCGCCTCTGCGTGGAAGATGGAGAACTTATTTTAGAATTCAAAAAACCAACATGGATTACTATACCGAGACCCTTGGGAAGATCGTGAATGCATTTACCAATGCAGCTGAGCTGATGGATTTCGCAGCGACCTGGGGAATACAAGACTCAGAAACAGTGAGGTTCCGCCTGTTTCAATTACAGAATCAGGAGTATGATAATGACTTTGTCAATAAGAACTTGAATACTATACTGGGAAATGTGGGAGGACCGGTGGAGACTTATTATGAAGACGATTTGGAGTTGGTAATGGTCTATGTTAGAGAACAAGAGGAAATTGACGGGGCAGTCAAAGCCCTTCTTTTTGATGAAGAAATGCAGGAGACAGAGCGCCTCAGCGTGGAAGATGGAGAATGGAATTCACCTGTTAGACAAACAGGATGTGGAGAGGAACCCCAGTCAGGACCGTCCCATCAACCTGACAGAAAGAAATTGCAATACAGTATGAGAAAGAAGTCTGAGAGAACCTATGCGAAGAATGCGGCGGTAGATAGAACATATAAATTAAAACTAGATAAACAATACCAGCAATTAAAAGATATACGAGAAGGTCTCCATGACCTGTTTCAAGATGTCATGGACCAAGCCCGGGGAAATTTGGTGGGGAATGATTTAGGGCGTGAAGTCATTCACCATGACGGAGTACACGATCCTATCGACGTTTCCCTCCAGGCCTGGGATAACATGAATGCAAACAAGGTCATGGAAACCTTGGAAAAGGTGCTCAATAGTAACCAGGAATTGTCCATCAATGACAGTTTCGACATTACAATCGGTACCATTAGACGAAGAATTACCAGATTGACCGGACACAAGAACTCACTTCAACTCAAAACATCAATTGTCACCATTAAGTACCAGAGAGTTACTTCAAAAAATTGAGAAACAAACAACAAGTTGAACAGGGACAGCTGGCAGCCACCCCCCTGTGTCAGGGGGCAGGTAACCCTCAAGACAGACCGGCGAGTCTACAGGACTTGCAGGCATTCAAAGAACTCCTGGGTGTACGCGTGATGGTGGTCAGCGAACAACTGGGGAACAAATTTATCACCAACCCAAAAACAGATCAATGTCCATGCATATACTTGTATTTGGTCGATGATAACCACTTTCACGCAATCACCAGTACCACAGGATTCTTCAGCGCAATATACTTCTGCGAAAAATGCCATTACAACAACCTAGAACAACACTAATGTCACGAAAAGTGCATAGTGTGCAAGAGGGACCATTGCCCTAAAACCGACCGTACTGTAAGATGCACCGATTGCAACATGGATAGATCAAAGGACTGATACAGTGAACATGTCAAATTTAGGCGTAACATGTAAGTTTCTCGAACAGTCAGCTGTATAAAGAAGTGAATGCGATTGCTTATCATGATGCAACAATGACAATATATAATTGGCCACTTCACAAAACAGAGCAATTATCGTAGGGACAGGTATTTGGCTGTCGCTGGTCGCGTTAGACAAAGGTCGCTTAGTACAAGTTAAATATAGAGCAAACCTTAACGGGAGGATCTGAAAGTGGTCGATTATATAATTGTTTTATTGTCTTTGGGTTGACAGTATTGTTTATAAAATTTCCATTCTCGCTGTATCATCTCATTCGAAAGTACAGTCAAACTTGCATGAGCGACCACGTGTATTAAGCAACCACTTGTCCTAAGCGACCACTTTCAGGTCCTCCCATGAAGTTTTAAATGCCATGAAACGACAGAAAACCCTTTGCTGTCCTATCTAAATTACCAACGGAAGAAGGCAGCAAAACACTCAGACAGTTTACAGTGACAACTATAAGAAGTGGACTCATCGCCTTTTTTCCCGCGCTTTAGATCATACAGCAAAGAATACTTTTGAAACCTTTTGGAGACAAATAAAGATCAACAAAAGGTCGCAGGATGCTCGCAAACATGCCATCGAAAAAAAGGAAAACTAATGCCACTGCTCCTGCCAACAAACGTCGGAAATCAGATCCAAATCGTCACTTGGACGACGATAAAGGTGAGCGTTTGTAATTAGTAATAGTTTTGTAATAGTCTACACCTTGTATGCTACAACCAATATGAGTCTAGGTTGTTTACAGCCGCTTTCACACTAGCCTATTTTGGCCTTTTTAGGGTTGGCGAACTGGTGGCTTCAGCGAGAACCATTGGTGATAGGCCTCTTTCAATTTCGGATATCCAGATAAATGATGACAAAACATCTGTGCTGATAACACTGAGGTCATCCAAGACAACCCCATTAGGTCCACCAACTTGTATTAAGCTGCTCACAGATGAAAGCCAAAATAATCAGCCCAGTTCGTGCAACTGACCAATTCCTAGCAATCAGGACATCCCACAGCGGCAATCTATTTTGTCATGCCAATGGTTCTCCAGTTACAAGAAACCAGTTCGCAGCAGTCCTAAATAAGGCAATAAAACAATCTAAACATTTCAGTTTTTCGCACACATAGTTTCATAATTGGAAGGGCCACCGATCTAGCTCTTGCAGGCACACAAGCAAGTGCCATTATGCAATTGGGTCGCTGGCAGTCAAATGCGTACAAAACTTATATCAGATAAAATTAACCAAGCCCATCTCATATCCATTACTGTGTTCTCTTTCGACAGACATTTGGATTGTTGGCAACTCTATGCCCTACTGGGCAGGGAGACGAGCCATCGATAGGCACAGACCCAATCTTTCTTTGGGCACGACCATCGCATGGTGGGGCAACAGAGGGATGTCTTGGGACAACTTCACCTACAGTCTCCAGGTAGACATAACCCTCCGTCAACCTCCCTCAGTCAAAGCAGTACACCTTGGCGATAATGACATGGTGTCAACAAGAGTGGAAGTACTTTGCAGTCAAATTAAGGAAGGGTTACAGTCACTCAGATCTGCATTTCCTGATACAAGTATAATATGGATTGACACACTTCCACGTTTATCATGGGGCCATCCAGATGCAGAATCGGATTCGATTGATCGTAAATGGAAAAGAGTTAATCGCTGGGGTCGCCAACAGGTCCATAGACTGCCCAAGGGCAGATCACCGAAAATTGACATTGACAGGGCAACTACAGGCTTCTTTCGGCCTGATGGCATCCACTTGTCAGACGTGGGCCTTGAAATTTACCTAGATTGGCTTAGAGATTGTTTGCTAAATGTCATTGCTGAGTGAATTTTTGGAGGATAAATTGTTTCTTCCAAGTAAAACCAATTGACCTGTGGCGGAAAAATTCACTGTGGAGAGCGGATATGCATGTATCTATTTTAATTAAATAGTTGAATCTAAGGGATAATTAGAATTTTCACTTTGGTGTATCACTTAAGAAACCTGGGTGGTGTCTCTACCATGGCATGGATTTATTACTACAAGTAACATGGTGGGAGTATTACACAGGTCCAAAATTTAGGGGCCAAAAAATAACGTTAACAGGAACCACCCCGGGTTTGCTCTGAAAGGTTTTATCCTAGGCAATGCCATGCAGGGTTGCTTTAAAATGATTTTTGACTGAGCCATGTTCACTTGCTGATGCTTTTGCTAAGCTCATTACTTGCATACGGTTATTGCTCAATTATTGAACATATTAAGAAGAAAAGAGGCAGAGGAGAAAACCCAGGAAGAGGTGAATGTGGTGTGTCTGGAATTGCTGAAGGACACAGATAAAGACGGGGCAGAGAGGTGAGGCAGATGACTTTGGCAATTTTATAGACTTTGAAAAGCTTTTTGGACATGTAGGTATCACAAATAAAACTAGGACATGCAGGGATCACAAATAGTGAAAAATGGACAGATGCATTCATTATATCTATGAGAATATATACGTAAACATCCATACAAATCACAGGAGCTGTGGAGTTCTATGAAGCTTATTTGTGAAGCAGCCAATACCCATCAAGGCAATAGCTGGCCAATTATGACGATAAATTTCGACTAAGGAAACAGGTCTTGCCAAGAGCATGGGACCAGATGCACACAGAATTATGACTTAAGATGTCATAAACCCTTGCCACCTTGCTGCAGATTGCCACGGCCAGTAATCATCAGTTTGTGGGGAACGCTGTCTGGATTTTTATAAGAGGATTTGTAGCTGGAGAAACTGAAAGTATTTACTCACATGCCTTTTTTGTAGGTTTTTCTCATCATGGCAAAAATTTTAGCATGAAAGCCAAGACATTTTATGCCCAACAAGCAGGCAATGGTGCTGGTCTTTTTTATGGCAGCTGTACATAATTATGTCATTCAAAAGATTAGAATGGAGAGGACTTAGGTAGAGAATTTTCGCAGTAGTTATATTTCTGAGCATTTGGAGTTATTTATGGGACGGAAATTAAATGCTGTGAATGGTATGTTGTTGTTTCTGTGAAATAAAACAATGATTTTGTTCATATTGCCATTATAAAATTAAGTGAATTAATATTCATGATGTCATTATTTCTTGGCTGAATATTCATGTCTCAGTAAACGGTCACTACACTGAACTATAATGTTAGATCTTAGAATGTCTACCGGTACCGTTTTCACGTCTTTACATTTACAGAGCCAACCCAGATCAAATGGCTCCTGTAGGAGCCATTTAATCTGGGCTGGCTGTGTTTGCTTATGACATGATATAGATCTGATTCTTCAGTTTTTGTCATTTAGCAAAAACTTCTCTTAACCCATTTGCTCATAGGCTATTTTAGATGCAACCTTTTTGAATTAATCTACCGAAAAGGATCATTAACAAGAGAAAAGGAAATTTTTAGAATTCCGTAGTTTGAAACCATTGTGATAAATAGAGCATTTGCTCCTATAGGAGCAAATGCTCTATTTATCACAATGGTTTCACAAAGTGACTTTTACAGAGTCGTCAAAATGAGGGAATGGGTTAAAATGTTTACATTATAAAAAATCAGCAAATTAATGTTCATGATGTCATCATTTTTACATGAATATTCAAAAGGGAAGGGTTAAATTGAACTGGTCAACGTAATTTTCAATTTGTTATGATCAGGCATGACGCAATTTCCTATACGGCCGCCACTGGCCACATGCAGTAATCCGATATGAAATACGCCTTACACATAGTGCTTCTTGGACAGAATGAACTAGAACAATAACTGAAGGTGATGAATACACCTATACAGCAGATTTGATTGCATATCCAAGTTTGTGACACCAACTACCCATAAAACACAACCAAACCACAAAAATACTCAAAGTTCAAGAGGAGATAATTCTGTAATGTCAGCAAACATGTGAAAATTGCGTCTTGCACATCTGCTATCTGTAGTTATTATGTATACCACATAATTATACTCTGAATAACTTTCAGACTGAAGGAGTTTGCAACACCAACTCCCCATGTTTCATGCCAAAGCAACACAAAAACCTCTCAAAGTTCAAGGGGAGTTAATTCTGCAATGTGAAGCGCTAAACATTTGAAAACTGTGTCTTGCACATGTACTATTCTTATTTATTATGTATACCAAATATAGACTGAATAACTTTAAAACAGGAGGCGTTTGCGACACCAACTACCCATGTTCAAATGCAGACGGACCTTCCGACCACTGGACAGGGCGATTATTAGATACGATAACGTAGCTCTATTCCTAAATAGAGCTACGATTCGCTAGCATCTCTACAATGGCGCAAAATCTAAAGTGCTTGTAAACCAGCACGAGTCTCCAAACAGTTAATGTATTCCTTTAAAACTTATTATTTATCAATAAAAATCAGATTTTATCAGCCTACGCTATCTTATAACTTCTCTGCGGTCGATTAAAAATATCTGCAATACCGGCCGACTTTTATTTTGATTTTGGACGCCATGACAGATCTCGCGAGATCTCGTTTATCCATATTTGGAATTTCATTCATGCCATATAAGGAAACCTTACTACGGGTCGGCCATGTTGTTTAGATTGACGATTAGTCACAGTTTTTCGCAATGGATTACACTTAATTGTCGCGATCAGAGTGTGAAGCTATGGAAAATAGTTGCATCAACTGCGGGAAGGCCTTTACTAACAAAGGGCTATGACCGTAAGAGTCTGTCCTAGAAGGTGAAGCTGAAACAATTTCAGCAAACAATTTGAGAAGTGATCGAACAAGAGTATGATGTTAAAATCACCCCAGAGAAATCAACCTCGAGGTTTTTATGCCCTTCATGCTCATGGGCCTTCGTTGCTTTGGCTAAAGCAAGAGACAGTAGAAGGGAATCTGTGGAGACAATCAAAAGGACAGCGGAACCATTTCGATACTTGGCCAAAAAAATAAACCTACCAAGTCCAGTACCAACACCAAGAAAGGCCAAAAGGATGAGAATTCTTTCCCCTGAAAAGGTATGTAAGCAAAGAAATAAGTATTCTCTGGCCTTTGGAAGTTAACTGAAATGCTTTCAGAATAACATACTTGTTTCTGTCAATATTTTTGTCTGTATAATTTTGTTTATATGATCACTAAGCTACAGAAAATACAATAAGTTGAATACCCCACCCCCCCCTGTTTACACATTTTGACGACTTATTATTTATTTTTTCTCATCCTATGATAAGGAAATATATGTCACACCTACTGGTGGAAGGTTACTAAAACAGACTGAAAATAAACTGTAACTCTGGGCTCTTGGTTTGTGTTTGAAACTTTTAGTCTGTTTTAAGCAAACAACGCAGTCTCTACACGCGTGTCCATTGTTGCTCGTTTTACTACCATTTCCAGATATGGAAGCTATTTGCATATAAGGTCACACGTGACCACCCGGAGCATGGGTGTTTTTTTCAAAATGGCCGACCATCTCTTGGAAACGTCGCCCGCTTAGAGTGGTAAAACTTTAATCGGAAATTACATGATTTTCAAGAAAGGTAACATAATTTTGTTAGCCAAGTGTGTTCAAAAATTCGTTTTAAATAAAGCAAGTGAATACATAGCAGCTTAGCTATGCCAAAAACTCACTGTACAGAACCAGATCTAAGATATTCTATTTTAAGTAAACAGAGCAGATCCTGATCAGATGGCTCCTACAGGAGCTGTCTGATCTGGGTCTACTCTTCTAAGGTGTCAAAAGACATCTATATAATATGGAGTAAAGGGCTAACAAGACAGACTTTGCAGTTTTAAACATCATTTCGGTTTGTTTATGTTTTATTCCATTTATCCACCTAAAAGTAAACAGCTTGAATCCTAACGAGATGTCAATTTACTCGACATTCTCACCTGGGTTCAAACTGTTTACAAATACCAGCCATGCCAACGTGAGCAGGATAATGGTCAACCTCATAGGCTATTACCTCATAGGCTATTTTAGACCCATTACCTCATAGGCTATTTTAGACTCAGAGGCTATTTTAAACCCATTACCTCATAGGCTATTTTAGACTCAGAGGCTATTTTAAACCCATTACCTCATAGGCTATTTTAGACCCATTACCTCATAGGCTATTTTAGACTCATAGGCTATTTTAAACCCATTACCTTATAGGCTATTTTTAGATCCATTACCTTATAGGCTATCTTTATATCCAACCTTTTTGAATAAATCTTTTGAAAAGGGGCATTTAGTCGAAAATAGGAACATTTTAGAATTGTGTAGTTTGAAACCATTGCAATAAATAGAGCATTTGTCCCTATAGAGCAAATGCTCTATTTATCACTATGGTTTCAAAGAGTGATTGATTACACCAGTGTCAATATGAGGGAATGGGTTAAGCTTGATTCTTATTACCACTTTGATGAGATGTCAAACCAACTGCAGTGCCATTAAAAGTCAAGGCAGTTTCAATTAATGCTTTTCCCTCTGCTGATCTCTCACCACCATCACAAAATTCTGACGACAATTCCCGTAGAGTCACAGCGAGTCTTGTGTTTTGTATATCTGTACGGTGGATGCCATGTTTCCATTTACTCCTTGCCTCACCATACACAACTATCAATGATCTCCTTCTCATAGCAACACTGACCTCAATCCCTGGAAACTCTTCACATGTGAAGTAAAGAATAGTGTCTGATAAAAGATTGAGTGTGACCAGGCGTTCACCCCACAGCCAGAAGTCATCAAAGTGTGGGTCTATTGCAGAACCTCTTTCAGGTGTGTACTCAAGATGACACTGTTCGACTGGAACAAAGTCTGACAATATGTCAACACCAAGTATTTGCTGGTACAGGTTCTCACTAAGTTTAGGTAATCCAGTAAAACACTGACTTTTCACTTTTTTTCTTTTGAAATTAACCTTGGGGCCATAGTCCTGAAAAGACAGAACTACATGTAAACATTGAAAACTCTCACACAGACAGATATGGTCTTGCATACTTGCCACAATGTTCCGATGTAACAATGTTTATATCAAGTTGCTGTGAATATCATTACAAGCAAAGTTTACTGCATATTTCATCTCCCAAATTCAGTTTTGAAATGCATGATATATTCTGAAATGTGTGACATGAAATTTATGAGAAAAAAAATGGGCAACAGTAAAACCTGTTTACCACTCAAAACTTCAATTCTGGGTTTCTTACCTGATCTCAATGACTTTAACCCTTTATCTGTTCTGTTTATTCGAAAGTTCAATACCTACTGAATATTTATTTATAAAATAGTTATAATGAAATATGGAAGATGAAACACTGTAGCCATTTTAGCAACTAAAGAAACAGATCTATCAAATTCAATTAGCAAACAGAGCAAACCCTGATCAGACGGCTCCTATAGGAGCCGTCTGATCTGGGTCTTCTTTGTTTGCAAATGTGTGAAACGGTGTTTACATGAAGGAAAGAGTTAAATGCCTTTGCAAACAGAGTAGACCCAAATCAGACCTCTGCTGTATGAGCAGTCTGATCAGTCTACGATTTCTTTACGCAATAATTAAGATATGTGATATTGTACAGTTTGTGCATTGGTAAAACATTCTCTAGTTCATAATCGACATTCAGCTAATCAATATTCATATGTAGTCATTATTTCTTTCATGAATATTCAATTACTAAAGGGTTAACTCTTTACTCCATAAATATACCTTTCTACGCCAATTTGAAAACAAAACAGACCTAGATCCTGTGTGAGCCGTCTAATCAGGGTCTGCTCTGTTTGCTTAATATGATATAATATAGATATGATTTTGCAGCTAAAACACCCTATCTATTCATGTGCTATTATAACAAATAATCCAATTAATATTCATGATGCCATTATGTCTTACATTAATATTCATTCATGGAGTAATGGATTAAGGTAGGTGGTATGCTATACCTTAACCCTTTCCCTCGTATAAACGTGTTTTCACGCATTTGCAAACTGAGTAGACCCAGATCAGACGGCTCCTAGAGGAGCCGTCTGATCAGGGTCTACTCTGTTTGCTAATAGAATTTCAAAGATCTGGGTCTTTACTTTCTAAAATGGCTACAATTTTCCATCTAATCTTCCATATTTCGTTATAATCATTTGATCTATGAATATTCAGTAGGTATTGAAATTTGGAATGAACACAGAACAGGGAAAGGGTTAATGAAGGACGTGAATTATCCAGACAGCTCCTATTAACACTAATTCCATTACTTTATGTATGCATTAAGAAGCCACCTGTTTACAGAAACAACCAGTTGCATAATCATTATAGCCCTT
Source organism: Azorinus chamasolen (assembly GCA_963576725.1). NCBI lineage: Eukaryota > Metazoa > Mollusca > Bivalvia > Cardiida > Solecurtidae > Azorinus > Azorinus chamasolen. The sequence continues at coordinate 9,773,497 of OY755240.1, forward strand.
TTCTCCATAAATACGTACTTCTATGCCTTTTCAAACAGAGAAGACAGATCAGACGACTCCTATACATGTAGGAGTTGTCTGATCAGGTTCTGTTTTCCTACAGTTTTTGCTTTGTCAAAAAATTCATGACATTGTGTAAATTTATAAATCTAGTTTATATTCATTATGTCAGCATTTCTTGCATGAATATTCATGGTGTAAAGAGTTAAGAAGCCACCTGTTTTAACCCATTCCCTGTTCCATATTTATTTCAAATTCCAATACCTACTGAGTCTGAGTACTGAATATTCATGGACAAAATAGTTATAATGAAATATATGAAAGGTCGAACATTGTAGCCATTTTAGAAACTAAAGAAACAGATCAAATTCCATTTGCAAACAGAGCAGACCCTGATCAGACGGCTCCTATAGGAGCAATCTGATCTGGGTCAACTCTGTTTGCAAATGCGCGAAAAGGCGTTTATATGAGGGAAAGGGTTAAAGAAACCAATGCATACTCATTAAGTGGCCACTATAGAGTGGTTCAACTACAAGTGTATTTCTCTCAGAGAATCTTGATCCTGGATCTGATACAAAGGATCAAACCTGTTTTCTTCTTCCCGACTGAGACTCTGTAAATGGTGTCTGGTATATTTCATTGGCGATATTTGTTTCCTGCTCTGGGGATATGAACTCTTCTTGGATGTAGATTCCAGCAAAGTCTAGAAAGTGTCCCTTATGGTCCGGATGTACGCCACCACCATCCCATGCTTTCATACACTGCCAACAGTAATGGTATATTATAACATCATCCTGAAATATAAAAACATAAATGTTATAGGAACATCCAAATGTAAAACTTCAAACTTGCTATAATATCTGCTTTGAAATACATGTATTGGGGCTATTTTCAAAAAAATGGCTAGTTTGGGTTTTTCCACAATAAAATATATTCTAAACAAATTATGCTAACATCTTTTACCCCAAAACATGTCATTCAATGTCATTAAAAAGTGTGTGAAGTTTGAAGAAATTTGCTTAACAGAAAAAAAAGTTATGATAAAAAAACAGGTCTAAAATGTCAGGAGTGAAACAAAAAAGCGTGACAGTTTTCAACAAACACCAAATTCAAGACATTCCTTTAAAAAATATTGATAACTTTGAAAGTTACAATTGTTTTTAACAAAAAGTTTAACATGTTGCCTTGAAGATGGTATATAATTTTAAGCATTATTATCATGTCAAGACGCAAAAAATAAGTGATTACATAAATGGGTATTTAGAAAAAAATCACTAAAAAAGATATTTAAAAAATGTGTATTGAGCTACAACTTCAATAACATTTAAATGATTAACATTCTTTGTTGTTCAGAGTCAAGAGAAATGTGTTGTAATAAACTAGGTAAAATATTTTTCTTATGTTATTAATGTAACTGTTGTTTTGCTTCATAGAAAAAAACTGGCCTGAATCCGTCAGGAGTGAAACATTTGGTATATAATGAAAAAGTGTGATGCCAAAAACTTTACACATTTATATTTTATATGGTTTTCCTGGAAGTCTGAGTCTGAGAGTGATCACAAGTAACAATTATGAGTGAAGATGGTGTTTGTGTATCAAGTACATGGACATCATCTGATTGTCAGGAGTGTAACATATTTTTGCGATTTTATGCTTATTCTTTGTTCAGCCTTCTGAAATGTATTACAGTTATTATGTGCTGTGTTTTAAAGTTATATAATGAAGTTTGGATAATAAATATTCCATCTAGTGCAAATAAGGTAAGTTTAATTTGACAGAAACATTTACATTTTGTCTATTTTTATTTAGAATTTAGACATTTAAATAAAAATGCATGATGTTTTTTAAAAGTGATTGCCAATCATTAAAAAATATTTTGTTGCTTTGCTATACTAAGTGATAACCATTTTAAAATTTAAATTTATATAAAAGAAACCAGGATGTGCTTCTAACATAACTGTTTACATGTATATGTACATGTTACACTCCTGACCAAAATTGGTAAGAAGTATTATTCATTCATCTTCTACAGAATTAATATCAAAGCAAGCATGGGCAAGTTAATTGTAAGCCTTCCAGCTATTAGAATATCATTGACAAATATGAAAAGAGCAACAACAGATCAGAATATTGTAACTAGGCACATCAAAAGAAAGAGTTGAAAATACTGTGAAAATCTGAAAACCGAAGGTTTTGAAAAAGAAGAAAATGAGATAGAAGGAAGAAAACAAACACTATAAGGAACAGATATGACAGGACAGACTGTCAGATCCTGCCTTTGGCAAGAAAATGAAAGAAAAGCAAACAAGAGGACCATGATGGCCCTGGTATCGCTCACCAGACAATCAGGAGAAGATTTTCAAAGTTTTCACTGTTTCTGTAGAAAACTTTCCACCCCTAGGGCGGGCCTCATTTGAACCCAGGAACATTATTCATATAACTTTTGTAGAGGACTTCAAGATGATGTCATGTACCAAATATGAATCCAACTCCTGGGGTTTGGCCAGTTTTGACCCTAGGGGCACACTTCTATAACTTTTGTAGAAGACCTGAGTTGATCATGATGTTATGTGCCAAATGATTGCCAAATATGAAAGCTGAGAACCTTCAAGTTTCAGAAGAAATTTTTTCCTAGTTTTCATATTATGTTTCTATAGAAAACTGACCAGCCCTGGGGCGGGGCCAATTTTGACCCCAGGGGCACAATTTATTATCACTTTTGTAGAGGACTTGAACAGGATGTTATGTGCCAAATATGAAAGCTGAGAACCCTGTAGATTCAGAGCAGAAGATTTTCAAAGTTTCACTTTATGTTTCTATTGAAAACTGGCCACCCCTGAAGCTGGGCCAATTTAGTCCAAGGAACATAATTTATATAACTTTTGTAGAGGACCTACAGATCATGCTTTGTGTCAAAGATGAAAGCTTAGAACCCTGTAGATTTTGAAGATTTTTTATGGTTCAAATTGTTGACGACTGATGACGCATGCCGACGGACATCAGGCAACACAAAAGCTCACCCTGAGCACTATGTACTCTGGTAAGCAAAACAGAATGGAAAAGGAAAAGTCAACAGAGCCAAGCTGCTAGAGATAAGAGGGTACAACTGAAGAGGTCAAAGTCAAAAGCAGGAAAGCAGAAAAAGCCCAACAGCATTAGAAAGGCTGCTGGAAGAGTTAGAGGAAATCTCCAAGATAGCCCAAGAGCTTGGGCCAACACTATTGAGCACATAGTGAGAAATACTACCCCTAGATGACTGGCACATCTATAGCATACATTGCAGCTTGGAAAGATAGAGTTACCTTCTATCAGAACTTATGCACTTCACAACAGCAGGTGTTAAGTGCTCGTGTGGCGGGCGTAAAAATTATCCCCATACATCATTCTCGGAGTTATATTTTCGGGTATTTTGGGATCATTAGTTTCAATGTTATTAGTTTTGAAATTTGAATACCACTTAAGCTGGTGTATGAAACAGAAAGATTACAATTTAGACCAGTAGCTCAACACACTGAAAAGAGGATGCAACTGAAGAGTTCAAAGTTCTGAAAAACCTTTAAAAGTTTAAGTTGACATCATAAGTTACGTATTTCCGTCAGGAGTGTAACAGTTAGGCAAATGTGTGCAACAAATCTTTTTTGTTCATAATACTAGTAGGATCAGATTCAAGTGACTTTATTTTTTTTAATTGTTTTAGTGTTTAATTGTTCAATGAAACATACTATTAAAGTTTGCGACACGTTTTCAGCCAAAGTTGCAAGTGGAGTCCATATAGTTTCAAACTAATTTCTTGAAATATTTTCAAATTGGAGATGTAATCGCCAAATTTGTTTAAAAATGTTTCACTGTCTATCAGTTGCTATGTATTGACAGTTCAGTTGATAATAACTGTTAATTTATATGTGAAATCTAGTTTATGACTGACAGCTACATATGTCAGGAGTGTAACAAATTCTGAACGAAAATGGTACTGTTTTAATGTTGATTTTCTGCACTATAATCATAATATCTTTTATGATTTTTTTTTTTAAATTTTACATGTTATTGTTAAAATTTCATGAACAAGCCTGATTTATTTAAATAGTTTCACCATTTTATTTGAAAATAATTTTTAATTGTGTGAATATTAATTCCATGAGGAAAAAAGGGCAAAATAAATAAATTTGCATTATATTTTTGAATGACAGACAGATTCAAAAGTTTAATTCTGTATGATGATATAACAGCTAGCAAAAATAAACCTTGAAAGTGTAAAGAACCATTTTTATCCAGTCACCAGGCTTCTCTAGTGACATAATAAAGGGGGTGCAAATAAACTTAGGTTTATTAGGTTACTTCCGGTAGTGGAAGGTTTATTAGGTTAGTAGATAGGCGTAATGATTCTATAACCATGGAACTATTTTAGTTTTCTGTAAATATTCATAAACATGTTGATGGAATAGATCTAACAGATCTATTTCGTCACCAGAAGAATTATTCAAATGAGAAAAAATAAAAATAATTGGCTACAGCTGGATTCGAACCCGCGCCTGATCCTACAAAAACTAATTCTAATCTCTCAAGATACGTCGCCCTTACCGATTACGCCACTGAGGCCACATACAAAATAACGTTGATTTATCACTTTTATTAATTTAATCCACCGCTGGCAAAACCCGTTTTTGATAAAATCAAACCTGGAAGCAAAGATTGACAGATAAATAGTAAATGTTTTCTTTTCACTCTCATGATTATTTGATTGATAAACTCTTACAGGGGCGGTGATAGTCATAAACCTAAATATAGCCTGTTCAGTTCCATCGATTTCTGAGTGACGTTAGGTAGAATCTAAAAATAGAAACCGAGACTACGTAACTCGAATTTGACCAAAGATTATAGATCATGTCTGTTTGAAATAACTCATCGACCCCTCGATTCAAATCATCTTATTTTTCAAATTCAACCACGTTTCCCTTCTAGTAATACAAGTATCGAAACTATATTCCTCTGCGGTAGCTCATTCGATCTATTTACGTCAAAATGGAAGTGAAAAGGGAGGGATCCGTTGATCGAAAAACTGCATTTTCAATGTAAATTATTTCAAGAGTGTTATGAGTCTATAAAAAAGACATTTAACTATATTGACTGGATAAATCGAATAATAGGTTAGTGCCGTAGATGGGACGCCTTTATCCGACTCGGAGAGAAAACAGTTGATGCTCGGCAAGCCTCGCCTCAACGTTTTCTCCCCTCGTCGGATAAAGCGTCCCATCTACGGCACTAACCTATTATTCTCTATAACTAAAAAAATAATATGCTTTTAAAGTGTTCATGTATTTTAGTAATTTTTGCTTGTTCACTTGAAATTAAAGCTTGATAAAACAATTAATACTTGTGATTAGCTTTACACCCAACCAATTTTGTTAACTACGATGGTTGATCATAACATTCAGGCCAGCTTTTTTGTATTTCATGAAGGTTTAAATTCTGACATTTTTTCAACTTTTCTAGCCATTTTTTTTAAAATAGCCCATTGGTATCTGAAAATCAACTTGCCCAAATTACTTGCCATAGCAAGAGAGTGAGTGGGATTTACCCCCCTGAATGCAACTGTTCTGATATACAAGATTTCTGACACAACTCCCTCACATTGATTGGTTTTGCATTCTGTGTAAGAAACGGTGATTTTTATTTCACTCTATTAAGTCTGGGCCCAGAACAAGTTTGTTTGTGTTGATTTACGTCCGTTTCCTCTCACTATATAGGCTAATTGGACGCCCCAGAGAGAGGGGAGAGGATACAGAGAAACCCGGGTGCGGTGCCCTACTCTTATTATCGACTCAGTTTCTCTGGTTCTTTTAGATGCCAAGTGTAAAGCACTGATACATCGGACCTCGGTTTATAGTCTCGTCCACAGGACAAGTCCCAGAACAAGTCCGAATGTTTCAATATGTATAGTAAAAGTCCAAATATTGAATTAACTCTAAGCAGTAAATAAATGGCCTTAACCCTTTCAGTCATATAAATGCCTTTTCATGCATTTGCAAACAGTAGACCGAGATCAGACTGCTCCTGCAGGAGCCGTCTCATAAAGGTCTGCTGTGTTTGCTTATGACATTTAATGGATTTAAATTGTACAGTTGCTACCAAGGTGAAACAATCCTGTACTCATGTTCCAGTATAAAAGATCAGAGAATTCATGTACCGTATTCATGCCAATTCATGGCGTCATTATTTCTTACATGAATACTGAACAGGTAAAGGGTTAACCCTTTCCCTAATATAAACGTGTTTTCATGCATTTTGCAAACAGAGTAGACACAGATCAGACAGCTCCTCTAGGAGCCGTCTGATCAGGGTCTACTCTGTTTGTTGTGGAATTTGAAAGATCTGTTTCTTTTCTTTCTAAAATGGCTACAAAGTTCCACCTTCCATATTTCATTATAACTATTTTCTCCATGAATATTCAGTAGGTATTGAAATTTGGAATAAATATAGAACAGGTAAAGTGTTAAATGAGGGTGGAGGAGTGTGAATGCTTTATTTTAGTCCACACATGTATATACTCGAAATCATCACATCGAGTTACTTTCAGACTTGATGATATCCCACAGATGGCAACTGTAACCCAACAAAATAACCCTTTACTCCATGAATATTTATAAATGTAAGAAGTAATGAAATCATGAATATTAATTAGATTAATTGTTACGATAGCACGTTGACACATGAATGCTTGGCCATGGCAGAAACTGTAGAATCATATCTATATTATAACATCTGCAAACAGAGCAGACCCTGATCAGACGGCTCATATAGGAGCCGTCTGTTCTGGATCTACCATACTTTGTTTGCAAAGGCATAGAAAGGCCTATTTATGGAGTAAAGGGTTAACTTTGGAGAAAAATACATCTAATAATTGGGATTTTTTTTTAAAACTCAATTATTTAGAAAGCATTTGTGTTAGAATTTTAATCAAAATTCCATTATGCTGACCAAATTCGAAAAGGATTGGATTACGATTGTTTTGAGTCAGAGAGCGGATAAGTAAAAGTTCACCAAAATTCATAAAGTAAGAGGAGATAATTCTTGAGTGCCAGGGACAATCTTGCTGGCTATCAAACTTGACTGAGATATTATGATAATATTCATGCTTATCAAATTTGAAAAGGATTGGATTACATTTTGTTTGAGTTAGAGAGCGGACAAGCGAAAATTCAGAGCAATTCATAAAGTAAGGGGAGATAATTCTGGAGTGTCTGGGGCAATCTTACTGGTTATTGAACATGACTGAGACATTATCGTAATACACATGCTGACCAAATTTGAAAAGGATTGGATTATATTTGTTAGAGTTAGAGAGCAGACAAGCAAAAATATATTCATGGAAATTCATAAAGTAAGGGGAGATAATTCTGGAGTGTATGGGGCAATCTTGCTGGTTATCGAACTTGACTGAAATATTATGGTAATATACATGCTCACAAAATTTCAAAAGGATTGGATTGCATTTGTTTGAGATAGAGAGCGGACAGAGAAAAGTTCACAGACAGACAGACAGATGGACCCACAGACAGCGCCACAACATAATACTTCCCATCTGAAGACAGGCATATGAAAAGGTTTAAAAACATTACCCCAGGACTTAAAGTTTCTGGTGGAGGACAGTGCTGACTAATGACTTGAAAGTGTTCAAGCTCTCAGACTGAACGATTCTTACAGGTAGTGCATTCCATTGAACTACTGTAATAGGGAAAAAAGAGTACTTATAGTTAGTCTGCCGCTCCAGTGCTAATTGTCTAAAAGACCAGACCTTTGTGTGACTGAGCCATGAGGTTCTTGAATTTTCATTTACATAGGCGGGCATTGGGATGGCAACAAGACCATGGACTATTTTGTAAAACAGACATAGACGGGCATCTGCTCTCCTCTGTTCAACGGACCTCCAGCCTAACATAGACAACATTTCAGTAACACTAGAGTACCGTGAGTGGTCATTTAGAACCCACCCAGCTGCACACCTTTGAAAACAATCGACTTTGCAGACATTTGTCTTGGTATTTGGGTCCCAGACACTGCTTGCATATTCAAGCTGTGGGCGGACTAACAATTTGTAAGCTAGTTCTCAAACTTTGGATTGAGATGTTCTGACGTTTCTCCTCAGAAAGCCAAGTGTTTTGTTTGTACTGGTTGTAATCCTGTCTACATGGGTATTCCATGTATAGTACATATTACCTATACTTAGAAGTTAGAACTGTGTTTACATGTATACAGAGTAGCATCCCTTATTCTGAAAGTCTATATCAGATGAATCTCTATGAAGTTTGATAAATTGTTTTCATTTGGGGACTCGCAGTACTTAATATGTGTATCGTGGTAATAAGTGTACTAGGGATACAACTAAACGTAAATATCAAATAGCAAGAACTGACATTATTATCATTATCGTGTTGTCTTCTCAGTTCGACACTGTGCATAGTTTCGATACGTCACAATTTATTTGATTATCCACACACGCCGAAATAGAAACCATCCGACTTCTATGTACTATTTTTGAGAAAAGGAATGATTTACAGTCCGTTTCACTACTGATATTCGACACATTTTTGTAGACAGTGTATCCAAATTAAAAACGAATTAGCCTTTACTACCAATGCATTTCTACAGCTTTCTTTAAAAGATAACTATACCCATCAGCTAATTATGGCCATTTCCCCATTTTTATGACCATTTCCCCATTTTTATACAAAGTATGTGAGAAATAAAATGCACAAAAATACTGAAAATGAACAGATACTGAACTGAACAGTATAATAAAATATCAACACATGACCTTGACCTTAGATAAGCAGCCAATATAAGTAAATAATATAAAGCTTTTGGGGGATTTTGATGACTGCACATACATGATACAGGTACCATATTGGTTCTGTTGATACTACGTAGTTCATGATGTTGTGTTAGTTCTACAATCTCCAGTTAGAGTTCATATTCTGTTCTGTGTAACGGTAACCAATGAAACGAGCACTTGTTAATCATAGTGCTCATGTGCGAAAACAGAAGCTTAGAGTGTCGAAACGAGGAGATAACATGGTATATACAAACAAAACAGGACATGGCATACATGTCATACGTCTACACACTCCTACATACAGGGTTCAAACTTAACAGTGGTAAGTGGCATTTTTGCCACCAGAAATGTCCAACTTGCCACCTGATCATAAAATCAGTGGCAAAATCTTGCCACCAGAAATAATTGGGTGGAAATTAAAACAATCAGAAAAATACTTCTGGAATTATCAGACCACAGTTTGTTTTTCTTGCTTGTTGAAAATTTCCATACAGTGACAGTATTACACTGATTTCTATTTTGCCACCAGGTAAGAGCACAGGGGTCTGAAGTGTACTGAGGACCCCAAAATCGCACATCCGTGTAAAAAAAATCCATTCTGGGTCGAAGACATTGATTACAAATGTACATAAAAAAAGGGATGGAACTCTGCTCGTCATATTCACGATCTCATTTTGATTCCCCTCAAACAAACCCCGATTTTATCGGCAAGCTATTTGCCAGTCAATTACTCAATAGTATTTACATTTTCCTTTTCAAAAATGTATATAGATATTTTGAGATAGAGAGCAGACAGTTCTCAAAATTCACTGACAATTCCCTGACCTTGAAAAAAAAAATCAATTTCCCTGACGCACGGCAACCCTGTTTAATTAACTCTCAATTTTCATTTTTTCTACTGGCATTTCGCGAGTATACATATGAACGCCAAGTTCGAACCCTGGTTGTTCATTGAATAGCAGATATAGGAATCGTGATAGTTTTAGCGTTGAAATACCACTAAAATATTACTACGAACATGCCACACAATGCGTAAGATTACAACTTTGGTTATTTCCGTGATTCGCCGTATTTCGATTAATCGTAAAACTACCAAGTCAGGCCTAAAAAAAAAAAAGGGTTGTTTCTGGTTACATGCCCCAAAAAAAGTTGGGTCGGTAGGTTGGGAACTTTTTTTTTTTATTATTTTTTTTTTTTTTGGTCAGCAGTATGCTAAAAATCGAACTGATACCTAAATACGAATATATATTCATAGTAGGCATAGTCTTATATGAATAATCATCAATATTCATCAGGTAACGGTTAATCTGTGGTATGGACCTATTGGCATTTAGCACCCCACTGTAAAACTCCACTATTTACCAAATCGTATTTTCTACAAGGAATGTACTGTACGTAGTTTAACCAAGTAAACTCTTCTTTCAATTTCTGACAGAATTGCCTTTTTTCTTCCTCATATTTTCTCTTCGACGACTCCTTACATTTCCCTTTCTTTCTTGTCATCTCCACTGTCCGTAAACCCAAATTGAAACTGGCATATATCGTCGCGAGTGTACATAACAGAAAAGTGGTGTTAGTGTGGGAAACCACGATTTACGACATCTATTTTACGACATACATTTAGGGAACGTTTCATAATGTTTCAAGTGGTGTCATTATGAATCATTTGGCTAATATTTTTTCTGTAAATATATTCCCTTAAAATATAAATTTCCACAAAAACATTTTTTACACGAAACCTTAACTGAAATAAAAGCATTAGAATAACTAGCGATTTTTCAACAACGACAGTGTTTTATCACAATACCCTAACTTAATTTGAGACAATCCCGACCTCGACGTTATGAAGGAAGTCACGTGGTTGCAAGGTGCCCGCAGCTTTCTCTACTTAGTACAATGATAAAAACAAAACAATATTAGAGCGACAGAAAGAGAAAATGAGTGGAAAAACTTGCAAAATGAATGGAATTTTTCTAGAATCGATTATTTCGCACTGGACCATTCGGACCAGTTGAATATTTAACGACTGGACCTGACCTGCACTATACTAGAAATGTCGCTCGGTCTATGGTTAGTGTCAAACTCCGATGTATCTTTTTAGCCTTTTCTTTGACTGTGGCGAAAAAATGTTTGACCGTTGGAAATGTTGAGATATGTCAACATAATGGGAATTTCTCCATCGGTTTTTTCTTTGAAATTCTTTCACAAAAAGTTGGATATAAAAAAGAGGTTTTTTCGAATTGGGAAGTCCCCGAAGATCGGCCTCTCACCAAACTCGTAATAATCACAAGAGACAGAACCGCGGAAATTTCTGGATGCAATAAAAAAAGGCCGAGTCTATTACCACGTAATTACGTGTCATTAGCAAGTCATCTAAAACACGTATGCACATAATAATTACCTTTTCGTGAAAATCACCCCCACCTCAAGAAAGTTTCCGGCCTATATATACAAATAGTCTTATTATAAAATAAGAAGAGAAAGTTAGAAGTTTTTTTTTACTTTTAATGTGTTACATGAATAAATGAAAGTCTGTTGTTGTATAAAACGAAGAAATGGACGTTTTTTTAATAAAAATTTACTATAATTTGAGATGTCTTAGTATCACGTAAGTAGATATGTACAGTGCTTAGTGCCACGTATGGCCTTTTAATACCTTATCATGTACCGGGTTGCTCCAGTTTTGTTGCAAACAGATGTGTAATAATAAGCTTAATATATGAACTATTAGTTACAATGGTAAAATTAGTGTTATGTCTTAAAATAAGAAAAAAATTGCCGTACGTTAAAGCAATTTCAGCGGAGATGTCCCTTTGCTTATTGACCCGTATTTTCTGTTAGAATGAAATTTTCATATTTCGCTCAATATTTCAGAAAAAACAAAATTGTAGTAGAAAACCTGGTATATGAAATAGTTATTACAATAAAAAAAAATATTTTTATGTCTTAAAATAAGGGAGAAATCGCCGTACGTGTCACCAAAGGAACGATAACCTAGCCTACGGTCATTGAATTTGCAGCGGTGATGTCCCTTTGCTTATTGACCCGTATTTTCAGTTAGAATGAAATTTTCATATTTTGCTCAATATTTCAGAAAAAAACAAATTTGTATTAGAAAACCTGCTATATGAAATAGTTATTACAATGAAAAAAAATATCTTTATGTCTTAAAATAAGGGAGAAATCGCAGTACGTGGCACCAAAGGAACGATAACCTAGCCTACGGTCATTGAATTTGCAGCGGTGATGTCCCTTTGCTTATTGACCCGTATTTTCTGTTTGAATGAATTTTACATATTTCGCTCAATATTTCAGAAAAAAAAAATTTGTATTAGAAAAACCTGATATATGAATTAGTTATTACAATGAATAAACTAATTTTATGTCTCAAAATAAGGGAGAAATCGCCGTACGTGGCAGCAAAGGAACGATAACCTAGCCTTATATCATTGACTTTGTCAGCGGTGATGTCCCTTTGCTTATTGATCCGTATTTTCTGTTAGAGGAGATTTTACATAGTTACCCTCCAGATTTCCGAAAAAACAAATATGTTTTAGAAAACCTGATATATGAAATAGTTATTACAATGAAAAAGGTAATTTTATGTCTCAAAATAAGGGAGAAATTGCCGTACGTGGCAGCAAAGGAACGATAACCTAGCCTAATACCATTGACTTTGTCAGCGGTGATGTCCCTTTGCTTATTGACCCGTATTTTCTGTTAGACGGGATTCTACATAGTTTCCCTCCAGATTTTCGAAAAAAAAATTGGTATCAGAAAACCTGATATATGAAATAGTTATTACAATGAAAAAAGTAGTTTTATGTCTTAAAATAAGGGAGAAATTGCCGTACGTGGCACCAAAGGAACGATGACCTAGTCTAATAGCATTTACAATTTTCAGCGGTAATGTCCCTTTGCTTAGTGACACGTAATTTATGTTATACGTGCTTTTATACAGTTTTGCTCAAGGTTTTTTGCAAACAGTTATGTTACAATTTCTTTTTGGAACGTTTATTACCATTTTCACTGCAAAAAAAGGCGTCGGTACACGAGATAAACGTGTTTTCACGCATTTGCAAACAGAGTAGACCCAGATCAGATGGCTCCTATAGGAGCCGTCTGATCAGGGTCTGCTCTGTTTACACCCGTTTCCAACATCCAGGTACTTGAGGATTACTGCAAAAAGGCGTCAGTATACAAGGTAAACGTGTTTTCACGCATTTGCAAACAGAGTAGACCCAGATCAGATGGTTCCTATAGGAGCCGTCTGATCAGGGTCTGCTCTGTTTACACCCGTTTCCAACATCCAGGTACTTGAGGATTACTGCAAAAAGGCGTCAGTATACTAGGTAAACGTGTTTTCACGCAATTCCAAACAGAGTAGACCCAGATCAGATGGCTCCTATAGGGGCCGTCTGATCAGGGTCTGCTCTGTTTACACCCGTTTCCAACATCCAGGTACTTGAGGATGAAATCTCCGACGTACAGAACATGGCATCAAAAGAAGTCTTTGCCTCGTGAGAAACAGATTATTCGATGAAATTTGATTTCTCTGAAGCTTATATATGGTAAATCATGTGTCATTCAGCTTGGTCAAAGTTTGCTCCACAGTAGGTTTGGTTGATGTTAGACGTTGAGTAACACCAATTAATGCGTTTGTCGGCTTACCAACGCTGTTAGACGTAATTAAGCTGTCGTGTGCGTGGTGTTTGGTGTTTGCATGTTTGATATAATCTGAACTTAGTTTGGGCAGTTAATTAGGCCTACTTTTGCATATAACGAACAAAAATGAGTCTGCATACATTCTGCTTACAAGAAATAGTGGTACAAAATATATCTTACTTATCTAGGTGTGTAATTCGTCCAAATAAATGCATTTTAATCATGATTTTAGAATGCTATCTGAATTTATTGCCGTATAGTGTAACTCTCACGATGCGTGTGATTTTTACCCTGTCACCGGTTATAAAAATACGTGGCAATAGACACTCCGATAAAAAAAAGTGAGTCGGGGGGTAAAATGGACAGTCGGTCGGGTAACCAGAAACAAACCTTTTTTTTTTTACGCCTCACGCTTCGTTTGTGGCTGAACTCGACTGATTTTCTATTATAATCGATTATCGGGATACCACTACATATTTCAGTGTTCAAATAATCGAGATTTTACTGAATATGTAATCAATAGCTTTGACCCAGAATGGATACTTTACACGGATGCGCTATTTGCAGGCCTTTTTCTGTCTATTCCACGGGTCCGACTATCGGACCCGTTCCCAATGACAAATATACTCCTTTTTTCCCAATTTCCAAAAAAAAATTCCCAATCAGAAACTGTAACTAAAAAAAAATCGAAGATTGAATTTTCGATTTTCGTAAGACGCATATACCGAGATTTTAAAGTAGGCGCCGACTATTAGTCATAGAAGATCGTGTATTCGGATGCCTTCGTGAGCTAACGTTAAATCCTATTGTAAGTAATGTCAACAACAAAAAGTCGCAAAACTCGAAATATTATCAAATGAAACTAGGGGTGAAACGGTACACTACCCCCACGGTTCGGTTCGGTACACGGTACATGAGCCACGGTTCGGTACATTTTCGGTACACGAATGTTTATCTTGTAAACATAATTTTGAAGCTTACCTAGAAAAAACCCCTTTTGAATTAATTTGTTTTGACTAGAATCAGTAACTGCCACAACTAATAAAGATGACGATTAATCTCTTAAAATTATAAACAGTCAAGTGTATTAAGGGAAAAACACTAAAATAATGTAATGCTAAACACCATGTCATAGACTATTGATTTATAGTTCTTAAAATACAAATCTCCTTCTATTGAAAATATCACTATCTAATAATATCTTCAACTGGAACTTTAAAATAACCAACAATGTACTGGAAACAAGTTAACAAAGCATTGCAAACTGTGTAGATATGATTAGAAGTTTTCTAATCTTGGACTGCACTGTTTGTCTATAAATATTATACAAGTTTAACAGTTTGACATGCACGATGATAATTGAAATTGAGCCTCACGATAAGATTTCCAACCAACGTGCATTGCAAACAGTGTAAGCCCTGAGCAGCTGTCACATTCAAATGTCACATTTTAATACGACAGCTTATCTTAGTACACACAGTTTTCAATGGACTATGAGAGCAGAGTTTAAGTCTATTATATAATAATACCCAGCACATTAAGGATTAATAATAATAACTTGTCTATCATCAGTAATTTCTACAACAGTCAGTTTGCGTTCAACGTGCTTTATACGGCACGTCTGCGAAACAACGCTTACATGACATGTTGCCATTCTGCTTTCAGACTGGCCTTCCCGAAAGCCAAGACTTTCAAACTTTCGACCAGTAGCTTGTTGGTGCATCTTTCAATTTGGGAACAGTTTCAAACTGTTCCCAAATTGAAATATGCACTTTCGTTTCCCTCCGGAGAAGCCATGTATGTAAACTATGTGTAATGTACTTAACGCGTAATCTAATTGGATATTATTTATAGAATGAACCAATCAGAGAACGGCTTTTATATTATTACGGCAGATTCGTCCCTAGACATTACGAAATGTTCGGTACGTACCGTAAAGTGGAAATAAATACCGAAAACCGAACCGTAAGTGAAAAAACCGCGGTGCACGTGTACCGTAAGATACCGTTTCACCCTTAAATGAAACTACGGAAAATCGGCGGCAAAGGCTTAACAAAACTAGACCAGCTTTGTTCTAAGTCAAGTTCTACTATATCACAGTTGGATATCCCTGTTGGCTAAACTTCTTATGATAAAATGTGACTCGGAACACGGCAGCACCAGAGAGCCTCTACCTGCTGTACGTGGGATTCTCACGAGCGGTTTGGACTCGACTTTGTCTGAAAATCGGCGTGAAAGTGTTTCCTAAGCGTCAGAAATATCTACCAGCAACAGTGGTGATTCCTTACTATGTCTGTCTGTTAAGAAAATAACTGTGGAGGTGAGTCGGACTGAGTTTCACACGTCCACATCAACACCACGAAAGTTTCCCAACAGGAGAACTTTTGACGCTGGCAAGTACCATAAAGACTATCCATGGTTGTACTACAATGGTTATGTCTGTGGGGTACATGTTCATTCTTTTGTGCATGTTTCAGAAAAATCCATAAACTGATAAAACTAAAGTGCATTAGCACAGCAGCAGTTGAGAGGGTGTTTAATGCCATGAACACTTTGTGTTCTCCTAAAAGGAGCACACTTTTGCAAACTTTTTTTCCCAATTTGTCCAATTTTACGATGTGAAAATTCCCAATTTCACAAGGTACTCTTTTCCCAAAATGGTCAGAAAAAGGGCTGATTTGGAGGTCCTAAGTACACTTCAGACCCAGGAGGCAAGTACTTTCCACTGGGTCAGGGAAAAAAAGTTAATTTCAAACACTGTACATACACAAATACATTATAGACTTGAAATAATTCACATGTACATGTCTAGCAGTGGTTGATCATATTTACATATGGCGGCCTAAACGACAAAGTCCGATAAGGACTGGGTCCGAAACGACGCGGGACCATCATGACCATGAAATAGCAAGGGTCCGAAATGACATATTGTTCCATGTCTAATGTTTGATGATAAATAATCACCTCTTCAAAGACTGATGGTGATTTGCCTTTAGCTTCACATGTTTTACACGACCTGATGCCTTTACAGGCACAAGATGCGGAGAATGGACGTAATGAAATTTCCTCGTCCAACTGTGCCATTCTTTCAAGAGTTGTCGCTCGGGTAAGATTGACTAAAACGCGAGGCGACTATGAATACCGGATACTGGTTATCTGCAGGTCTGTGCGGAACTATACATTCTTGGTTGAGACATCATAGTTATGTTTTATTTTTTTCATTTTCATACTACATATTTAACTCATTCCCTCCTGGACTATTTTAGACACAACCTCTTTGAATTAATCAACCCGAAAAGGACCATATTATTAGGAACTATAGAAAAGGAGAATTTTGTATAGTTTTGGAGTGTTGAAACCATTGCTGGGCTGTAGACAAGAACTTTTGAGTGTGATTGCCAATTCGGGCAAGTTGCTTGAAATTTAGTTGTCCGAACCAATTTTCAAGTTGCCCAAATATGGAATTGTATTTCTTACCATTAATAAATCCCTGCCAATTCAGAAAAAAATCACACTTACAGTTTAGTTCATATTTTTTTTTTATATATAGGGTAAATTGGTTGATTTAGCTTCAGGATTAAAATTTATTTGGTTTACATCTAACTACAAATTTTCTGGTTGCTCAATCGGACAACCAGTGGGACATAGAGGTTGTCCCGACCAACTTTCTGGTTGCCATGGGCAATCGGACAACTGTTAATGTAGAGCCCTGCATTGTGATAAATAATGGGTTTTTTAAAAAATGAGTGTTACCAGAGACATATACATACATTATGTATGTATATATCTATCTATCTTTGTATAATGTATGTATATGTCTCCGGTCTTACAGAGGCACACAAAGGCGTCAGTAGGAGAGACTGGCGTGTTAATATTGTTTTACAAGCAAGTAATGACTAGATGACAGTCTACCGGAAACAAATAAAGCAGTTTCAAACAAATTCCTGCATTGGATTTCCAGTTTTGTTCTTTCTCACATCTATAGACAGCAAGTTTTTACCGGATGAATATTCATGTAAGAAATAATGACACCATAAATAGCAGTTACATGTAGATTATTTCTTATAATATGACATATGAATATTATGAACACAAGACATTTTGGCTAAGGCTTTAGCCGCTTACGCTGTAGAATCAAATCTATATATTACTTTATTCAAAAAGAGACACTAACTATGTTGCATAGGTGTGAAAAGCGTTTGTATGAAGGAGAGAGTTAAATAAAAATGGTTATCATTTTTGCAAGCATTTTCACTGCAGATAAGATCCAGAATAATTGTTTGTCTCATTAGGATCAAATAAATTTGACACTGGTCATTTTTAACATTAAAATTGAAACAGATTAATATTTTGAACTAATGTAACAGAACACGTGGTGAAAATTAAGATCTCCGCCCAGCCGGGTCTTGAACTCAGGGCCTCTGACTTCAGTTATTTACTGTACCATCACTCTAACCATTCAGCTACCAACCTACACAATCTGGGACTTCTTGATTTCCCACCAAACCATATGTTGTGACCATTCTTTAGAATCATATCTTCGAGACGATTCTAAAGAGCGGTCGCAACATACGGTTTGGAAGAGAAGTGACCATTTTAGCAAGTCTTGAGTACTCAGTTTTATCTGTTGCTCTGCGCGACACAATTCAAAAGTTGCAACTCCATGACATGAGCATATATATGTCAAGTACGGCGTCTCCACTTCCTACAGTTCAAATATTAGCACCAGGCTACCAAATCGAATGCACACAGTCTGCTTAAAAAAAAAAAAAAAAAAAAAAAAGATCAGGATGGGTGGCTATGCTTGCTGACATTTTGTTCAACAAAGTAATTAATGGGGATGGGGCAAGTTACCCCTCAACCACAAAATAAGACTCGTTCAAAATACATATATGGACAAGTTCACAAAGAAATGCAGGTTTAACCATTATAACCATATTTTTTTATATAGATCTACGTCATTTAACGCTTTTGCAAACAGAGTGGACCCAGATTAGACAAATAAACAAGAATACTCAAATAGCATCATGTAGCAACCTCATATAGCAGGTTTTTTTTACATTACGTTCGGTCAGCCAGTAGCGTAGCTGAATCCAAATATATTGTACGCACCGTGATTATTCGAGTCCCCCAAGAAAATTTAGCAATGTTTGTTTTTGAGACTCTGTACAAAGTCACCTGTTGAAACCATTGTGATAAATAGAGCATTTGCTCCTATAGGAGCAAATGCTCTATTTACCACAATGGTTTCACCAGGTGACTTTTACAGAGACGGCAAAAAGTGTCAATTGAAGGGTTTCGGTTAAAGCTTGCATGACAAGACGGAACGCTTATCAAAGTCTACCCCTTTAACCTTCGATTTTTGTTCCATTTTGGCCATAATAAAGTTTTCACTTTTCAGATTGATGTTACGCACGTGCGTACGTGCGTATCGCTAGCTACGCGCCTGTCAGTGTTAAGCAACCGCCTACTTTAAAAAAAAGATTCCTGTATCTAGATCGTTAAGATAGGTTCTACTATGTATCAAATTATTGTTGTTCCTCTTACGTGTGTGCAATATCGTGACGATGTTACATGACGCTATTTGACGTCATCGAGGTCATTGGTGACAGCGTCATTTCATTTCAAATGCTATGAAAGACATGGGACAATGTATTCCTACTATAATTTTCATTCGAAAAGATAAATAATATGGAGTGCGGACAGTATAAGGACATTACCTACAGATCCTTGAAAGGTATTTATTGACCCTTTATAACCCTTACTCTATGAATATTCATGAAAGAAATAATGACATAATGTATATTAACCAATTCCCGCATATTGACTCCTTTTGAGCAAATGCTCTATCTATCATAATGGTTTAAAAACTAGACAATTCTAATTTTTTCATTTTCTGTAGTAAATGCTCATTTTCAGTAGATTTATTCAAAGAGGTTGGATCTAGAATTAGCCCACGTGGGAATGGGTTAATTAGATTTTTTTATAATGGCACGTGAAGCGTTTGATCATGACAGAATCTATAGAATCAGATCAAAATTATTTCATAAACAAATAGAGCAGATCCTAAGCAAACAGAGCAGATTCTACAAGAACCTCTAATCTGGGTCTACACGTTGCAAAGGCGTTGAAAAGGGCGTAGACTGTGACGTATATGATAACCTGAGATCTTACTTATTCTACTCAAAACAATATTCACAATGAAATAATATTCCAAAAATGGAATTAATATACTACAGAAATACTTAAATTGCTGTTACATGTGTATCTAATATTTCGACAACTGCGGAGCTTCTTCAAAGATTATCATGCCCAGACATGATAATCTTTGAAAAAGGTCCGTACGTAGTGGTCGAAATATTATAGATAAGAGCAATTTATGCATTTCTGCCAAACAATATTGTTTATTGAAGATCTGATTTGTTGCTGTTTCATTCTACACTATTGCCTGTGTGTCAAACAGCCGTTTCGTTCAGCTCTGATCTGTTGCAAGTTTTCAATTACCCCTGATCTGTCCATGTTTTTGTATTGATAAACTGTCAAACAACTTGTATCCTGGTGAAATATCGGGTTACTCAGCGTCTTATCTGGATCCATTCTGTTTGCAAATTGTAAATCAGGTTGCGCTCATCAGTAATAACACTTTCACTCATATTAACACCCTGTAGTGATCGGCCTACATAAGGCATCTCCAACAGCATTAGGTTAACCCTTTAGCGACGTGGTTAGAGTGTCAGATTTGTATACAGGAGTCCGGGGTTCGAATCCCGGTAGAGGCCAATTAACTTTTCCTCCCTTAGAATTACTTCATTGGCGACGAGGATAATTCGGTTTGTATGCGGGGATGCATGTAAAGGCTTAGGGGCATGCATGGGTATATGCATTGCTCCTAAAGGTTAAAAGGGAGGGGAGTGTAGTGATAGGCCTATATAAGGCATCTCCAACAGCCTTGCTGTTGGGTTAACCCTTTAGCGACGTGGTTAGAGTGTCAGACCTGTATCCAGGAGTCCGGGGTTCGAATCCCGGTAGAGGCCAGTAACTTTTCCTCCCTTAGAATTACTTCAACCCTTTTCTCGCCTTTTCATTCTGTTTGCTTATGAAATTATAATAGATCTAACTCTACACTTCCTGCCAATATTGAATATTCCTGTGTACATATACTATTACAAAAACATCATCTATTAATTATCCACACAATAGCATTATTGTCTTATATTCAACAGAGAACGCGTTAACCCTTTCCTTCATATAAACGTTTTTTCACATATCTGCAAACAGTACAGACCCAGATCAGACGGCTCCTAGTGGAGCCGTCTGATCAGGGTCTGCTCTGTTTGTGAATGGAATTTGATAGATCTGTTTCTATACTTTCTAAACTAGCTACAATGTTCCACCTATAATATAATTATTTTTACCATGAATGTTCAGTAGGCATTGACATTTGTAATAAACATAGAACAGGGAACGCGCTAATGGTGAATGTATCGTTACCACGTATTATCGCCGGCAAAACATTGTCGGTTCTATTTTTCATTTTTGAAAGATCTTCATTTTTTGTGTTTAAAATGTAATCAGGGTATCAAGCAGTTTGTATCCTGATGATACACCGTGTTACTCGGCTTCTCATCTGGATCCAAACTGTTTGTAAATGTGATCACAGATTCGCCGTTGGCAGCGAAAGACTTTGTCGTTTTGATAGGAGCTATAGGAACCAAGAATAAATGTCTTAGAATATTTTTGTCTCTGATAATGAGCTGTTCAATCTCAAGTTCTTGTATTTGTTTTGTAAGCGGTTAGCGTTGATATTTAGAAGAAAAGTATAATGATTAAATTCAGAAAAGCAGTTGCAATAAAGTACATGTAGGCCTATTATTAAAAACGAAACATGTGGCATAAATTGGTTTGTACATTCGCTAATAGTAAAGATCAAATCCGCTGCGCTATATGCATATCCTGGGAAGATGAGCCAATTTGCACTCGGTATACATATACATGTACTAACTTTATATTAACCATTAAATGATTTACTCCATAGAGACAACATTTTGCACCTTTGCAAACACAGCAGACCCATATATTCTAATCAAAATTTGTGGGAAATGCACGTGTAACAATTACACATATATTTACATATACAACTTGTACAAACCTTTATTTGACGAGAGTAACGAAAACAGGCATTTTGTTATTGTATAACGACGTCATTTTAACAACAGGTATCTTTATCTTGTAACTTACAGGGCTGAGGAAGACTAACTCAACTCATGACCCTGACAACCGAGACAGTAGTTTAGAAGTCCCATCGAAACGCAATACAGTAGTTTTCCCTAAGTATCCAGAACTCTTCAGGATCGGACCATTACACAAGAAAATAAAAGAGTACGAAATTCTCTTGCTTGAGTATGAAGAAGAAGAGGATGACATAAATGATGAAAATACTGAGAACGACAGATATAATGATGTTGATGGCGATTCAGCTGCAGCGATGGTGCACGAAGAGAGGGGGTGTAACTGTGAAGGGGACGCCAAGCGCAAGCATAAGAGAGAAGAAAATAAGTATGACGAAGATGGCAATGATGCATGTGAAGCTGATGGGGAAATGGAGAAGGAAGGAAGCAAACAAAATGATGATAGATATTCCCAGGAAAGAGAAGGAAACAATGATGATGAAGATGGTAATGATGCACGTGAAGCTGATAGGGACATGAAGGAAGGAGACAAACACAATGATGATACATATTCCCTGGAAAGAGAAGAGAATAATGGTGATGAAAATGATAAAGATGTACGTGAAGCTGTTGGGGAAATGGAGAATGAAGAAAGCAAACAAAATGATGATACAGATACCCAGGAAAGAGGAGAGAAAAATGATGATGGAGATGGTAATGGTGTACGTGAAGCTGACGGGGAAATGGAGAAGGTAGGAAGCAAACAAAATGATGACACATATTCAGAGGAAAGAGAAGAGAAGAATGATGATGGAGATGGTAAAGATGCACGTGAAGCTGTTGGAGAAATGGAGAATGAAGGAAGCAAACAAACTGATAATATAGATACCCAAGAAAGAGAAAAGAAGAATGATAATGAGGATGGTAATGTTGCACTAGAAACTGATGGGGAAGTGGAGAAGGAAGGAAGCAAACAAACTGGTGATAAAGCTACCAAGGAAATAGAAGAGAAGAATGATAAAGATGGAAGAGGTGATGTTTCAGTTGCCCGTAGGAAAGGAGGCAAGGAAGATGATGACGGTGAAGTTGATATCCCAGTTGCTCAACAATGCTATGAGGAGAAAGATGACCATGACAAGGGTCATATTTCAACTACTCATGATGGCGTAAAAAACAAAAAGATTTTAGAGGGAAATGATGATACAGCTGCTTATGGGGACGGAAAGGAGAAAAATAATGACAATGGAGGCAACTGCTCAGCTGCTCCTGCAGATGGGTTAGGGTTTAATATAACCCATATTAGTGATACTGAAGCTGGTCATACGAACGATGATAGCAATGGAAATTTTGTTGTATTTGAAGATAGAATCAAAGAAGTGAAGAGGAACACATTAAACAAAATCAACGATTCAGATACAAATAAGAGAAAGCCACAGAGCGACGAAGGCGATGGAAGTGACGTTCCATTTGAGCCTGCGACGGAAGTGGTGAAAATTCAACCAAAAGAATTTCAAAATGGAGTGGATTTCAATGGATTAGTTGATGATGATAATAATGGTGATGATGATGAAGATGATGACGATGATGATGCCGACAATGAAGATGGGTTAGATTGTGATAGTGTCCTTAGCCACAGCGATACCCTTAGTCAATACTCGGACATTCAAACTGATATTGAAAGTGATGACGACAACGAAAATGGTGATGGACCAACTGCTAGCTTTCATACTAATGAAGGCATACATGGTCAAACGCAAAAGCGAACTTATATGGAAGATCAAGAAGAAGACGATTCAGTGTCGGGTATTCTAGGAATATATTCAAATGGCCAATATGATTTAAAATTTTCATTTCACAAATAAACTGATTTATTATTAATATGTTTATATTCTGCTTCAGTCTTGTTTCTCATACCTCCTTTTGTGTAATTGCTGCATGACGATTTAGTTGGGATACAGTATAGTGGAGGACGGAGCTACAGATAATGGTGCGTACCCAAATATTAAAATCATCAGTTTTCCATCAAACCCTATACTGTGACCATTCTTTAGAGTTGTCACAGTATAGGGTTTGATGGAGAAATAAAGGAGTTATTCTTGAAACTATTTAAATTTACGCATCTTATCTGGACCTATGGAGGAAAAATCACGTTTTCGGCGCACAGAAGAAATTGCATTTTTTGTGCACAGAAGAACAGTCAGAGTAGAACCATTGACCAACCTGCTTGAAGACTTCCTTACAATAAAAATATATGCCCAAGTCAGGATTCGAACCACAGCAGTGAGGGACCAATAAATAAACAAACAAACAGATTATGAGGATGGCGCAAAATAACATGCCTTTGGTCTAGATCGGGGGGGGGGGGGGGGGGGGGGGTTAAAATGACAGTAAAATCAAGATAACTTGGAACTCTCAGACATGCATTGTTATTGTTCTTCAAAACGGGTGTCAGCTTATTGCGAAAAGCTCCACTATAGGATATTTCTGTATGACTTTCTCCCTGCATTAAGTGCGTCTTTTGTGGGTTATCTCCCCAAGTTCAATTTATAGGTGGCGCATTTTGAACATAAATATTGTTCTTTCAACCATTTTGCACAAACAGAGAAAGGGGGTAGACACATCACACTTTCAGGACCGGTCATTACACTTCCCCTGTCATAATCAAAGGTGCCCGACGCATGCTTGGACTCACCCATGGAACCCCCCCCCCCCCCCCAAAAAAAAAAAAAAAAAAAAAAATGGTGATCGAAGTATGTTCAACTAGCCTAAAACTATCTATTTGAACCTTAAACCACTCCGAAAAACAAGAAACACACGACCCGGAAAAAAAAATCATATCGGGTCTATATATGTATTGATATATAGACCCGATAGGAATTTTTTTCCGGGTCGTGTTTTTCTTGTTTTTTCGGAGTGGTTTAAGGTTCAAATAGATAGTTTTAGGCTAGTTTAACATACTTCGATCACAATTTTTTTTTTTTTTTTTTTTGGGGGGGGGGGGGGGGGTCCATGGGTGAGTCCAAGCATGCGTCGGGCACCTTTGGTCATAATGTTAAATCTGACTTTCATTGTGATATTGTGTATATGCTCTTGACAGTTGTTTGTTCGATATAGTTTTAATTTTAATATTTCTTCCTTTTTATTAATTTGAGAGTCCATACTTACTTTAATTATTGAAAGTAAAAGTTTGGTCAGTTTGTATGGAAATTATAAGGTGAAATTTACTCACAAATAGTACATGCAAATTGCAATAAAAATGCACATTGAAATTAAAACAATAATACACTTAAACAAGATATGTTGAACTACATGTACTTTTAAAAATAACCATTTTAACCCTTTCCTCCATAAATACGACTTTTTACGCCTTTGCATACAGGGTAGACCCAGATCAGATGGCTCCTGTACAGTGTAGGGGCTTACTGATCAGGACCTGCTCTGTTTGCTTATGGAATGAAATAGATCTGATTCTATAGTTCCTACTTTCGCAAAACATTCATGTGTTAATCTGCCATTTAAAAAAATATCTAATTAATATTCACGATGCCACTATTTCTTACATGACATGGAGTAAATGGTTAACACATTCAAGCAGTTGATCCAGATCAAATTGTAACAAAAAGTTTAATAACTGATTAGAATTCACACTTTTTGACCGTACACTGCGCTTTTGCTGTGTTCCGAGTATAGTCTTTATTCATATCCGAAATCACCTCAGATATCGAATAAAATTAAAATATTTAACACTTACAAAATAAAGGAAACCAGTCTATAAGACATCAGCTAATTGTAATGACTGTGACGAGTGGTTTTAGAGGTTTTCTTATCAGCGTCTGCAATGTTTTATTTTTGCAAGCATCATTCGGCTGCACCACTGTAGGTTAAAATTAAACTCTTTCAGTCAGAAATTTGACAACTTCAATTAATAATTAAGCCTTCAAGACATTGAATTTAAAAGTCGCCCCGTACTTCATTCTCAGTGTTGTTATATTTTCTGGAACTTCGGTATCATTAGTTTTGATGTTATTTGTTTTGAAAATTTAATACTGCTTAAGCCGGTGCTAGGGGGCGTGAGTAGTGTTGCAGTTTTAATTACTACTCATGAACAGACTCAATAAAACCGAGTCTGCAATTTTCTCATTTTGCATTTTTACTTTTGCTTTCGAAGGATCACCCATTTTCAGAATATTCTCTTGCAAATTTCAGTGACTAAATAATAGAACGGTATGGACCCAGATAAGACATTTATTTATTAACAAGAGGGCCATGAGACTCTGAAGCGCTCACCTGAGATAACCTCAGTGGCAGTGCCATTTTTGACCAAGAAGTCATCATTTGTACAACCTTGGTAGAGAACCACAAGGCAAAGCAGTATGCCATTAATTAAAGGTCTAAGCCTTATGGTTTCAACGAAAAATAATATTTTATTTTTTAACCATGAAAAATTGACAAGCCCCCAGGCATGGCCAAGTTTCGCCCAGAGGTCAGGGTCGTAAGTTGAACATTCTTGGCAGAGGACCACAAGCCAAGCTACATATTTGTAGAGGACCATTCGATCAGTTACATACCAAACATCAAAGGTCTAGACCTTACAGTTTCAGAAGATTTTTAAAGATTTTCCTATGAAAAACTGATAAGCCCTTGGGTGGGGTCATTTTTGGTCCCGGGTCATAGTTTGAAAATCTTTGTAGAGGACCATTACATCATCCTACATACCAAGTATCAAAGGTCTAGGCCTTACAGTTTCAGAAGAAGATTTTTAAAGATTTTCCTATGAAAAACTGATAAGCCCTTGGATGGAGTCATTTTTGGTCCGGGGGTCATACTTTGAACAATCTTTGTAGAGGACCATTAGATCATGCTACATACCCAGTATCAAAGGTCTAGGCCTTACAGTTTCAGAGAACAAGATTTTTAAAGATTTTCCAACGAAAAACTGATAAGCCCTTGGGCGGGGCCATTTTGGCCCGGGGGTCATAGTTTGAACAATCTTTGTAAAGGACCATTAGATCATGCTACATACCAAGTATGAAAGGTCTAGGCCTTACAGTTTCAGAGAACAAGATTTTTAAAGATTTTCCTATGAAAAACTGATAAGCCCTGGGACAGGGCCATTTTTGTCAGAAGGTCATAATTTGAACAATCTTTGTAGAGGACCATAAGATCATGCTACATACCAAGTATCAAAGGTCTAGGCCTTACAGTTTCAGAGAAGAAGATCTTTAAAGATTTTTCTATGAAAAACTGATAAGCCCTTGGGCGGGGCCATTTTTGGCTCAGGGTCATTATTTGAGCAATCTTTGTAAAGGACCATAAGATCATGCTACATGCCAAATATCAAAGGTCTAGGCCTTACAGTTTCAGAAGAAGATTTTTAAAGATTTTCCTATGAAAAACTGGTAAGCCCTTGGGCGGGGCCATATTTGGCCCGGAGTTATAATATGAACAACATTTCGTTCCCCCTAGCCACTGATGCTTCTGACAAAATTTGGTTAAAATTGGGTCAGCAGTTTCAGAGGAGATGTCCTTTGAAAATGTGGCCGGACGCCGGACGGATCGCGGTGACAATAGCTCATCCTGAGCCTTTGGCTCAGGTGAGCTAAAACAGAACAGACGATTAGTATTCTTACTAGTGGCAATCTATTATATAACAGCTTCTGATCAGTATCCAATATGTATTGTTTGTTTCTTCTTTTTAGCTCACCAGAGCACTTTTGTGCTCAGGGTGAGCTTTTGTGATCACCTGATGTCCGTCGTCCGTCGGCGTGCGTCGTCAACAATTTGAACCTTTAAAAATCTTCTCCTCTGAATCTACAGGGTTCTCAGCTTTCATGTTTTGCACATAGCATCATCTATAGGTCCTCTACAAAAGTTATATAAATTATGCCCCTGGGGTCAAAATTGGCCCCGCCCCAGGGGTGGCAAGTTTTCAATAGAATCATATACTAAAATTTTGAAAATCTTCTCCTCTGAAACTGGAAGGTTCCCAGCTTTCATATTTGGCACATAGCATCATGTTCAGGTCCTCTACAAAAGTTATATAAATTATGGCCCTAGGGTCAAAATTGGCCCCGCCCAAGGGATGGCCAGTTTTCCATAGAAACATATAGTGGAAACTTTGAAAATATTCTCCTCTGAAACTGGAAGGATCTAAGCTTTCATATTTGGCACATATCATCATGTTCAGGTCCTCTACAAAAGTTATATAAATTATGTCCCTGGGGTTAAAATTGGCCCCTCCACAGGGATGGCCAGTTTTCAATAGAAATGTATAATGAAAACTTTGAAAATCTTCTTCTCTGAATCTACAGGGTTCTCAGCTTTCATATTTAACACATAGCATCATGTTTAGATCCTCTACAAAAGTTATATAAATTATGTCCCTGGGGTCAAAACTGGCCCCGCCCCAGGGGTGCCTTGTTTTCTATAGAAACATATAGTAAAACTTTGAAAATCTCCTCCTCTGAAACTAGAAGGTTCTCAGCTTTCATATTTGGCACATAGCATCATGTTCAGGTCCTCTACAAAAGTTATATAAATTATGCCCCTGGGGTCAAAATTGGCCCCGCCCCAGGGGTAGCCAGTTTCAATAGAAATGCATAGTGAAAACTTTGAAAATCTTCTCCTCTGAATTTACAGGGTTCTCAGCTTTCATATTTGACACATAGCATCATGTTCAGATCCTCTACAAAAGTTATATAAATTATGCCACTGGGGTCAAAATTGGCCCGCCCCAGGGGTAGTCCATTTTCAATAGAAACATATAGTTAAACTTTGAAAATCTTCTCCACTGATACTGAAAGGTTCTCAGCTTCCATATTTGACACATAGCATCATGTTCAGGTCCTCTACAAAAGTTATATAAATTATGCCCCTGGGGTCAAAATTGGCCCCGCCCCCAGGGGTGGCCAGTTTTCTATAGAAACATATAGTGAAAACTTCAAAAATCTTCTCCTCTGGAACTGGAAGGTTCTCAGGTTACACATTTGGTACATAGCATCATGTTATATAAATTATGCCCCTGGGGTCAAAATTTGCCCTGCCCCAGAGTCAGCTTGTTTTCTATAGAAACATATAGTGAAAACTTTGAAAATCTTCTTCTCTGAATGTCTGGTGAGCGATGTCAGGGCCATTCTGGCCCTCTTGTTGTATGGTTTGTTTTTGTTTGCTGAAATCAGACAATCAAACTTTAATTGCAGAATTAAAACGAAATATTAATAAAGCTAAAGTTTTTTTTTTAATTGTGATATACATGTTTGTCAAGTAGATACCACAGTTCCCTATTGAACGTCCCCTCCCCTCCAAAAAAAGTTTATAACTTTTCGATTTTATTAACCCTTCACTCTATGAATATAAATGTAAGAAATAATTAATGTGATCATGAATAATTATCAATTAAATATTTTTATAATGATATTATATCAACACAGGAAATTCGGGGCATAGCAGAAACTGTGGAATCATATCTATACTGTATCATAAGCAAAAAGAGCAGATCCTGATTAGACGGTTCCTAGAGGATCTGTCTGATCAGGGACTACTCTGTTTGCAAAGGCATTAAAAGGCATATTATCTGTTAAATGACATTTTAGCATTTAAGTAGCAGGCTGTAATGTAGGATGACGGGGAGAATAAAGCATGTGAAAAAAAATAATGTAGAGAGTAAAACATTTAAATTAATAAATAAATTGTACAGATGAACTTTGTCACGTGATTTGGAAATTCTAAATACAATTCGGAAACTACAAAATGGACTTCTTCATTTCTCCATGCTGTATTTATACATTCCTCAATTCATACATTTCATTTCGGATACTATACATAAACTGTTTTTTTTCCTGATGGAAAAAGGAAAGAAAAACAGTGGTCATTTAACAATGGTGAATATTTCGTTTTACTACCTCCTGATATAATATTTAACTCTTTGCATGCTAAGTAATTTTTCGTCTGCGACAATTGTCGTCTGCTTCAATTCTAAAACTAAAATTTCTCTCATTTCTTTGCAAATATATGGTCAAAGTGACAAACAGTTTGGATCCAGATGAGACGCTGCATTATGCAGCGTCTCATCTGGATCCATACTGTTTGCATAGGTAATCACTGTTTCACCTCTAGCATGCAAAGAGTTAATGGTAGCATTTAACCTTTAGCTTGCTGAGCAAATTATTTTTGCATATTTTTTCACCTATTACATTTTCAAAATTCAAGTTATAATCAATTTGTCTACAAAATGCAATCAGGGTGTCAAATAGCTTGGGTCCTGATGAGACGCCGTGTTACTCGGCATCTCATCTGGATCCAAACTGTTTGCATTGGTATTCACTCATCCGCCCATAGCAGGCTAAAGGTTAAATATTTAATAGTTGTTATACCAAAAGAAACTACTCAGTAGAAGTAAAGTTTATTATTTAATTAACAACAAAATATCAAAATAAAACCCTACTTCATATTCTCTGATACAGAAGAGACAATTCCAAGTCAAACAAGGATTACAATTCAAAAATGAATCACAGCTATAGTGATAATCAGTATTGTTTACGTTCAATGTCAATCATTTTTCATGGATTGCATTTTTATTACTGTTAAAGATAAACAATAATGATAGCTAGTATTATCATTGGATATCTAGGTCTATTTTACATTGCCTTCTGTCATATGGAGTGTTTAACCCATTTCCTCTTTTTAGACCCAATCTCTTTTAATAAATCTACTGAAAATAAGTATTAACTAGAAAGGAGGAAACCATTGACAGGAGCTGTCTGATCTAGGTCTACTCTATTTGCAAAGGTGTGAAAAATGTTTGTCTGTAGGAAAGGGTTAACATGTAAAATCTAACACATACATTAATTATAATCATTTTCTCGTGTGCCCAATCAATAATTATGAAATACACAAAATAACTGTGACATTTCTCAAAGGTTAAGGTCTGACAGTAAACAATGTTTTTTCTACACCTTTGCAAAGGTTATAGGAGTCGTCTGATCAGAGTCTGCTCTGTTTGCAAATTTATTAATCTAATTAATATTCATACTGTCATCATTTTTCATGAATATTCATGGTGTAAAGTGTTAAAAACCTGTATTCATCATG
This sequence comes from Azorinus chamasolen, assembly GCA_963576725.1. Lineage (NCBI taxonomy): Eukaryota > Metazoa > Mollusca > Bivalvia > Cardiida > Solecurtidae > Azorinus > Azorinus chamasolen. The sequence goes on from OY755240.1 coordinate 9,804,250, forward strand.
AAAAAGATGTCCTTTTGAGCATATTCCTAAGGCTCTAGGTAATAGGGTTAAGTTTTCCATTCCTAACAACAGTTTCTCAACTTCACAGTCAAACCCATTGTTGAACTTGTTTACATTTGGCGAAAATCGTGAAAAAAGAAAAAAAGTCTAGTGGTCACAATGGTTCTGATCACTCGTTAGAATCACCTTAAAGAGGCAATTCTTCTGAGTAAAATAACACCCCTCTAAACAGGACGTTCAATTTTAATAGATATCGGTCTTGGAGACAGGTGACAGCTTAACCCTTTCCCTCATATTGGCGACTTTTGACAACTCTGTAAAAGTCACTTTGTGAAACCTTTGTGATAAATAGAGCATTTGATCCTATTTATCACAATAGTTTCAAACTATAAAATTCTAAAATTTTCCTTTTCTCTAGTTAATGGTCCCTTTCGGTAGATTTACTCAAAGAGATTGTATCTAAAAATAGCCTATGATGGAATGGGTTGCAGAGTGAGAGTCATGCAGAAAGCTCCTCAATGAGCTTTCTGCATGACTTTCACCCTGCATTAAGCAACCACCTGCCTAAATGTATCTCAATTCTTCTCAACCAGAATTCCAGTTTAGAGAGGTTTCATTGTAGTCATTATTATGGGTTGGTGGAAAAATAAGGAATTTTCACCTGAAATACTCTCCTTATTCTGTAAAGCTGTAATGTTTATAATTTTTACCTGAGAATTGGTGATGTAACACATAGTAAAGCAGTAAAAGCCCTTCTAAACCAGACTTTAGTAAAGAAGAAATGAAATATTTATAGGCAGGTGACTGCTTAATTTAGGATTAAAGTCATACAGAAAGCTCATCCGGGAGCTTTCTGCTTGATATTCACCCTGCATTAACCTATTCCCCCATAAGCTATTTTAAGACCTAACCTCTTTGAATAAATCTATTTAGAAATAAATTTATTAGAAAAAAGGCAAATTTAGAATTTTGTAGTTTTGAAACCATTGTGATAAACAGAGCATTTGGTCTAATGGAGCAAATGCTCTATTCATCATAATGGCTTCAAAAAGAGACTTTTACAGTGGTGATAGAAGGCGTCAATATGAGGGAATGGGTTGGCTGTCATCTGTCTAAAACCGGCATTCATACTAATTCGAAAAGTCCAGTTTAGAGAAGCTTTCTGTATTAGAACATTTATTGTACCAATTTATCACAGGAGAGTTATTATTAAACACTATCAGGGATAAATCTTCATTATCTGTTAAGCTGCACATATGGTAAAACGTCCCCACACTTGGCATTGATTGTCAATGTAGCTAGTTTGTCTGCTCTTGTTGGACCAATATTCAGTATTGCTATAGGCTTGTCCTGGTCTTTAGCTGCTGAAGCAAATCTGTATCCAGAGTATACCTGCAAAACACAGTGAAATGTTTTTGAGACTTTACCTGACAGAGATCAAGGTCTGCTGAGCTTGCTAGCAGCTACAAATTGTACTTGATTGAACAAATCCATTATGGTTAATCAGTTCTATTCTAATATATCTTAAACACTATGCCCCGATTCGGCCTTTGATGTATGACCTTGACCTAAATAAGTCACCCCTAAAAATATTCGACTCCATAAGTTGCACATGCATGCCAAGTTTGAAGCATTTGTATGTGCAATGGCTACAAAATTATCACCAGCATTAAAGTTGACCAACCAACCAACAAACCAACCAACAGACAGAGCAGAAAAACAATATGCCCTACGGGGGCATAAAAACCATAACTGTGTTTTGCAGACATTAACTCACCTTTTAATGCCTTTGCAAACAGAGTAGATCCAGATCAGATGGCTCCTATAGATGTTATTTACATTTTCTGCCATGGAAAATTTATTTGTTGATGTACCATTAAAAAAAATAAATTCTAATTAATGTCTGTGATATTGTTATTTCCAATATGAATATCAATGGAATAAAGAGCCAAATTCTGGTTTCAATTCCAATTTTCTTTGGTGTTAACCAGACCAGACAGCTCTGTAGAATCAGATCTATATTATTCAATAAGTAATCAGGAGCTTTCTGAGCTATACAAATGTATCATATCATGTAAGAGGTTAAATATAATTCTAATGAATAGGCAGTATTAAAGGGTTTTAGAAGAGAAAAAAAGTTAACTCTTTACTCCATAGATATGCAGTTTAACCCTTACAACGCTGAATTTTCAAATTGAATATTCCAAAATTCAAATAGGTCAAGCTTATAGTGAATATTTAGGGATGTTTTCTAAAGAAAAGTGTAACATGACAAACAGTGCAGACCCTGATGAGAGGGCTCCCATAGGAGCCCTCTCATCTGGGTCTACACTATTTGCAAAAGACATTAGTGACTCGGGTCCCGCACCGTCAGGGTTAAAACTTTTGCAAACAGAGTAGACCTATAGGAGTCGTTTTATCACGGTCTACACTTTGCTTATGAAATAATATGGATCTAATTCTAGAAGTTTCTATCATGTCCTTTATAAAAATTCAGATATAATAATTAATATCCATAATGTCCTTATTTTTCACATGAATATTCATGCAGTCAAGAATTAACCCTTTATTCTATGAATATTAATGTAAGAAATAATGACACAATGAATAATTGAATATTCATTTTTAAAATGGCATATTAACATGTGTAGGAAGTGTTGCCATAGCAGCAACATCATAGGATGAGATGAGACTCTGATGAGATGACACCTACAGGAACTGTCTAATGTGGGTGTACTCTGTTGATTAAAGTTGATTTATAACCCAATTATGTTAACATAAACGGTTTTGTCCGCCTTAACACATTTGGCAGTGGGTTTGTGTCCAATGGGGTATTGTCCTATGGGGTTACGTTCTGATGGGGTTACGTCCTAGTGGGGTTTTGTCCGTACCCCGAGTGTAAGGTAAAGTAAAACCCCTCTAAACCAGAATTCTAGTAGAGAAGAATTTAGGAACTTTCTTCATGACTTTCACCCTGCATTAAGCTGCCACCTGCTTCAAAGACCGATATTTACACTAAATTTAGTGTCCGGTTTAGAGAGGTTTTACAGTACTAGTTATACATATAAACAATCCCATTATCTGGAGTTCAAAGTCATCAAGTACAATGAAGTGCAATTACAGAACCCCTCATACCTGCAGAGATGTACCGGCTAGTAACATGGCGTCACTCTCACGCACTCTCTCGTGAACAAAGTCAACTGTAGATCTCGCCACATTGTCACCAAAAAATGTAATCTCTGGCTTCAGAGGACCCCCACACCTTGGGCAGGGTGGCACCTGTAATGTGAGTGTATTTCAATTTAATTTAAACCAGTATCTCATAGGCAATTAATAGACACAACATTTTTGAATAAATATACTGAAAAGGAGCATTTACTAGAGAAAAGGAAAGTTTTAAAAGTGTGTAGTTTTGAAACCATTGTGATAAATAGAGCCTTTGCTCCGGTTGTCAGACGTTTCGCTACCCATACCATTTCGCTACAGTCATTTCGCTACCCACCGAGAAGTCATTTCGCTACCCTGATCATTTCGCTACCTGTACGTTTCGCTACCTATCGAATTTAATAGGAAAACCAATCTTGTTGCGGGGGTGGTTAGTGATTTGAGACTCGAATTTATTAACATATAATAAATATCTATATTCAGATACCAAAACGAATTATACGAATATTGGAAAATAAAGTGTTATGTCAGACGATGAATGATGTGTCTTAAATTTTAGAAATTCAATTCAATTCTTTATTGCGTAAAACATACATTTGTATGCTTAGAGCAAGAATACATAAACATACACAAGCAAAAACATGAATTTACAGAAGAGCTACGGTAACATGAATGGTAAATTACTATTAATTAGTTATCTCCCCTTACCAAGCAGGACATGGGTTTGGAGCTCCGCGAAAAATCATGTAAAAAATGCAGAATTAAAGAAAAAAAATCAATTTATTTGGACAAATATAGAGTTAAATGACTGTTCGTCATGCCACCGAAGGAAATTTCAACAACACAGACCCTGTATAAATGTAATATAAATAATGACTTAAAATTATTATAATTAACTACATCGATTATACCGATGTATTGTTTGTCGAATAAACAATCATTAATAAAAAACACGCACTTATGACACCGTTGTTTGGCCATTGTTTAGCAGGTCCACTTGGAAATATTGTCCACACCAAGATCACAGGTACCGCCTATAAGCCGATTAGATATGTGTATCGGTATGTGACACTGATTGAATTAACATGGACACGTGCTACATTCATTTTTCGCTTATTGCAGTTTTTCTCTGTTCCATTGATATATAATATGACACCTGCATTACGATCAAATGAAAATACAATTTACTTTTTAACCCTTTCCCACATACAAACAGGTTTTAACTCATTTACCAACAGAGAAGATCCAGATCAGACGGCTCCTATATAGGATCAGCGTCTGCTCTGTTTGCTGATATAATAAGTTCTGATTCTTTTCTATTTGAAATGGCTACAATGTTTTGTCCATTTCATTATATCGATTTTGTCAAAATGTGAATGTTTCATTCGGATCCAAACTGTTTGCCTATGCTGCCGCGCTCGGTATTTCAAATTGGTAAAGTTATCTTTTTCATCTGTTAAACTGTTATCGTTCAAATCAATTCAATCTGTGAATAAATCTGTGAATAATTATAATCAATTGGGTGACACGGTAGCGAAATGACTTCCCGTAAGGGTGCGAAATGACTGAAGCGAAATGGTCAGGGTAGCGAAATAGTCAAGGTAGCGAAACGCTGTGTAGCGAAACGTCTGTAAACCTTTGCTCCTAAGGAGCAAAAGCTCTATTTACGGTATCACAATGATACACAAGAGCATGACATTTATAATTTACCACAAAGCCCTCTATCTCCTCCTTGGAGAGCTGTACATCAGCATCAGGAGCCATTTCTTCTGAGTGGGCACTCCAGTGGGGGTTGTAAGAATCAATTAAATCCTGCATCTCAGGGCGCGACATCTTGTGATCACAGCCCAAGCACATCACTCTGAAAAATGTAATTAACCCTTTATTTCATGAATATTCATGCAAGAAATAATGACACAATGAATATTGATAAGATTGAATGTTATTACAGTACATGGACACAGGAATGTTTGGTAACGGCAAAAACTGTAGAAACACATGTAACATGTATATCATGAGCAAACAGAGCAGACCCTGATCAGATGGCTCCTATAGGTGATGTCTGATCTGTAAGACTGCTCTGTTTGCAAAGGTGTAGAAAGGCTTATTATGGAGGAAATGGTTAAGTATGTTTACTTGTATCTTAAATCACATGTAGCAGTATTACAATTAGTTTGTGATACACATGTTATGATGTACATATATAAATTTGGATTATGCTGGGTCCATGCTTATAAAGCTTTTAGTTGAGTTTGAGATCGTTCTCAAGCTTTTGATTGGTCAGATTTGAGCCTTTGGCTCAAATCTGACCAATCAAAAGCTTTAGGACTCAAATCTGACAAATCAAAAGCCTGAGAACGAAACTCACACTCAACTAAAAGCTTTATAAGCATGGACCCAGATCTGATAATATCCACTTTTGAAAAATGGGTCCAATTTATTCTAATAGTGTACTATGTGATAATAAAAAAGTTTTTTCTTCCATTTAAGTCCATGATTTTAATGCATACAATCTGGCAAAACATTGTGGAATTCAAAACAGCAGATAAATGTGTGTGCTCAGATACTAAATTTGTCTTTGAGACGATTCTAAAGAGTGGTCACAGCACAGGGTTTGGCGGAGAAATAAAGGAGTTTTTCTTTGAAGATGTTTGCATTTTATCTGGACCTCTGGGATTCTCAGTTTAAAATTGATATTTCAGAAATAAATTTACTACAATCATGTATATACAGTAAAACCCCTCTAAACTGGACGTTAATTCTAGTATATATACCGGTCCTGGAGACAGGTGGCAGCTTAATACAGGGTGAAAGTCAAGCAGAAAGCCCCTCTAGGAGCTTTCTGCATGACTTTCACCCTGTATTAAGCAGTCACCTGCCTGAAAGTATCTAAATTCTTCTAAACTGGAATTCTACTAGAATTCCAGTTTAGAGGGGTTTTACTGTATATGCAACAAAGTTTACTGATCTCAATCACTCAGGTACATTTAGTTTTCATGAAATTTACTGATGACTAAAATGGCATTCCTATTAAGTAAGGGGTAAAACGTATTTGCAAATCATCACAGACACCAAGGCATATCCAAAAGTCATGCCTGTGCGAGTATAATCCATCAATAAAGCACTCTGACAGGGATATTTTCTCAGAGTGCCAATCTCTGATGCTGAACCCTTTAGCTAATAGAGAAACCTTTTGATGCCTTTGCAAACAGAGTAGACCCATATCAGAAGACTCCTGCAGACTCTGTTTGCCTATGGACATTTATAAGATTGCTTCTACTACAGTACTCCCTCTCTACAACGACACCCTTTGGGATACCAAGATTGTATGTGTTGTTCAGAGGGAGTTGTTATAGGGAGGGAAAATCAAACATAATTAGCTTGTTTGCAGATCCCCAGATAAGGTGTATTTCGAGAACTAAAACCGTTATGCCTCCATCAAACCCTATGTTGTGACCACTCTTTAGAATCGTCACTTTGTGACGATTCTAAAGAGTGGTCACAACATAGGGTTTGGTGGAGGCATAAATAAAATATGATGGTAAAAAGTTGTTTCTGGAGCCTTGTTGTTTCGGAAACAGTGACATGCGTTGTTGTAAGGAGGGAATCGCTATTGAGAGGGTCGTTGTAGGGAGGGAGCACTGTACTGCCAAATATCCCTGTGTTCATGGGCAATCATAGATTTAAATGAATATTCATGATGTCTGACACGAATATTCATTAGATTAACTATTTCCTTCATATAAACGCCTTTTTCGCGCATCTGCAAACAGAGAAGGCCCAGATCAATGCTTCCTATGGGAGCATTCTGATCAGGGTATGCTCCGTTTGTTAAGAATTTGATAGACCTGTTTATTTAGTTTCTAAAATGGCTTCAATGTTCCATCTCCCATATTTCATTATACACATGTACTATTCAGAAGGTATTTAAATTTTGAATAAATATAGAACTGGGAAAGAGTTCAGGGTTAAACATAGTATCGATACCATTGTAAAACATCAGGGTCCATGCTTATAAAGCTTTTAGTAGAGTCTGTGTTAAGTTCTCAAGCTTTTGATTGGTCAGATTTGAGTTCTCAAGCTTTTGATTGGTCAGATTTGAGCCAGAGGCTCAAATCTGACCAATCAAAAACTTGAGAACGAACTCAGACTCAACTAAACGTTTTATAAGCATGGACCCAAGTCAAACCTGTGAGCACTGCCATGGAGTTCTGTGACTCTCTTACTCCCAGCCTTATAATGAAGAGCATCAACATTCTGGGTAACCAGCCAGAGCAGTTTTCCTTCCTGTTCCCATGATGCCAGGGTCTTGTGAGAGGTGTTAGGCAAAAAGAAACCAAACTTGGACCAGCCAACATAGTTTCTTGCCCAATATCTGTGTAAGAATAGTAGAATGAAAATATAAATATCACATGCATGATAGAATGGCAACCCAGAATACGCTTTGATGATTATTTAATTGGGAGACACTACAATGTATGTATGTATGTATGTATATTAACGCTTTACTATTTCTTAAAGAAATAATATAGATATTATTCTATAGTTTGTGTGCCATAATAAAAAATATTATTTCATTACATGTACATACTTTAAGCTATATAACATTTTCCTTCATAGACTGAATGTCCCGTGATTTTACCTCAAACAAAGTGTAACAGAATTAAATAATTTTGTCAATTAATGTTAATACAGTGTATCATTAAAAACATTATGTAAACTCTAGAAAAATCTACTATGGGGAAATAACCAAACAAATGATTTTAAATGTAAAATTTATCACCAGAATCTTATGGTAAGTTCAGCCCACCATACTATAATACAAGCATCTAGCTGATCCTGAATCATATAAAAACCTTTTTAAACATTTGCAAAATTACAGAGTAGACCCAGAGTAGACTCCTACAGAAGAGTACTGAGTAGACTCCTATAGAACAGTACAGAGTAGACCCAGGGTAGACTCCTACAGAAGAGTACAGAGAAGACCCAGGGTAGACTCCTACAGAAGAGTACTGAGTAGACCCAGAGAAGCTAGACTCCTGGGTCTGTTCTGTTTTCTTTTCACATGATATAGATCTGATTCTACATTTTTCACCAACGCAAAATATTACCTGGAAGAAATTTTACACGATAAAGATTCAGATAATACATATTTATGATTTCATTATTTCTTAAATGAATATTGAACAGGTAAAGGGTTGATATATACAGTCATTATAACTTCCATGAATATTCATTTATTCATTAGTGTAAATGGCTAAACTCCAAACAAATACCCTAGATTACCTTTTCCGCATGTCCGGATATTTCACAAAGTCCTGATACTGTATAGGTCTATTAGTACTCCTGGCATACAGACCTACGCCCTCTGACCTATAATCTGGTATACCACTCTCTGTTGAGATTCCAGCACCTGCAATAATAGGCATTGAAGCCAGTACAGTAAAACCTCTCTAAACCGGACATTAAATGTGGTACATGTATCGGTCTTGGAGACAGGTGCATTAAGCAGCCACCTGCCTTAGTATCTAAATTCATCTATACTAGAATTCCGGTTTAATGGGGTTTTACTGTAGACCAATTTACTTACTAAGTTCCTATAATAGGAGCCATCTGATCAGGGTCTGCTCTGTTTGCTAAGGAATCTGATACATCTGTGTGTGTGTGTGTGTGGGGGGGGGGGGTGTCAGTTTTTAAAATGACTACATTACAACTTCCATATTTCATTCTAACTATTTTGTCCATGAATATTCAGTAGGTATTGAACATTGGACTGAAAAAAGATTATCTGAAGTTCTGTACCTGTTAAAGATTATCTGAAATTCTGTACCTGTTAAAACTATTAGCCTTTTGCTGTTTGTTACAAACTCTTGTAGTCTTTGTACATCTTCCTCTGTGGCCTCAGCACATGTTGGTACATAAATGCTTGTCTCCCCTGGATTTGGGAACAAGGCTAGGTCACCTTCTCCTACATTGTCTCCCTTGGTTTCCAGGTTAGTATTGTTCAGACTGCTACATTGTCGTTTTGAATGGTTTCGTAAAAAGTGTGCCTTGGAATGATGCCTTTGATAAAGCTTTACATAAGATCTCCTTCCTCCAGCAGATATGTTTTCAATCAAATAAATGCCATATTTACCATTTCTGCACATACACAAATATCCGTTATACCTTGCAATAATTCTTGAAAGACTAGACATGCTTGATATTGTATAACAATCTACATCAATGTTAAAATCAAGCAGTATGTGCTGATTTATAACTGGCGGACTAAATCAAACCATGTTGAATATCCCTTTCTATGTTTGTGGTGAAATTTCCAGCTCATCAGAACATTACATATCTGAAAAATATAAAGATGGTCTCTAATATTTGAAGGTACAAAAATTCAAACCTTTACTTAATCATATACATATGCAGGCTTTTTTAAAGCCTTAGCCGGCTTTTTAAAGAGGAAGTCCCTACAATGATCGCATATTTTCAATAATATCATAAAACTTGATATTTGTTATGTTCTATCATTATTATGAAGGTTCCCAATTTGAACTTATATCGAAAAAAGCCCCTGTGATACAAATAAACCGATTTCATCAATACTGATAATTTTTGTTCTACAACACAATATTATTGGCCTTTTCCGTTAAATTCTTCCGCATTTTGCCGATGATCAACCGATCCCTCCATTGTTTACGTAATAGCTTTCTCGGAAGTGGTCGGAGAATCGCGAATAGGGCGAACAGTTACGAAACCAAAACACAACCCGAATAAAACTGAAACTTCGGGTAGTTAAACCGGGATCGGCAATATCAAACAAATTGATGTTTTGTCATTATAAATGGTACATGCAATTGGATGGGGCTTTTTGCGATATACTACTTTTCAGCATATAAATAAATTAGTTTTGAATATTTTAAGTGTTTATGAAACACGTCAAATGTAGGGATATCCCCTTTAAAGCCTTTGCAAAAAGAGTTGACCCAGATCAGATGACTCCTGTTTGTTTAGTTTGACTTCTGACTACTAAATTTTTCTCTTGGCTAGAAAAGCTCAAGGACCAACAAATCTTACAGAAAATTAACTACATGCCAATATTATATATGTCAGCTGGGATTTTCTTTTGCCTGAATTTATAAAAGAGACAAAAATTAAAGAGTGAAACTGTGATATGTACAATGTATAATAAAACTAACATAGTTTAAAGTTATAGTAATGATCTACCCTTTCCTTGTTCTATGTTTATTACAAATTTCAATACCTATTGATCATTCATGGACAAAATAGTTATAATGAAATATGGAAGGTGGAACATTGTAGCCATTTTAGAAAGTATAGAAATAGATTTATCGAATACCATAAGCAAACAGAGCAGACCCTGATCAGACGGCTCCTATAGGAGCCGTCTGATCTGGGTCTACTCTGTTTGCAAATGTGTGAAAACATGTTTGTATGAGGGAAAGGGTTGATCCTTTCCTTCATATAATCACCTTTACACACCTTTGAAAACAGAGCAGGCCCACATACGACAGATATGGCTCATGTGGGAGCTGTCTGGGTGTGCTGTTTGCTTATAAAATTATATTTAGATCAGACTCTACACTTTCTACCAATATCAAAGCATCTTGTTTATATGCCATTATAAAATTTTGTTCATAATGTTACTGTAAACACTTTAAAAATTACTGAGAATGTTTGCAAATCTACAGGTCTTCAAAAGCCTGTAAATAGCTGTCTGCTATATATCTTGGCTATAATGTCAAACAAATATTATATTACCATAGATTGTTGATAATTCTATTCCGGTTGTACATATTAATGATACTTCAAAAATCGTTTAACCCTTTCCCTGTTCTGTGTTCATTCCAAATTTCAATACCTACTGAATATTCATAGATAAAATCCAAGAAAAGATTGCAAGAATTGGTCAAAAGTCCTGAACAAATGAAGTGTTCAAGATGTAACAATGATGTCAAGGACAGTACATTCACCCACTGTGAAGGGTGTAAACTTAAATTCTGTAAAACATGCACTGGTCTCTCTGAACGAGCATTTAGTGTTCTAATTATAAGTGGCGAAGTGGATGATTACAACTGGAAATGTAAAAGCTGTAAGACAATAGCTCCAACATTAGAAAGGATCGACTCAAATCTTCGGGAACTAAACGAAAAACAAGAACTAAGGCTTACTTCACTAGAAACTAAAATGGACCAGCTCGAATCACGAACAAAAGTAACAATAAACGAGGAAATTCTAACCGTTAAAGATTCAATAACTAATGACCTCAAAACTGAAGTTAGGCAATTGGTGGAGGAGAGAACTAGGGAAATGGATGACCGTAGACGCAGAGAGCTTAATATAGTGGTTTTCAATCTGCCTGAGGGTGACAGTAGTGTAGGATCTGAAAACAAACTCCACGATGAAAGCAAACTAATGACAATAGCTTCATCACTCGATGTGCCTCAGTTGGAAGTGGAAACTTCGTATCGCCTTGGAAAGAAATCTGATGACAGTCAAGCCAAACCGAGACCGGTTAAATTCATCCTTAAAGATCGGAAACAAAGGAAACGGCTACTGGAAGGGGCTAGAAATATCAAGAATAAAGCAACTGATGATCTGAAAAAAGTAGTAATAGCTAAAGACCTCACAATTGAACAACGAAACGATAAGAAATCAAAGCTTAAGAAAAAGCATTCAAATAGCCAACCAGTTAACCTGGAAGGAGCATGCGGTACAAACGATGATCTTCAACAGTCGCATACTAAACAGTTTGTCAATACAATGAGTAATGTCTTCGCGGATGAAACAATAGCTTTAGACAGCACAGTGATAGGAGGGATAGACTACTCTCAACCAGGGGCGGGTTACCAAACCACGAAACAGTGTGAATTCTAGGTGTTTTAGCCCGAATGAGGGCAGATCTTTTAACCCTTTATCAGATACTCTTTTCAGTAAAAGAAATGGTAATTCTTTTATTAATTCACATTGTTTTACTAATGACTCATGTATAGACATTATCTACACAAATGCTGACATCCTGAGTAAAACGAAAATGATTGAGCTCAAACAAGAAATCTCTGTATCTAAACCACATGTAATAGCTATAACAGAGGTGTATCCAAAGCATTCAGACCTTGATATAATCTTAGAGAGTTATCAAATAGAAGACTATAACATGTTTTTTTCAATAAAAGTGGGGGGCAGAGGTACATTCCTATATATAAAAAAAGACATAAGAGCTCTTGAGGTTAATTCTGACCAACTCCAACAGGACTCAGTTTGGTGTGAGATAAGTCTAAAAAACAGCGATAAACTGCTAGTCGGCTGTATATATCGCAGTCCGAAAAGTGATGTACAAAGTGTAAATATGTTAATACAGGACATGAAAAACATGCATAAAAGAAGATGCTCCCACTTTCTAGTGCTGGGAGACTTTAATTTTCCAGAAATCAACTGGCATGAAGAGACATCTAATAAAGGTGCAAATCATGTAAGCACAGTTTTTCTAGAAGGTATTAAAGATATGTTTCTATATCAACATGTGTGTAGTGCTACAAGATTCCGAGAAAATCAAAGACCATCAATACTGGACCTGATTTTTACAAATGAGGAAAATATGATAAACAACTTGGAATTCATACCAGGACTAGGTAAAAGTGACCATGTCTTACTAAAATTCAAGTTCAACTGTTATCTAAAAGTTCGGGAGAACTACAGCAGTAAATTTATATACTCCAAAGGCAACTATACCAACATGAGCAATGAATTAGGAAGAATCAACTGGTTAGGTGTACTACAGGATGATGTTCAGTGCTGTTGGAACAAATTCACCGAAATCATAATTAAATCAGCAGAAAACAACATACCAAAGTCTAAAGTGAATGTTCCGAAGCACAGAAATCCCTTTGTAGACAAACAAGCATTAGAAGCAATAAAAGCAAAAAGAAGTAAGTGGATCAAATATCAACATAATAGAAACCATATAACATATAAAAACTATAAAGTTGCTAGAAACAAGGTTAATTTTGAAATGAAAAGATCAAGATACGAGTTTGAAGAAAAAGTAGCATTAAACAGTAAAGAAAACAGTAAAGGATTCTGGAAGTTCGTGAGAAGAAATACAAAAACCTCTATATCCACAAGCCCGCTGGAACGAATTAATGGCGAATTAACTGAAACTGACCAAGAAATTGCAGAGACGCTGAACGAACACTTTGCCAGTGTATTTACATATGAAGATCCACAAAACATACAGGATTTTGTCTATGACAGGCCAATTCCAATACTATGCTCAGTAGGAATAACCAACGAGAATATATCTAGAGAAATAGACAACATCAACTCTAACAAGGCCCCAGGACCTGACAAAATACATCCGAAAATGCTGAAAAATTGCGCGGCAAATTTAATCCAGGCACTAAAAATAATTTTCAATAAATCGATAAAAGAGGGCCGCCTACCAAATGAATGGAAAGAAGCTAACGTAACAGCTATATTCAAATCCGGGAGCAGGAAGAAAGCTGAGAATTATAGACCTATTAGTCTAACACCAATATGTTGTAGGATCATGGAAAAACTTATACGGAATAGTATAGTAGGTCATCTAGAGAGAAATAACATCATATCCAAATATCAGCATGGTTTTAGAAAGGGATATTCATGTGTAACTCAATTACTGGAATGCATAGAGGACTGGTCTCAAGCAATTGATAATGGCAAGAAAGTGGACGTCATATACCTTGATTTCAAGGCAGCCTTCGACAAAGTCCCACATCAAAGGTTATTGAAAAAAATTTGGGGATATGGTATCCGAGGTCAATTGTACAGCTGGATAAAGAGTTTTCTGTATTTAAGAAGGCAGAGAGTCTTGGTGAATGGGCAAATGTCAGGGTGGGCACCAGTCAGGAGCGGTGTTCCACAGGGAAGTGTCCTAGGCCCGGTATTGTTTCTAATATATATAAACGACCTCCCGGAAGTCATCAAATGCATGACACAACTATTTGCAGATGATACAAAAATTTACAAAGAAATTGATGTACCGAATGATGCCATTAAACTCCAGGATGACATTTTCAATGCTTGTTCCTGGTCAAGAAAATGGCAGTTGTTGTTCAACATAAAGAAGTGCAAATCTCTGCAAATAGGATTAAGAAACAACAATCAGAGCGATAAATATTACATTAAAGACAATCACGATTGCATCCATGAAATCCCGGAGGTTGATTATGAGAAAGATCTAGGGGTATACTTTGACCCAAAACTCACATTTTCCAAGCACATAAACGAAAAAATTAAGATAGCTAATAGAAATCTAGGACTGATTATAAGATCATTTGTTTATATGTCAAATGAAATGTTTTTGACACTTTACAAATCCCTTGTAAGACCCCATCTGGAATATGCTTCGGTCATCTGGTCTCCTAGATTGAAAAAAGACCAAAAAGCTTTGGAAAACGTGCAGCGTAGGGCAACACGTATGATAAAAGGCATTACAGACAAATCATATTCAGAGAGACTACGGGAGCTAGGCTTACCTAGTCTAGAATACAGAAGAACTAGGGCTGATTTGTTAGAAACATACAGAATAATGCATGGGCATATAAATCTAAATAGGGATAGATTCTTCCCTGGTCTTAATGCCACCCAGCTTAGGAGAAATTCAAAGGCAATTTATAAGCAATGGTCACGCACTGAAATTAGGAGATGCTCATTTAGCCGAAGGGTAGTCGAGCAATGGAATAAATTACCCGAACAAATTGTGACAGCACCTTCAATCAATACATTTAAAAGTAGATTAAATAAAAACTGGGTTGGGGGGCAGAACAAATTTAGACCATACTGCCTGAACTAAGAAAACCGGAAATTTAATGTAAGATCTTAGTATAAGACCTGCCTGTGATAGATAGTGAAAATAGCTGCCTCAAACATTGAGCAATATAGACTCTTGAGACAGTGTAGTGCATAGACTGTTAAGTGAATCCATTACTGTAAACACGTAAAATAACGCGCAAAATAAAGAAGACTATAGAAGATAATCGGCTAGAAACCGGACCAGCTATAAAACGCTGCAACCAGCATGAAGAAAGCACCATGAAAACAGCCTAAGAAACCAAGTGTTTATATGGGATCAACCCATATCCGGCTGAAGAACCATGTGAACCATGTGTGAAATATGGAAGATGGAAAAGTGTAGCCATTTTAGAAAGTAAAAACACAGATCTTTGAAATTCTATAAGAAAACAGAGTAGACCCTGATCAGACGGCTCCTCTAGGAGCCGTCTGATCTGGGTCTACTCTGTTTGCAAATGCGTGAAAACACGCTTATATGAGGGAAAGGGTTAAGGTCTCTGATAATCAGGTTAAGACAGTGTTTGTACTTTCAGCTCTTTGATTTTGTTACATAAAACCTCTATTTCATTTCACAACAACAACAAATGTAATTCTTCTTTGAATAAATAAAGGAAACATTTTAACAACTGAATTTATTTTTTAATTCTTTACTTACATTCAAGTTACAGATGAAGTCCAATCTTTGATATGTTAAACGAAATTACAGATGACCTGCAAAGTTGATAGATCAAAAGTTCTTGACAGTAGCCTCCCTTGAACATTTTTAAGGGAAATAACTCTCGCGGTTCCCTACACCAAACACTCCGCATGATTGTGTCAGTCACATTTTAACCAAAGTTAGTTAACTGTTAAAGCGGAGTGCTATTTTATTAATTTAAACGAATTTGTTTGAGCAACTAGATATCAGGTAATGAAACGTTAACAGGTAATTAATTAGTACAGTGTTAGAGGCAACGTGTTATGATATTATCTCTCGAGCTACTTTCGGTTTGCTCGTCACGCAATTCTGAATTCATGCTACAAACAGACATAAACATACATGCACATTAGCTATGTTCGCACATGTCCAAATAAGTATGTTAGCAATGTTTAACCATGACCCACCCATTGTCCCAGTATGTATGCTGATTATGCTCACCCTTGGACCACACGGTCACCCTCGTACGCCCCAGTATGTTGGCTATGCTTAACCTTGTCCCAATATGCATGTTGGCTATGATCACCCTTATCCCACACCTTTGTCCCAGTATGTATGTTGGTATTGCTCACCCTTGGCCCTCACCCATGTCCCAGTATGTATGTCGGCTAAGCTCACCCTTTCCCCAGTACATATGTTGGCTAGCCTATGCCCACCCTTGTCCCAGTATGTACGTTGGCTATGTTTACCCTTGTTCAAGTATGTGTATTGACCGTGCTGACCCTTGATCCAGTATTTATTTGACAATCCTCACCCCTGTCCCACACCCCTGAGTATGTATGTTGGCTGTGCTCACCTTTGTCTGACACCCTTGTCCCAGTATGATATTGGCTATGCTCATCCTTATCCCAGTAATAAGTTGGTGATATTCACCCTTGTATGTTTGCTGTGCTTATCCTTATCCCACACCACTGTACGTCCCACTATGTATGTCTACTCCCTTGTCCCAGTACATGTATGTGGGTCATGCTGCTCATGCACACCCTTGTCCCAGTATGTATATTGGCTATGCTCAGTCTTGTCCCACACCCTAAGGGCCTTGTCTCGGTACATATGACGGCTATGCACACCTTTGTCCCAGTATGCATGTTGGCCATGTTCGTTTCTACTAGGTTGGCTATATTCACCTTTGCCCCAGTATGTGTTTTGGATATCTTAATTCACCCATGTTCCACACCCTTGACCCAATATGTTCGCTCTTGTCCTAATATGTATGCTAGCTATGTTCACCCTTGTCCCAGTATGTTGGCTATGTTCACCCTTGTCCCAGTACCAGGTTAGCTGTATTCACCTTTGTCCGAGTACGTTCATTGGCTATGTTCACCTATATCCCAATACATTTGTTGGCTATGTTCACCCTTGTCTCAGTACATATGTTGGCTATGTTTACTCTTGTCTCAGTGCTACGTTGGCTATATTCACCTTAGTACCAGAACATATATTGGCTATATCACCTTTGTCCCAGTACATATGTTGCATGGCTATGTTTACCCATGTCTAATTTCTAGGTTGGCTATATTCACCTTTGTCCCAGTGTTTAGTGTTTACCCTTGACCCATTATGTGTGTTGGTTATATAATTATATTCACTCTCATAATGTAGAGTTACTATGCTTTTGATATAGAATGTACTAGCTGTTTTGTACTATTTTAACCTATTTACTCCATGAATATTTATGTAAGAAATAATGATATCATGGATTAAAGGGTTAAGATGCATTCACAAAATACTCTTTCTAAGATTTACTGAGTTATACCAGAGCAAAGGGAAAAAGATGTGTATTCGAATACTAAATCGTATTTATTTCCAAATAGGGTTTCTATGTTAAATGAATTGTAACCAGTGTTTATAATTTTCGCAAAGAGACGATTTTAAAGAGGGGTCAAAACATTGCATTTCGAGGAGAAATAAAAGAGTTATTCTTGAAAATGTTTTGATTTACAAATCATATCAGGGCCTCTTTATTTTTTCAGAAGGAAATTCTTAATGATTGAATGTCTTGTCTCAAGACGTTGCAACAAGGGAAACATCTGTTTTGCCCATATATCCAGCAAAGCTTGAGAACACTGTCCAGATTTGACAGCTTAAAGATACGTACAAGTTTTCAAAGATTCCATTCAGCAGACAGTACAGGCATGGAACTGTCAAAAGTTGTTCAAAGGTTTGTTGAATCTGAGTGCTTAGTTTATTCTATTTTCCTTCCTTCATTTTCAATATGAAATGGTGACCCCAACATTGATGATAAACTTTGATGTTTGTTTGATATAAAGAGTAAAATTTGCGAGATTACTTTGAATGACAAATGGTGCAGACCCTGAAAAAAGGGTGCATTTAGGTAGGAGCCCTCTGATCTAGGAAATGCCTTTCTACGCCTCTGTAAAAGTCACTTTTTGAAACCATTGTGATAAATAGAGCATTTGCACCATAATGGAGCAAATGCTTTATTTATCACAATGGTTTCAAAAAGTGACTATTACAGAGGCGTAGAAAGGCGTATTCATGGATGAAAGGGTAAAGTGGGGTACAGGTTATTAGTAATTAGTGGGAAATCAAGAAGTCCTTGATAGTGTTGTTATATTTTCTGGTCTTTCGGGATCATTAATTTTGATGGTATAAGTTTTGAAAATTGAATTCTGCTTAAGCCGGTGCTAGGGGGTGTGAGTAGTGTTGCACTTTTAATTGCTACTCATGAACAGACTCAATAAAACCAAGTCTGCAATTTTCTCTTTTGGCATTGATACTTTTGTTTTCGAAGGGTCACCCACTTGCAGAATATTGGTAGCTTAGTGATGGCATGATAAGCCAGAAGTCCTGGGTATGTGTCCCAGTCTGGTCAAGATCTTTTCACCAGTTGTCCCTATACTTTTTATACTGGTAATTTGTTCAGTGTTTAATTAGTAGATTGCATCATTGTGAAGAGAATTGTGGGAGCTGTCTGATCTAGAGCTGCTATGTTTGCTCATGGAATTGTATAGATTTAATTTTACAGTTTCTGCCAAAGCCATAAAACCCATTATAAATATTGAAGTAATAAATATGCATGGTGTCATTATTATTACATTATTATTCATAAGGTCAAGTGTGAAAGAGTGTCTGTTGTTCTTTCACAGGCTACACAAGATTGCATCACCATCATTAGCAGGAAGCTGGGACAATGTTGGGCTTCTTGTTGAACCCAGTCCTCCACACCAAGTTAGCAAAATTCTGCTGACAAATGACCTCACACCTCCTGTCCTGGAGGAAGCAATAAAAGCCAAGTCAAACATGATCCTCTCCTACCATCCTCCCATTTTTGCACCACTTAAACGTCTTACACAGAAGAAATGGAAAGAAGAGATCATTGTAAAATGTATTGAGAATCGTATAGCTGTCTTCTCACCACATACAAGTCATGACTGTCTCGAAGGTGGAGTGAATGACTGGTTGATAAGCTGCTTTGGTAAGATATGAAACTTCTCATGATTGAAGAAGAGCTCTTAGACAAATAAATTTTAACCTTATCCTTCATATAAACATTTTGCATACAGAGTAGACCCAGATCAGATGGCTCCTATAGGGTCTGCTCTGTTTGCTATAAATGAAATTATATAGGTCTGGGTCCATGCTTATAAAACTTTGAGATGAGTCTGAGTTTGTTCTCAAGGTTTTGATTGGTCAGATTTGAGCCAAAGGCTCAAATCTGACCAATCAAAAACTTGAGAACTCAAATCTGACCAATCAAAAGCTTAAACCCAGATTCTACAGTTTCTATGACCATTATAAAAAGAAAAAAGATAAATATTCATGACGTCTTGATCGCCTTCATAGATTATATTTATTAGGGTGACACAATATAGACTAGTATTGTTCTGACTATTGAGTCGATGATTGTTAAAATAACCATTTTCAATTTGCTATTAATAGTAATTTTTCCATAATTCACTATGGACTATAATTTGCACAACAGCATTATTTTTGTAGATACAGTTGAACTTTGATAACTCGAACTTCAAGGGACCATACAAATTAGTTCGAGATAACAGAAGTTCGAGTTATCCGATATCTAACCTGAACCATTTCTCAAGGCCACAGCTTAATACAGGTCTAAAGTAATGCTGAAAGCTCCTGTAGGAGCTTTCAGCATTACTTTAGACCTGTATTAAGCTGTAAAATGTGTTTCTTGATATCTGTAGTGATACATTTTAGAGCAATTCTGTATTGAAAGTTTTTGAGGGACTGAACTTTTTGTTCGAGTTATCCCGAAGTTCGAGTTATCTGAGTTCGAGATATCGAAGTTTAACTCTACTTAAATTGGAATTTAAAGGTCTAAAGTCCGATTGGTTGACAATGTCTAATGTCATCAATCCATATGTTGTATCTACATGTATTTATTAGATTTGGGTCTTTGAGACAATTCTGAGTGGTCAAAACATAGGGTTTGGTTGACACAAAAGCTTAAGCACTTGAAGTATGTCCCCAATTTCAAGCTCTGTTAAATATTTAAAATGAGTGGAGTTTTGCACAAATATTAATTAAGTAAGAGTTAAACACTTAAATAACTACTTTACTGACACACATTAACCATTAACTCAATGATTTTTTTTGATTTTTTATTCGGGTTTTACTTCGTTTTAACAGTATTTCAGTCATATGATGTACAGCTAATTACAGATGGAGGAAGACCCCAGAGGTTTTTGGTGCATAGAACAAATTGCATTGTTCCATGTACAGAAGAACATCTGGGTAGAACCATCACCCTTACACAAGCCAGCTGGAAGGCTTCCTCACTTGAAAAATCCAAATGCCCAGACCCGGATTCGAACCCACAGTGGTGAATGGCTAAGCGATTGGCAGTCAAAGACCATAACCACCTGGCCACCCTTAACTCCATTAATACCATCTTAGAAATAATTACATTGTGAATATTAATCTGATTAAAGAGGAGGTCCCTACAATGATCACATATTTTCAATAATATCATAAAACTTGGTATTTGTTATGCTCTATCATTATTATGAAGGTTCCCAATTTGAACTTATATCGAAAAATGCCCCTGTGATACAAATAAACCGATTTCATCAATACTGATAATTTTTGTTCTACAACACAATATTATCGGCCTTTTCCGTTAAATTCTTCCGCGTTTTGCCGATGATCACCCGATCCCTCCATTGCTTACGTAATAGCTTTCTCGGAAGTGGTCAGAGAATCGGGAATAGGGCGAACAGTTACGAAACTAAAACCAACCCGAATAAAACTGAAACATCGGGGAGTAAAACCCGGGATCGGCGATATCAAACACATGGATGTTTTGTCATTATAAACAGTAATTGGATGGGGCTTTTTGCGATATACTACTTTTTATTAGATAAACAAATGATTTTTGTATATTTTAAGTGTTTATGAAACAGGTCAAAAGTAGGGACATCCCCTTTAAATAATGATGCTTGTGATAGGACATGGACACATCAATATTTGTCCATGGCAAAAATTGTAGAATTACATGTATATCTATGTTATATCATAAGCAAACAGAGCAGACCTACAGGTAAGAAGGGTAAGATAATATTATACAAAATTTCATCTAATCACATTCTTGTGGCTTGTCATTAACCCTTTCGGCACCATTTCTAATTGTCGTCTGCAAACCACTTTTGTTAAATCATTTGGTAAAATAAGGAAATGAGATAAATAAATGCGAATGTCAAAGGAATAAAGCAAATATATAGAAATAGAGTTTTAGACAAAAATTGAAGTCCCTGATCAGACGCCGCTTTCAAAAGACGGCGTCTGATCTGGGACTGCACTATTTGTCGTGGTGCATTTATGCGACTTCGGCGGTGAAAGGTTTAAAATCATATAAACACTTTTTCATACTTTGCAATCAGAGTTGATATAGGTTAGACATCTCCTGTAGAAGCTGTCTGATCAGGGTCTGTTCTGTTTGCTTATTAGCTCGTGAAAACTGGAGGGGGGGGGTGGGGGAGGGGGGGGGGGTGGCATGCCGTCGTTAAGAAAACTTTAACATTGCTTATAACTTCTGAATTACTTAAGCTAGACCATTCATATTTGGTATTCAGATAGCTTGGGTGAAGGCCTTTCACTTGATACAAGGATACATGAAATCAGGTCAAGGTCACTACTTCCAAACGTTTGCCGTTTTTAACCAATTTAACATTGCTATAACTTCCAAAGTACAAATGCTAGGCAATTCATCTTTGGTATACAGATAGCTTGGGCAAAGGTCTTTCACCTGATACAAGGGTATATGAAATCAGGTCAAGGTCAAGGCCACTATTTCCAAACTTTGCTGTTGTTAAGAAAACTTTAACATTGCTTATAACTTCTGATTTACTTAAGCTAAACCATTCATATTTGCTATTCAGATGGCTTTGGCAAAGGCCTTTCACTAGATATAAGGATACATGTAATCAGGTCAAGGTCAAGGTCATTATTTCTAAAACTTTGCCATTTTTAACAAAGTTTATTATTGCTATAACTACTGAAGTACAAATGCTAGACCATTCATATTTGGTATACAGATAACTTTGGTGAAGGCCTTTCACTTGATACAAGGATACATGAAATCAGGTCAAGGTCAAGGTCACTATTTCCAAAACTTAGCCGTTTTTAACAAAATTTAAGATTGCTATAACTTATGAGCTACAAATGCTAGGCAATTCATATTTGGTATATATATAGCTTGGGTGAAGGCCTTTCGCTTGATACAAGGATACATGAGCTCAGGTCAAGGTCACTATTTCCAAATCTTTGCCGTTTTTAACAAACGTTAACATTGCTATAACTTCTGAACTACAAATGCTAGGCAATTCATCTTTGGTATACAAATGGCCTTGGTAAAGGCCTTTCAGTTGATATAAAGATACTTGAAATAAGGTCGAGGTCAAGGTCACTATTTTGACAAGTTGACTGTTTTTAACAAACTTTAACATTTTGCTATAACTTCTGATCCACGAGTGCTGGCCCATTTACCTTTGGTATTCAGATAAGGACCTTATGGATGACATAAAGATACCTGAAATCAGGTCAAGGTCACTATTTTGAAACATTGGCTGTCATTGAAATGTTGTTTTAACTTCTGAACTACATGGGCTAGACAATTTATATATGGTGTGCAGATAGCTTGGGTGAAGGCCTTTCAGTTGATACATTAAATTGGGTCAAGATCAGCACAAAAAATCCGGCTTTAATGCGGTTTCCGCATTTTTTTGCTTGTGGTATTATATTTTGTCAAAGCAAAAAACAATCACATGAAAATTTTTAACATTATAGAAATTAAGTTATAGATATTCATGAAGTGACCGATTCAAGCATAAATGTTCATTATGGAAATGGGTAACGAGAATGTAGAACTGTAGTACCTGTGGCCATCTAAAAGAGGTCAAATTATGGGTCTGTAAGGCAGGTGGTAGGTTAATGTAGTCCAAAAGTAATACAGAAAGCTCCTATAGGAGCTTTCTGCACTACTTTTGCCCTGCATTAAGCAATCACCTGCTTTTTAACACTTCTATGTTCAATACATGAATGGCAGCTTAGAACAGACTCTACTATAGTCACAACATTGAATTGGATGGAGAATTAAAGAATTCAGAAATGCTTTGAAATACTCCTTTCTCATGTATATTTACATACTGTTTGCAGACACAAAGGTTGTGAAGCCAGTGGAATTACACCAGGAATACCCCACACAGTTCTCACACAAAATCACTTTTGATGTCCCTGCCGACAGAGTTGATGACGTTAGCAAAAATCTGAAAAATATTCAACAAGTCTCCGTAGCAGATTGCAGCAGCATGTGAGTCATCCAGACACATTCATTATATATTAATCTTTACCTTAATTAAGTTAAAGTTCCAGGTATTTTATAAGCAAATGGAGCAGACAATAGTCAGACGACTCTTACAGTAGTATTGTGTTTGCACAGGTGCCAAAAGGTGTTAAATTGAGTTAATGCCATTTGGCACTGGTATTGGCATTGAGGGAATTATGGCCTTATAAAATCTTTATAGCTTAGCCTTTACCTATGAATATTCATGTGAGATAATAATATTTTTATACTCCTGAAAACTTGTTTGAGGAGGTGTACTGGATCTACAGTAAACCCTCTCTATAACTGCCACTTAATTATCTTAATTAGTTGGTATTTAGGGCAGATGGCTGCTTAAAGCAAGATGAAAGTAAAACAGAACGCTCCTTTTCTGTTTTACTTTCACCTTGCTTTAAGCAGCCACCTGCCTTTAACACAAAATAATTTATGTAATTCAGTGGCCACTATAGAGAAGTTTTACTGTATAGCAGACCTAGACCAGTCAGTTCCTGTAGGAGCATTCTGTTTTACTTTCACCTTGCTTTATGCAACCACCTGCCTTTCACACAAAATAATTGACATATAGTTCAGTGGCCGCTATAGAGAGGTTTTACTGTATGCATATTTTTTCACAAGCTAACCGAGCTGGTGGAGGCCTGGATATAGTATTGTGTCTGTTTGTCTCAGGAAACGTTTCGTGCTTTTCTATGACACTTTGTGTAAGCGTTTAGTTTCCTACAGGAGCTATTGGATCTGAGCCTTCTCTGTTTGCAGAGACGTGAAAAGGCATTTATATTAGGGAAAGGGTAAATGAAACAGCTGGTTGCTTAACACAGCATGAAAGTAAAGCAGAAAGATTATGCATGAGCTTTCTTCATAACGTCCATGCTGCATTAAGCTATTGCCTGCCCTGAAGACCAAGAAGTAGACCTTTTTAGAAGCGGTTTACTTTATATTGTCAAAAAGAAATTGCATTTGTTTTTATGCCAGCTGGTTTAGCAGGGTGACACTTAGAGATCAGTCCCCCATCTGTTGTCTTTCATGTTTTTTTGTGCCACATTTTATTTTGTAACATCTCTGGTGGCAGGTAACACACATGTTTCTTTGAATACTTTTGGTTAAGTTAAGTCATGGTATCTGTTTCAGATCTGAGAGTAGAAGTCGCATCAGTGCTTTCTGTGTTACACCAGCTTTAGTACAAGTGATGGATGTCATACAAAAAAGCAATTCTGGTGTTCAAAACCTGGAATCCATTGCTCTGGCACAGGTAACGGTCTTCTCTGACTGATGTTGGAAACTTGTTGTGGCAGTTTGATAATCACCTGATGGAAACCACCATTTACAAAAAGACTTTATTGAATGCAGTGATTGCAGAATAAGGAGAAAGTATTAACCATTTACCCCATGAATACTCATATGAGAAAATAATGACATCATCAATATAACTCAATTGAATTACTATGATATAGTAAAAGAATTCAAAATATTAGCCCATTCCCTCATACTGACACCTTTTGACACCTCTGTGTAAGTCACTTTCTGAAACCATTGTGATAAATAGAGCATTTGCTCTAGAGGAGCAAATGCTCTATTTATCACCATGGTTTTAAAATAAAATCCTTTTCTCTAGTAAATACTTCTTTCGGTAGATTTATTTTTAGAGATAGGATCTAAAAATAGGCTATGAGTTAACTGTAGATTCAGATCTGTATAATTTGATAAACACTGACACACAGTTTGGATCTCGGGTCAGGAGCCGTGTTTTGGATCCAAAAGATTTGCAGGAGAATTTCCACTGCTAGCATGCAAAAAGTTCAAAAGTTACAGAAAGAGCAATTGTTTTCGTGCTGTGCATGCCTCCTCATGACCTTCGATAATTACCATACTCTAAATGTTTAGACACATAATCTCCCCTCTGCATAGACTTGTAAAGCTAAACAAGTCAAGTCAATACCACTTTGATAACCTTGGTCCATGCTTATAAAGCTTTTAATTGAGTCTGAGTTTCGTTCTCAAGCTTTTAATTGGTCTGTTTTGAGTTCCCAAGCTTTTGATTGGTCAGATTTGAGCCAAAGGCTCAAATCTGACCAATGAAAAACTTGAGAACAAACTCAGACTCAACTATAAGCTTTATAAGCATGGACCCTGAACTCTTTCACTGTTTCTATATTTATTCATAATTTCAATACCTAGTGAATATTCATGGACAAAATACTTAATAGTTATAATGATATATGGAAGGTGGAACATTGTAGCCATTTTAGAAAGTAAAGAAACAGACATTTCAAATGCCACTAGCATACAGAGCAGAGCCTGAACAGACGGCTCCTATAGGAGCCGTCTAATCTGGGTCTACTCTTTTTGTAAATGTGTGAAAAACGTTTATATTAGGGAAAGGGTTAAAATTCACTGACATTGTAGAAATGATGTAGGAGCAGTTTAATCGGCGTCTTCATTGTTTTCGTAAGTCTGTCTGTCTGAATACTTAGGGTAATTATTCCAAGTGTGAATACTTTCTGTGTTTTACTTCAGATGAATAGAGATTCTATATTTGTATGCAAGGACAAATTCAAGTGATTTGGTTGAAAATTCAGAGGTCACAAGTATTTATCTAATTGATACCAAAATTGATACCTTTCTGCTATAAAAACACTTGTGCATGCCTTTGCAAACTGAGTAAATCCAGATCAGAGTCCATGCTTATAAAGCTTTTAGTTGAGTCTGGGTTTCGTTCTCAAGCTTTTGATTGGTCAGATTTGAGCCAAAGGCTCAAATCTGACCAATCAAAAGCTTGAGAACGATCTCAGGCTCAACTAAAAGCTTTATAAGCATGGACCCTGATGGCTCCTGTAGGAGTCGTCTGATTTGGGTCTGCTCTGTTTCCTTATGGAATAACATACACATGTAGATCTGATTCTATAGTATCTGTCTTGGTCAAAACATTCATTATTTCTTACATGAATATTCATCAGGGAAAGGGTTAATAAATGAAGAATGAATTGCAGAAAGTTCTTTCCAAAAGTTTGCAGCTATTCTTAACCTATTCCCTCATTTTGATGCCTCGGTAAAAGTCATTTTTTGAAACCATTGCTATAAGTAGGGCATTTGCTCCTGTGGAAACCACTTTGTGGATACTTGAACTAACATTATACATCAAATGTTATTTTCCAGTACAATATGGTAACTAGAGAAAGGTACATTTTCTTATAACAGACACCTAAACCAGGATATGGAATGGGGAGAAAAGCAACACTTTCCACAGGAATCTCAGTAGAGGACGCTGTTGCCATAGTGAAGAAGCATCTCAAATTGGAGAGAGTGCGACTTGCTAAATCTCCAGGTATAGTGTGTGTGGATAGTTTGTATTGTGCAGTAAAAAGGAAATGTTGGTAAAGAAGAATCTCAAACTGGAGCGTGTATGGCTCCAGGTATATTGCACTAAAAATGTGAAAAGTAAAAAAGTCAATCTTGATAAAGAAGCATCTCAAAATGGACTTGTTGAAGGCTTACTGTGTCCAGTCTGTTTGCAAAGGCATTAAAAGACATTTATGGAGTAAAGGGTTAACCCTTTTCTTCATATAAATTCATGTAAGAAATAATAACTTCAAATTATTTTATTGAATAGTTTAGTTTTTTCGGGTTTTACTTTGTTTTAACAGTATTTTAGTCATATCACGACATCCAGCAAATTACAGGTGGAGGAAAACCCCAGAGGTTCTGTGCAGGGAACAAATTGCATTGTTTTGTGCACAGAAGAACATCCAGGTTGAACCACCAACCTACCGTAGGCCAGTTGGAAGGCTTCCTTACATGAAAAATCCAAATGCCCAGACCGGCATTAGAACCCACAGCGGTGAGGGTCTAAGAGATTGTCAGTTAAAGACCATATCCACTCGGCCACAGAGGCCCCATTTATTGAATATGAATTTAACCCTTCTCTTGCTGAATTTTAAAACACATTTCTCCTTCTTTACCCATGTCCTGTTGTATAATTACATATATCTTCACTGTGTACTAGTATTTCGCTGTGTAATCACTGCTGAGGAGTGCACTGGTTGCACAATCAAATTGTAAATAGTGCAGACCCTGATGAGACAGCTCCTGCAGGAGCTGTCTCATCTGGGTCTTCACTATTTACAGGTAGATATGTTGACATGAATAGCAAGCGAAGGGTTAATAGAGGAATGTTTATAACAGCATGTGAATTTTAGCCCATGGTGGGAACTGTAGAAACAGATGTATATTATTCCGTAAACAAACACGACAGACCCTGATCAGGGCAGACCCTGATTAAATGGCTCCTACAGAATGTGTCAAAAGGCGTCTCTTTCTGATAAAGAGTAATTGAGACGACTATTTTGACTATAAACTTTTCTTGCAGGAAATGGCCTTGTGTCATCTGTGGCTGTTTGTGCCGGGTCTGGTGGCAGTGTATTACGAAATGTTCAAGCAGATCTGTATGTGACAGGCGAAATGTCTCATCATGAAGTCCTGCATGCTGTGTATAATGGCACGTCTGTCATTCTGTGTGACCATAGCAACACCGAGAGAGGATACCTGACTGTGTTACAGTCTCGCCTAGCAGAGACTCTTGACAGTGTAGAAGTCCAGGTGTCACAAACTGACTCTGACCCACTTAGCGTCGTTTAGGTCTTAACTCTTTACTACATAATCCTGCCATCTTAAGCCTTTAACCCATTATATCATAGGCTGTTTTTAGATACAACCTCTTTGAATAAATCTACCGAAAAGGAGCATTAACTAGAGAAAAGGAAAATTTAAAAAAATTTGTAGTTTGAAACCATTGTGATAAATAGAGCATTTCGTCACCTTAACGCAAAACTATTGTAACTACATATTTTTCCGAAACGCACTTTTTTGCATTTTCAGGCTCAAATATGAGTAATACATCATGCCTTGAAATATTTCAGCTATATTCCTCATATTTATGTAATTATTTAATTTGTTGAAATATATTGTATCTCACTACTCTATTAAATATAATGCAAAGCTGTTGTAATTTGACTTACAATAGTTTTGCACTTAAAAAAAATATTTAAAAGAAATTTTGCTTGTGCAAAACTATTGCAATTTGAGTTACAATAGTTTTGCATTAGAAAATCTAAATCCTTCAGGGAAAAGTCATTTTAAAAATATTGCAAGTACATTTAATTTTGTATAGAACTGCACTAAATAAAAAGTAAAGTACATTTTATTTAGTTTAAAATGTTTGATAAATCTTGACCAGGATAATTACAAAATTATGTAGAAAATTTGTATTCAATAATAATAACTATTTAATAAAATTCTCCCTTTATTATTTGACCTTCAATATGGCAGAAAGTTTATTTACCGCCAAAATTTGAAAATAGTTTCGGTCATTTTGAAGCAGAAAGCAAGCGCTACAGCAAGGTCCAGCAAGGTAAGTTTTATTTTTATTTATTAATTTAGAATATCTATCAAATTGTTTGTTTAAAATAATATTCCTTTAAAAAATTGATTTCATACTCCTGGGAAGGGGGGGGGGGGGCATAACTTAAAGCCTGCATGAATCCAGACTCCCATGCTGAAGCCTCTGCAGTTTTGTCAAAAATATGGTTATCATATCCAAATTCATGAAATATAGACCAACATTGGGGCAGAAAACATCAATGTGCCTTTTTATGCTCCCCCAGATCAGATCGGGGTGGGTGGGGGATATTGTTTTTGCCCTGTCTGTCTGCTTGTTTATCACCAACTTTAACATTAAATTGGTCATAACTTTTGAGCCAGTACAGATAGAGACTTGATATTTGGCATGCATATGTATCCCATAAAGCCGCACATTTTAGGGACGAAATGTCATGGTCAAGGTCATCCTTCAAGGTCAGAAGTCAAATATTTAGGTCAAATCACAGAATACTTTAACATTGGTCATAACTTTTGAAGTAGAGATAGAGACTTGATATTTGGCATGCATGTGTATCTCATGAAGCTACACATTTTGAGGGCTGACATGTCATTGTCATCATTCAGGGTCAAAGGTCAAATTGGTGTGGGGCATAGTCTTTCATAAACACATCTTGTTTGTTTTTGTTTGGGGGGGGGGGGTGTATTTTTTTTTATGTCTCCAAACATCGCATTTTCCGTCCTTCCGTCAGTCCTTCCATCCGTCCCAATTTTCGTGTCCGTACCATAACTTTTTTTTATCTGTGAATGTATTTCAAAATAACCTAGAATCTTTATGTGATTAACAGAATTTTACATTCCTGCTCATTACTTACCATTTCAATAAACTTGTTTACTAAAATTTATATGACTTTCACCAAGGCTTGTCATATTGATTGATTTGACTGGTTTATTAAAAGTGAAAAGAGATGAGCACTTATGTAAGATCCTAGATATTTATCACATTATCTAGCTTCTGGGAGTGATATAATGCGCTGATATAAATATCATATACCACCTATAGTGGTATAACTATAAATAGCTGCTTTAATGCACACTGTAAAATTTAATAAGACAATGGAGTGACAACAGTCACTGTGTTTTGTGAATATCATCAATGTTTTCATGAAATTATGTTCAATGCCCCACTCAGTTTTTGCTAAAGTCTTTACTGGCGGTGTGTTCTTCCTTGGTGAAAAATTGCTTTAGTTCATTTCAAGTGAAATATGATACAAGAATCTTACATTCATGCTTGATTGTTATTATTTATATGAAATTTGTTCACTAAAATGAATACAGCCACCTGCCCTGAATAACAACAATTTAGTGGCCGTTATAGAGAGGTTTTACTGTATAAGCCATATGGCGGTAAACATGACGTCGCTGAAGGTAAGCATTATGTCACACATTTATGCTAAGATAATGATTACATCATGTTATCTTCATCAATAACAGTGGTCGCCTTAAATCTATTCTGTCAAAAAATGATGACGTTCGTCCACCGCTTAGCAAAGATAATCATGACTTCAAGTAGTTTATGTGTCTGTCAAAAATAAAAGGTAGTCGGTAGGATAAAGACGCTACACAGTGTTCAGGTTATCTAATATGGAATATACACTGCCAGTAAATTCCATATGGGACTCGAGCTTCACTCTTGTGCCATATGGAATTTACCGGCAGTGTATATTCCATATTTGGTAACCTGAAAACTGTGTAACTTATAATGTTAGAACCTCTATTAATACTCTTTGTAAAATTTTCTTCCTATTCAGAATGTGGACGGTAAAAGCCTCCGCCCGCCAAGGCAATGCCAAATATTATGGAGCAGGCAAATCATGCGTTGCCAACAGCTATGCTGCCATGCTGTATGACAAGAGAAAACCCCTAGCCGAATGGCAGACAGAAGACCTCAACAGCATTCTGGATTCTGGTGATACTTTATACAAGACAGTAGGACAGAATAATCACCTGTTGATTAGTGATCTGCCATCAGTTTATCAGGGCTACAAAATGTACATCCGATCAGTGTGTGCAGGATCAGTCTTTCTGAGGGCAGTTGAGGCCCCTTTCAAGAGTGTGTATCATTCTATTAAAGAAATACAGAATTACAGCTTTTTAACATTTAAGGCCTCCACTGTTGCCATCATCAAGCACGAAAAGCATTATTATGTGTTTGATTCCCATTCAAGAGGCTTTGATGGTCTACTCAATGCAAATGGTAATGCAGTGCTGACAATGCATGATACCAGTGAGGAACTGCTGAGTTTCTTAGAAAAACTGTGCTTTAGCCTAGGCGGCATGGGCGATGTTCCCTTTGAAATGACACATGTAAACATTGATAAGGAAAACACCCTTTCAGACAGTGATGATGACTTTGACGGCTTCAGTGTCATCAGCGAAGGAGAATATTCATGTTTGATGCAGATTGCAAAGGAGACTGTTTGAGCAGATGAAAAAAATTGAGGCAGAATCAGAAATGACTTTATCAGAAGTATCAGATATTAGTGATAGTATAAACAATAGTAGTGACAGTAATGATAGCACTGATTCTGAAAACATTCCTTTAGCAAGATTATTTCAAGTTTCCTCCAAATATCGGTATTCAGGATTTGAATCAGATTCAGATAACTCAATTCTAGAGAGCTCAGGAAGTGAATTTAAGTTATCTGTACATGAAAGAAAACTCCTTGAACAGAGTCTGTCTGAGTCTGATTCAGATGTTTCTACTGGCATATCTATGACTGCTGAATGTAAAAAAAAGAGTAACAAACGTAGAAAAGGGTTTGCAAAAAAGAAAAAGCAAGGTGTGAAAAACACGAGAGGTTTGTTGACAACAAAATCTGGTTCAAAGATAAAGGGGATTGATCATGTAGCTTTACAGGTTGATGATGAAAGTATTTGTCACACAGCAGAATTGCAACAGGTTCAAAGAAAATTTTCAGATTGGCAAGCAAATGTTCCATTAGAAGAGAAAGGAGGTAAGTTAGTAGAAGGGAAAGTTGATAGTCTGTTAGGAGAGCAGAGGGGTATTTCATTGCAAGGGCAGGGTGATGGTCAGTTATGGGGGCAGAGAAATGGTCAGTTAGGAGAGCAGAGGGGTAATACATTGGAAGGACAGGGTGAATGTCAGTTAGAAGAGCAGAGGGGTAGTACTTTGGAAGGACAGGGTGATGGTCAGTTAGGGGGACAGAGAAATAGTCAGTTTGGAGAACAGAGGGGCAGTACATTGGAAGGACAGGGTGAATGTCAGTTAGGAGAGCAGAGGGGTAGTGCTTTGGAAGGACAGGGTGATGGTCAGTTAGGGGGGCAGAGAAATAGTCAGATAGGAGAGCAGAGGGGCATTTCATTGGAAGGACAGGGTGATGATCAGTTAGGAGAGCAGAGGGGCATTTCATTGGAAGGACAGGGTGATGGTCAGTTAGGAGGACAGGGAAATGGTCAGTTAGGAGAGCAGAGGGGTAGTACATTGGTAGGGCAGGGTGAAGGTCAGTTAGGAGAGCAGAGGGGTAGTACATTGGAAGGGCAGGGTGATGGTCAGTTAGGAGGACAGGGAAATGGTCAGTTAAGAGAACAGAGGGGTTGTACATTGGAAGGGCAGGGTGATGGTCAGTTAGGACAGGGTGAAGGTCAGTTAGGAGAGCAGAGGGGTAGTGCATTGGAAGGGCAGAGTGATAGTCAGTTAGGAGAGCAGAGGGCTAGTTCATTGCAAGGTCAGGGTGATGGTAAGTTAGGAGAGCAGAGGGGTAGTTCATTGCAAGGGCAGGGTGATGGTGATCTTTTGATAAAAAACAGGGGACGAAAAAGAGTTCGCAATGAGCAAGAATGGGCTAGAAATGTTGCTAAAAGGTGTAAGAACTCTGGAAAAGAGTCCAAAAATCATCATGGGAAGAACAGACCTAGAAGAAAAATGAAAAAGGGTTGTGGTAAGGCATGTAGATACAAATGTCAATCTAAAATTTCCCAAGAAGATAGAGAATCTTTATTTCATAGCTTTTGGGATTTGGGTGCCATTACAAGGCAACGGCAATTTCTGCTTAAGTATGCTGGACCAAAAGAAAAGGAAAGTAAAAGGCTTAAAAGCTCTTGCAGACGAGTCAACTCATTTGAATGGTCTTTACCATGTTGTGGTACTGTCAGGGTATGCAAAACTTTTTTTTTACATACTCTGTCAATCTCTGATCAAATGGTGCAAACAGCATTGAAAAAATCTGTGACAGTCCCAGGAGTGTGTGAACCAGAAAAAAGGGGCACTCACAAAATGAGGTCAAACAAAACGTCTGAACATAAGGTAAGATTCATAAAAAATCATATTGAATCCTTTCCAACTGTTGAAAGCCACTATTGCCGTAAACATACCGGAAAATCATACTTGTCACCGGAGCTTAGCATACCAAAAATGTACAGGTTATATTTGCAAAAGTGTGCCAGTCAGGATGAGCTGCCGGTGAAAGAATGTATCAACAGGTCAGTATTTAACAGCCAATATAATCTAGCATTTCACAGACCAAAGAAAGACCAATGCGACCTTTGCAGCAGTTTCAAAAATTTACCAAACTCGGATAAAGACTACCAATTGGGTAAGTATGAAATACACAGACACAATGCCAATACCGCACAAAAAAATAAAGACTTTGACAAACAGTCAGCTAAAGATGATGAGGAGTTGATAGTGGCCTGTTTTGACCTGCAGGAAGTTTTATTGACACCTAAAGCTTTTGCATCAGCTTTTTATTATAAACGAAGACTGAGCTCTTTCAACTTCACTATATACAATCTAGCAAATTCTGATGCACATTGTTACATTTGGAACGAAACAATAGCTGGAAGGGGAGCTTGTGAAATAGCTTCTAGTGTTTACACCTTCATTGAAACAATGGCTCAGGAAGGCAAAACAAAATTAATCTTTTACTCTGACAATTGTTGGGCTCAGAATAAGAACCGCTATTATGCTTCAATGATCTGGTATGCTGTTCAAAAATTCAATATTGAATACGTAACTCACAAGTATCTTGAAAAGGGACATACTTATAATGAAAATGATTCAGTTCATTCAACTATTGAACGTGCATGTAGACACATACCTGTTTATACAACATCACAGTGGGCTACCATAGTTCGGACAGCACGAGCAAAAACTCCCTACATTGTCAAAGAAATGGACTTATCCAACTTTTTCAATTTCAAGGCTGTAGCTGATTTGCTTCAAAACTTAGATGTAGATTTGGAGAGAAACAAAATATTGTGGTCTCGGATCAGGTTATTCAAAATTACAAATGAACATCCACATCTTATGCAGCTTCAGTATGACTTTGGGGGACCTGTTCACTATCTTAATTTCATCCAGAGAAGGTTCAGGTCTCACGAAGTGACAAATCCAAGTGAGTTTGAACTGGAAAAGTTAAACTCGGCAAGACCAAAAATAAAATGGGACAAATATTCTGACCTTTTGCACCTCTGTCGCAATGGAATGATCCCTAGAGTCCATCATGGTTTTTTTTTGTTGCTGCCCCATGAAACTGAATAAGGACTGATTGAAATGTTAACCAGAGATTTTGTTATACACTTTTTGATCCTATGTGTAGAAAAAGTGTACAATATTTTGTTGACATGGACATGTTGAACAATCTAACAGTATACATACCATTTCTCATGATGATGAATTCATTTATCATTATGCCTTTCTGATAAAAAGAGTGTATTCCCATGTATTCTGACAGTAAAATATAAAACGTTCTATTTGGACCTTATTACAAATACAGAACTTCAGGTTTTTCTGCTTTAGACATCAGTTTTAATTAAAACAACTTTGATGATGTCCTTTAAACACTGTCACAATTGTTTTTTGTCAGAACTTCTTTTACTTCAACCGTCAATCCTGTCTTAAGTGACCATAAAAAAGTCAAATTAGTGGCATTTCAGACAGGTGGATGCTGAATGAAGGTTGAAAAAACTTCTATGGAAGTTTTCTGCATTAATTTCAACCTGCAATAAGTGGCTACCTTTCAATAGTGACCACCACATTCTATGATCCATTGATACTTAAAACAGGTTTTACTGTGATTCAAAACTGTGAAAATAAAGAAGTGGGCAATTAACAATTTGTAGGTGGCGGTGGTCTAGTGGTAACGCGCTTGACTATCAGTCCGGAGGTCCGGGGTTCAAATCCCGGCCCCACCCGGAAATTTCAGAGACGCTTTTCCGTGTCTCCCACCCGCACCTCTCCACCCAGGCGTTAAAATGGGTACCTGTGAGGGTCACTCGCCGGTACTGCGGCTGCATGATTGCGCCATATGTTAGCAGTGCTCAATATTGTAGGCCAATGACTCAATGACCAGGGGAGTAAATGTACAGTCGGCTGAGCGGTCATTCGGACTGAAAGTAGACTATAACTAGGTACTTTTTTTTTAACAAACTTATTGAAATTAGTCTATTAAAGCCATGTAAAGCATTTCTGCTTTAATGTCTCATATAGGTACATGTACATGTACATTGTTTCATTAAAAATAAGGCACAGGTAGATAATAATGTATAATTATGTAAAACAATTATAGAGCAGAGATACGAGAAGGTGACTTGTTTTGCAAAAGGCAATTTTTGTATTTTACTCCCAAAGCCCTCTATGAACAAAACGTTTTGTTCTAAATATAGAAAATGGAATGCTCTAAATATAGCATGAGACAATGGGTTAACAGAGGGGTATATAGATGAAATAAAAATCATTGTTGTTTCAGTCTTTAAAAAAATTACTGTAAATGTATTTACAACCATTATGCAGTTATTACATAGAACTTTTCTTTTTATAATCTTGCAGATCTATTGTAAAACTAATCAGGTTTTACAATTTTTAAGCAGAAAAGTAAATTATTTTTGGTGCAGAACTGTTTTAAGTCAATATACAATAGTCTTGCTTCAAGTTTTAAGATGAAAACAGACTTTTTTTAGTGCAAAACTATTGTAAGTTAAAATACAATAGTTTTGCATAAAGTTTTAAGAAAAAAACATACTGATTTTTAGTGCAAAACTATTGTAAGTCAAAAAGCTTAAATTATGTCATGATTCATCATTTAACCACAAAATGTACATTATATTTATATGTATTATGTGTCAAAGTATCTGTGTTTGAAAAAGAAGTTGAATAAAACATGTTTTAAATTTTTTTGGAAGTTTTTTCTTTCTCCTGTAAAATTTTCCAAAATGTAGTTACAATAGTTTTGCGTTAAGGTGACGATTTGCTCTATAGGAGCAAAATTAATGCTCTATTTATCACAATGGTTTCACAAAGTGACTTTTACAGAGTCGTCAATATGAGGGAATGGGTTAAACAGAGTAGATCCAGATCAGAGAGCTCCTGTAGGAGCTGTCTGATCTGGGTCTACTCTGTCTGCATTGTCAGTAATGAAGATCTGATTCTGAAGATTCTATCACAGCTAGAAATTCCCATGTTAATGTGTATTTATGAAAATTCTGTCCATGAATATTCATACAGCCATAAACTTTGAAGTTAACCCATTTGGGCCCAGTGGATTCTTCCATATTTATATATTTCCTGCGAGAATATTTACGAACTATGGGATTTAATGAATTACAATTATATTGTATCTTCATGTGTTGCAGACTTTCGAACATACAGCAATTCAAGTAATAGCGTTTACTGCAAATGAGTTTCACCCATTTGCGCACAATGGATTCTTCCATGTTTATATTTTGGATTAGTCCATTTTTAATCTATTGGATGTCTTGCCTAAATTTTCAATTTCTTTTCGTTTTATATTGAAATTCCTATCAGCAAACAGTGAAGACTGATCAGACACCACATTATGCTGGGTCTGATCAGAGACTACACTGTTTGACTATGTCCCATATATGGGATTGCGGGAACAAATTGGTTAATTATTATGGAAGAAAGGGTGAAGTCAGAATTTTAATTGTGGCATCTGAAGAGGATTGACACTGGCTACAAATAAATGTATTTTTTATACCCCCTTAAAAAAATGGGGGTATATTGCTTCGCACATGTCGATCGGTCTGTCTGTTGGTCTGTCAGTCAGTAGTCGATGATTTCCGATCAATAACTAACGGCTTGGCATAGAATCTTCAAACTTGCTGTGGTGGTTAGTCATGACCACTAGATGACCCCTATTGTTTTTGAGGTCACTAGGTCAAAGGTCAAGGTTACCATGACCTTAAATGGTGAAATGGTTTCCGATCAATAACTGCTCAAGGGTTTGGTTTAGGATCTTCAAACTTGCTTAGGTGGTTGGTCATGACCACTAGATGACCCCTATTGTTATTTAGGTCATTAGATCAAAGGTCAAGGTCACCATGACCTTAACTGGTGAAATGTTTTCCGATCAATAACTGCACATTGGTTTGGCTTAGGATCTTCAAAGTTGCTGTGGTGATTAGTCATGACCACTAGATGAGCACTATAGTTTTTTAGGTCACTAGATCTAAGGTCACAGGGTCTGGGGCGGGGATATACATGTTTTACAAACATCTCTTGTTGTTAATGACTTTGCAAGTGACAAAAGGTTTAGATACATGTGTAGATGCCAAATGCTGTTGATGCTGATTATTTGATTCTTACTTGATAATCCTGCCTTTTAATGCCTTTGCAAACAGAGTACACCCAGAGCAGACAACTTCTATATGGACTGTCTGCACTCTTGGTCTGCTCTGTTTGATTATATGTTACAGTATATATAAATATTACATCCTATGGAGAGAGACAGCATGTTCTGTCAACCCGAGGTTGGTGATGTCCACCGTTAGCCGGACATTACCATACGGGGGTTGACAATACGTGCTGTAGCTCTCCATAGGATGTGATATTTATTTTATTATACCAAACAGCCCAATCAATTTCGTCAGCAAAACTATTTATTCAATGACAGCAATAAACAGTTTTAAACAAAAGTTATAGAGCAACTTGGTGCTTACAAATCGCGGAAAAGTTTCACATTTCTATTCATTACAAGTTATAAGTACTGGCCGAGCCCTTTTCACTGTCCAATCTTGACAAAGCCTCCTTCGAAATAGTCTCATAACGAGACATTTCTTAAATATATAAACACAAACAAAGCAATTGTCACAATGCCGTTCGTTGATCAAATTGCTAGCGTTAGATGACGTCAGTCGATGACGTCATCGGATGACGTCACATACACAATTTAATAAGCGCTCACTGATCTAGATGTTCCTTGCCTATGGTAGCGGGAGACAGTATTTTCCGATAGTATTTTTTTTCCGCTGGGCCTGACAGTATATATCTATGTCACGGTGGCCTATGGGAAATTAACATTGTAAATGAAACAGAGGTATAATAAATCTGACTATCTACTGGTTATTTGGCATAATTTGTGATACCTGGATAAAGTTCCTCCTTATCTTATATTATTTAATACAAAAATTAGATTAAAACTATTTATTTTTAGCAGAGTCTTGCATGAATATTTATCATGTAAAGGGTAAACTGAAAGTTTTGATGTGTTAAGCATTCTGCTGTTTGTCCACTCTAAACTTTGTCAGAGGTCCAGATAAGATGCGTAAATTAAAACATTTTCAAGAATAACTTCTTTATTTCTTCACTAAACCCTATACTGTGACCACTCTTTAGAATTGTCTCGAAGAGACGATATTTGTGTATTTTTGTTATTTTGGCATGAAACATGGGGAGTTGATTCCACAAGCTCCTCCTTCAGTTTAAAAGTTATTGAATTGATACTTGCCACACTTAATAACTACGAATAGCAGATATTCAAGATGCAGTTTTCATATGTTTAGTTGCAGGCATTACAGGGTTATCTCCCCTTGAACTTTGAGTATTTTTGTGTTTTGGTCCTGTTATAATGGGTAGTTTGTGTCGCACACTTGGTTTTGCAATCAAAGCTGCCGTGTGGGGGTTTTCATCACCTTCAGTGATTTTCTGCAGAGTAATGGAACTGAAAGTTTAACATGGAACATTTTATTTATATGTTTGGTGGAAGGAATAGGAGATTCTGTAGCTGTTCAGGAAACGGGTATTTCACATATTTCACATATTTCACATATAGATGATTGCCAGATATGGACATGTCCATATAAACAATACGTTTTTTAGGCAATATTAGTTATGTTTTCCCTAATTGGAAAGGTAGTGCCATGCACTTAATGGTTTTGTGTATATATAGTAATAGTTTGAAAAGGTTTTTGGTATACATTTTATAATGGTAAAAAATCTTTATATGTACATTAGGCTAAAATATCGTTTAATACTGACAGGTGTTAACTATAGTTTATATACATGTTTAAGGCCACTGATCCTCAATAAATGCTTTTCTCACAATACTGTTAGAAGCGAGATCAGTGACGATCAAACTAAGT
Organism: Azorinus chamasolen; assembly: GCA_963576725.1. Lineage (NCBI taxonomy): Eukaryota > Metazoa > Mollusca > Bivalvia > Cardiida > Solecurtidae > Azorinus > Azorinus chamasolen. The sequence continues at coordinate 9,843,549 of OY755240.1, forward strand.
ACAATTAGTTAATATTAACTAATATCTTTAGAGCCGTCTGTCAGCCTTAGCAGTTTAGGGTAGGCTTACACAACCCAAACTAATTTAAAACTGATATTTGAGTGCCTCTGTCAGTTTAAGCATTCAGGACTGAACTTGTCTGGACCCCCTACCCATTTCCAATTTAGACGTTCTTTAAAGGAGTTGACCGAGGGTGCCAGTACTATATCATTGGGAAGTTTATTCCATAATTTTCTGACCCTCTGACTGAAGGTGGTCCTTCTAAGTTCAGTGCGTGAGCGCTTTGTAAATACCCTCAAAGAGTTACCACGCGTGTTCTGCGAATAATTAGGGGGAGTTGGGAAGAGTCTCTCCTTGTCAACATTATCTATTCCATGTAATATCACCAGGGGTATAGACAAGATTAAATCTTGCACACCCTATAGCATGACCTCTCTGAAGTGTGACCTCTCTATAGCGTGACCTCTCTGTAGAAATCTCTTTTTGAGATGATGCTACACAATATAGGGTTTGGTGGAGAAATAAAGCAGTTATTATTAACCCGTCTCCTCCTGAATTCTAAAATACATTTCTCCTTCTTTACCCATGCCCTGTTGTATAATTACATATATCTTCACTGAGTATAAGTATTTCGCTGTGCAATCACTGATGTGGAGTGCACTGGTTGCACAATCAATTTGTAAATAGTGCAGACCCTGATGAGACAGCTCCTACAGGAGCTGTCTCATCTGGGTCTTCACTATTTACAGGTAGGTATATTGACGCGAATAGCAAGCGAAGGGTTATTATTAAAGCCTGTTTATTTAGGTCTTTGATCAAATAAATGTGAATTCTGATACATATCGTATTTACCATTAATAATTGGACACCATCTTCCTGATGCCGAGATCAGATGTGTAAATTAAAACATTTTCCAGAATAGCTCTTTTACTTCTCTATCAAACCGTATGTTGTGACCAGTCTTTAGAATTGTTAGATTTAACCCTTTCCTTGTTCAATATTTCTGAAGAAATGATGACAACATGAATACTTATAAGCTCAATTTTTATACTGTATTTTTTTTTAAAGCAGTTGTTTGGTTTGACAAAAACTGCAGAATCAGATCTATATCATGTCAAAAGCAAATAGAGCAGACCCTGATCAGACGACTCCCATAGGAGCTGTCTGATCTGGGTCTACTCTGTTTGCAAATGCATGAAAAGAAGTTTGTATGAGGGAAAGCGCTAAAGAGTAGTCACAACATAGGGTTTGGTGGAGAAATTTATGAATTTGTCTTGAAAATGTTTAATTTACGCATTTTATCCATATTTCGATAAGTCTCTGACCTATGGACAGTATTATACTTGATAAGTCTCTGACCTATGGACAGTATTATACTTGATAAGTCTCTGACCTATGGACAGTATTATACTTGATAAGTCTCTGACCTATGGACAGTATTATACTTGATAAGTCTCTGACCTATGGACAGTATTATACTTGATAAGTCTCTGACCTATGGACAGTATTATACTTGATAAGTCTCTGACCTATGGACAGTATTATACTTGATAAGTCTCTGACCTATGGACAGTATTATACTTTGGTGTGAAATGATCTTTGCATGTATTTCAATCACATAATAAATGTCAATACGTAGTTTAGACTTTTTTGTCATTCAAAATCCTGTAGAAAGTTTAAGCATTTCATACTGAGTGGACTCTATATTTAACCCTTTCGCTGCCAAACTCTGTCGTCTGCTAACTTTGTCGTCTGCTACAAATTTTCATTCTTTTGATTTTCTTCATTTTTGTTCCAAAAACATAGTAACAGTAACAAACAGTTTGGATCCTGATGAGACGGCGAGTTACTCGGCGTCTCATCTGGATCCAAACTGTTTGCATAGGTAATCACAGATCCGGCATTGGCAGCGGAAGGGTTAAATATTGATGGGCTATTCCACTCAGAAAATTCAGTGTTGAAAGGGTTAGAAGGGAGATAAATCCATAATAGGTGACAAGAGTTATGTGCCTTATACAGTGTTTTCCCTCACACCCTGCTCCATTACTAAACCAAGATTCAATGGTTTATCATAACCTTTAACTTCATGAATATTCATATTTATTAATCAGATATTTTTTTGTGATGGCATAATGAACAAAGGAAAGTTTGATTGTGGCACAAGCTGCAGGATCTCCAGGGTCTTCTCCGTTTGCCAAGGTATTAAAAGGTGTATTTATGGAGTAAAGGGTTGACTGACTTTGAAGAAATGTCCTATACAAAAGACAGGCGAAGCAGCATTATAACAAGACAGGGACCAGTCTTGACTAACGACCGTAAGACCAAAATTATCGTAAATCCTAACTTACGATAATAATTACGGCTCGGATAGTGATCGTACATTCTAGTGTACAGACATTCAGTCTAAATTTGCGCCAACATACACTCTTTAGTCTGACAATCTTTAGTTAGTTGGGTCTGGTCTGTGTTCATGTTGGTGTGTCCACTCGTGCTTCTATCAGAATGGTAGAATTCTATATAATAGCGAACTATGTAGTAAAACTTCTCTAAAGCGAAAACTGATAATTCTGGGTATTAAAGACAGGTGGTAGCTTAATGCAGGGCAAAAGATGCAACAAATAGTATGCATTACTTTCGTCATGCATTAAGCAACCACATGCTTTTAACCATTTCCTCCATAGGCTCTTTTTAGACCCAACCTCTGAAACTACCGAAAAGGAGCATTTACCAGAGAAAAGTAAAATTGTAGAATTTTGTAGTGTGAAATCATTGTGATAAATAGAACATTTGCTCCTATAGGAGCAAATGCTCTATTTATCACAATGGTTTCAAGAAGTGGTGATTACAGAGGTGTAGAAAGGCGTATTTATGGAGGGAAGGGTTAAAGAATCCGTTTTTATACCTTACAGGGATGTTTAACCCATCACTCCATAAATACGCCCTTTTTAGCTCACCTGGCACAAAGTGCCAGGTGAGGTATTGTGAGGGAGCAGTGTCCGGCGTCCGTCGTCGTGCGTCGTGCGTATGTGGGTCGTCAACAATTTACTTAAACATCTTCTTCTCTGAAACCATAAGGCCTAGATCTTTGATATTTGGTATGTAGCATCATCTAATGGTCCTCTAGAAAGATTGTTCAAATTATGACCCCCGGACCAAAAATTGCCCCGCCCCAGTGCTTATCAGTTTTTCATAGGAAAATCTATAAAAATCTTCTTCTCTGAAACGGTAAGGCATAGACATTTGATATTTGGTATGTAGCATTATCTAATGGTCCTCTACAAAGATGTTCAAATTATGACCCCCTGATCAAAAATGGCCCCCGCCCCGGGCTTATCAGTTTTTCATAGGACTTTTTTTTTTAAAATCTTCTTCTCTGAAACCATAAGGCCTAGATCTTTGATATTTGGTATGTAGCATGATCTAATGATCCTCTACAAAGATCGTTCAAATTATGACCCCTGGAGCAAAAATGGCCCTGCCCCAGGGCTTATCAGTTTTTCATAGGAAAATCTATAAAAACCTTCTTCTCTGAAACCGTAAGGCCTAGACTTTTGATATTTGGTATGTAGCATCATCTAATGTCCCTCTACAAAGATTGTTCAAATCATGACTCCCGGACCAAAAATGGCCCCGCCCCGGGCCTTATCAGTTTTTCATAGGAAAATATTTAGAATTCTTCTTCTCTGAAACCATATGTCCTAGACCATTGATATTTAATATGTAGCATCATCTAATGGTCCTCTACAAAGATTGTTCAAATTATGACCCTTGGACCAAAAATGGCACCGCCCCGGGGCTTATCAGTTTTTCATAGGAAAAACTTTAAAAATCTTCTTCTCCAAGACTGTAAAGCCTAAACCTTTGATATTTGGTATGTAGCATCATCTAATGATTTTCTACAAAGATAGTTCAAATTGTTACACCCAAGGCCAAAAGTGGTCCCGCCCCATGGCTTATCAGTTTTTAATAGGTAACTTTTTAAAAATCTTCTTTTCAGAAACTGTAAGGCCTAGACCTTTGAAATTTTGTATGTAGTATCATCTAATGGTTCAAATTATGACCCCAGGAACAAAACTGCCCTGCTCCTGGCATCATCTAAAGTTCTTTTATTAAGATTGTTCAAATTTTAACCTTTTTCATATTGGCCCAAATCTGAAGCTGACTTATTTTTACATAGAAATACAGTGTATGCATAAGTCTATAGTAACCAGGTGAGCGATTTAGGGCCATCATGGCCCTCTTGTTACTCCTTTGTAAACGCAGTAAACCCATTTCAGACGGTTCCTATAGCAACCGACGGATCACCGTCTGCTCTATTTGCTTATGGAATAATATAAATCTGATTATATGCAGGTACTGTAAAACAGGTTATATTCGCGTCATGATTATTTCGCGTAAATGTGATTTTGTATTAATTCGCGTCATGATGATTTCGCTACGGCGTCCATCTCGCTAAATTAACTTAACGGAAATATTGTGTTCATTAGTCATTATGAAAAATAATCTAATTAATATTTATGATGTCACTATTTGAAATTTTCTTACATGAATATTCATGGAGTAAAGGGTTAAGATGGTTTCTATTATACAGATCAACTTACCAAATATACATTTTAGATAGCCGCTGTCCTTTAGCTATTCAACATGGCATATGTTTTATCATTTTGGAGATTTTCCTGTTTCAAAGGAAGTACATGTAAATGTCGGTGATGATTTGCTTTCTTGAGGTCATACATTTACAGTAAAACATCCCTATAACAGCCACTAAATTGTGTTAATTAGTTGGTATTTAGGGCAGGTGGCTGCTTAAAGCAAGGTGAAAGTAAAACAGAACGCTCTAATAGGAGCGTTCTGTTTTACTTTCAACTTGCTTTAAGCTGTCACCTGCCTGTAACACAAAATACTTGATGTAATTTAGTGGCCATTTTAGAGAGGTTTTACTGCATGGTCATTCAAGTGGAGCATTAAAACGTCTATAAAGAGACATCACCAAAAGGGGTCTACTTTGGGGTCTTAACCCTTTCCCTCATGAACATTTGTGCTTGAATTGATCTCAAATTATATTTTTATAAGGTCAACTTTTCAAGGCAATATTTGGCATAGATAAAAACTGTAGGATCAGATCTATACAATTCCATAAGCAAAGATGAGACGCCGCATAATGCGGCGTCTCATCAGGATCCAAACTGTTTGTCATCTTGACCATATTTTTGCAAACAAATGAGAGAACGTTTATTTTAAAAATTGAAGCAGACGACAATTGTTGCAGACGAAAAATTACTTAGCGTGCAAAGAGTTAAGAACAGGTGGCAGGTTAATGCAAGTTGAAAGTCGTGTAGATAGCTCATAGAAGAGCCTTCTGCACCACGTTCACCATGCATTAACCCTTTCCTCCATAGGCTATTTTAAGACCCAAACCACTTTGAACTAATCTACCGAAAAGGAGCATTAACTAGAGAGAAGTAAACTTTAATAATTTTGTAGTTAACCATTGTGATAAAAAGAGCATTTGTTCCAATAGGAAACAATGTTTTCAAGAAGTGACTTTTACAGAGACGTAGAAAGGCGTGTTTATGGAGGAGAGGGTTAAGCAGTCACCCCCTTCCGTTCTATGTTTATTACAAATTTCAATACCTTTTCAATATTCATGTACAAAATCGTTATAAGAAAGTATGGAGGGTGGAACATTGTATCTATTTTAGAAACTAAAGAAACAGATCTATCAAATTATATTAGTAAACAGAGGAGACCCTGATCAGACGGCTCCTATGGGAGCCATCTGACCAGGGTCTGCTTTGTTTGCTTTTGAAATTATTCTGACCCTACAGAATAAGGAGCAAATGCTCTATTTATCACAATTGTTTCAAAAAGTGACTTTTAAAGAGGCATGGAAAGGCGTATTTATGGAGGAAAGGGTTGATATATATATGCCTTTTCAAGACTTTGCAAATAGAGCAGACTCAGAATAGAAGTCTTCTTTAGGAGCCGCCTGATTGTTCAGGGTCTGCCTCTAATTGCGTATGGACCTAATATCGATCTGATTTTTATAGCTATTGCCGCTGCCAAATACAAGTACATTTATGCACATTCGGCTGATGGCAGTTCTTTATTGTACCTTTGTTCACTCTCTGTAGATCAATCAACATATTGCCATTACAATAAGTAGGACAAAGTAATCAACCAGTAGTCCCCGGAACAAACGAAACTGAAACAATGATTCTGCTCTGTAGAGAAATAATAAATCCATTAATTTAACCCCCTCGGTGCCGTGAGGACGTTTCTATGCTGTTATACCTAAATAGTTTGAATCCAGATAGCTACGGGTGCATGATGACCAAACAAAACGCCTGGATCAAAATTAGACGCATAACAAATAACTCGATGTCTCACCAGGAGCCAAATGGTTTGAAACGCTGATCATATTTTTTTCAGAAAAAAAAAATCCCCAACAACAATTGTGAAGTTTCCATTTCAGCATTTGTAGCAGATAACAAATGTTGCAGACAGCATGCACGTGGTCACCGCACTTAGCGAACTGTTCTTAACGAAAACGTTAATTCCATTCTATTAAACCTATAGCAAAGTTTCCGTCAATAGAAAAAAAAGACTGACGACTTTGATGCATTTCTTTCTAAAGACACAATCAGAGTGTCAAAGAGTGTGGATCCTGATGAGATCCCAAGGTACTCCGCGTCTCATTTGAATCCAAACTGTTCAGTTAATCAGGTATCCATCTACAGCAGGCTAAAGGTTAAAGAGAAAGGCTTCGCACACATGGCCTAACGGACATTGCCGAGGAGCTCCGAATGGAATTGAGAGTGTCAAACATTATTATCAACGTTTCTGGGCTGTTCAAGTTTGTCTATGTTTGACTATACAATTTGACAAAAATATTCAAATGATTATACACCTAACACATTCTACCATATTGACTCCTTTTGACGCCTATGTAAAATTCAATCTTTGAAACAACTGTAATGAATAAGGCATTTGCTCCCATGAACGCAAGTTCTCTATTTATCACAATGGTTAAAAAAACTAAACAATTCTAAAAGTTTACTTGTCTATAGTAAATGCTCATTTTCAGTAGGATTATTCAAAGAGGTTGGTTCTTAAATAGCATATGAGGTAAAATTTGATTCCTGCTAACCATTTGGATCAGGACCAATATTAACCCATTACCTCATAGGCTATTTTTAGATATAACCTCTTTGAATACATCTACCGAAAAGGAGCAATAACTAGAGAAAAGGAAACTTTTTAGAGTTGTTTAGTTTGAAACCATTGGTTTCACAAAGTGACTTTTAGAGGGTCTTCAAACGTCGTCAATATGAGGGAATGGGTTAATGAAGGGTGAAAGTCATACAGATAACTCCCAAAAGGAATGGGCTCTGTAGTTGAGAAAAGGAAACTTTTTAGAATTGTGTAGTTTGAAACCATTGTGAAAAATAGGGCATTTGCTCCTATAGGAGCAAATGCTCTAATTATCTCAATGCTTTCAACAAAGTGACTTTTAGAGAGTCGTCAAACGTCGTCAATATGAGGGAATGGGTTAAGCTTTACCTCTGATTTGTTGAAGCCTTTGAAAAACATCTGAGTGAGAATCAACTATCTTAGGCCCTGATCAGACTTAAGACTGACTTGGTGTCTCATCTGGATCCAAGCTATTTTAAATGTCTGTAAGAACGATGGTTAATGGGGTGGTTCAGACGTTTTCATTTAAATGGGTTTCTTTCATGTATAAAAAAGAATCACTGGAATGGGTCTCACAATGTGTTTTATTATTTCAGAAATAAGTTTCATCTGTATTTAGTCTTAATAGTTGATAGTTCATAAAAAAACCAACAACTACAATATATCTGTAAGACAGGTGGCTATTTTTAGATACAAATTCTTTGAATAAATCTACCGAAAAGAAGCATTAACTAGAGAAAAGGAATATTTTAGAATTATGTAGTTTGAAACCATTGTGATAAATAGAACATTTGCTCCTATAGGAGCAAATGCTTTATTTATCACAATGGTTTTACAAAGTGATTTTTACAGAGTCGTCAAAAGTTGTCAATATGAGGGAATGGGTTAATGAAGGGTGAAAGTCATACAGATAACTCCCAAAAGGAATGGGCTCTGTAGTTGAACCGTACGGTCACTGTACGATTTGTTTGGATACATGTCCACCGAAAATCGGTCGTTTTCCGCACGATTCTCGTGCGGCCTCCGTACGATACCAGTGCGGAGGTCATACGATGCCTGTAACCACGTGTTTACGGGCTGTGGGCTTGCAATGTTTGAAAATCGTAGAGGCTACGGCGCCCGGGAATCCGTCAGAAAATCGTACGGTGACCGTATGCCTCCGTACGGAGACCGTGCGGTTTTGACCTTATGGCGAGTCTACGGGGGCCGCAAATTCAGCAAAGGGCAAATTTAAACCAGGCATTACCTGAGGAATATTGATTCAAGAAGTAATAGTTACCTTTCCGAGCGTAAGCAAGGAAGTTACTACTTAACGACTTTTATATGTCACGAGCGGGGATCGAAGCTGCGACCTCACATCCGGAAGTCGATGCTCTATCTACTGAACTAAAGGGCCCGATTCTAAATAGGCTGAGAACTGTGACTTCGATAAAAACGCTGTTAATTACACCGATATAACTACACACATTGGGGGAAAAAACGTTCTTCACTGCGTATTCATGTAAGAAATAATGGCACCATGACTATTATTGAGTTGATTTTTTATAATAGCATAAGGCCACATGATATATTGGCTGCAGTAGAAAGTGCATAATCAGATCTATATCATTACATAGGCGAACAGAGCAGACCCTGATCAGACCGTTCATACACAGCCGTTTGATCTAGGTCTACTGTGTTTTCAAAAAGAAAATGCGTGGGTTATGACGAAAATTAAAGAAAATGTTTTTTGGGAATCAGCAATGCAACCACGTATGTATGTGAGGATTTTATGCAAATGATTCAATATACTGCTCTATCAAGTGAAAGCTCACAAATAAATTGGAATTCAGGCACACGGAAGTCCACAGAAACACCAGTAGCACGCATGAAGTGAGCGCGCGTACACGCGCATGCATGCAAGCAAGCAAGCACACACTCACGAACAAACACACACAGCATTCACAGAATTCTCATCATCGAAAAAACATGACAATAAATGACGACACAAGAGTAAAACTAGAGGTTTTTGTCACAAAAACGGAAGTCTCCCCTCTAATAAAAACAATGTGTAAATATAAATCGCTAAAAATGTTATGGACTTGATGATTGATACTTCCCCTCATTATGCGCTTTCCACACCACATTTTTCAAGAAGAAAATGATAACAGCTAATAACTCGAAAAATATTGATACCAGAGTTATGGCCCTTGTGCATGACACTTAATTTCATTATGCTCTTTCCGTGAATGAAATGTCATTCCAATAGCATCAGTCGAACAGGAGTTATTTATCGAACAAAAACGTAACAAAGGGCAATAACTCCAAAAAGTATTGAAGCCAGAGTTATGGCCCTTGTTCATGACATTTTCTCTCACCATGTTCTTGCCATGAACGAAGTTTCAATACGATGGCAAGAGCCACGTAGGAGTTATCGTCCGGACAAGAAAGCGTTAAACAGATGTACAAGAGGCAATAACTCTCAATTTATTGAAGCCAGAGTTAAGGACCTTATGCATGACACTTTCTCTTATCATGATCTTTCCATATATGAAGTTTCACTCCAATGGTATGTGACATATAGGAGTTATCATCCTGACAAAAAATGTGGGGGTTTTACAAAGGGCAATAACTCCTATAATATATATGTGAAGCCAGAGTTAGGGACCTTGAGCATGACACTTTTTTATCATGATCTTTCCACCATGTATGAAGTTTCAATCCAATGGCATGAGCCATATAGGAGTTATCGTCTGGACAAAAAAAATGTGATTTTTACAAGGGCAATAACTCCATTATTGGTGAAGTCAGAGTTATGGACCCTGTGTATGACACTTCCTCTCGTCAGGATCTTTCCATATATGAAGTTTCAATCCAATGGCATGAGCCATATAGGAGTTATCGTTCGGACAAAAAAGTGTGCATTTTTTACAAGGGGCAATAACTCCTATATTAGTGAAGCCAGAGTTATGGACCTTGTGCATGCTCTTTATATATATGAAGTTTCAATCAACTGGCATCAGACATATTGAAGTTATCGTTCGGACAAAAAGTGTGACGGACAGACGGACAGACAGACAGACAGACAGACAGACACCTCTCACGAAAACAATATGTCTCCCCCATATAAATATGGGGGGGGGGGGATAATAAGATATAACATCTTACATATTTAACGCCTTTCTGAAAAGTTTCATTATGGTTGATTTGTGTCTTTGAATTTGTTGGGCTGGAATTTAGGGCACTGTAAAAATGAATAGGTGACGTAGTGTCAAAGATAATGAACACAAAGGAACGTCAGAGGCACCGAGACTCATAGTCCAAAAACGGATGGAGAAAAGGTTTGTTGTTATATGAAAACAGCTTAGATCCAGGTGAAACGTTTCAACATTTGAGAAAAACACAGGTAACACTAACTTAATATACAAAGCATTAAAGGCATCTCAAAGTTCCTTCATAAGTGACCCACCCCCTAATACACATTGTCCAGCTTTGCTGATTATTGATTCCCTTGAATGCTCCTGCAAAGTCCAGTCAGGGTCAATGGCCATTAGAGAGGAAGATCTTACATGAGTGTTCATTACACATTGTTTCTATGAAACGAGTTTACTATCATGAATATGACACTCGCTTTGTCATATTCAAGATAGTAAACGAGTTTCATAAAAACAATGGGTAATGAACACGAATATAAGATTCTTTTTATCACATAATCGTTAAAATGCCATAGAAAAAAAACAACTAGCTGACGGCTGTTTCTTCTACTGCTTTACAAACAACGTAGTAATACAACGGACGTCGCGCATGGAGTGCTATGATTGGCTAACGCTTTTTAAATGAGCGCAACGATTGGCTAACTTGCCAATTTGCATAAAAATGCACTAGTGCAATTCTGCAAAATACAGCACTGTGTTACGGCACTTCCGCATTGTAGATTATGTGATAAATAAAGTTATGCAAATATACCTTGATCCTCTCTGATAGTAGCCCGCCTTATCAGTTTGAGTATTAGATGCCACCGAGTCAAACCAAGTCAAGCCATCAAAACTACACAACATCGGGTTAATGGGACAACATTCCTTTCGAAATGCCTTTAATTAAACCCTCCTTCTGAATGAAACCTCACACATGAAATGACCAACAACATAATAATGGACAACAGAAGAATGGCAAAATACAGTTTGTCTAAACACATCGCCACTTGAAACCACGATATCTTCCCATTAGGTTCCCCCCTTGTGTCTGCACACTTGTTTCTTTCTACAGAACCAGCTGTGTTTTCCTTAGTGGACAGACCGCTTTCACTTACGTTTGAACATGAATAAAAACCCTCCACAGTATTATATGATATGTTCGCTTCATTTGCCTTTCGGTTATTTAGTTCATGTTTACCAAACACCGACTTAGTAGTGAGATTGGGGTCATTTGCATTTGGACGTAAATGGTCGTAAGATACATCATCTCTGTTATTTGAGGGTTTAGTTTCTTTACTTATTTCTTCCTCATTTGTAACGCGATTATTTCGTCCAACTTTCCATTGAACCAGTTTCCGTAAAGTCACGGGAATGTGAAAAATCTGACTGTCCATTGTGGACAACCGGACACATATTACACTCCAGATGACCGTCAGTGCATTTATTCCGTTGATGGTAACAAACGCATAAGACGATACTGAAATGTTCAAGGAGCTTTTAGGGAGACTTTCTACCATGGTATCCATAAAGAATACGAAAGCAAGAAAGATTGTAACCGAATACGACAACCTTTCTCCAGAGTTAAGTGGTACGAAACACGTAAACAAGTTTAGACACACAATAAGGATGCAAGGTATAAACTGATGCAGGATCACAAAGGTTGCACGTCGCCGAATCACAAGCCGGGAGTCGAACTTAAAAATTCCAACAACAGATGACGGGTCGTAGATCTTGGCAACTTTTGAACTGTTTTCTAGGATTTCCCACTCGTAGTTTTCCGCGGTCTCGGGGCCGGCATCGACGAATGGCGAAGGTGTCCGTAGATGTAACTCAAGCTCGCTGTACTTATAGGCGTACAGCTGTAAAGTGCAACTATGGGAATCAAAGGGAAAGAGGGTTGTGTCCGTTAGGCAACGTATTATTAAATTTCCTAAATGATACAATTGAACAACACCCTCATAATTCACCGAACTGATAGGAAATTTCGAATTCGTCAAAGCATCGTTTTTATCAGCAGCGCCATAGACAATAAGTTCGGGATGCCAGACCATACCAGCCGGTACATGTATACTTCGTATGCCCCCGAAAAGTGATGGTTCCCATGCTAAAGTTTCGGCGGTCCATGATAGGTTTAGGAACCCCGTGGTTTCTATTAAACCTCGGGCGATGTCGACGTGTTCCACTGATGATAAATGATGACTTATAACAATCTGGAAGAGAAATAAAGAGCACAGAACTACATATACGTATACTAAGTACTAGTTGTTTGTCATTTAGTAATTGACAATGACATACATTATATTAAAAGTTGTATTACCGGGAGTCTATATGATGGATTGTGAAGACTTGGAGCGAATCATGACAACAAAAAATTCCAACTTTCTGCTTGAGTCGGAATACATTATCAATCATCGGATTAGTCTGATTTTGAGTGAAACTCAAGCTCTTACCAATGGCATACATTGTACAATAAAACCCCTCTAATGCGACCACCAAAAAGGGACATACTTCTGTCTGGAAGAGGCAGGTGGTAGCTTAATGCAGGACGAAAGTTATGCAGAAAGCTCCTATAGGAGCTTTCTGCATTACTTTCGTCCTGCATTAAGCAACCACCTGCTTATGAGGACAACTATGGTTATTCTTTAAGTGGTCGCGTTAAAGGGGTTCTACTGTATATTGTACTTGAGAATGAACTCATATTCAACCCTATGCGTTTTATAACATTAGAGAAGGTTCTCGTTCTGTAGATGCTTTGAACCAGATTGTGACTGGAATAATTAAAACAATTTATGCAAAATGTCTTTGAAAGTCTAAATGAGCCCACTGTGTCAAAATTGGAAACCCGACCATGGTCTACACTGTTTGAAACGTTGGTTAATAAACGCTATTAACGCATACATTTTACATTTGGCTAACGCAATTTTTACGTTGAAATAGTTGAGTGAAATTGTATCCAGGGTTGTTAGACGCATTGCATTTTTGTATGTTAGATTAAATGAGTGCCTTCTGTTTATTAAAAGATAACAGTTGCAGGGTTAAATGGTACTTGTGATATCTGGAAATATGTTAAACAAAAACATAAATAAGCTTTACCCTTCTGCAGGTGACGTTTGCGATTACTCCCAGCTACAGATTGAATTCGGATTAATTTAACGTCTCGTGAAGATATTATGATAGTATTTTAGAGAAATAGAATATACATATATGTAGCTTGTATGTTGTATACAAACCTATACCTCTATAGGCATGGACTGATTTCTGAGCGGCCTTATGTATCGTGAACCGTTCAACAGATATTCATGAAGTCGGTACGCATCATCAAATGTCTGTGCCTTGACAACATTGAATACTATAAGAAGTACCAATCCCAAAGAAATCTGTAACATTCTTTTTGCAGATGAAAACCCTGGAAATAAAAAAAAACACACAAAAGAAAAGTATAAATGTTCTGTAATTCCACCATTCCTTACCCTGTGTTGGTTTAATAAAAAGCGTTTAAAATGTTAGGTAGCACCCCATAGAGAATCAGAAAAATGTAAGTACGAGATGTTTGTAAGTTAACAGTTGTCAAAAATTCAAAAGAAAAATGACATTTATCGTTGGTTAAACAAAATACATAATGCCAGTATTTCCGATAAAAGTTTCCATGACAATCTTTTAATCTTGTTTACACGAGCGACGTTATGTACAAAAAGTATTAGAATGCATAGGTTTGTTTCGCTTAACATTGTATTAGAAAAATCGAGACAGATTTATTTAAATATAACTCACCGCATTCAGTCCGGTGGTTGTTTGAAATCTCATTCGTAACTCTTCTGTAACACACTCAGCTCATTCAAGTTCAATCATCACATTATTTATAATGCTAGTTCTATTTTCAAAAACTTCAACTTCATTGTCTGTCAGTCACACACATAAATGTGAAGGGGACAAAACACTCCCAGAAAGTGTCAGCGGCTATCGGTTGTCTACTTACAGCAGGAAATCGACAATACAAAGCTGAATGAACAGTTTCTGTCGTATTTACATTACTTTATTTCTCAAGTAATTTTCAGAGTCAATTTTTCTTCCAAATTGTCCCGAAAGTATAGCAACAGTGTCAAACAGTTCGGATCCTGATGCAATACCGAGATACGAGACATCTCATTTAGATCCAAACTGTTTGAACATGACCGAAGGTTGTCATGATTTCGTCATTAGTATGCAAAGAGTTATTTGACATGAGCATAAAGCACATTTGAACAAAACCATCTATATTAGGTGACAGGATATGTTTGTGCATCGCTGTGAATATATTGGCATTTTCAGGAACGTGTTTGCTTTTTACGGATTGCTATTGTTCTTCATTTCATTTCATGTACATATAGATAAAAGCATGCAAAGCACTACTTGTATTTTGAAATGTCTGTCTAAACATTTCAGTGTGTTTTCAAAGTAGGCAATGCGTTTTACTTTCATAACATCTGCCTTTGACGCGAGTCTACAATTGTCGTTATGTCGTGATTGTTTACTTATACACAGGGAGCCAATGGGGTCTACCGTGCACCCCACTTAGACCTTTTTTTCATGGGTACCAAAATGTTCAGAAAAGTCTCCTGAATCAGAATCGCGAATGTACTCAAGTTAAAATTGTTTTAGGCTATGTGTATTTTAACCGTTTCCATGCCCCCTCCCCCCCCCCCCCCCGATTTTCGTAATGATGACCCATACCTGCAAATTCGCCCATACCACAGCCAGTTTTAGTCCTAAAACTATAAAACTGGTCCCAAATGGAAGATAAGACATTGTGCTTTTATTTCCGACTTGTTCCATGAATATTAATGAGAACATAATATTAAAGAAATAGTAAAGAAATAACGTTAACCTTTCATTTTTTACCCTACAAATATCAGACAAAAACTTCAAATGCAGTTTAAGATGAAGACAAAACCACAGGAAACAAAATATTCAATTTGAGGACAAAAGCATTAACTTTAAGTACCGTTTTCACCGTTTCACCGTTTCCATGGCGACCAACCAGTTTTCGTTATGATGGCCCGTGCCTGCAAAAGCGTCCATATCACGGCCAGTTTTTATCCTAAACCTATAAAACTGGTACCATCAATTGGAGATAGGACATTGTGCTTTTATTTCTGGCTGTTGTTTTTAAATTACCTCTTAAATTTGCATGCTCATGAATATTAATGAGAACATCAAAGATAGAAAAAACAATATAGAAATAACGTAAATAATGTAAACTATTCACTTTTATCCTACAGATATCAGAAAACAACTTCAAATGCAGTTTAAGATGATTACAAAATCACTGAAAACAAAACATCAAATTTGAGGGCCAAAAATTTAACTCTAAGTAACTTTTTAACTTTATTCCATAGTAACCGTTCATTTAACTCTGTTCACACATTTTTTGTTAGTGACACCTACCTGTAAAAAATTTCCATATCACAGAAAGTGTTTGTGCTAACTGTATTAAACTGGTACCGAAAAAAAGCTAAGACCTTTTGCTTTTGTTTAAAGGCTATAATTAGGAATTACATTTTTCGCATACACATGAATATTAATGAGAATAATTAAAATTGCAAAACAATATTGAAATAACGTTAACCTATCAATTTTTATCATACCAATATCAGAAACCAACTTCAAATGTAGTTTAAATTGATAACAAAATACTCAGAAAGTAAAGTATCTAAATTGATACCCACACAATGAACTGCAAGTAACATTGTAACGGTTTTCATGGTAACCGATCCTTTTACAAATTTTTGAAATATGACATTGTACAATACTTTTCCATTTATAAGCACAATAGTGTTGTTTGTGCAGTGTGGCGGCCGTGAAACGTCTCCCCGTACATGCAGTCAATATTGTTTTCTTCCTCTTACAGAGGTTGTTTTACATTCAATGCGTTTCCTCATACCTTAACACCGTACTTTGCAATTCATGGTGGCTTCGGTACTCACTGACATATTGTGTGACTATTTTAATTTCCCTTTTAAGATTGATGCCTTTTGCGTTTTCTCTAGTGTGACTTTACCTTACTCGTTTTTCTTACTTACTTTTTACCCGTTCAATTTTTTCATTCATATTCTTAGTCTTCTTTATTTTTTGTCGTAACCTCTGGTATGTTTATATTCTTTACATAACTTTCATTTTAGTTACACATTTATACTTATTTGTAGTCTACCTTTATGTCGCTTTTTACGGAAGGGAGCTACAAATCATTCATCCGTTGAACATTACACAATGTGGAATTGCCTTGATGTTTGTTGATCTCTTACCTTTCTTTTAGATAATATATTTGTGCGTTATGGGGATACCATATATCGTCAAGTTGTTGGTATGCCCATGAGTACAAATTGTGTCCCTCTTGTTGCAGATTTGTATTGCTATGAGAGGGATTTTATGCTCAGCTTAAAACCTGATACACAAGCCTATATTGTTAATGATTTCAAGTATAGGTTAGAGCTTGTAAACTGTAGTCTTCGAATATAAGACGGCCGATAACGCGAGCGAAGCGAAGCGTTTTAGGCCGTCTTATTTTCGAAGACTGCAGTTTATAAGCTTTAAACGAGTTAGTGATTGCCCTATTTTTCAAACAGGCTGAGTTTATAAGCACCGCCCACTGAGCAATGTCAGACTTGTATATAGTCACGTGATTATGGTCCACCTAAAAGCCATACTCGTTTATGCAAAATACTCAGAAAACCCACCAATCAAGCAAACGTCGTCTTTGTTAAAATTATCACGTGTTTATGTTTTGAAAATCCTACACAGTGGAACTGGTCTCGCGCCTTCTTCTTGTAAACATTGCCTTATTTGGCTGTGTCACGTAGTCAAATATTCCCCAGCAGTGTGTAAAACATGTTTTAAATAAGTTTCTGTAGTCCAAATAATAATGGCAGACAGCATCCTATACGTAACCCCAAAACTGAAAAAAATAATGTTTGTGAAAGACAGACGCAAAACCGCAATGGATATTTGAATGATAACCCACTACGTTTTAGTATGTGACGCCTTTTGACCACTTTGCCAGCCGAGAAGACTCAGATCAGACAGATGAGCTCATATGCTGGCTGATCAGGGTCTTTTCGGTTTGCACAAATTTAAATCTTTACTGCTACCGAAACCCCATATAAGATACAGCTTATTAATATTAAATATTCATCATGGGCAGAATATTGAAATAAGAACTTAAAAAAATACAGGTTTGATCGTTTGTTTTTTGTTGAACGGTTTTAAATTTGAATTTCAGTACTTCTTGTTCTGAAAAGTGAATACCGCTTTAGCCGGTGCTAGGGGGCGTGAGCAGTGTTGCACTTTAAATTACTGTTCATGAACAGACTCAATAAAACCGAGTCTGCAATTTTCTCTTTTTGTGTTGCAAATTTTGCACTCAGGGGATCACCTCCCTTCAGAATTTAAATAGAAACTTCAGGTGTGTTAATATTTCCTGACTTATTTTCCTGTTTACATTAGTCCTTTTCAATAATCATGCTTCAACAGGTGGGCTGTTTCGTGATATATTTTGGCCATTTAAAGTCCACGACAGCCCAATAACTATATCTACAATTCTGCCTCTCAGTTGTTTACATAGTCTTCCTCCCACGTTTTACACACCTGAACCGACTTGTGTACACTTGTTCGCGTGTCGATAACGTCATGAGTTCATAATATAGCAACTCGTTCGTTTTTTCTAGTCGTGGGCGGAGCTTTGTTGCACATGCGCATTGGAAGGTTCGTCTTCGAAATGCAGAGTCATTTTATAAAATTTATGAGAATTAGAGTCTGAAAAAAAAGAAAAATGCGGCTCGCTGATTGGATGGAAAAGTAGGGCAATCACTTATAAAACTTGAAGGTATTTAGACGATATTTTGAATCCTTATTTTGAAACTATGATTTCTTCAATTTACCCAAAAGAACTGTCTTTAAACAAAGCGAATCAATATGACATTATAGCTTCATTTTTAGATTTGAATCTTTCAATTACAAATGATAAAGTTTCGTCCAAAACAGACGAAAATTATCCTTTCCTAGATGGAGATATGCCCCGTTCTACATCTTAAGGGGTTTATATTTCTCAACTCATTCGGTTTGCCCGAGCCTGTTCTTTTATTCTAACAGTCGTAATTTAGTTATAATTGATAAACCTCTTTAGCAAGGTAATATATATCACAAACTTCGGGAAAACATTTTCTAAGTTTTATTGTCGACATTTACCACTCATTAGTCAGTATAATTGCAATCTACGGGCGATACTGCAAGAAAGTATTTCTTTTTATGGGGATGTTATCTACAAACTTAGGAAAATTCGGAGTCATATCCATTTTCATGACTTGTTTATAAAACGCATTAAAGAGGAGGTCCCGACAATGATAGTATATTTTCAATAATATTATAAAACTTGGTATTTGTTATGCTCTATCATTATTATGAAGGTTCCCAATTTGAACTTATATCGAAAAATGCCCCTGTGATACAAATGAACCAATTTCATCAATACTGATAATTTTTGTTCTACAACACAATATTATCGGCCTTTTCCGTTAAATTCTTCCGCGGTTTGCCGATGGTCACCCGATCCCTCCATTGTTTACGTAATAGCTTTCTCTGATGTGGTCGGAGAATCGCGAATAGGGCGAACAGTTACGAAACTAAAACCCAACCCGAATAAAACTGAAACATCGGGGAGTAAAACCGGGATCGGCGATGTTAAACACATGGATGTTTTGTCATTATAAACGGTAATTGGATGGGACTTTTTGCGATATACTACTTTTCAGCATATAAACAAATGAGTTTTGTACATTTTAAGTGTTTATGAAACGCGTCAAATATAGGGACATCCCCTTTAAAACCTTTAAGAAGAAAGGTTATGATCCCATTTATTGCAACGCACTGTATGTTTGGTTATCGACCCTTTTACAGTCGGCAGCTACGCTTCCCGCTTTGCTTGCGCGATGACATGCCTAGGGTAGTACTCTTTGGTGGTATACTCTTAAACTCAGATACAGGAAGAGCTTACCAGACTCATGTATTACTTTTTCCTGTCGTGCCCTTAACGGATTTCCTGCAGTGGTTCTGACTTCAGGAACGTCATTGAGTACATATTTGACGGATTTTCACAGTTATTATGCTATGTTTTACATATTGTCATGTGTTTACCGTCTTCCATGTTGTGGGTAAGTCCGGTGGTGATACCTTTATTTACACTATTTGTAAAGCTAGGGTGACTTTGAGAGAAGAGTGAAGTTAGGACGTCCGCAAACCGGTTTAAACCCCCCGTGGTGGTTTTGCTACTGACCGTGCCAAGGCGATCATCCTTGCTTTTGTTTGTCTTGTGTCTTTGTGCTTGTGATTTTGTTCATGCGTGGAATGTTTGTGTCTAGTTCTTGTGTGTTTGTTGGTGTTGTGTGTGTGTGTGTGTGTGTGTGTTTGGGTGTGTAGTTTTGTGTGTGTGTGTATGTCATGCTATCTATCGGTGTTTTGTGGTGGTAGCGTCTTGTATGTGGTTTTGCCTGCTTGACTTTACTACTTTTCCATCTATCTGTAATACTTTGATGAATCATGAAATCAATTGTTACAAACATAGATATGAGACATTGTTTTAATAGTAAATATTACTTTTCTGATATAAACTAATTTGCATATTATGAATATTTATGAGAACAGTAATAGATGTTGAATTTTTCGACAGACACCAGTCTTTCTCTTATAAGGAGTGCTATTAATAAGAATAGCACATGTTGTTTTGGGGGCAATTATCTACTCTGTCTCTCTGTAGCAAAGTCCGAGTTTTAGTAATTCTTACAAACACATAAAAAGTACACGTCACTCCCTTTCCGGTTTGTTCTTTGATTTTTACTTTAATCAAAGAGAAATCTACATTTTCATAAGTCCATACTTCTCAGATACACTTATTGAGGCGTCTCCTATGTTTTGCTTTACACGATTAAATACGATGGCCCAAGAAACTCTCGATTTCGTCAGATTTTATTGTGTACGGCGTGTTCGCCCTCAGAAGTTCTCGAAACAGCATGGAAGCGGTATTGCATCCATTGCATTGATACACACACATGTTCATAATTTTCGTACGTGTTATGCAACTCGCTCATCCTTATTTATTTCTATTGCATCATAATTTATGTCGGTAGTACTTTTACGAGGCCTGGCAATCAATGTAAACTTGCTTGGAAATTACGACGTGGGGTCGTCCACGCACTATCGGCGCTATAATAAAAGCCGCTATAATTTTTGGAATTACATACAAAATTGGTATATGATAATAATGGTTACCGAATTTACAAGAAATAGCCCGAATGGATCCATTTACAGACGGCATGCAAACATTGCTGCGTGCAGATCAATAAATAGTAGGCACGTGACAAACGATTTACGAACCGGATGACGTCATCATTATTCCATATAGTATAGTATACGGCGTCACTATTTTGTCTACACAGGTTCAACTTTCCTTATACATGACCTTTTACTCAGCATCATGAGGAATTAAGTCTACGATTGTGACATAGTTTGGTGCATAATGTCATTTAATTTTTATTAGATCTTCTACAGTCTGTCTTCGTTACGTATATGTACCAATATATATGTCCAAACCGGTTATTCTATATTGAATTAACCATAATCATAATAATAATAAATTCAATTAGGGTCTACCTCAATTATTGGTTTAATATCATGGATAATGTATTTTATAACCTACCTAATTCAACACAGAATTGTCATGGCGGTAGGCTTTTCTGCCTCATTCCACACCTTTCGTGACACTTGTTTTCTTATCTCGTTACATGATCATGAGACGTTCTTCAAGGAAAAGGAAAACCCCAGCACGGTTGGCTCCGCCAGAGAATGTGGAGCCTATAGTCAAACAGCCAGACAACCATGCCCTGCAGCAGGAGATCCAGTTCCCTCCGCCGCTGCAACCGGAAACCCTACCCGTGGTTAATGTCGCCCAACCGCAAGCCCAACCAGAGCCGTTATTGGTCCCAGAGCAGTTATTGGTCCCACAGGAACAAGAGACGCAGCCTATTCAGGCTCCTCAGCTAGGTAATATAGGTGGTATCATTCTGCCTGATGTTATTGGGCAGCCTGCTCCATTGATCAGTGTCGGTGCGGCATTGGGAATAGGGGTCAACGCAACCACCCGTGACAAAATAACACAGGGACAGTTTGTCGAGCTGTCTACCCTTGTTCCCGAGTCCGCGCCGCACACTGTTCAGGGGCCGAAACTCACCGTCAGTCGCGAGGGCTTACTAACAATGGCCCCGGCAAACGTTAAGAAAATCTCTAATATCGAAGAATGGTCCGACGCTTTTCTGATATATATTAGTATTTACATTACTGCACACCCAACTAAAGCCCAGGCACTTTTAAAATATTTTTCTGTTATTCACCTTGCAGCTAAGCGACACAGGGGCTTGGGTTGGCTCAGTTACGATACTCAATTTAGACTTAGGCTGGCAGCCAGCCCGACAACAGTCTCATTTGCTACCATTGACCAGGAACTTTGGCTGTTGTGTATGGGGCCAAGTACAAGTTTTTTCGGCAGTGATAGGAAATGTTTTGATTTCAACCTGTCTTCTTGTTCCCGTTCTACGTGTCAGTATCGCCATGTCTGTCTTAATTGCAGTGCTGACCGGTGATACTAAACAGAGTCTGGTACAGTCCGGTAGAGTCTGGTAGAGTCTGGGGGCTTTTAAAGACGATTAGGTGCATTGTCATGATTATAATGCTGATAAATAACATTATTTAGTATGTTTGCAGCTGTAACAGGTAATATCCTTAACAAAATAGCCTATAATAGCTTGAAAACACCAGGCAAATATTACCCCGGTGACACGGTAATGGCCGACGTAAGTCGGGTAGTGTCTGGTCAAGTATTGGAAGCCCTATTAGTATTAGAATACCCTTAATTTTATCAGAAAACATTCTGCTTATATTAATAAGTGATTTTATCATAAATATAAAAGCAGTATGCACTTAATATGTATTGTATAACAGATTATTGTTTCGCTTTTTCCAGACTGCAGTCTGGCGAAATTTCGGAGGGTAGTGTACGTAGAGTCTGGAGATGAAAACGGAAGTTTAGGCCAACATACTGCTTTTGAATTTATGAGGAAATCACTTATTAATGTATGTAGAATGTTTACTGATACAATTCAGGGTATTCTTATACTAATAGGGCTTCTAGATAATACTTGACCAGACTCTATCCGACGTAGGTCGGCCATTACCGGGTGACATATACCGGATGTTTTCAAGCTATTATATGCTCATTTTTAAATGGATATTAATTACTATAGCTGCAAACATACTAAATCATGTTATATAACAGCAGTATAATCTTGAAAATGCACTTAATCTTCTTAAAAAGCCCCCAGACTCTACCAGACTCTACCGGACTCTACCAGACTCTGTTTAGTAGCACCCGTGCTGACCACCCATCTCGTCTCTGCAACCAACAACGCACATCCGTTCAGCCGAGGGCAGGAAGGGGCATGTGGAGCTTCCGCCCAAGACATTTTACTCCGCGATCGGCAACTCAATCTTTCAGGCCACGCTCAGCCCATTTCACACAGCGTTTCTAATTGTCCATGCACCCAAGACTTCCATCATTGTTTACATTTAGGACAGTCCCCCATTAAAGTTCAAAATCTGCAGCACTGCTTACTGGACTATGATAAATCTAATGATGCCCAATTACTGGCTAAGGGCTTCGAACATGGTTTCAAAATAGAATATTCTGGCCCTAGATCCGCTTTTGAATGTCGTAATCTTAAATCGGCCTTTGATCATAAATCTGAATTGAGAGCAAAAATAGACAAATAAATTTCATTAGGTAGAATAGCCGGTCCCTTTCCAGCGCCACCATATCAGAATTTGCGAATCTCCCCAGTGGGTGTCGTACCTAAATCAGATGGCGGTTGGCGTTTGATAACTCACCTTTCCTACCCACACAGCACTAGTATTAATGATGGCATAGATCCGAAATTTTGTTCAGTGCAGTACACATCATTCGATCAGGTTACTAACATGGTTTACGGTCTGGGCCGTTCAGCTTTAATCGCTAAGCGCGACTTGAAGTCTGCATACAGGTTACTCCCAATCAGCACTAACGATTTTCCATTGCTTGGTATCAAAATCGATAACGATTACTTTATTGACAAATGTTTACCTATGGGGCTAAGCCAGAGCGCATTTTTGTTTGAAATTTTTTCTTCTTTCCTCCACTGGCTTGTTGCTAAACGCGCGAAGGCGGATTCCATTGCACATTTACTGGACGATTTTTTACTTGGTGGACCAAGCAACTCCACCACTTGTTACCATTTGATAGAAACTTTTGAGTTGACGTGCGCAGAACTAGGCGTCCCAATTGCTACGGAAAAATCAGTCAATCCAACTACAATCATGGTATTTTTGGGGCTTGAACTAGACACAAACAAAATGTCTGTCCGCATACCATACCATAAGGTAATCGAATTAGAGTCTTTATTAAACAATTTCTCGAGCAGAAGAAAGGTTTCCCTGAAAGAGTTACAGAGTCTTGTTGGCAAACTTAATTTTTTCGGCCAAGCCATTCGCGCCAGTCGGGCGTTTCTTCGTCGGTTTTACGACGCCATGACCCCTTTGAAAAAACCGCACCATCTTCTCAGACTTTCCAGAGAGATGAAAGAAGACATATCAGTTTGGCTTGATTTCTTGAAGGATTTTAACGGGGTAACATACATACCACAGGCTATCTGGTTCTCAAGCGATATGTTGCGCCTATCGACAGATGCTGCTGGCGCTTTCGGTTTTGGGGCCGCTTGCTACCTGGACGGTCAGTGGTGCTTTTTTCCTTGGCCCAACGCTTGGGCGGAACACCCTGTCTTGCGCGATGTGTCTTTCCTCGAAATGATCCCTGTTCTTTTAGCTGTTTATCTCTGGGGGACACATTTGACAAACAAGAAAGTTAACATGCTTATAGATAATGAGGCTTTGGTCCAAGTACTGAACAAGCAATCCACCAAATCAAAGCGGTTGATGCAGCTTGTCCGCCCATTTGTTTTAATTTGCATGCAGCGTGACATTGTTTTTCGAGCAGTTCATGTTCCTTCCAAGAAAAATACAATCGCAGATTCAATTTCTCGTCAGCAGTGGTCCCGCTTTCGGCGTGCAGCTCCCGACGCGGACCCAGAAGCTCTCCCTATCCCACCAGAGTTCCTATCAGTGATCTGCAGGCTGAGGCTGGACGATTAATTAACGCTTCTTTAGCACCAAACACTAAAAAGGCGTATGCTACTGGTCTGTCCAAGTTTAGAGATTTCCGGCAAGGTAATGGGTGGCCAGACACGTGGCCCCCGTCCATACAGGAAATTGTTTTATTTATTTCCTTTCTGTCAATTCATATGTTCAGCTATAATACAGCAGAGTTGTACCTAGCCGCAATCAGTTTCCAGTGCAAAATGCAGACCTTGTCAGATCCAACCAAGCACTTTCTAGTAACAAAAACCCTAACCGGTCTAAAACGAACAGCTAAGAAAAAGCGGGTCCGTCTCCCCATAACGGTCGACCTTCTCCAGGGCATATTGACTAAGCTTCCAGCGGTGTGCCGTGATACTTATGAATCTCTCATGTTCACTTCCGCATTCACATTAGCATTTTTTGGTTTCTTTAGAGTGGGGGAAATTACCAGCTCTAGCCGGACCGACACTACCTTATACAAAGTCTTGAGCATTCAGGATATGCAGTGGGCCCAGAATGGGACTTTGTTAATACACTTACGGTTTTCGAAAGCTGACCAGACGGGGAAGGGGGCGATAATACGCTTAGTGAAACAATCTAACTATACGATTTGTCCGATTCGAGCACTAACCGCATACATATCAGCGAGGCCATCCGGACCGGGCCCCCTATTTTGTCATTACAACGGTCAACCCCTTACACGTTTTCAATTTTCCGCCATTCTTAAAAAAGCCCTCCGTGTCTTAGATCCACTACTCGAAAATTATTCGTCTCATAGTTTTCGTTTGGGTGCTGCAACCACGGCTTCAAAATTGGGCTCGTCTGTGGATAAAATCAAAGCGCTCGGGAGATGGGCATCCGACGCATACAAAGTATATATTCAAACAGACTAATATTTTATATTTCGTCAACGCATGTTTGCCATTTTTGTTTTCGTATTCACGACTATCTACTTCATGTTCAACTAATTTTAATCTGGCCTGTGATATGATGGACGACAGGTTTCTGACTGTTGTCAAAGTCATTCCAGGTACGCGTCAGGTGTGGCTTTTCGGGTCATCATTAGTCAAATATGCCTTCCTCACTGCACGACGACACCCCAACGGTAGCGGCCTAGGACTGGAGGCATGTTTATGGTGGCAGGGGTACAGCGGCATGAACCTGCGAAAGTCTCAGCGGAAGCTGGTAACATTGTTGAAAGTGGCGGATGCCCCGGACTTCATTTTGTTGCACATAGGTGGTAACGACTTGGGTCGAACTCCCATTAAAATCTTAAAAGATACTTTGGTTAACCTTTTCACCTTCATTCAACAGAATATGCCTCAAACTACTATAATTTGGTCTGAAATCCTTCCACGCGATTGGGGGAGGAGAACAGGCCTTTCATCTGCTAGAAAGCGTTTGAACACTTTTGCTGTAAAGCTGGTAAAGCAACAAGGGGGCTTTTACCTTCGTCACAGGAATTTGCCGTTTTCTAGTGATTATTATATGGTGGATGGCGTGCATTTGACAACTACTGGCAACCAACTGTTTGTTGAAAACATGAAAATGGGGTTATATCATTTTTTACGTGGCGACCAGCCTTGATTTACTGTCTAATTGGACAGTCATTCCGGTAGGGGCGTGAACCTGGTTTAAGGCCTTGCTGCCGCTTTTGGGCGGTGGGAGAGATGTGAATTAGGGTATATGGCCCTTATTCGTCTCTCTCCCATCTGGCCATCAGCTGCGGCCAAACTACTGCCATTAAAGACTGTTCTATGCTGTGCTTTTAGTAAAACCAGTTGTTGCTTTGCTATTTTAAGCACCATGTGAATTATAAGACTACATTAAAGTTTAGTTGAGACAGGATACCATGTCTGTACGTATACGTACACGTCCGGGTCCTGCTACTATGAGTGCTTTGATTTGCTGATTAGGTGCCATATTGCTATTTTGCGGCGCCTGCATTACAATTAGGTTATTCAGAAGGAAGTGTTATAATAATCAAGTTTCGGTTTACTGGTGCTAAACAACTATAAATATATCAACCTACCAAGTGAGCTTTGGAAGTGCTATCTTTAATATTTTGTTGCTTTGTGTTAAGCCCAAGTGTATTGTGTGAGTGCTATTGAATGTTGTATGCTTTTTGTTTTAAGGCCAAGTGTATATTGGCAGTGCTATCTTGAACTGAACGTTTCATGCTTTTCGTTTTAAGGCCAAGTGTATTTTGGCAGTGCTTATTTGAACATTTGTGTTTTATATAAAGATTATTATCGTTTAGTAATACATTTAACAAACCGGTTCACGCCCATCATTCGCCATTGTTAGGGAACTTAAATTTATTAAAATATATAGAAATGAATACTAGTTTGTGTACAATTATCTTCCTATGATAAGATGTAAGGGAAGGAATTTATTCCTAGTGTGGAGGAACTAGACGTTCCCTCTTACACAATCGGAGGGGGAAAAAGCAGAAAAGGAATTTTTGCTTTTTCCCTCTCCTTTATTTAATTGTCTCCCAAACAAGGAGTGATATTAATAAGAATAGCACATGTTGTTTTGGGGGCAATTATCTACTCTGTCTCTCTGTAGCAAAGTCCGAGTTTTAGTAATTCTTACAAACACATAAAAAGTACAGGTCACTCCCTTTCCGGTTTGTTCTTTGAAGCGAAACAAGGTAAACAAATTGTTCCGCTAGTTTTTACTTTAATCAAACCCACCCACCCTCCCTGAGGTTTATTATTATTATACCACATTTATATAGCGCTCTTTTCACACTGGATATGTGCGTTCAAAAGCGCTTCACATGGATGAAATGGCTAACCGGAACGATCCGCATGATTACATATCCAGACAATGAAAGATGTAAAATATATACGAAATCACTAGCCGGAAGGAACTACATGATTTTCTATCCGGTCAATGAAAGATATGCAAAAGATATACAATAGATATAAAATCACTATCCGCAAGGAATAGCATAAACTGTATTAACAAAATTGATACAGACAAGTTGACTGAAAGCCATGCTCATCAATATCGCAAATTAGAATAATCTGTATTAACAAACTTGACACGGTATTTCACATCCTGAATTTTATGGTGATGTGATTTACAAACTTCGTAAAATTATTGGACATACCCATTTTCTCACTTTGTTCATCAAATGTGTTAAACAATTCATTAAAAAGGGATATGATCCTGTAGTACTACAACATACTGCATGTTTGGTTGTGAACCCTTTTACAGTTGGCAATCACGCTGGCCTCTTTGCATGTACGCCGAAAAGAAAGGTTTAGTACTCTATGAAGGCGACCTCGTAAATCCAGAAATGGAAGGAGAACGTCGGATATCTGTACTATTTCATTTTTGTCGTACCCTTTATTACTTTTCTACAGTTACTCTGTTTGCAGCTCAATCATTGAGTACACTAGCGAAAGGTTGACACAGTATGTTCAGTTAAATGTTTTTTCGTTATACATGCTCTTTACCATTGTATTTGCCGTCGCGGTTGTTGTTGATTAGTCGGAGAGGGGATACGTTTATTTACACTGTTGGTCTTTTAGGGTCGGGATGGAATAAGAGTGAGGTTGGGCGCCCATAAACCGGTTTAACCCCCCAGTGACTTTTTGTCACTGACCGTTCCAAGGCGGTACCTCCATCTTCCTCCTATTGTATGTTTGTTTTGCCTTTATGCGTCTCTTGTTGTTTTTTCTAGTTATGTACATTTGCTGTTTCCTTGTGTTGCTGTTCGGGTGAGTGTTTGTTCTGTATGTGGTGTTTCCTGCATGACTCATTTTTGTAATTTTGATACAGACAAAATGACTGAAAGCCATGCTCATCAATATCACGAATTAGAATAATCTGTATTAACAAACTTGATACAGACAAGTTGACTGAAAGCCATGCTCATCAATATCATAAATTATAATAAATGTGCTGACTGAAATTCATTCCATTTATATGACTATTGGGCCAATTCCTAGTTGGATAGTTTGGCTGAAAGCCATTCCTATCCTGAACTCAGTTACTACTGTACATTCTCATTCAACCGAGAATGCTGAGCTTGTATAACATACTTATGTCACTAGTAACACTCGATACATAATGGTTGGTACATACAGTAAAACCTCTCTATAACGGCCACTAAGTTATGTTAATTAGTTGATATTTAGGACAGGTGGCTGCAAGGTGAAAGTAAAACAAAACGCTCCTATAGGAGCGTTCTGTTTTATTTTCACATTGCTTTAAACAGTCACCTCCCTTTAACACAAAATATTTAATTTAAATTAGTGGCCGTTATAGACAGGTTTTACTGTACCACAAGGGCATGAGAACTCACCAACCCATATAATTTCAAAACCATTTAAACAAATTCAACCCAGTTCGTTTTTTTGGAACCCATATATTTTTCATTTTGAGGGAGCAAACAAAATACTTGCTAGTGTAAATCAATAATGAAAAATATTCAATTCAAGCCACCAACAATACGCAACTATTACCAAAACACCGTTAGAAAATAAGTGAGACAGTCACAACCGCAAACACAGACACCCGCATTTTCAATCGTGCAGGAAACGCCACATACAAAATACACAGCCGCCCCAACAACACCACGACAAAAAGCAACAAATGCAGATGCATATAAAAGACACAAAGAGATGCACAAAAACATAACGAACAAACAATAGGGGAAAGACGGAAGTATCCTCTTCGAACGATCAGTGACAAATTTCACTGGGGGTTTAAACCAGTTTAGGGGCGCTCAACCTCACACTCATTCCACCCCACCCTAAATGACAAACATACTAATACTGCGATCAGTATTAGTGCACCCAAAATACTAAATAAGAATGGAAAATAAAAGTGGCATAGTGTACGCACTCTCATATCAACAATGCGATAAAATATTTATAGGTGAAACTAAGCAGGAGATAACTACCGAATTAAAAACAATACAATATATGAATGCAAGGCATCTTTAACTAATATACATGTAATACACGTGACATAATAGACCATTAAGTAGTCTAATCACACCATTGAAATTGCCAATGATCACAGAGCCAAAACGGGTAGATGTAAAACTATATGTATGAGTCATTCAGGAAACATCACACAAAACACACAGCCGCCCGAACAGCACCACGACAAAAACAACAAATGTACATGTATATCAAAAGACAACAAGAGGGCCATGATGGCCCTTAATCGCTCACCTGGTTACTATAGACATATGCATACACTGTATTTCAATGTAAAATAATTAAGCTTCAGATTGGGGCCAATATGAAAGCAAGGGCCATAATTTTATGCCTTTGGTTTCAAATTTGAACAATCTAAATAAAGGAACATTAGATAATGCCTCAAAGTTCCGGGCCTTACAATTTCACAGGAGATTTTAAAAAATTTCCTATGAAGAAATGATAAACCAAGGACGGGGCAATTTGGTCCAGGGGTCATAATTTGAACAATTTTGGCAGAAAACCATTAGATGATAATAAATACTAAATTTCAAAGGTCTAGGCCTTACAGTTTAGGAGAATATTTTTAAAGACTTTCCTATGAAAAACTGATAAGCCAGGGGCCGGTACCATTTTTGGTCCGGGGGTCATAGTTTGAAAATCTTTGTAGAGGACCATTAGACGATGATACATACCAAATATCAAAGGTCTAGGCCTTACTGTTTCAGAGAAGAAGCTTTTTATGAAAAACTGATAAGCCCCCGGGCGGGGCCATTTTGGTCAAGGGGTCATAATTTAAAAATCTTTGTAGAGGACCAATAGATGATGCTACATACCAAATATCAAATGTCTAGGCTTTACGGTTTCAGAGAAGAAGATTTTTAAAGATTTTCTTATGGAAAACTGATAAGCCCCGGGGCGGGACATATTTGGTCCAGGGGTCATAATTTAAACAATCTTTGTAGAGGCACATAAGATAATGCTACATACCAAATATCAATGGTCTTGGCCTTACAGTTTCAGAGAAGAGGATTTTTTAAGATTTTCCTATGAAAAGCTAATAAGCCCCGGGGCGGGGCCATTTTTGGTCTGGGGTCATAATTTGAACAATATTTGCAGAGGACTATTAGATGATGCTACATACTAAACACCAAAGGTCTAGGCCTTACAATTTCAGAGAAGAAGAATTTTAAAGATTTTCCTATGAGATACTGATAAGCCCCGGGACGGGGCAATTTTTGGCCCGAGGGTCATAATTTGATTAATCTTGGTAGAGGACCATTAGTTGATGCTACATACTAAATACCAAAGGTCTAGGCCTTACGGTTTCTGAGAAGATTTTTTTAAAAATTTTCCTATGAAAAACTGATAAGCCCCGGGGCGGGGTCATTTTTGGTCCGGGGGTCATAATTTGAACAATCTTTGTAGAGTACCATTAGATGATGTTACATACCAAATACCAAAGGTTTAGGCCTTACCGTTTCAGAGGAGAAGCTTTTTAAAGATTTTCCTAAGAAAAACTGATAAGCCCCAGGGTCATTTTTGGTCCAGGACACATAATTTGAACAATCTTTGTAGAAGACCATTAGATGATTCTATATACCAAATATCAAAGCTCTAGGCTTTGTGGTTTCAGAGGAAAAGATGTTTAAGTAAATTGTTGACGACGCAGGACGCACATATGAACGACGCACGACGCACGACGACGGACCCCGGACGCCGGACACTGCTCCCTCACAATACCTCACCTGGCACTTTGTGCCAGGTGAGCTAAAAAGAGGTGCACAAAGACATAACACACAAACACTAGGGGGAAGATGGAAATACCGCATTTGAACCGTCAGTGACAATTGTTACTGAGGGTTTAGACCGGTTTTGGGACAGCTAATCTCTCATTTATTCCATCCCCACCTTAGAAGACAAACAGTGTAAATAAACATATCCCCTCTCCAACTAATCTACAACCGCGATGGCCATGACAGTGAAACATTGCATAGTTTAAACATATTTTATTACTCATATTTTTTCGGTTGTACATATATGCATTTGATAAATGACCAGAAATAGATATATAAGTAAATGGGTTCTTGCAACATTAGAAAAGGTCCTCCCCATTGCATGTAAAACGAAAACATATCTCAGCCTAGCAAACTGGATCCACCTATCGCTAGTGTACTCAATAATTGAGCTGTCAACAGAGTAACTGCAGAAAAGCAATAAAGGTACGAGCAAAATGAGATTTCTGGATTTAAGACGACGTCTTCATTGAGTTCTAATCCTTTCCTCTCGGCATTACATGAAAATAGAGCATCGCCCATGCCAACTGTAAAATGATTGATAACCAGACATGCAGTGTGTTGTAGTTTTATAGGATCATATCCCTTTTTTAATTGTTTGTTCAATTAAATGTTTTTTTGTTATACATGCACTTTACCACTGTATTTGCTGTCGCGGTTGTTGTAGATTAGTCGGAGAGGGGATACGTTTATTTACACTGTTTGTCTTTTAGGATGGGGATGGAATAAGGGTGAGGTTGGGCGCCCATAAACCGGTTTAAACCCCCGGTGACTTTTGTCACTGACCGTTCCAAGGCGGTACTTCCATCTTCCTCCTATTGAATGTTTGTTTTGTCTTTGTGCGTCTCTTGTTGTTTTTTCTACCCATGTACATTTGCTGTTTCCTTGTGTTGCTGTTCGGGCGAGTGTTTGTGCTGTATGTGGTATTTCCTGCATGACTCATTTTTGTACTTTTAACACATTTGGATGAAAATAGTCAGTAAATTCGTATGTCCAATACTTTTACTTGTGTGGCGGCCGTATAACGTCGCTCCGTACTTCATTCTCAGTGTTGTTATACCTTCTGTTGTTCGAGATCATGAATTTCAGTACTTCATATACTGAACATTGAATACCGCTGAAGCCGGTGGTAGGGGGTGTCAGCAGTGCTGCACTTTCCAATTAGAATATTCTGTTCGTTCTTTTTCATCAAATCAAGTGACAACCTAGAATTTGGTGACAGCATAAGTATTTAAATGCTCGCTTTAACTGGAGTCTAGAGACCTGAACTCGCCATTTCTAGTAATCCATAAGGGTTCTGTATAAAACAAGAGACGAATCAATATGTTCATACAGTGTTCCCTCTCTACAACGACACCCTTTGGGATACGAATATTGTATGCGTTGTTCAGAGGGAGTTGTTATAGGGAGGGAAAATCAAACATAATTAGCTTGTTTGCAAACCCCAGATAAGATTATTTCGAGAACTAAAACCGTTATGCCTCAATCAAACCCTATGTTGTGACCACTCTTTATAATCGTCACAAAGTGACGATTCTAAAGAGTGGTCACAACACATGGTTTTATGGAGGCATAAATAAAATACGATGGAAAAAAGTTGTTTCTGGAGCCTTGTTGTTTCGGAAACAGTGACATGCGTTGTTGTAAGGAAGGAATCGTTATTGATGAGGTCGTTGTAGGGAGGGAGCACTGTATTTTTATTCAGGAATGAAATAATGCATAAAAATTGTGATATCGTTTATATGCGTATAGGAGCAGTGTAGACACAGGTTTGATGACCAGTGTAACTGTTGCAAGTTTTATATGCTATGGGACATTGACTACAAACAAACACGTCTGTATGCCTGTATGCTAATCATTTACAACACGATGTGTGTGAAAACGTAATCGTGCATAATTGCACAATACAAACTTTAATCATTTGCGACATTTGATATGTAGTTAGTCTAATCCTGTCACAAAGTAACACGGGTGCTGATTATAACACGCTACGTGTAAAAGCGTTTCGGGTAGGCCAGATGTGTCAACAATGGATAATTATGCCGACTGGAGAGACGAATGTCTCTTAGAAGTGTGAAAACATCGCACAGGAGAGATTCGTAAAATTCATCTTTTTGCTACTGTTTTGTGTTTAAGGGACTACGAAAACCTCTCGCAATAACGTGTTTTTCGTAGTTTCGCATTTTCGTACTTTTGCATTTTTTGCAATTAACAACAAGAAAATCGGCCGGGACATGTGGTGTGTTTCGTAGCAAACCGGTATTTCGTTTGAACGTGATCCGTAGTATCGTGATTAGACTGTTTATATATAAATATATAGGAACAAAAATTAGAAAGACGTCTTGTCCAGTTACATATTGTGTAATATGTCCAAAATATTCTACAGCAAAATTCCAACAGGTTTCAACCATTCAGGGATCTTCAGGGATGCGTTGACGTTGTCCTTGGTGATACGTTGTTAAGCAACGACGATGACAACACGGTACTTGTTTCTTCTTGTGACATTATGTTCTGTCTCACTCTCGTGTATTTTATGCCTTCACATCTGGTCATTTGTTTTCGATTGGTTTAATTGAGGTATTGGTTTAACGTCATTGCGACACAGTTTAGCCATAATCTGCCGTTGTTGAGCATGCAAGGAACAGTTCTGTGAATATTGTGTGTATGTATAGTATAGCTCGTACTTCATGTGTTCTTTTGATGTTGCTTTGGACTTTCCGGTGGCATCATGTATCTGACCTCCGGTTTATTATTATAAGAATTACTTAGAACGCTCTACTTCCGACACCTAGCTGGCAACGTATCAAACATATGTGACATTTCAAAATCGGTAAAGATAAACATCATAAGGAAGAAGAGAGATATTTCGGCCACAAGCGTCAAAGTCAATGTAAATATTAATTATCTCTGTGAGAAACGTTTGCAATTGTCTGCCTGAACACTGATTTAATGAGTTAAATGTATACACCTAACCAGCGAGTAAGGACTTATTTCACTCTAAGTGTAGTTTTTTTTCTGGTCATTGAAAGGGATCATTAGTTTTGATGTTATTAGTTTTGAAAAATTGAATACTGCTTAGGCCGGCTCTAGGGTGAGTGAGTAGAGTTGCATTTTCAATTACTACTCATGAACAGATTCTGTAACAGAAATGCTCCGAGTCTGCACTTTTGTCTTTTCGCATTGCTACTTTTGATTTCGAAGGATCTCCTTGTTTCTGGTAATTACGGGTTAATATTTCCATTTCGTGTGTTTATGTGTGTGTATGTGCGCGCGCGCGTGTGTGTAAGTGTGGTTGTTTATGTGTTTAACTTGCTTTCTATCGGTGTTTTGGTGGTGGTTGCGTTTTGCGTTTGTCTTTTCCTGCTTGAATTCACAACTATTTCATTAAGACGTTGTCTTCACAAGATACATTGGCTCCAACCATGTCACAAATTGTATGACTGGGAATTGTAAATCAATTAAAACTATCATGATTACTGGTTATAATTACAACGTGTTTTGTAGCAACTGCATTAGTGCTCATCATCGGATCTGAATTAATCTCGTCAGTACAATAGACCGTCGTAGATATTATCGCACGACAGATTCTCACGTTTATTTTCACAGAGAGCCTGTTGTGGCATAGGCACAATTTTGTTGCCTTTCATAAATGATAAAAAGGTATTATTCACAGATTCGGAACCCACAGTCCTTGCCATTAGTTGCCCTAATTAAAATTAATTAAATCGGATACGTTTATTTACACTGTTTGTCCTTTAGGGTGGGGATGGAATATGTATGAGGCTGGGCGCCCCAAAACCGATTTAACCCCCGTGACTTTTTGTTACCATTCCAAGGCGGTACTTTCATCTTCTCCCTATTTGTTTGTTTGTCTTGTCTTTGTGCGTTTTTTCATGTTTTTGGTATTTATGCACATTTGTGGGTTTTCTTGTTTTGCTCTTCGGGCGGCTGTTTGTTCTGTATGTGGTGTTTCTTGCATGACTCATATTTGTACTTTTACCACTATATCAATTGAAATTTAAAGCAATAATTCTTACCTACAATAATTAAACAAACCCACCGATCGATTGATATCTGACCAGAGAAATGACCAGCAACAGTATAGTCGACAATACAAGAATAGTAAAATACACTTTGTCTAATAACGTTGCCACCTGTAACCACGATATCTTCTCATCCGGTTCGCCATTGCGGTCTGAATTTTTGTATCTTTCTAGAGAACCAGTTTCCCTTTTCTTAGGTGTCGGACCAACACTGAAACATGTATCAATCTCTTTGTCAGTATTATATGATATGCTTGCTTCATTTGCATTTCGGTTGTTTTGTTCCAGTGTACAACACACCAAATGTCCTTTTGGAGTTGCAGTAGTGTGATTGGGATTATTTACATTTGTTCGTGCACTGTTGTAAGCGACACCATCTCTGTTACCTGGATGTTTTGTTTCTCTACTAATTTTTGTCTCATTTGTAACTCGATTGTTTCGTCCTAATTTCCATAAAACCAGTTTCTGTAGAAACACAGGAATGTAAAACGATTGACTGTCTAGTGTGGACAACCGCACACATATTACACTCCAGATGACCGTCAATGAATTTATTCCGTTGATGGTAAGAAATGCATAAGACGATACTGATATGTTCAAGGAGTTTTTAGGAAGGCTTTCTACTACGGTCTCCATAAAGAATACGAAAGCAAGGAAGATTGTTACCGAATAAGATAACCTTTCTCCAGAGTTCAGTGGTACAAAACACGTGAACAAGTTTAGACACAGGATAAGAATGCAAGGTATAATCTGATGTAGGATCACAAAGGTTGCACGTCGCCGAATTACAAGCCTGGCGTCAAACCTAAAGATATATATGACCAAAGAAGGATCGTAGATCTTGACAGCCTTTGAACTGTTTTCTACAATTTCCCACTCATAGTTGTCCGTTGGTTCGAAGCCGGTAGCAATATATTGCGAAGGAGTCCGAAGATATACCTCATTAGAGTTGTACTTAGTTGCGTACAGGTGCAATATGCAAGTATGGGAATCAAAGGGAAAGAGAGTTGTGTCAGTTTGACAACGAGTTTTCAAGTTTCCTAAATGAAATATATAAACAGTGCCATCATACAACACCGTGTTGACAGAAAACTTCGAATTCGTTAAGGCCTCATTTTCTTCAGCAGCGCCAAAGACTGCAATTTCAGGATCCCAGATTTGACCAAACGGTAAATGTATACTTTGTATATTCCCAAAAAGGGATGGTTCCCATGTCATAGTTTCGTCTGTCCATGAGAGGTTTAGATACCCTTTGGTTTCTATCATACCTCGGGCAATATCGACATGTACCACCGATGATAAAAAATAGCTAACTTCAATCTGAAAAAGAGAAATAAATCACCACTGTAGATGCATTTATTATCCTACTTTCAGGATTTATTTGCTTCATAAAAGCATGTGTTAGGTGCTTGTGTGGAGGACATAAAAAGTGGGCCCGAACGAACGTTTTAATACTGTACTTCCATCGCCCCCTATTGTTTGTTTTGTCTTTTTGCGTATCTTTGTGTTTTGATAGTTTGCTGTACAATTACTGTGTTTTCTTGTTGTGGTACTGTTCGGGTGGCTGTTTGTTCTGTATGTGGTGTCTCTTGCATGACTTACATTTGAACCTTCATTTGTGATAATTTCTGGTCCTTTGGGGTCATGCATTTCTCAATTATTGTAGTTATGAAAACTGAATCCCGCTTAAGTTGCATATATAATAACTGCTCATAAACAGACTGAATAAAACTGAATCTACAAAATATTCGCATTACTGCTTTAGGAATGCCATTATCCAACATGATAGAATATTAGCTTTCATAACATTTTCGATATATAAGTAGGAGAAGCAAATGTAGTATTGCGAAAAGAGAAAATTGCAGACTCGGTTCTCTCTTTGACACCCTTACCTTTGTTTGTCTTGTGTCTTTGTGCTTATGTTTTGTTCATGCTTGTCTCTGGTGCTTATGTGTTTGTTGGTGTTTTCTGTGTTCTTCTCGTGTATTTGCGTGTGTTTGGTTGTGCGATGTGTTGGTGGTGCTTGCGTCTTGTATGTGACTTTCTACTGTATGTATGTGTGTGTATTAGCATAAATTGCTATATCAATTGCTCTCTGTAGGTGTTTTGGTGATGGTGGCGTTTTGTGTGTGGCTTTTCCTGCTTGACCTTACTACTTGTTCATTTATTGAGACTGTGGAAAAAACAGTTATCGAAATTGCAATGCTTTTAATTAATACAACTAAAAGCATTGAAACTGACTGATGGTTTCGAAGGACAAGAAAATATAACATTATGAGTATGGTGTACTGTGTAACTTTTAACGACTGCCAGACTAGCAATTAACACCTGCTGTTGTGAAGTACATAACTTCTGAATATAAGAGAAAATTAGTTGAACATCGTCATAACAATGATTGGACGTGACAAATACTAGGTTATATAGTGCTGTTGAAAATATCCGTTCATTATAACTTAAAGGAAATCATGAAACCAAGATGATATCACGAGTGTATTATCCAATGTCTGGTTGGTCAAATATTGAATGATCTCAGTTGTCTTGGAAGAAACAGGTTAAACTCCATTTTTATAACTTTGGTATCTTACATTATTTTTCGGGGAAAAGGAATGTTATTGCTTAAAAAAATATAGCAGATGTTAAATAAACTATAATCGAAAGATTGGCTTGGGTCATTCACGAAAAGAGTTAGTCTTGTCACACTCCTGTAAGTTATGGCGTCAGTGATGCCTTTTTGGTCTAATGGTTCAGGTATGCTATCAGCGTTAAGCATGCAAGGGTTATTTAGTGTGTACGAGGGTTGTTCGCAAAAGTCACGAACATTCTCTCTCATTTCCGCGCTAGGGATGGTCTACCTAACAGTTTGTTACAGGTGATTTATTAGTTTTTTTCAGTTCTTGAATATAAAAGCTGAAATCAATTCCTTTAGCATTTTGCTAACTACACTTGATTAACCCATGTGATATGGAAAGAGTCGGCGCACACTTTATTATATTTTATACTTCTCGGTCCTCAGTAAAGTGTTAATACATTTATACGTTTTCAAATTTCTTCATTCAAAGTTATTTAGACGATAACGTAAAACGTAAAGTTTGGCGCATAATTGTGTGACTTTTGATACAGTTGACGTCACTTGCCGTCAAACATGATTATTCTTGACACACGGGTTTACAAGTCTTTCAAAAATTGAAACGTCAGATGAATATACGACAAACAATGCGATAATCAAATACTGTTTCGGCCGTAGATTTACTCATGAATAGACAAAGTATGGAAAAACTGTTAATCCACAGAGAAGGGTTTGTCAGACGCTTGTATACATATGACACGAAGGATTTGCTTATGTAAAATCAAAAGTTTGAAGACCTACAAAGGAAAACTCAGCTCTAATTAAAAGTGTGAAGGATGTCATCGAAGAAGACGGTAAAAGATGTAGTTGCTAAATATTCTGAAAGTGGGAGCTCCTTCGAAAGCAAAGGTAACAATGAGAAAAGAGACAATTGCAGACTCGGTTTTACTGTGTCTGTTTATGAGTAGTAATTAAAATTGCAGTACTACTCACGTCCCCTAGCACCGGCTTAACCGGTATTTAATTTTCAAAACTAATAACATCAAAACTAATTATCCCGAAGGACCAGAAGACATAACAAAACTGATAATGAAATTAGAATATGTAAAACTGTTGCACATAAGATATTGTCGGAAATGTTGATATAAGATGGGTATTAGAAAATGGGTCCGGCGAAGAGAGGCTGCAGCAAGTCGAGGCTTCTGGGAATTTCGGTGGCAAAATTATAGCGAATATGATGAGGTTGAGGCTGAGGTTAAAGCACCAAGAAAAAGTGGATGACACTGATAATATTATGTACCATCATAACAATGCTCTACAACATACATCAGCATACACAGCCTTGAAATGATTACTTATTTGATTCTAAATGTTCACCGACATACTCGTCAGATCTACAGCAGCCCCTCTAGAGTTTGCACATATTTCGCCCCGCTCCTAAAATCGCACTTCAGAGTTTCACAATTCAGAAGCTAACAGGAAATCAGGAAGATGATGGCAACATTCAACATATAACTTTAGATAGACCTTTTATGCTTTCTGATATCGTCATCCAATTTCGCCATTATAATATGAGGGCATTTCATTAAACGCCAATGTTTGTAAAATGTTAATTAGTTGGAAGAAATATGTGTGGTGTATGTGTATTATGTGTGTATAAGCGCTCTTCGTTTACTCTGTATCAAAGTGTTTAGAATTTTCTCTATCGTTTGGCACTTTGTGACATTTTGAGTGTCGCAGTGCCTAATGATGTTTTGGAATAATGTGGAACAAGCAAGGAACACAGTCTATGAAGTTCGTGTAGGAGTGCGCATTTTATGTGTGCTTCTGGTGGTACTATGCATTGTTGTGTGTCATTTTCAAATTTCATGTCTGAATGAATGGTTTTTTACGGCCCATCGACACTGATGGTCATATAGAGCCGAATAAATAATGTAAATAAAGCTATATGATGAAATCAAATAACGACAATCTCACTAGATTATGTAAATGTCAGTCCCGATCAACAGGACTGTACATAAAATAAGGACAAAACATAATCGACATTCTAAAAATATACCTTTTTAATTTCATGTCTGACATTTAGTTTAGCATGCTACTACATGCGAGTGTATAATTACCCTTGCACATAGTTTGAACTCGGTCCCACTGTCATCTAAATTAACCCTCAACTCCTTGTGGTTTTCTTGTAGAGAAACATATGTAGCTATTATATCAAATACCAACATTAAACTAACATACCTCTACAGGCTTGGACTGGTTTCTGACCGGCCTTATGTCCTTGCTGTACCGTGAACCATTCAACAGATATTCCCGAAGTCGTTGCGCATCATCAAATGTTTGTGCCTTGACATCCTTCACGATCACGAATAGTGCAAATCCTATAGCAATTCGTAGCATTCTTCTGTGTAGAAATCGTGATGAAAATAACGTCCTGGAAAATGGTGGAAACAATTTTGTAAAACCCTGTTTTTGTACTAAATGTATATGAATCATGCAGGAAACACTACAGATAAAACACTTAGTTGCCCGAACAGCACCACGACAAAAAGAATAGCGAATGTACATGCTTATCAAAAGACAAACAGGAGACGCACAGAGTGTATAAAGTGCGCTTAATAAAAAAACAGGAGTACGTATTTTAACAGAAACGGATAGACCGTAACAGAATACCCGTATAGCACATTTGAATAGGAAACGAAGAGTGTAGTAGAAAACGTGTATAACATGATTTAAACAATGCATTTTAAAAGAACGAATTCTAATAGAAAACGTGTAGTACATGTAGAAAATGCTTGGTACAATTTTTGTTAGAAAACGTTTTGTAGAGCTCATTTAATGGGAAACACTTAGATCCCATTTCCCCCAAAATAGTCAGCGTTTAGAACGCATTTTCATGAAAAGGTTTGTAGAAAGAATTTAATTATGATTTAATACTGTTTATTTTCATTATTTTCGATGAGCTGTGATTGGCTGTATTTTTTCATACTCCATGAAAAGAAAATTATGTCACGCCGTCTCGGGACTGCTTCTATTCGTCCGCAGTCATATGATTCTGAACATCGTGTAAAACGCATATGAATAATGTGTAGAGTGCACAGAAGAAAAACACGAAGAATGCATTTTAACAGACAATGTGTTGTTTGATATGATTAACGTATATTTGTTGCCAACTATGGGGTAATTTGAGAGAGCAGATCGAGAGAAACCCGGACGCGATACCCTCTTATTATCAAGAGAGTTTTTACATGCCAAGTTTGAAGCACTGATGCATCGGACAAAGCCTCATCCGGAGGCGTTGGTTCAGCGAAGAATCGAACCAGGGGCCGCAAGTATTGTAGTCGAGCGTTTCACACGCTATGTGTGTATTTTCCTAGAACAACACGAGGAATGCATTTTGACAGAAATTGCATACAGTGCGATTTATTAAAAATTGGTTTTTACTAAAATCGCCCTGGTACAGAACGTAACTAGACTGTAAGCACATTTCATTTTCTAATCGAATTTTCTAATCCACAGAGGGTCCTAAGTAAGTATCGTCCATTTTGACTGTCAGTTTGAAATTTCAGAGAAAATATAAACATGTTAGGTTGAAATATTCCAATATAGGCTATGGGATTAATGAAATTTGTTCAACTCCCTTGAAAGTGAAATCAATCCTTTGTAAAATATCATCTAATTCAAGAATGGTATCTAGAATTGTTAGTAAAAGGTTATATGACATCATCTTAATTTTGTGTTAATGTACATGAGTATGAACAACTCAATAACATATTTATCACAAATAGACCTTTAGATTCGACATATCGTTTTTATTTATAGATGACTGGTAGAATGGGATTATATCACTATAGTATTAGGTGAGCTCAGCATTTTACCGTCTTTTTCAACAGATTCTAATGAATTGAACCACCAAAGGGTGTTAAATATGGATAAACAGTCAAACAGAGAGAGCCAGATAAGAAGCGATGCACCAAACACCATCAAACAAGAAACGGCGCAGCCACGGAACAAAACCTAACGGGACGCATATCAAGACATACAACATGAAACATGAAGCATATTAAATAACAAATTCTGAAGGGTGGTGATCCCCCGAAAGCAAAAATTGCATTACAAAAAGAGAAAATTGCAGACTCGGTTTAATTGAGTCTGTTCATGAGCAGTAATTGAAAGTGCAAATATGGAAAAATAGTCAAACAGGGAGAGCCACACACGGAATGACACCGCATCAAACACCATCTAACGAGAAACGGTAAAGCCACAAGACAAAACATAACAGGACGCATATCAAGACGAAACACATTAAACATTAAGCATATTAAAAAACAAAATTGACCGTAGGCTGAAAGCAGGAGTGCCGCCTTGGAACAGCCAGCAGCCAAAAGCAATAAAAAAGGGCTACTGGGGGACTTGAACCTGGTTTATGGGTACCCAACCTCGTCCTTAGCACCGGCTTAAGCGGTATTCAATTTTCAAGTTGACCATAGAGTGAAAACAAGAGTACCGTCTTGGAACAACAGGGGTAAGACACGTTTGAGTCAGTATATGTATATATAGAACGAAGGGATCCGACTTCAAAAGATCCAAATTACCCACTCCTCGACTTTAAATTACAATTCAATCTTGTTTTTTAAATCTTGCCAAATTTTACTGTGTTTGACGTAAAAGTAATCGTTTCAAGGCTGTCACCGGTTTGCACTCAGGGACGAGGTCGTGTCCGACTAAATTAATATGTGTGTCTTTTTCTCATGTTTCTGGTGCCGTGTTAAGTTCATCCCTTATTTGACCGGAACAATCTTTGCATATTCGAATAAAACAATGCCTTTGCTTGTGGAATAGCTTTTTATCCGATAGAAATCGGTGCATTTCTTGCAGAACGAAGGATTCAAAGTAGAGGAGTGGGTAATTTGGATCCCTTCTTTCTATACAAAAATATACCGACTCAAACGTGTCTTACCCCTGTGTTTGGAACGGTCAGTAGCTCATGGCGCAGCGATTTAGCATCGGACTCGTTCATATTTTCTACTAGTTTTACCCTCTGAAAAAAATCTTTGAATGTTGAAAAATGTCATTGGTGGGACTAGAACCCACAACTCCGAAATATATAATCCTCTAAAAATACACATTTGAGACAGCCGCTCTCCCATTCGAGCCAATGAGACGATGCACTACTTATTTTGCAATTAAATAACATTATTAGTATTGAAATACTCGTCACTTTCAGCAAAATCCTTATGGTATAGAACTGAATAGTCTGGATAAACCAAATCGTTAAATAAATAAAAGAAAATGTGTCGGTGGGACTAGAACCCACAACTCCGAAATATATAATCCTCTAAAAATACACATTTGAGACAGCCGCTCTCCCATTCGAGCCAATGAGACGATGCACTACTTATTTTGCAATTAAATAACATTATTAGTATTGAAATACTCGTCACTTTCAGCAAAATCCTTATGGTATAGAACTGAATAGTCTGGATAAACCAAATCGTTAAATAAATAAAAGAAAATGTGTCCATGGGACACTGATGTTCCCGCCAGTTTTTACTTAATTGCACTAAAATTGATGGACTTTTACTTAAACCAAAGCAAACCTATCTGACATTCAGGCTTCCATTTTAGAATTTCGATTTCAAAATTGTAAATTATCCTTCTCAAGATGGAGATGTTCCCCGGTCTACATATTATTGGGTTATATTTCTCATCTTATTCGTTTTGCCCGTGCCTTCTCTTTGCTATTAGATTTTAATAGTCGTAATTTAGTTATACTTATAAACATCTTAAGCAAGGCTACAGATATCATAAAATTCGGAAAGCTTTTTCAAAATTTTATTATCGAAAATTACCCCTCATTAGTAAATATAACTGCAATTTACGGACGTTACTGCAACAACGTATTTTTCATCCAGAGTTCTATAGTGATGTTATCTACAAACTTAGGAAAATTCATGGTCATATCCATTTTCACGATTTGTTTATTAAACGCATTTAAACTTTTAGGAAGAAAGGTTATGACCCTATTATATTGCAACACACTGCATGTTTGGTTATCGACCCCTTTACAGTCGGTCGCTACGCTGTCCTCTTTTGCCTGCACGACGACAGGCCGAGGGTAGTACTCTATGATGGTATACTCTGAAACCCAGAAATGGGATGAGCTTACCAGACTCATGTATTACCTTTTCTCTATCATGCCCTTAACGGCTTCTCTGCAGATGCTCTGTCTTCAGCAAAGTCATTGAGTACATATTTGACGGACTTTCACAGTTGGTATGCTGTGTTTTACCTTTTGTACTGTGATTACTGTCTTCTATGTTGTGGGGAAATCCGGCGGGGATACCTTTATTTACAATGTTTGTTTAGCTAGGGTGACTTTGAGATTTTTGTGAGGTTAGGACGTCCGTCAACCGATTTAAACCCCCCAGTGGTGATTTTGCTTCTGACCGTGCCAAGGCGGTTCTCTCTTTGTCATCCTTACTTTTGTTTGTCTTGTGTCTTTGTGCTTGTGTTTTGTTCATGTTTATCTCTGGTGCTCGTGTGTTTGTTGATATTTTCTGTGTTCTCGTGTATTTTCGTGTGTTTGGTTGTGTGTGTGTGTGACATGCTGTCTATTGATGTGTTGGTGGCGATTGCGTCATGTATGTGTCTTTCTACTGTATGTG
This sequence comes from Azorinus chamasolen, assembly GCA_963576725.1. Classification (NCBI taxonomy): domain Eukaryota; kingdom Metazoa; phylum Mollusca; class Bivalvia; order Cardiida; family Solecurtidae; genus Azorinus; species Azorinus chamasolen. Next base: position 9,888,176 of record OY755240.1, read on the forward strand.
TGTACGAGTATTAATTGCTTTGCTTTCTGTAGATGTTTTGGTGATGGTGGCGGTTTGCGTGTGGTTTTTCCTGCTTGACTTTACTACCTTTCCATTAATATGAATTTTCACATATATTGCGGGGTTTTTGATATGTCATTTTATGGTCCACGAACTTTGTATGTTCATTGCTTTGTTTGTCGGTGAACTTTTAGTTTGTTGTTTTCTTGGAAAACTGTGAAAATGATATAAATGAAATTTTTCACTAATCATCTAAGCAACAAACTCTGAAGCTGATTTTATTTTGAGGTTAATTCAGTTTGTCTTTACAGAGTTATGACCGTTGCACTTTACAAAGATCTGCAAATATGAGGATTACCTGTAACTTTTTTATTTAATAAGATAATCACTTCATTTTTAAAAAAAAAATAGTATCACCTCAATATGGAAATCAAGATCTGATGCACAGATTAGAAGATGTCAACACTTATAAGGCATGCTGAATCAGAAAGAGTTTGCAAGTGAACGTATGATGTACCGTATGCGGTACTCTTGTTGCCAGAGTTGTCCTTCCGTCTGTCCGTCTGTCACAGATGTTGCGACAAGCGTTACTCAAAAACTGTTAAGGTTAGATAGAATCTTGGGATTTCACAGCAATGTTGCCCAGTATGAGTTGTTGTGTACCTCCGTACTTTCAATTCTCACCTCGTAGTTTTTTAGTTTTTGTTCCTGAAAAGCTTGAATATGCGATAATGCGGCATCCATAACTCATTTAGGCTAGATTCTTTGAACTTTACAAGAATGTTGCCCAGTATAAGTTACTGTGCACCTCTATATTTTCAATTCCTTCTTTCTATAATTTTGGAGTTATTGGCCCTGCCAAGTTGGACTTTGTCATGGTTATTACGACCTTTTAGCCACACATATCTCCGAATTCAATATGGACAGAGTCTAGAAACTTCACAGGAATATTGCATAGCATGAGCTGTTGTGCACCTTAATACTTTCAGTCTTCCCCGGATAATTTTGTAGTTATCGTCTCTGAATACATTAATGATAAACTTTTCAGCACTCACTACTTTGAAACTAATGTGGCTATTGTTGAAATTTCACAGGCACGTTGCCCTGTGCGAGTTATTTTTCATCTTTATAATTTCTGTTCCCTGTCCCTGATTTTAATTTTGAGTTGTTGCCCCTGACAAGTTGGAATGTGTTGTAGTTTATAACGAACTTTAAGTCACGTATAACTCGAATAGGGCTAGTCTTGACACTTTACATAAATGTTGCTCAGCATGAATTGATGTGAACCTTTGTGATTTCAAAACCCCTTTCTAGTTATTTTAAGGTATTGTCCTTTATTAGCTAAAATATGCGTTAAAATAGTTAAAAATCTGATGATTTGTACCTTGTTCAATTGTGTCGATTCAATATTTTGTTTGTGTCAGTAGTTACATAAATGAAAACTTACTTTGAAAATTTCAAGTGAAAATATACCGACTCCCTTGCCATAAAACATCCATGATGAGGGGGGGGGGGGGGGGGGTTACACCACGAGGTCGATAAATCATATAGTACCATGCCCCACGTCATTTTACTATAGAATATACCGACCCCTTGCAAAAATACATCCATCAGGAAGGAGGGTCGATATATAATATAGTACTATGTCCCCCAGGCCATTTTACCATAAAATATACATTGTAGTAACTCTCTTGCCAAAATACATCCATCAGGGGGTCGATATATTTTCTTTTAAGAAAGTAATGGGGTCATAGTACTATATAATATATCGAACCCATCCCCTGGTGGATGTATTTTAGAAAGGGAGTCACTATATTTAGCAGTTCAATAGCCTGGGGGTCATAGTCCTATATGATTTATCGATCCTGTAGTGGATATATTTTTGCAAGGGAGTCACTATATTTAATGGTAAACTGGCATGGGGTCATAGTTTTGTGTTGATTTGCGACCGTTTCTGCTCAATATGGGCTAATTGGACGCCCCAGAGAGAGAAGGGAGAGGATACAGAGAAACCCGGGCGCGACGCCCTATTCTTATAATGGACTGAGTATCTCTAGATCTTTTAGATCCCCAGTGTAAAGCACTGATACATCAGACCTAGGTTTATAGTCTCGTCCGAAGGACTTGGTCCGGCTGGGGATCGAACCCGTGACCCCTGGTACTATAGTACCATATATAATACTATATAGTACTATATAATATATCGACCCCCCTAATGTCACTATATTTTATGGTAAAATTACCTGGGGTCATAGTACAATATGATTTATCGATCTCGTTGTGGATGTATTTCTTCAAGGGAGTTACTATATTTAATATCAAATTTGCATGGGGATCATAGTACTATATAATATATCGAAACCCCCCCCCCCCCTGGTGGATGTTTTTTGGCAAGGGAGTCACTATATTTTATAGTAAAATGACATCGGGGGTCATAGTACTATATAATATATCGATATCGTATTGGATTTATTTTTGCAAAGGAGTCACTATATTTAATAGTTAAATTGCTTGGGGGTTATAGTACTATATAATATATCGACTCCCCTGGTGGATGTATTTTGGCGACGGGGTCACTATATTTTATAGTAAAATGACATGGGGTCATAGTACTATATAATATATCGACCCCCCCTGGTGGATGTATTTTTGCAAGGGAGTCACTATATTTTACAGTAAAATGGCATGGGGTCATAGTACTATATTATTTATCGATTCGGTAGTGGATGTATTTGTGCAAGGGAGTCGCTATATTTAATAGTAAAATGGCATGGGTCATAGTACTATATAATACATCTAACACCCTGGCGGATGTCTTTTGGCAAAGGATTCACTATATTTTATGGTGAAATGACCGGGAGTCATAATACTATAAAATATATAGACCTACTACGATAAAAAGAGTAGGTCACAATATTATAAGGGGGTCATTATATTATGGCAAGGAAGTCACTATACTTTATAGTAAAATGGCCTTGGGGTAATAAAACTACACGTTATATCCACACCGTGGTGGATGTATTTTTACAAGGGAGTCACTATATTTTATAGTTCAATGAGATGGGTGACAAAATACTACATAATATATCGACACCCCATCGTGGATGGATTTTGGCAAGGGAGTCACCATATTTTACAGTAAACGACCGGGGTCAAAATACCATAAAATATATAGAACTCTCGGTCCACCTACTACGATAAAACGAATGGGCCACAATACTATAAAGGGGGTCATTATACTATGGCAAGGGAGTCACTATACTTTATAGTAAAATGACCCGGGTCATAGTACTATATAATAAAAAATCGATCTACTACTGGGGTCACCTTCCTACATTACACCGGCAAACAGGAAGTAGATAAACCACAGACCTGAAAAGGGAAAACACGGTACAACTCACTATGATTATGCTTCAGACCAAATATCAAATAATTCCAGCATACATAAGTAGGTAAAGAAATATTTGGCGAAAATGTTTGCCCACATACAATCACTAAAATCCAATCAAAGTATCGGCAAACAGGGAGTAGATAAACAACAAACATGAAAAGGGGAGACACGGTACAATTCACTATGATTATGCTTCAGACCAAATATTAAATCATTCAAGCATACACAATCAAAGAAATCTGTGACGAAAATTTTATTATTATACAAACACCAAAATTAAATCAAAGTGTCGCCAAACAGGAAGTAGATAAACGACAGACCTGAAAAGGGCAGGCACGGTACAACTTATTATGAGTATGCTTCAGACAAAATATCAAATCATTCCAACTACACAAGCTAATAAATCTTTAACTTAAGATTTTGAAGACGGACGTACGGATGCACTGGACGTACAGACGGACAAGGGTGAACGCATAAAGGCGACGGGGCATAAAAGACAGGTTATTCCTAATTGCTAGTAACTAACTTATTCGGAGGTTAAGACATTGTTCTACCATGCTTTTATTTTATCTTACAAATATGTAAGTCAAAACGTTATGACGCCACCATGTCCATTAGACGCATGTGCCGTGAACGTGTAAACATGTAACTGCAGCAATTCGGTGTCTGATCAAGATTCAATCGTTTTGACACTCAAAACGTACTAATTCTTCAAAACAAGCTGCATAGATATGAATAAGATATGAGCAGATGACAATAAAGACGTGGACGAAATTCTCGCAGACGGCAGTTGTTACATACGTGTAAGACAATATAGTTATATGATGTCATATAATGTTTAACCATACAGTGTCACTTGTTTTCGTAGCAGATAGCTATGTATGGAATGCGGGTCGGGACATGCCAATTGCCACTTGCTAAACTGCCGTTTGCCAAATAAAACATTTACGAACGTTTTTTTCTTGCGTACAGATGTACAGAAATTGGGAATATTACTGTTTTGACAAGGATACACAACACATGGTAGAATGAATCCCTCCGGTCTGTCTAATCCTTGGATCCGCCAAGCACTCTTCAGAGAAAAGAAACTAGATTTATTGACAATAAGCAACTGGCATTTAGCAATTGGCATTTGGCAAAATAGCAATTGGCATTTGTCCATTTAGCAATCAGCATTTAGCAACTGGCAAATTAGCAATTGGCATTTAGCAAATTGCAAATTAGCAATTGGCACTTAGTAATTGGCATGGCCCGATTCGCATTCCATACAGTACCGACGAGGACCCTAAGATCTTATTTCATTAAAATGTCTGAAAAATATCATTCATAAAGGACACAAAATATATTGTGGAATGAAACCCTCCGATCTTGATCCCGAAAATGCAATGTGGTGGCAGTATTTGACCTACTAAACGTATCATCAAATTTGCCGGGTACCAGTAAGCACTCTTAAGAGAAATGAAAATAGAATAGATGGCAATTAGCAACTGGCATTTAGCATTGGAAAATTAGCAATTGGTATTTAGCAACTAGCAAAAAAGCAATTAGCATTTGGCAAATAAGCAATAACTATGTAATGGAAACGATCTGCTACACGTTTTATCATTGAGATGAACGTTCTGTAAGTCGTCCAGAAAGAATGCACTGACCCTGTACGTTATAGAGATATGACGCCTTTGTGAACAATTAAGACCCAGATAAGGCGCATACAGTAGGCGTCTGATCAATATATGCTCAGTTTACATATGAAATGATATAAATGATCTTACATGTAAAATGTCCGTTGTTTATGATGCCATTAGAAACATTTAGCTAGTCAATGTCCATCCAATTATTATTTATTAATCAATATGCATCAGGTGAAGGGTTAAGTTCGTTAAAGGCTTGTAAAACGTTTTACCTCGTGAATAACCATGAAGAGCAATTATCTTTTTATAATGGACCACGAACACATAAAAATACAGACTCGGTTTTATTGAGTATTTTCATGAAAAGTTATAAAAAGTGCACCACTTCGTTCATTTGCATCGGCTTAAGCACTATTCAATTTTCAACAACAAATAACATCAACACTAATGATCCCGAAAAACCAGATAATATAACAACACTGAGAATGAAGTACGGGGCGACTTTTTAACACGATGATAGAAAATGTAGAATCAAACATACTTTATCTTCATAAGCAAGCAGGAACAGTCCCAGATCAGATTTACGTCAGTGCTAGGGGACGTGGGCAGTGTTGCACTCCTGATTACTGCTAATGAAAAGACTCAATAAAACCGAGTCTGTTGTGAAGTAAATCAGTTCTGAACGTAGGAGATCCTTCGAAAGCAAAAGCAGCATTGCTGGAAGAGAAAATTGCAGACTAGGTTTTATTGAGTTTGTTCAGTAGCAATTATTAAAACTGCAAGAGCACTAGAGTCGCCTATCACAGTCTAAAGCAGTATTCAATTTTCAAAACTAATAACATCGAAACTAATTATCACGAATGACGAGAAAATAAAACAATGAAGTACGGGACGACTGTTTACGGTCGCTAATTAACACTCAACACAATGACAGAACCTGTAGACTCCAACCTGTTTGATTTCACAAGCAAACAGAGCAGTTCCACATCAGACTTAAGTCGGTTTTAGGTGCGTGAGCAGTTCTATATTTTCATTACGTCTTGTCTCCTCCGAATCCAAACTATTCGCAAGGGCTCATTCTCACTGTTGTTATATTTTCTTGTCATTTGGGATCATTAGTTTCGATATATTAGTTTTAGAAAACTGAACGCCGATTAACCAATTCCCCAATAGGCTATATTTAGATACAACCTATTTGAATAAATCTACCGAAAAGGAGCATTAACTAGAGAAAAGGACAATGTTTTAGAATTTTGTAGTTTGAAACCATTGTGATAAATAGAGCATTTGTTCCTATAGGAGCAAATGCTCTATTTATGATAATGGTTCCACAAAGTGACCTTTACAGAGTCGTCAAAAGTCGTCAATGTGATGGAATGGGTTAAGCCGGTGCTAGGGGTGTAAGTAGTGTTGCATATTTCATAACTGCTCAGCAAATGACTCAATACAACTGACACTGCAATTTTCTCTTATTGCATTGCTGCTTTCGCTTTCGAATGATCTCCTACTTTCAGAACGTTGGCACTTTCAATAACTACTCATGAACAGACTCAATAAAACCGAGTCTGCAATTTTCTCTATTCGCATTGTTGTCTTGGCTTTCGAATCTTCTCATCTTATCAGATTTTTTCTCCTACAGGAGATATATGATCTGGTTCTATTCTGTTCGCAAATACAAAATGTACACTGCATAAAAGGGGTTAACGCCTTCTTTTAAATCTCATTTAATCCTTTTCTCCATGAATATTCATGCAAGGAATCATGACGTCATGAATATAAATTATAATAGCAGTATATGGACACACTGGCAGAAACTGTAGAATTATGGCTATATTATTTCATAGTCAAACAGCAGACCCTGATCACACGGTTCCTATAAGAGCCATTTGATCTGGGTCTAATCTGTTTGCAAATGCGTAGAAAGGCGTATTGATGGCGTAATGGGTTAAGGAGAGACAAATTCGAAGTATATTATATTTATAAACTCACCGCATGAATTCCGATCTATTCACCGAATGAAACAGTACTGGTTGTTCAAAATAATCTGTAATAATGTGTAACTCGTTTGGAAAACGCTGAACCAAATCAGTTTGAATTGTGACACACAAACTGTAAAATAATCACAATTCATTTAGTCTCATTAAGCCTCCCGAGCAAACCCTTTAGACGCTAGAAATCTCACCACCTTCAGTTGTCACAGCTGAATTATCTTGCATGTCATTTCAAAACACGGCCAGACTGTCAAAAGGTTTGGATCCTGTTGAGACGCCAGGTTACACGGCGTCTCATCTTGATCCAAACTGTTTGCATAGGCAATCACTCACCCACCTGCCGCATTTGTATAGGTTACCATTCATGCACACGCAGAAGGCTAAAGGTTAATGGGGTTTTCTCTTTAAACATTTTCCATCGTTGCTCTTCAGTCTGTTGGGACAAACCACTCATAGCACCATGCTAGGGATATTCATGGTGAATGTTTAGAGTACGGAGTTGTTAATGGAAAGCTGAAAGAACACTAACTTCCACTGTCAATAGTGAAATTGTGATTACCTATGCAGGGAAATAATTATTTTTCATGAACCGCTTCATTGCAATATTCACCGGGATGCGACCCATGGGGTTTGCTGCAGTGATCGAAACTGTGAAACATTTGCAAACAGCTTGGATTCAACTTATCAGGATTCAAACAGTTTGACATTCTTATGTTTTGAGAAAACCATGAAAACAAGATCGACTTAGACACTTAAACAGACACAAGGGGTGCTGTAGGTGAACATTAGTTAAACTGGTTGAATCATTAACACGTTGTTCAATCTGCTTCAGTTCCCAAAGCACTGTTTTCCTCTTATTTATATCGAAATATGTTGTCACGGTGTCAACTATTTTGCACAATGTTGACCCACTGAGTTGCTCCATGGATATTCTAATTTCTAGTCGTTGCATACTTGTGCTTACTTTCCCTACTGCACATTAATGCGTGAATCAGTCCCATTAATAAAAAAAATCATTATCTTACTTTCAAAAAATGTAAAAATATCAAATTCAAGCAGAGAAAGCCACAAACACTACGCAACAATTACCAAATCACTGATAAGAAATATGTGACACACAAACGCACACACATGTACACATACACAGTCGCACGCATGCAGTCACGCACCCCACACATACACACACACCCAACACGCACGCACGCATACACAGACACACACGTTCACACACGCGCGCATTCACAAATACACATTCTCAAAACACCGATAGAAAATATGACACACAAACCCATGCATGCACACTCGCACGCACGCACCAACGCCCCCACACAGACACATACAAGCGCGCACGCACACACGCGCGCTCGCACGCACACATTTACAATAACACAAACTATCTCAAACACTAATAAATGCACTGTAGACACGTAAAATGAAAAGAAAACTGATTTGAAAAAAGTCAAATCGCGTTAAGAAAAGGGACATCGTAAAGCAAAATTAAAACAAAATCAGATCTCGTTAAACGTTCTGGGCAATGCATCGAAATTTTTAAATTACGTGGACCCTGTGCCTATCGCCTATTGTGCAATGCAAATTGAAAACAAAGTTAATAAAAAAAATGAAATAACAGCAGATAAATTGAACATAGGAACTACTATATATGTATCATTATTTACATTATACTTTACCACAATAATAATGAATTATAACCGACTTATAGTTCAGCCACTTCTATGTAGCAATGCACGTGCGATTTACACTAGCGCGACGAACTAGGTATATGTCGCATAGCTGTAGACGTAAAACGTTCATCAGTCTATTTAGCTGGTGTGTTGTGTTTGACTGCACCATATGAACCACTTTGTGTAAAACGTTCATCAGTCTATTTAGCTGGTGTGTTGTGTTTGACTGCACCATATGAACCACTTTGTGTACATTATTAACAGTTCGTCCTATTTTTAACCGATCAGATGTTTTTAAATACATAACCAAATAATTGGCGTATTGGCCAAGGTTGCACAATATCATTAAATTGATTACATCCTGATAAAATATCGACATGAGTTTAGCAATTTTCGCAGACGTTCACTAGAAGGCTATTCCTTTCAAATGTCTTTAGCTGTGACCACTGGTTTTAGACAAGAAGACGGTTAAAGATGTATTTTGGTTTCCATGACAAGTTGACAACCAAGGTTCAACATGGGTCCAAACTCTTTAGACATTTTGACAGACCATGATACTAAGATCATTTATGTACAGTTTGGTTATATTCTGCCCGGTGAATTTGGAGGAGGTGTCGATTAAATCGCAGATAGACTGACAAGGAATGGACGGACGGTCGGACACCGGACGGTGGTTGGTCACAAAAATCTCACCTAGCATATTCAGGTGTGTTTAAAAACGGAAACTACAATAGAAGTAAATAGCTTAAATCTCCGCTCATCTATAGCTTGGCGGTCTATATCAAGTTTCTTATGTTAGTGCAAATCGCATATGCATCGTGACATGCAGTTGCTCTGTCTTCAGCAAAGTCATTGAGTACATATTTGGCGGACTTTCACAGTTGTTATGCTATGTTTTACAGTTTGTACTGTGATTACTGTCTTCTATGTTGTGGGGAAGTCCGGCGTGGATACCTTTATTTACAATGTTTGTTCAGCTAGGGTGGCTTTGAGACAAGTGTGAGGTAATGACGTCCGTAAACCGGTTTAAACCGCCGGTGGTGATTTTGCTACTGACCGTGCCAAGGCGGTTTTTTCCAATTTTGTTTTATTTTATTTTACGTGTCTACAATACACAAGAACAAAACACAAAGGAATAAACAAACAGTAAATGTGACTGCATCAGCGTTACTTAGAACACTCCACTTCAGACACCAAAAATGTCACGTATCCAATATATGCTGTAATATTTCATAAGTAATTAGTAAACGAATCGTCAGCACAAAGAAGGAGAAATTCCTCCGACCACAAGTGCCAACGCCAATGTTAGTGTTATTTATCTCTGTGATAAGGCCATTCGCAAATATAGAGAACAATGCCCCTGTTTCAAACAAAAGCTTAATATCAAACACTATTGTTAGTTTAATCTTTATTGAACGTTTGCCATTGTCTGACTGTTCACTGATTTGATTAGTTACATGTATACATCTTTCCATCAAATTATAAGTAATATAAGGCCAACAAATCACCTTAAAGTATATAGAAATGATCTTATAAATGTTCATGTTATCGTTATTTCTTACACGAATGTACAAATATGAGTCATTCAGGAAACAACACACAAAAAACGAATAACCGTCCGAACAGCACCTCAACAAGAAAACAGTAAATGTACATAACTTCCAAAACACAAGGAGACGCACAAATTACAAAACAAACAAATAATAGAGGGAAGATAGAAATATCGCCTTGGAACGGTCAATGCCAGTAGTCACTGGGGGTTTAAACCGGTTATGGGGCGCCCATCCTCACTCTTATTCCATCCCCATACTAAAAGACGAACAGTGTAAATAAACGCGGCCGTAAAACGTCGCCCCGTACTTCATTCATGGTGTTGTTATACCTTCTGATCCTTTGAGATCATGAATTTCAGTACTTCTTGTTCTCAAAATTAAATACCGCTTAAGCCGGTGCTAGGGGGCGTGAGCAGTGTTGCACTTTCAATTACTGTTCATGAACAGCCTCAATAAAACCGAGTCTGCAATTTTTTCTCTTTTTGTGTTGCAATTTGTGTTCTTAGGGGATCACCTCCCTTCAGAATTTATAATCTTCACAACAGCATGTGTTAAGTGCTTGTGTGGCGGCCGTAAAACGTCGCCCCGTACTTCATTCTCAGTGTTGTTATACCTTCTGATCCTTCCGAGATCATGAATTTCAGTACTTCTTGTTCTGAAAATTAAATACCGCTTAAGCCGGTGCTAGGGGGCGTGAGCAGTGTTGCACTTTCAATTACTGTTCATGAACAGACTCAATAAAACCGAGTCTGCAATTTTCTCTTTTTGTGTTGCAATTCTTGCTCTCGAGGATCACCTCCTTTCAGAATTTATCTTTATTGTTCAATATGAAAGAGAACTTACCATGATCAGTCAGCTTCTATAGGAGCAATCAGATATTGTTTTTATTCTGTTTGCAAATACGTTAAAAACGCGCATCTATGGAATAAATTGTTCATACTTTCTTTAAACACAAATTTAAAAAGCATAATATCAAGGAAAAACTCGCTACTACGAAATTTTAGTAAGAAGAAGTTATGTTTTTGTAGACAGGTGGCTGCTTAATGCATGATGAATGACATGCAGAAAGCTCATCTCGGACTTGCACCCTACATTAAGCTGCCACCTGTTTTAAAAATCGATAATGGTACGTATTTGAGTGTTCGTAGTATCGAGTGTTTACTGCATGTCCTCTTCTAAACTCACCGCACTCAGCAGTCCGAACTTTTCTTAAAATGAAATTAACGGACACTGGTTGTTGGACATAGTTTTATTTATTGGGCTGCTGAAAGCAGCCCACAATTATACGGCTTTGAATTTTTTGGGCTGCTGAAAGCAGCCCACAATTATACGGCTTTGAATTTTGACCATGCGTTTCTGCGTTCCTGTGTTTCTATAAAAGCCAATCTTTTTTAATAACTATGGGTTACTGTGAGACAAGCTTTTATGTATATACATTCATTTATTTTACTTATTTTGATTCATACATTTTTTGTTAGCGGGGACAAATATTTTTGTCGAGGTTATTTACTTCTTTTCTGCCATTGAAAATGCTAGTGTATTCGGGTATAAATCATTTAAAAGCACGCACCACTTGTAGCAGTCAGCGTAGTCGAGGGGTTATAACGGTGGCCTAGGAAATGTGAGGTCGCGGGTTCGATCCTCGGCGGAAGCATAATTTTTTTTCTCTCATTTTTTTTGTTAGCACCCTTAGTTTACGTGCTTTTGGTTTAAAAACAATTCTGTACACAAATAATGTAAAAGTATAAGTCCTTTGTTTGAATTTTGTCTTTGGTAAAGTTATTTAACTGAGACCTTTTACTCGTGGTTTTGTTGACCGTTTTGAATATTTCACAATTGTGCATGAATACCATTGATCTGTATTTACTTCGTGGTAATGTGTATTATTGGTGTCACAGGGGGCCAGAGCGTAGGGCATAAATTGACCAAAAAACCCCAAAAAATGACCCCCGAAAAAAATGTATGAGTATATATTATAGACAAGGGTTCGAACTGTCAACAATGCCATTTCACTACCTCCCGTAATAAACACGTCATATTTTTTTTCACGTATTGATCAAATCGACTAGATCCAACTTTTCCAAATACCTAAATAGTCACACTAATGATAACCATTAACACTTATCGTGTATTTTTTCTTGATCTCGAAAACGAAATAAAAATCCGAGCAAAATGTTGCTCATTTTACTAGGTTGTCAAAGTTCGTGCAATCGTCAATTTCAAGACTGAACAGCAACATAACGCCATGCAGGGGAGAAACGGCAGCATGCAACCAATAAACGAACATATAATATGTATTGCCAGCATTAATCACCCGCGAATCGCTCTCGGGTCCACCGATTTCGCAAGCTTTCTGTTCAAACCGTCAAATTTCAAGCTGGCTTTCCATGTTGAATCACGTGACTGCAGATGTAAGAGCGTTTGTAAGCTGCCGTTTCATTGGATGTCATGTGGACCCGGCCAATGAAATGACAGCTTACATATGTAGTCACGTGATTCAAAATGGAAAGCCAGCTTGAAATTTGACGGTTTGAACAGAAAGATTGCGAAATCGGTGGACCCGAGAGCGATTCGCGGGTGATTAATGCTGGCAAGTTACATATTATATGTTCGTTTATTGGTTGCATGCTGCCGTTTCTCCCCTGCATGGCGTTATGTTGCTGTTCAGTCTTGAAATTGACGATTGCACGAACTTTGACAACCTAGTAAAATGAGCAACATTTTGCTCGGATTTTTATTTCGTTTTCGAGATCAAGAAAAAATACACGATAAGTGTTAATGGTTATCATTAGTGTGACTATTTAGGTATTTGGAAAAGTTGGATCTAGTCGATTTGATCAATACGTGAAAAAAAATATGACGTGTTTATTACGGGAGGTAGTGAAATGGCATTGTTGACAGTTCGAACCCTTGTCTATAATATATACTCATATATATATTTTTTTTTCGGGGGTCATTTTTGGGGTTTTTTGGTCAATTTATGCCCTACGCTCTGGCCCCCTGTGATTGGTGTCATACACAGGTATTATGCATCATGGCTCCTTAAAACATTCCCCCGTTTCTGCTGTTAATTTATACATTACAGTCATGTTTTCCCAATGTATCTGTTAATTTAAACTACTAAACAATATTGCTCCCTCTTTTTCTTCTATCCTGCTTAAAGACGTTACGCAGCCCTTTTACGCTTGCGTAAAACCTTGCTTGTCATACACTGAAACAAATCAATTGGATTGGAACACAAATACCGAGTTCAATTAATATATTTAACCTTTAACCTATTGCGCAAACTGTTGTTGGTAGAAAATGCCACCAACTTCAATTATCACAGTTGAGTTGTTTTGCATTTCTTTTCAACAAGATGATGACAGTATCAAACAAATTGGATCCTGATGAGGCGCCGAGTTACTTGGCCTCTCATCTAGATCTAAACTGTTTGTGTATGTAGCCACTCGTTTATCTGTGGTATGGATATAGGGTATCATCCATCCGCCTGCAGCAGGCTGAAGGTTAATGGTGACTTTCTCTTTAAACATTGTCCATCATTGTCGATTGGTCTGTTAGACCAAAACATACACACACCATAAAGAATTCAGGGGATAAGAACAGAACAGATATTTATTGATTTGTACATCAGTACATCATCATTCATACACGTATATTAATACATATAATAGTCAAATATAATATTTCATAATCAAAGAAACAATATTTTATTATATTATACTATGCCATGTCACGTGATTTGATATTTAGATTTATTTTATATGCATATTGTTCCGAGGATGAACAGTTCTCATATATTATGACTAAGCGTAAAACGTAATGCAAATGCATTTTTTAAATATTTTGCCAGGTTTACAATAGTTTTCACATCATCTGCTTGTAACAGTGTAATAAACTTCATCATACTTGGCCTGTTAATAAAATAGCTGTTGATATACTTTTTCCTAAGATCAGCAAAGCATGGACATTTAATAACAAAGTGGAATTCGTCCTCTATATCAGGCTGTCTACAATACAAACAATACCTTTCATTTCTAGGTAATCTATTTCTTGAATATCTACCCGTTTGTATGTGTAATGTGTGAGCCGATACTCTGATTTTAGTAATGTAAGTTCTTAAATCGTAAGGTAAAATATCCAAATATGCCTCATAACCGAATGATACCTTTACCTTGTTATAAAGGTCCAGAACTGCTGTGCTTTCTTTACCTGAATACCAAGATTGATGGAAATTATCTAACAGACGTTGTTTGAAAATGCTGATAAATGCTTTAACATTTACAATATTCTGCTGATTCCAAATAAAAGCAAATCCATTTTTGTACAGTATATCTTTCACGTTTGACAACCAGTTTTTGTACCCATTATTACAATCCTGTAAACACATATTGTAAACAGTATGCAATATAATGTTATCAGTGTTCAACAATTTATACCAATATTTCACTATTTTTACATAACGTGATATGTAAAGGGGATACCTGCCTAACTCACCATAAACGCCCATCGTAGAGGTTCCTGTTCTCACATTAAGTACTGACTTACACAATTTTAAATGGATTCGTTCAATTTCTTATGACTTACTATGACCCCATATTTCTGAGGCATACCCTAATATAGAGCCAACAAATGCGTCGAAAAGTTGACACTGCAACTTTGGTTTAATTTTGACTTTTTTACAATTAATTAAAAGTATGTTTAATGCCTTTAGAGCTTTTCCAACCAAATGCTCCTGGTTATGGACAAATGTACCTGTATAATTAAAGACTGTACCCAAATAATTGAAATTGTCAACAACTTCCAAATCACAGTCATTATATGTGAAACATTCACTTGCTAAAAGACGCCCTCTTTTTCTGAATACCATTACCTTGGTTTTGGTAGTATTCACCTCCAAACTCCATTTGTTACAATATGATGATAAAAGATTTAAACTATGCTGTATATCTTTTGGTGATTCACCTAAAATTACCATATCATCTGCAAATAACAATAAAATCAAAACAATATCTTTACTTGTCAAACTCGAATTCACATTTTCTTGTAAGTATATTTCAAGGTCTTCTAAATAAAGGGAGAACATTATTGGTGAAATTATCTCCCCTTGTCTCAATCCAACAGCATACTAAAAAAACTCCGTGTAATCATTACACGCTCTAACACACGATTTTATCTTGTTGTACATATTCCTAATTACCCTCAGTATTTTCCCATCAATCCCATACCTATACAATTTTAACCAGAGTGCATTGCGATATATACAATCAAAAGCTTTCTTTAAATCTACAAATACACAATACAACCTTTCGTTTGCATTCAAATATGTCTGAACAATAGAATGCAGTATATATAGTGAATCAATCGTAGATTTACCTGCTCTAAACCCAAACTGACAATCAGATAAAACATTATTATTTTCACAATACTCTACTATGCGCTTATTCAAAATGCTCGTGAATATCTTGGATAAACAGCTGACTAATGTTATCCCTCTATAATTGTTTACATCACGTTTATCACCCTTTTTGTGTATTGGTATAATAACCCCCTCCGTCCATTTATCCGGAAAGAAACCACTATCTAAAATTGCATTAAATATATCACACATATGAGAAC
This sequence comes from Azorinus chamasolen, assembly GCA_963576725.1. Classification (NCBI taxonomy): domain Eukaryota; kingdom Metazoa; phylum Mollusca; class Bivalvia; order Cardiida; family Solecurtidae; genus Azorinus; species Azorinus chamasolen. The sequence continues at coordinate 9,904,040 of OY755240.1, forward strand.
CTAATATATCACATGATTCAATAAAATATTCATTAATCAACATATCATTCCCCGATGCCTTTGCCTTTTTTAAGGATTTAACAGCTTGTATTACTTCTGTAATAGTAATGTTTCTATTCAATTCCGGACAACTATTTTCTGTATCATTGAAATTATGAGTTGCGGAGAAATTGTCTGCTTCTTCGTTCTTAGATTGAAAAATATCATTTCCAAGCTGAGAAAAATATTCATAAAAGGATCCTAATGGTACTTGGTTTAAACTGCTATTCTTTTTCTTACTGAAATATTTCCAGAAATCTCTTGGCTTTGTATGTCGCAGGTTTTCTATTTCTTTTAATTTTTTCAATTCATACTGTCTGCGTTTTTTTCTTAATGAGAGTTTTGTACCCGTTTTTTGATAATATAAATTGTCGTCTGCTATCATCAGTTTTACATCTTATAAATAGTTTTAATGTGTGTTGATATTCTTTCTTTGCTTCTATACATTCCCTATCAAACCACTCTTTATGTTTAATGAAAGACTGGTCACTGCAGGATTGATTGTTTCGATATTTAACATGCTTACAATATAATGGATCAGCAACTTGACGTATAATACCTGTAAATATATTTATACACTCATTTATAGAATTTTTGTCTGATATGTCAATACTATCTGTTGCAGAATTAAAACTAGTCAAATTACCAATTATACCACGCCTAAATTGTTCTTTCGTGTCATTGTTCCAGCAACACATAACCTGCTCAGTCTGCTCAGTATTATTTATCGTACTTTTACATAAATGCGAAAATGAAAGTGGTGCATGGTCGCTCCACTCGTTGAATGGATGAATTTCGAAATTACAAATGTATGATAAGTTGCTGTCAGAGGTTAATAAATAATCTATCACTGAAGCTCCATTCATTGAAGCAAAAGTATACATTCCACAACCTTTATCGTGACCGATACGTCCGTTAGCTATGCGGAAACCCGTGGACTTACAAAGATCAAGCAGCTTTACCCCGAATGAATTGCATGTCTTATCTAGTGAGGTTCTCGACAAGCAGAATGACTACTTGGAGCAGGAAATAAATGTCAATGGAAAGCTGAGTAAATATATCATATCGTGGTTGACACTACTTTCACTGCCAATGAAAACAGCTCTTTCACTACCTTTACAAACAGCTTGGATTCAGAGGAGACACCGAAAGACACGGCGTCACATCAGGATCCAAACCATCTGCAAATCTGGTTGTGGTGGGTTTAAGATTTTAAGATGAGAATTGAAACAGACACAGCAACACTGGTTGAAAGGTTGAAAATAATCTGTTCTATTAACTGTCCCGCCAGCATAGGCACCAGAAAGCAACTCATAAGGTTTGCTGTTATTGTTGAAATTGTGATTACATGTGCCTGTGGTGACTGTTTGGATACATATGAGACTCCGGATAACTCACATCCAAACAGTTTGGGAAGAAATGGAAGGAAAATACACCCAGACATGGAGGCTTAACACATTACTTCATAGGCTATTTTAGTGAACAAATCTACCGAAAAGGAGCATTAACTAGAGAAAAGGAAAGCTTTAGAATTTTGTAGTTTGAAACCATTGTGATAAATAGAGCATTTGCTCCTATAGTGTCCTATAGAGTCGTCAAAAGTCGTCAATATCCGGGAATGGGTTAAAGGAGAAGACAATTTGTGCAGACGAAAAATGTTTTGCACCAATATTGTTAATCTGGAACTAGTTGTTAAATCTGCTTTTTTTTGTATCCAGATATAACTGTGTTAAACACTTTGGATAATGATGACACGCTGACTTGTCCCATTGCTAATCTGATTCCAAACTATTTAGAAATGCAGTCATTTGGTGTATATACGTGCGGAGTCAAATGCACCCTAAGTAGTGTATCATCTGCCATCTGTCATAATTGTAGTCTGCTACAATTCTCAAACTGACCTTTTTTCCATTTCGCCTAATTCAGTTCAGTCGGAATGTAAGTTAGTTGATACTGCTCGTCATCAAATTCGTTACATATACAGTGAAGCCTCTCTATAACGGCCACTAAATTACATCAAGCATTTGTGTTTAAGGCAGGTGGCTGCTTAATGCAAGGTGAAAGTAAAACAGAATGCTCCTAAAGGAGCATTATGTTTTACTTTCACCTTGCATTAAGCAGGCGCTTGTCCTAATTAACAACTAATTAACACAATCCTGTGGTCGTTATAGAAAAGGTTTTACTGTATTGTAATGAATTCACTGCTAGGATGCAAAGAATTACTCGTTTTATTTTAGTTAACTCTTTCCATCATCTCACGAGGAGTAGACCCAGATCAGAGGGTTTCTAAAGGAGCCGTCTGATCAGGGTATGCTATATTTGCTGATGGAATTTGAAAAATCTATTTCTTTATTTTCTAAAATGGCTACAATGTTCCACCATTTATATTCATTATAACAATTCTTTCCATGAGTGTTCAGTAGGTACTGAAATTTGGTTATAAACACACACGCACACACGCACGCACGCACTCACGCACGCACGCACGCACACACACACACACACACACACACACACACACACACACACACACACACACACACACACACACACACACACACACACACACACACACACACACACACACACACACACACACACACACACACACACACACACACACACACACACACACACACACACACAAACACACACACACACACACAAAGAGAGAGAGAGAGAGAGAGACAGACAGAGAGACAGAGAGACAGAGAAAGCTTTCAGATTATTGACATTAGCATTAACCCATTCGCTACCAAACTCTGTCGTCTGCTAACTTTGTCCTCTGCTACAAATTTTCATTCCTCTGATTTTCTTCATTTTTGTTCCAAAAACATAGTAACAGTAACAGACAGTTTGGATCCTGATGAGACATTACTATACACATAATCAGGTTCACGGTTACTTTTAACTGATTCCTATTGTTCTAAGTTCTATTTTCCTAATCTGTGTGCAAGCATACAACAAAAACAATATTGTATAAATGGGACTATGTTTCAGAGATCGGGTAAAAACATATAAATTTCCTTTCCAAATTCTCCACTATTAAAGATATACACTCAACGCATGACATTTTAGAGACGTCTTTTGGCACCTTGTTCAATAGTGACCCCCGGTTACTGTGCTTTGACACACGTTCATGATATGTTGGACAGCTCCCGCGAACTTATGTATGTGGCTTTACCTGCTTGACTTTACTACTTTTTCATTTAATCTACCTCCAGTATAATTTAAGAAAGGGTTTAACTTTACTCGATTTTTATTTAACCTTGGTCATAATTCTTACAGATGTAGTGACCCATAAGTATTTTGTACATAGTGGGTCACATTTTCTGAAGAATATCGACCCCGGCCAGTATATTGTCAAAAATAGCGAACCCGGTCAAAGCTCTATGATTCACGTTCATGATATGTAAAACAACTCTATTATTTATTTATTTTTTAAAAAGGGGTCGAAAATACCTTTTTCTTTGTCATAATTCTTGTAATGACCCTAGTCATTGCATTTTGACCGTGTTTATTATACTAGACTAACACGCACAATGTTAATTGAACCCAAGCGTTTTGTACATAGGGGGTCACATTTTCTGAAGAATACTGACCCCCGGTCAGTATTTTTAAAAAAAATAGCGACCCCCGGTCATAGTGCTTTGACACATGTTAAACAACTCATTGAAACTCAAATCTATCTCCAGTATAATTTAAGGAAAGGGTTTAACTTTACTCGAAAAATATTTAACATTGGTTATAATTCTTACAGATGTAGTGACCCCCTTTCATAGATTATTTTTAGCCCCGTTTATTATACAATGACCAATGCGCCCAATGCTAATTGAACTCAAGTTAGTTGTTGAAAGGATGGGTGTCATTTTTTTCTGAAGAATTTCGAACCCCGGTCAGTATTTTTTAAACAATAGCGATCCCCGGTAATAATCCTTTGGCCCAACTTCGTGATATTTTGAACAACACCGGCAATTTTAATTTGCCTCAAGTATACTTTAAAGAAAGGGTTTCACGTATTTCGAAAAATTTTTTTTACAGATGTATGACCCCTAGTAATATCATTTTGAGCCCCGTTTAATATATTATGACCAATGCGCGCAATGGACGCCAAGTAATACGACTTGTAAGCATTGTTCGTACAGAATAGCACACACACACGCACGTAAGTAGGCACGCGCGCGCGCATGCACACACACACGCACATGCACGTACACAATCACTTATAAATAAACACCCTTCCACACGCACCCACACATTCACACACCCTACACAACATCGGAATACAATTCCATTTATAGAGAATTGTGTCAATCATTGTCGAAGAGATGCTGTTGATTTTCTTATATAAAAGGTCAAGCACGTGTGACATATACCATAGCAATATAGTGTGTACATTTGCAACAGGCCATTTTCCTCTGCAGATAATAAACATTAGATTAGTTGTTCATAATGTTTTTACTTTTATTTTAAACGAGCTTTGTAGAAAACCACACAGCAAGGATTTGTTGCGTGTTTATTTTTGTCTAAAAGGATGAGTTTAATAGATCCAATAAATCACGAACACGAGTCTTATATTATATTCATAAAATAACCTAGAGAAGATAGTTTTCCTTGTATGTTCGTCACATATTTGTGGCTGCCTAGTAAGTCAAATGTATGACATCGAAAAGATCAGCACCTGTTGAGTTTCAAAACAGTTTGCCAATCAGACTGAAATTTATCGTCCACTTTTATCCCTTTATATTCAATTGAACTTAATTTGCTTTTATGTTCGTTTATATTGTGAATTATTACTCAAGGGTACAAAATAAAATACCCAAGTAGTAGTATTTGCCTTTATAAAAAGAAGAGTTTACTTACAGTATAGATGTTAAAACATGACTTGACAAGTAAGGTCGTTCACTGTTAGAAGTATAGAACCACTTATTAGATCGCACAGAAAAGGTTGTTATACTCAAAATGCATTGTAATTGTCCCCTTAAAATAAGTTATATTACCACTACTTCTACTAATACAACTACAATGTACTACTTTCACACCCACTGTCACTCTTCTGCTAGTGTCAACATTTTTCAAAATATTGACAGTTTCTAAATAATAAAGTGTTTCCGTTATATTTCGATCACCCCCCCCCCCCTCATGCTATCACACGCCACACACACACACACACACATACCCAACCACCCGATGCTGCAGCAACAACAACAAAAACAAAACAATATTAGGTATTCAAGTATTTGCAATGGTTACTAATTTGGTAGTAATATTTGGGGCGGGGTCAATATTTTATAGATATCGCGGAGGGGGGTACTATTTTTCAGAGCGGAGTCGATATTTTTCAGAAAGGGGACGCTTTTTCTGAAGAATAGTGACCGGGGTCAGTATTCTATGGAGGTCACTTTACTTCGTTACACCGTTCGGTCTGTAACCAAACACACACACACCGTAAAGTTTTCTAGGGATGACCAGAATGACTATTTAGAGAGTGAATATTATCATATCGTAGATGACACTATTTTATATAGCTCTTTCACTGCCATAGCAACACTGTGATTACCTATGCAAATAAGTCTGGTTCAGAGGAGACGCCGAAAGACATGGCTTCTAATCAGGATTCAAACTAGTTGCCAATCTGGCTTTATTTTTTTAAAAAAAGGAAGAACATTTTTAGATGAGAATTGAAAACGACGACACATTTTGCAGTTGACACAACACACGACAGTGAAGGTTTGAAAATAATCTGTTCCATTAACTTTCCCACCGTCACGGACGACTCAAAAGGCAGCCCTCTTTTCATGCACGCCGACCGGACATGCTTAGAACTCTGTGAAAACGCCTTCGGATCTTTGTACTATCTCGTTTGTTTTGGCGAACCCTTTATTACTTTTCTACAGTTACACTGTTTGCAGTTCAATCATTGGGTACACTAGCGATAGGTGGTCCAGTCTGTTTCACATAAATATGTGTTCGTTTTACATGCAATTTACCACTGTGTTTGCTATCGCGATTGTTGTAGATAAGTCGGAGGTTGGGCGCCCCTAAACCGGTTTAAACCCAAAGTGACAATTTTCACAGACCGTTCCATCTTCCCCGTATTGTTTGTTTGTTTTCAAATTGTCTTTGTGCTCTGTGTTTGTGTTTTGATAGAAATATACATTGCTGTACTGTCTTGTCGTGGTGCTGCACGGACGGCTGTGTGTTTTGTATGTGGTGTTCCCTGCATGACTCATACATGTACTTGCTGTAATTGTCGAATATGTGATTACCTGTGCAAACTATTTGGATCCATGTGAGACTCCGGGTAACTCATTGTCTCATATGAGACTCCGGGTAACTCATTGTCTCATATGAGACTCCAGGTAACTCATTGTCTCATATGAAACTCCAGGTAACTCATTGTCTCATATGAAACTCAGGGTAACTCATTTTCTCACATACCTTCCCATATCTCCGAGTTAGAACAACAGGTTAAGATTTCCTTATCTGTAACACGTGTAAGATCACTTATGGCGTCATTTATGACGTCAAGCCATGGAAACCTATGTTAACATGTCATTTAAACGTCGAAAATACACTTTTTGATATGTGAGAAAAAGAATCTGATGCTCGTTGTCTTTTAAGATCACATGTTCCTAAACTCACCAAGAAAATGTTATTAAGCTCGCCAAGGCTCGCTTAATGAAATTTTCTAAGGCTCGTTTAGGAACATGTGATCTTAAAAGACAACTCGCAACAGATCCTCTATGAAACTCCGGGTAACTCATTGTCTCATCCACGTCCAAACTGTTTCACACTCTTCTTACGTTCTAATACTTTGCACACTAAGTAATTTTTCGTCTGCAACAATTGTCGTCTGCTTAAGTTTTTAAAATAAACCTTCATTTCTTTGCAGAAATGTTGTCAAGATGACAAACAGTTTGGATCTTAGTGAGACGCCGAATTATGCAGCGTCTCATCCGGATCCAAACTGTTTGCATAGGTAATTGCATTTTCGCCGCTAGCGTGCAAAGAGTTAAGAAAAAATTGAAGGAAAATCCACCCAGACTCGGAAGCTTAAAGCAGACCACAATTTATGCAGACGAAATGTGTTTTGCATCAAAACAGTTAATTTGGAACATGTTGTTAAATCTGCTCCGAAAAGTATTGCTTTTCTCTGTGTGTTTTCAAATATATTTTGTCATTGTGTTAAACACTTCGGACAATGATGACTTCATGGCCTGTCCCATGGCTAATCTAATTCTGAACTATTTAGAAAAGTAATAATTTGGTGCATATGCGTGCTGAATCAAATGCATGGTGTGTCATCTGCCATAATTGTCGTCTGCTACAATTCTCAAACTTACTAAATTAGTTCAGTCAGAATGTCGTTTAGTTTGGACTACTCGTCATCTCATCTGCAGATGTCCAAATAATATACGTAAATTAAAACATTTTCTCGAAAATTCTGAATAGTGGTCACAACATAGGATTTGGTGGAGAAACTGACGATTTTAGTAATTGAGTACGCACATCTACCTCGGGTTTGGATCCAAATTCGTTGTCTAGGTTATAATGAATTTGTTGCTAGCAAGCAAAGAGTTATATTTTATCTATTTTAGTTAAACCAACGCACACACACGAAGAAAGCTTTCAGTTTATTGACATTAGCATTAATTCTGAACAAAACCCGTTATGTAAAGTAATATGCTGTTTCGAGTCCCACTGAATAGGTTTTTTGTGAATATTTTTAAGTATGTATATGCACATACCTGATTCCTATTGTTCTAACTTCCATTTTTACTGCAATAAACAGGACCACGTTTCAGAAATCTGGTAAAACATAGGCTATAACTTTCCTTTTCATATTCGTCACTTTTTACTCTTTGCACGCTACAAGCGAAACTGTGATTACCAGAATAATGCGGTGTTTCATCAGGATCCAAACTGTTTGTCACCTTGATCATATTTTTGCAAAGACATTCGAGAAAAGTTATTTTAAGAATTTAAGCAGGCGACAATTGTTGCAGACGAAAAAATACTTAGCGTGCAAAGAGTTAAAAATAAACACCTAACCCAATACCTAACAGAGATGTCATTTGGCATATGTTTTCAAATTTGTTCCAGATCAAACAGCTGATCAGGCTATTTACTGTATGCTTGAAACTGATATAGGTGTGATTCTACAGTTTCGGACGTGTTGAAAGTTCACTTACTTATACTGCCCTTATAAAGAAAACCAGCGAACTGATATGCATGCAGTCTTTAGTTCGAACACGAATATTCATAGAGGAATGGACTAAAATTTAGCATAGCAATAATTTAGCATATCTAGCGTAGTAATGTTTTAGCATGTTTAGCATAGCAATGCTTTAGCATGTTAAGCGTTTCGTTAATATACAGTAAAATCTCGATTATTCGAACACTAAAAGTCGTATCACTATCGATCTTTAAGACAGGTGGAAGCTTAATGCATGGTGAAAATCATGCAGAAAGCTCCTCTTTGAGCTTTCTGTATGACATTCACCATGCATTAAGCAGCCACCTGACTAAAAGAGTCTAAATTCGTCTATACTAAAATTTTGGAAACATCAAACTTAGCTCTTTGCACGATACCAGCGAACGCTGTGACAACATTTACAAACAGATTGAATTCAAACTGAGTTTATCATGACGTTGATTACTGAAAGCCATACACTGGGTTTGATTTATTTTCCATAAACCCTCTATTTTATGAATATGCATGCAAGAAATAATGACATCATGAGTATTAATTATGTTAATTGTTACAATAGCACATTGACGCAGGGATTTGTGGCCTTTTGTGCCTTGGCAGAAACCGTACAATCATAGCTATATTAAATCATAAGCAAACAGGGCAGATCCTGATCAGACGGCTCCTACAGGCTAAACGAGTCTTGTCTATGTCTCAATAACTATCACATTGATTATGCCCCCTATTTAGTTCTGTGGTTGAACCCGAACGCTCAAAAATAGAATACAGGTAACACAAAATACAGTAAAACCCCGTTAATGGGACCACCTAAAACAGGTTTAATTCTGGGTGCTAAGTGCATGTGGTAGCTTAATGCAGGACAAAGTAATGCAGAAAGCTCATAGGGGAGCTTTCTGCATTACTTTTGTCCTGCATTAAGCAACCACCTGCTTTTAAAGACACCCATGTGTATTCATTAAGTGGTCGCATTAGAGGGGTTCTACTGTATATGCATTAGGTTTGTATTAGATACGGAACCAAGATATCGCATCGTCTTTTCTCTAGGCTTATAGTTCCATTACATTATATTTACATTCGCCCTGCAACGTCCTTATATAACCTTATTCTAAAAAGAAAGTTGCATAACCTCATGAACACCGGAAGCACGTCATTCATTTCTTAAATATAAGAAATACAATGGAATATAAATATAAGAAATAAATGACGTGCTCCCGGTGTTCATGGGTTATGCAACGCATAGCTTTACGAGCAAAGATTCACGTGAAGCCCTTCGGGCTTCACTAACTTTGCTCGTAAAGCTATGCGTTGCATAACCTCATGAACACCGGAAGCACGTCATTCATTTCTTAATTAGCACCACGTTTCCTTGTGGAAAATTGAAAAGATAGATTTTTTGTCAAAATAAAGTTTTTAAACGTTAGCAAACAAACAAATACGGGGACTATCGGCGGAGTCCGCATTTAAAACTGTTGTCAGGGGAGAACAGAAAATAACTTTGAGACAGAGGTCCCATTCGAGGCACATCGTCCGCTTAAACCAAGAAACGTGGATAAATTGAACCACCTGCATTCTTGTCGATTCTAGTTTTTCTTTTGTTTTTTGGTCTCGCATATCGATAGCTTTAAAAATCGAACAGTATTTTTATATACATGTACATGTAATTTGCAGCCCGAGTTCACGTGGTTCACAGTTAGCGATGAATTTAGATCAATCTATTTGTTCCGTGATAGTTCCCTCTAGAATGGTGTTATTTCTATGCAAAGCCCCAAGTGTTGCCACTTGAGATGTAACTAAGCGCAGATATAAAATCACATTAAAAACATAATGGAACTTCAAACATGTTACCGGTCTAAAATAGAGTAAATCAGACAAAACACTGTTACGTTTCCAACACTCAGCACAATACAGCTCACAGCGATAACGTTTATTCTATCAGTGAAGTACTTAACCTTTAGCCTGCTGAGCAAATTATTTTTTACAGAATGTTTCACCTACTACATTTTCAAAATTCAAGCTATAATGAATTTTTCTACCAAACTGCAATCCGGGTGTCAAACAGTTTGGATCCTGATGAGACGCCGAGTTACTTGGCGTCTCATCTGGATCCAAACTGTTTGCATAGGTATTTACTCATCCGCCCACAGCAGGCTAAATGTTAATTACCGGACTAGATTTAGAGTGCCAGTCAGTGCTTCCAGTGAATCATGTAATCATCACATTCACTGATACTAGAAAATATTAACTTCCTAAGGTTGACAATGGTCATTTGCATGCCATGATTGTATTCTGTGGAATTATTTACCCCACTTTGTAAGGGGTTCTAAAATTATGTCTGTTTTCTGATCAGCTGCTAGGGAATTCCCAATACATGTATACAAGGCTTGAATCATTATAATTATGTTACGAGTTGATTAGTACTGTGTAAGAGAGCCATTTTTAAGTCTTTGCATGCTAAGTAATTTTTCGTCTGCAACTATTGTCGTCTGTTTCAATTATTAAAATAAAATTTCTCTCATTTCAGAAATATGGTTAAAGTGATAAACAGTTTGGATCCTGATGAGACGCCCTGTAATCACGGTTTCACCACTAGCGAGCAATGAGTTAACACTCTGACCTCTAAAGGTTAGTTTAACCCATTCCCTCATATTGACGACTTTTGACGACTCTGTAAAAGTCACTTTGGGAAACCATTGTGATAAAAAGAGCATTTGCTCCTATAGGAGCAAATGCTCTATTTATCACAATGGTTTCAAACTACAAAATTCTAAAAGTTTCCTTTTCTCTAGTTAATGCTCCTTTTCGGTAGACTTGTTCAAAGAGGTTGTATCTAAAAATAGCCTATGGGGTAATGGGTTAAACATTCTCTGCTTGAGTGATGACATGACAAGTTAAGCCATGCACGTGATACTTCTGCAAGCCGCGCGAAGATTCAACATTTGGTATTATACATATGAGCAGATGTCCAGAGACGATGCGTAAATTTAAACATTTTCAAGAATATCTCCTTTATTTCTTCAGCAAACCTTATACGGTGACTACTCTTTAAAATCATCTCGAAGAGACTAAAGAGTGGTCACAGTATAGGGTTTGTTTTGAGAAATGACGATATTAGTATCTGGGGACTCACCTTCGTGTGTAGCTCTGCACTTGGGTAAATGTTGGCCTGCAATATATGGAGGAAAATACGTATACAGGCGCAGAAGGTATATCGAGAGTTCGATCACAACTCGGGTTCCGTCGTCAGAAATGAATGCCGATTCGCAGAAAGTTCATGGAAAGAATCATTCAGGTATTGTACATTTGTAAAATGGTGCAGTTTTAGAGAAGGTCAGGCGTCGGTTAGGAATGACCCTATGGGTGATAGACCTGTTCCCGTTGTGACGGAAAGTGATATTGCTGTGGTGAAATCATTATTTGATTAACCCTTCGCTTGCTATTCACGTCAATATACCTACCGGTAAATAGTGAAGACCCAAATGAGACAGCTCCTGCAGGAGCTGTCTCATTAGGGTCTGCACTATTTACAAGTTGATTGTGCAACCAGTGCACCACACAGCAGTGATTGCACAGCGAAATACCTGTACACAGTGAAGATATATGTAATTATATAACAGGGCATGGGTGAAGTAGGAGAAATGTATTTTAAAATTCAGCAAGCGAAGGGTTAAGGTGTACGATATACATTGCAAGAGATAGGAGGTATAATTGGAATCCATTCGTCAAGTATTTCAAATATAATACATGAACGACTTGGGCTTCGGAAAGTTGTGCCTGCTGGGTCCTCCATTTGCTAACCGATGAGGGGAAGGTTTGTACCCGCTTGGTCCCCCATTTGCTCACCGATGAGCGGAAGGTTGTGCCTGCTGGTACCCCATTTGCTCACCGATGAGCGAAAGGTTTGTACCCGCTTGGTCCCCCATTTGCTCACTGATGAGCGAAAGGTTTGTACCCGCTGGGCCCCCCATTTGCTCACCGATGAGCGGAAGGTTTGTGCCCGCTGGGCCCCCCATTTGCTCACCGATGAGCGGAAGGTTTGTGCCCGCTGGGCCCCCCATTTGCTCACCGATGAGGAGAAGGTGTGTACCCGCTTGGTCCCCCATTTGCTCACCGATGAGCGGAAGGTTGTGCCTGCTGGTACCCCATTTGCTCACCGATGAGCGGAAGGTTTGTGCCCGCTGGGTCCCCCATTTGCTCACCGATGAGGAGAAGGTGTGTGCCCACTGGGTCCCCCATTTGCTCACCGATGAGCGGAAGAGTTGTGCCCGCTGGGACCCCCATTTGCTCACTTATGAAGGGAAGGTGTGTGCCCGCTGGGTCCCCTATTTGATCACCGATGAGTGGAAGGTCTGTGCCCGCTGGGCCCCCCATTTGCTCACCGATGAGGGGATGGTTTGTGTCCGCTGGGTCCCCCATTTGCTCACCGATGAGGGGAAGGTTTGTGCCCACTGGGTCCCCCATTTGCTCACCGATGAGGGGAAGGTGTGTGTCCGCTGGGTCCTCAATTTGCTCACCGATGGTGTGTGCCCGCTGGGTCCTCAATGTTGAAGGTGTGTGCCCGCTGACCCCATTTGCTCACCGATGATGTGTGCCCTTTGGTTCCCATTTGGAAGGTGTGTGCCCGCTGGGTACCCCATTAGCTCACTGATGGTGTGTGCCTGCTGGGTCCACAATTTGGAAGGTGTGTGCCCGCTGGGTCCCCCATTTGCTCACCGATGGTGTGTGCCTGCTGGGTCCCCAATTTGGAAGGTTTGTGTCCGTTGGTCTCCCATTTGCTTACCGATGAGCAGAAACTAGGGTAAAACTGACATCATAACTAATCGAAAAATAAGATAAATGCTATCCACGTCGATGAAACCTTGATATACCGTTATAAACCAGAGTCTAAGTCTACAAATAAGGTTTGGATTACTTCTAATGGTGAATACCCATTAGTGTCCGCCGAAGTAAGGCCTCAGATCGGTTGTTATGTGAGATTCGCTTTGATTAAAAATCCCGTTCTTCAAATCTCACTTCGCAAATGTAGTTCTGTGACTGGGAAATGTTGCGGAGAAAAAGTTCTCACACAAGTCGTTGATTGATATCAAAACCGAAGACTGTGACATCAAGTTATTGCATGACAATGCAGCGGCACATGAATCCGTCATGGTACACGTGTTTTTGAAAGGATCTAGGCTTGATGTTTTTCAACATTCTCCATACATTCCAAACCTGTCTGCGTGTGTCTTTTTGGTTGTTTTCACGACTAAAGGAAATGCTAACAGGCCGCCGACTGTCGCTACGGTATAGGCTGCGTGGCACACCTTTTCCCTGTTCTATGTTTATTCCAAATTTTGATACCTAGGCTACTAAATATTAATGGACTCAGAGGTCCAGATAAGATGCATAAGTTTACACATTTTCATGAATAGCTCCTTTATTTCTCCACCAAACCCTATACTGTAACCACTCTTTAGAATCGATTCTAAGAGACGATTCTAAAGAGTGATCACAGTATAGGGTTTGGTGGGGGAAATGGCGATTGTAGTATTTGGATGCGCACCTTTATCTGTAGCTCTGTGATCTAAATAGTTATAATGAACTATGGAAGGTAACCATTACAGAAAGTAAAGAAACAGATCTTTCAAATTACATTAGCAAACAGAGCAGACCCTGATCAGATGGCTCCTATAGGAGCCGTCTGATCTGGATCTACTCTGTTTGCAAAGGCATGAAAACACGTTTATATGAAGGAAAGTGTTAAACATATACCTTAGGATGAGTACTGTGTAGCCTCCAGAAATGGATGGGTCGGTGTAAAATGTGTTCGGGGGCAATTGGGGCACACGCTAAAGGTTTCAAATGAATAATAATTGAATATTTCAATCAGCACTAGAAACAACGCCCGACTCTATGACTTTAAAAATAGTTTGATTGTTCTATTATCACTGTTATTTCATTCTTCGGTAAAGTTAAATGTGATGTTTTCTTTTAACCCTTTCCTCCATAAACACGTCCTTCTACGCCTCTGTAAAAGTCACCTAATGAAACCATTGCTCCTATGGAGCAAATGCTCTATTTATCACAATGGTTTAGAAAGTACACAATACTAAAAGTTTCCTTTTCTCCAGTAAATGCTCCTTTTCAGTAGATTTATTCAAAGAGGTTGGGTCTAAAATAGCCTATGGGGGAGTAGGTTAAATATGCATTATAATCATTCAATGCTTCCTATGATGAACATTATACTATATGGGCCACCATGTAAATAAGGATTGTGTAAATTATTTTTGCGTTATCCTTGTATTTCAGGTAACTGGTATGTTAATAGTTCTTTAACAGTTGTACATTTTCACTTTATTGCCACGTCTATTACCGTTACTCTTTGTGCGATACGATATCTTATTTTAGGGATCTGAGACTCTCATGTATTTCTCCTCTTTGTATGAAAATTTGATTTTTTTTTTCGAAACAAATAACCTCTTTGTCTTAACTAGCAGAATAGCATCTTGTGATAGCAAATATGTGATACATTTTTAGTAATACTTATACTTTTGTAAATCTTATTCCGTACATGTATTACATACTCTAGATATGACATTTTAACAAATTCTTATGTATTTTACCGATACTTAATCTTTCTGATTCTAATTTTATAATGTGTATTACTCATGCTTTGAAAACATATCTTTTAATTCCACAGGTTGTTATGTTAAACTGTTATAATCTTTGTTATATAGTCGGTAAATAGCTTATTGTAGCTAATGTTATCTGTTGTACAACCGACTCAAAATAAAGATTCTTGTATCTTGTATCTTGTATATCTTTTATCCCTGACTGAATGTTTTATACATGCATGTTTTAAATACCATGCACATGTACATGTACATGTATGAGTCTACACTTATTTATTTATCTACTAGTATCGAAGAAAATGAAAACAAATATGTTTAAGGTAGCGTCGCGGCAAATAGTATTAATCCTTTACTCCATGAATATTCATGTAGGAAATAATGACATCATGAATATTAAACAGCTGTGTTTTATATTGGCACATGTACACATGATGTTTTGGTATTAGTAGGAAATGAAAGGTCATATCTAATTTCATAAGCAAACAGGGTAAACCCTGATCAGACGGCTCCTATAGGATCGGTCTGATCTGGGTCTACCCTGTTTGTAATGACGTAGAATGGTGTATTATGGAGTAAAGATTTAACAAATATTTTCGCTTTGGAGGCTACTTGAATGTTTCAAACGAAATAATGATTATTCAATAACTCATTTGCCATCTACAAGCTCGTCATAATCTATCATAGATTAAAAAAATCATTAAAAATGGATATGGTCCTATATAGTACTACAAGATACAACACTTCTGCCTGTCAATACTTACGGTAGGCAACACACTATCATCTTTTCATATACACCGACAGGAAAACCTTAATACTATGAAGACGCCCTCTTCCGTTTCCTGCATGACTCATACCAGAGACATATACATACATGTACAATGTATGTACATGTATATGTCTCTGTTCATACATTTGTAAACTTTTAATATGACAGTTAACCAATGTAATTATGTGTTATTGTCGATAAATTTTATATTATACATAAATACTTGGATTTCTCTGATCTAATATTTCGACCACTAAGGGCCTTTTTCAAAGGTTATCATGTCAATCTTTGAAAAAGGCCCTTAGTGGTCGAAATATTAGATCAGAGCAATCCAGCGCGTGCATTTATCCACCTGAATCGGGGTCAGATGTCATTTATGCATTTCATTTTTTATGTGCAACACTTTATATATTGTAGCTTTATATTAACTATTTGGATGCTAGTGGCAAATCAAATCTATGATAACAGATTGGATCCAGATTAGACGCCATGTTACTCGGAGTTTTATCAGGATCCAAATGCGTGTCCATAAAGAATAAATCTACAAATTGAAGCAGACAACATTTATTGATTATCCAGACGCAACATTATTGAATTTCTGAACATTGATTTCTTGTGTATATAGATCTGTGTTTTACTGTTTTGTATTTTGTATGAAATGCTTGTTTTGAGGGCCTCAAGGTAGATTAGTCATTATGACTAATTGAGCTACCCTCGTTAAATAAAGTATTTCATTCATTCATTCATTCATTCATTCATTCATTCATTTCAAGTATTTATGTATTATATTAATTCCCTATTTTGAAATATTTTCTTCATTGATAAATATTAATCATTGGTTTTAGCAAAATATGGTGTTAGAATGAGAAAATTGCCTCGACATGTATATTTTTTTAATTTTTAAATAATAATGAATTGCTAATTAAAAAACTAAAAGTTGGTTTCTGCATGTGGTTTGGAAATATAACAAACCAAAGTCCCGCAAAATGGCCGACTAGGCCCGCATATTAAACCATTCCCAATTTTACGACTTAACGTAAACCGTTTAGCTGGAGTGAATGTAAACAGTGTTGCTAGGGAAATAAAGTGCAAAATGTGTTAAAATTCACAAACTATATCTCCGACAGAGGCTTATAGAGTAAATGAGGACACCCTTTGAGTTGCTGAATTAACAGAAAAGTTATGGCTGACGAAGAAGGAAGAAAATCAGGGAGTCCAAAACCGACTGAGCAAACAGCTCCGCCGGAGGAGATGGGCCAAGAAAAGACGGACGATACAACTCCACAAAAGCCAACATCACCAGTAAATGGCGAAGGAGATGCTCAGATAGAAGCAAATGCAGAATCAAAAGCAGACGATGCTGGTAGAAAGTCAAAAAGTCCAACACCAGCTCCGGATGATGCTGGAAGAAAATCAAAGAGCCCTGAAGCAACAGATACCACAGCTGAAGGCACCGAGCAACAACAGCAGCAGCAACAAGATGTCAACCAAAATGCAGGAGGTGAAGAAAAGACTGAAAAAGATACAAGTAAGTCTAATTTGTTACATATGTATATTTCATAATTTATTGACAATTTCATAATTTATTGACAAATAAATGCAGACAACATTTATTGATTATCCAGACGCAACATTACTGAATTTCTGAACATTGATTTCAGTATCACTGAAATTGGAGGGGAATTTTTTTTCCAATTAGGGGAAAAATATATACTTTTCCTGGAGGGGAATGGGACCCATTATCGGCCTCAAAAAGTCCTGAAAAAAACACTGTAATTACCACAAAAGTGCAGATTTACTTGAAAATGAGGTCTGATATGACCAGATTTTATTTCCAACCCGTATCTGACGTATTGCCATGAGTTTGTAAGACAGCAGCCATCACAAAACAGCATATATGAATGCTGTCTTACAGCTCATTGATGAGACTAGTACTGTTCTATGGTAACAATAGACAGTATACCGTAAATATTAGTTCACAGTGCTTAAGAAATGGGTCTTGTGAATCTGTAGATAAAATTTTGTTATAAATACTTTAAACTATAGGAATTATAAAAAGAATTTGTGTTTAATTTAAAGATTATTGTATCTTATAGCTGGGGAAAAAGCTGAAGAGCAGAGCCAGGAGCCCACTGTAACAGGTACTGACGGCACTGAACAACAGCCAACAGAAACGAGTACTGAAGGCACAGAACAACAGCCCACAGTAACAAGTACAGAAGGCTTAGAACAGCAGCCCTCCTCAGGCGGAAATGAAGGAGTAAGTCAAGAACCAAGTGGTAAAGATGAAACAACACAAGAGGCACAATCTGAACAAACCCAGCCGCAGGATGGTGAAAAGACAGAGGGAGGAGAACAGGAGGAGGGAAGCAAGCAAGAAACTGAGACTGAAACAGCCAAAACACCAACAGAGCAAACGATAGAACCACAGGCAATGGAAGGTATTTGAAATATGCTTCATTTGTTTTAACCCTTTACCAAATATTTGTTTTTTGCCTGGTGTTTTTTGTAATAACATTATGAACAAGAGAATGAAACATGGAAGGTGGAACATTATAGCCATCTTAGAAAGAAAAGAAACAGATCTGTCAAATTCCATGAGCAAACAGATAGAGCAGACCCCGGTCAGACTGCACCTATAGGAGCCACCTGATCTGGGTCTACTCTGTTTGCAAATGCGGGAAAACACATTTATATGAAGGAAAGTGTTAAGTTTACTATAGCGGAAACTATAGAACTTATTATTTCGTAAGCCTTTCCTCGATAGGCTATTTCTAGCCCCAACCTCTTTGAATGCATCTACCAAAAAGGAGCATTTACTAGAGAAAAGGAAAATTTTATAATTGTTTAGTATAGAAACCATTGTGATAAATAGAGAATTTGCTCCCATGGCGCAAATACTCTATTCATCACAATGGTTTCATAAAGTGACTTTTACAGAGGTGTAGAAAGGTGTATTTATGGAGGAAAGGGATAAGCAAGCAAAGTGGTCATCTGTTTGCTTTTGACATGATATAGATTTTGAAAAAGCAAAGAATTCCCTTAAAAACTGTTCATTATGAAAATTGAGCTAATAAATATTCATGTTTTCATATTTTCTTACATGAATTCTGAACTGGGAAAGGGTTAACAGACTCTTAACCTCAGAATTAAGTGGCTAATTTAACCCGGCACTACACCATATAGTATTTATACAAGAATTCATGACTTCATGATTACAGTATAGATCCCTCAAACGCGGCCACTTAATGAATAAAGATGGGTATCGTTATAAGCAGGTGGTTGCTTAATGCAGGACAAAATTAATGCAGAAAGCTCCTCTAGGAGCTTTCTGCATTACTTTTGTCCTGCATTAAGCTACCACCTGCATCTAGCACCCAGAATTGTACCTCTTTTAAGTAGTCGCATTAGCAGGGTTTTACTGTACTCATCAGATGGATTTTGATAATGACTATTGAACAAAGGCAGAAACTACATTATATCATAGGCAAACAGAGCAGACTCTATTCAGATGGTTCCTACAAGACAGAGCAACAGATAAAGATGCAGACTCAAATACTAAAATTGTCCTTTCTCCACTGAGACAATTCTAAAGAGTGGTCCCAATATAGGGTTTGATGGAGAAATAAAGAAGTTATATTTGAAAACGTTTTAATTTACGCATCTTATCTAGCTGGACCTCTGACAAAAGAGCTGTCTGATCTGGGTCTGCTGTATTTGTAAAGGCATGAAAAGCTGTCTGTATCAGGTAGAGGGTTAACCCTTTCCTCCATAAATACACCTTTCTATGCCTCTGTAAAAGTCACCTGTTGAAACCATTGTGATAAATAGAGCATTTGCTCCCATAGGAGCAAATGCTCTGTTTATCACAATGGTTTCAAATTACAGAATTCTAAAAAAATCCTTTTCTTTAGTTAATTTTCCTTTTTGGTAGATTTAGTCAAAGAGGTTGGATCTAAAAATAGCCTATGAGGGAATGGGTTAAAAAAATGTCTATAAAAATGTTCCAAAGTATATGAGACTGGGTCAATGAGATATATCATCATGCTAACATATTTTTGTATTGCAGAAGATTCCCAGGCAAGACCTCCATCAGCAGTTAGTGACAAAGTAAAGCAGGAGCAACAACAGGATGGAGGACCACCAGCGGAGGAGATAGCCCACATCCCTGAAGCTCCGAAGATCCCATCTCCAGAGAGGGCTGAGTCAGAACTGGAAGGCACCATGTCTAACTCAGCACTGGTAAGCTGATTTATAATTTATGATTTGTATAATTTCATCTTAATTACTACTGCTTTGTCAGTCATTGACAACTTAACATTTTAACCCTTCGCTTGCTGTTCACGTCAATATACCTACCTGTAAAGAGTGAAGACCCAGATGAGACAGCTCCTGCAGGAGCTGTCTCATTAGGGTCTGCACTATTTACAAGTTGATTGTACAACTAGTGCACTCCACAGCAGTGATTGCACAGCGAAATACTTGTAGACAGCGAAGATATATGTAATCATACAACAGGGCATGGGTAAAGAATGAGATATGTATTTTAACCCTTTCCCTGTTCTGTATTTGGGCCAAATTTCAATACCTACCGAATGTTCATTAACAATATAGTTTTAAAGAAATAAGGAGGGTGGAACACTGTAGACATTTTAAAAAGCAAGGAAACAGATCTATCAAATTCTATTAGCAAACAGAGCAGACCCTGATCAGACGGCTCCTCTAGGAGCCGTCTGATCTGGGTCTACTCTGTTTGCAGATGCGTGAAAACACGTTTATATGAGGGAAAGGGTTAAAATTCAGCAAGAGAAGGGTTAACTTAGAATTAAGAACATATCATTCATAGTTTAAACTAACTATTAAAAAAGTTTCTGGGCTGATGCAAGATCTTTTCTATGTGGATCAGATCTGATATTAGGTTTGTGTGTGTGTGTATGGACTTCTATTTGGCATCGCATGGGTGACTTCTGTTCTATTTTCAAAAATGAGCAATAAACTAGATGTCAAAGAAAATTGTCTCAATCCTTTCCCTGTTCTACATTTATTCCAAATTTCAATACCTACTGAATATTCATGGACAAAGTAGTTATCATGAAATATGGAAGGTGGCCATTTTGGAAAGTAAAGAAACAGTTCTATCAAATTCCATTATCAAACAGAGTGGACCCTGATCAGATGGCTCCTCTAGGAGCCGTCTGATCTGGGTCTACTCTGTTTGCATATACGTGAAAACACATTTGTATTAGGGAAAGGGTTAAATTTTCTTTAATTCTTTTCATGATAAAAACAGATTTCTCTGCCAGACCAAATCTTGCTGTTAATCATTAAATAAATAAGTAATTGGAGTCAAAAAGAATATGAGAAATATCCCTTTACAGAGACACTGTATGATGACTTCTGCAAACCTAAAAACCTGGATCAAATGGCTCATGTTGGTGCCATCTGATCAGGATCAGCTCTGTTTGCTTATGGAATTACATGTATAATTATAGAACTGATTATACAGTTTCTGCCATGGCCAAACTTTCCTGTATGTCATTAATATTCATGATGTCATTATGAGTTACTTGAATATTCATCGGATAACGGGTTACATAGTTCAGTACTCCACTTATATACAGCCCTGATATTACCCAGGTCTACACTGCTTGTAACTCTGTTAACGTTGTTTGTTCACTACTCCTTTACCTTATGAATATTAACCCTTCTCTTGCTGAATTTTAAATACTCATTTCTTCTTCTTTACCCACGCCCTGTTGTATAATTACATATATCTTCACTGTCTACTCTACAATTATTTCTCTGTGCAATCATTGCTGTGGAGTGCACTGGTTGCACAATCAATTTGTAAATAGTGCAGACCCTGATGAGACAGCTCCTGCAGGAGCTGTCTCATCTGGGTCTTCACTATTTACAGGTAGGTATATTGACGTGAACAGCAAGCGAAGGGTTAATGCTTAATCTCTGTTGAATATTCATGTAAAAATTAATGACATCGTGAATGTTTATTAGCTGAAGTTTTATAATTATGACAAACAGTGCAGATCCTGATGAAAGGGCTCCTCTAGGAACCCTCTCATCTGGATCTACATAGTTTGAAAAGGACATTTGTGACTCATGTCCCACACGAAAAACATTTTGACCATGGTAGAAACAGTAGAAACAGATCTATATGATTCTACAAGCAAACATAACAAACCCAGCATATGTGTTACTCTGTAGAGATACACTGGAGAGATGAAAAGGCTGGTGCTATGAGCAGATCAGATACTGGGTTTCAAATGCAATAGCCTAACTGAGTAATACCATTTCCAATGTGTAAAATATCTTTTTTGTATGGATTAGTAGATAATGGTATTTCAGCATTCATCACTAATTTATTAATGGATTTAATATTTTACTGTTCTTTTTTGTTATTTTAAGAATATGATATGGTCATTTGGGCTGAATAGGAATGTTCCAGTGTTGAACCTGACAGACACGACCAGGAAGGTTATCATGTACACATGTGCCCATGCTGGCATTCTGTATGACTTCAACAGCAACAGGCAGCATATTCTACAAGGGCATGTAAGTATCTATCATAGTTTTTATGCTTCACTAGTCTTGTAGTTTTATTCTTCAGAACAGAGCAGACCCGGGTATGACGGCTGCCACATGAGTCGTCAAATCTGGATGTACATTGTTTGCAAAAGCTTTTAAAAGGCTTATTTATGAAGTAAATGGTTATTGTCCTTAAAACCCATTCTACATATTGACATGCAGTAGAATATGTCTTAACCCTTCGCTTGCTGAATTTTAAAATACATTTCTCCTTCTTTACCCATGCCTTGTTGTATAATTACATATATCTTCACGGTGTACAAGTATTTCGCTGTGCAATCACTGCTGTGGAGTGCACTGGTTGCACGATCAACTTGTAAATAGTGCAGACCCTAATGAGACAGCTCCTGCAGGAGCTGTCTCATCTGGGTCTTCACTATTTACAGGTAGGTATATTGACGTGAATAGCAAGCGAAGGGTTAAGACCCCCATCATGAAGAGGTCTTATTATGGGTTGCTAAGGCAGGTGGTAGCTTAATGCAGGGCAAATAAATGCAGAAAGCTCCTATAGGAGCTTTCTGCATTACTTTTGTCATGCATTAAGCAACCACCTGCTTTTTAAGAGTCCTATGTTCAATAAATGAATAACCGCTCAAGACAGGTTATTTTGTATATTCTTATAACAGCTTGGATTTCTCTCTTACAGGTTACAGACAAATTGGCACTTTTCTTTGTTCTCTTGTTTGCATAAGGCTTGACATAAAGAGGGGTATCTGGCTACAAAAGAAAGCCTTTTTACTACATGATAAACTTTTAATCCAAATATCTCAGAATGTATCATGTTTTACATTTAACTCGTTCCTCTGTAGCCTTTTTATGCCTTTGCAAAGAGAGTAGACCCAGACCAGATGGCTCCTATAGGAGTGTGGTCAGTGTCTGCTCTCTTTGCACATGAAATAATGAAGATCTGGTGTCGTGATAAAATAACCCAGGTTCTGAGTGACATTATAAAATTTCAGTTAATTAATATTCATGATATCATTATTTATTGCATGAATATTCATTGAGTAATGGGTTTAATCTGTTTGCTGTCATTGGCAATTTGGTATTCCCCTTTTCATACGGTTTTGATCCAGATGAAATGTGAAGGATCTCAGTCTTATAGGGTTTCAATCCAAATCAAAAATTAGAGTGGATTGCGAAGTTTGCAGTCAACAGTATGTGGTTGTCAGTTAGATAAATTGAAATAATGTGCTATAGATGTTTGTGATATTCAGTTTTTATATAAAGAGCAAATTTTACATTTCAAGTCCAACCCA
Source organism: Azorinus chamasolen (assembly GCA_963576725.1). Lineage (NCBI taxonomy): Eukaryota > Metazoa > Mollusca > Bivalvia > Cardiida > Solecurtidae > Azorinus > Azorinus chamasolen. The sequence goes on from OY755240.1 coordinate 9,927,530, forward strand.
ATATCATGTACGTGTGTGAGTGAGGACAAGCGCTGGCTGGTGACAGGGGACAAAGGCAAAGACAGTATGGTGATTGTGTGGGACACATACACAGGGTATGTATGCAGAAATTGTAGAATCAGATCTTAAAGGGGAAGTCCCTACAATGATCGCATATTTTCTATAATATCTTAAAACTTGGTATTTGTTATGCTCTATCATTATTATGAAAGTTCCCAATTTGAACTTATATCGAAAAATGCCCCTGTGATACAAATAAACCGATTTCATCAATACTGATAATTTTTGTTCTACAACACAATATTATCGGTCCTTTCCGTTAAATTATTCCGCGTTTTGCCGATGATCACCCGATCGGTCCATTGTTTACGTAATAGCTTTCTCGGAAGTGGTCGGAGAATCTCGAATAGGGCGAACAGTTACGAAACTAAAACCCAATCCGAATAAAACTGAAACTTCTGGGGCAGTAAAACCGGGATCGGCGATATCAAAAACATGGATGTTTTGTCATTATAAACGGTAATTGGATGGGGCTTTTTGCGATATACTACTTTTCAGCATATAAATAAATGAGTTTTGTATATTTGAAGTGTTTATGAAACACGTCAAATGTAGGGACATCCCCTTTAATGATTCTGTAAGTAAACGGAGCAGACCCTGATCAAACAGATGCTACAGGAGCCATCTGTTCTGGGTTAAGACTTTTTTGCAAATTTTTGCCATGAAGGGAACTGTAGAATCACTAGAATGGGTTCTATAAAATTCTAGAAGCAAACAGAATTGAAACTTATCGAATGGCTCCTATAGAAGCCATCAGATCTGGATCTACTCTGTAAAAGTGTTAAAAGGCGTCTCTATCAAGTAAAAGGTTATATCTTTGCATACTAAGTAATTTTTATCTTGTAAAGGTTTCTCCTACTGTAATTCTTTTCCCAGATCAGTATTCATGTAATAAATGATGACATCATGAATATTTATTAGCTCAATTATTCTGACATAAACTTTTCAAGGGAGGTTTTAGCTTTGACAAGAACTGTAGAATCTGATCCTTATCATTGCAGAAGCAAACAGAGCAGACCCTGATCAGTGGGCTCCTATAGGAGCCGTCTCATCTGGGTTTACTCTGTTTGCAAATTCGTGAGAAGGCAATTTATAGGAAGGAAATGGTTATGTTAATATTGTTTCACTTCCTTCCTCATAAAATTATGTACAATGTCAAACAGTTTGTTTCCTGACGAGATGCCAAGTTATTTGCAAACTGTTTGCATATGTAATCACAGATTTGCCGCTGGCATCTTATCAGGGTCTGCTCTGTTTAATCCTTTCATATAAACGCTTTTCACCTATGTGCATACAGCGTAGAACCAAAATAGCAAACGGAGCAGACCCTGATCAAATGGCTCCTATAGGAACTGTCTGATCTGGGCATACTCTGTTTGCAAATTGGCGAAAACACGTTTATATGATGGAAAGGATTAACAAAATTATGGTATATTTCACAGTGTTCCAATTCAGACCATATTTGACACAGCTGGGGCTGATGATGGTGGGGTTGTTGCTGTGGCCTTGACCCCAGATGCACGTTACCTAGCAACACTTAGTGCAGCCAAAACTCAGGTAAATTTATTACCCCTTAATTCAGTAGTCCCACATTTTACACTTTTGCAGAGTAGACTCAGATTAAACTGCTCTTGCTTGTTTAAGTAATGTTATACTAGTAGACTGATTTTATCTGTATAAAATTGCAAAAGAATATGAGATATTTCCCATAAAATAGTCCATTTGAAAATCCAGCATAGTAAGGATTAATAAATTCTAATATGAGTGTTATGGGTTAACCCATTCCCTCATACTGACGCCTTTTGACGCCTCTGCAAAAGTCACATGTTGAAAACATTGTGTTAAATAGAGCATTTGCTCCTATAGGAGCAAATGCTCTATTTATCACAATGGTTTCAAACTATAAAATTCTAAAATTTTCCTTTTCTCTAGTTAATGCTCCTTTTTGGTAGATTGATTCAAAGAGATTGGATCTAAAAATAGCCTATGAGGTTATGGGTTAAGATCTCTTTACAGTAAAACTCTCTACAGGGAGTTTTGGATCTTTAATTCATTCCCTGTTCAGTATTGGACAAAGAAATATTTTGAATATTTATTAGCTGAATTTTTATATTAGCATACCGGTATCTACACATGAATTTTTGGTATTTGTAGAAATTGTAGAGTTGTAGAGTTATCTATATCATTTCACAAGCAAACAGAGCAGACCCTGATCAGATTGCTCCTGCAGGAGCAATCTGATCTGGGTCTGCTTTGTTTGTTAATGCATCTATATGAAGGAAAGGGTTATCCCTTTGCTCCTTTGAGTATTCATGTCAAAAAGAATGATTGTGTGAGTGAAGTATAAATGATTATTATACATCCAGGTTTTGTCAATCTGGGAGTGGACTGTGGACGGCGACACCCCACTCTGCTCAGCTGAGCTGAAGTCCAGCTATGGTGTACAGAACTACATCCTCTTCAACCCGGAGGACATCCACTACCTGGTGACCAACAGTGAATCTCAGGTCATCTTCTACAACTGGGTAAGTCTATACCTAATATCAGGTCATCTTCTACAACTAGGCAAGTCTATACCTTATCCCAGGTCAGGTGGCTGCTTAACGAGGTGAAAGTCATGCAGAAAGCTCCTAGATACATTTTCTGCATGACTTTAACTCTGCATTAAGCTGCCACCTGTCTCCCAGACTAATATATATACTAAATTGAATGTCCAGTTTAGAGGGGTTTTACTGTACCTACGTAAAGCTGAATAATTTAATATGGTACCATTTTGAATTTCTTTTATTAGACTGACAGAGTAGCAAATAGTGTAGACCCTGATCAAACTGCTCCTTCAGGAGCAGTTTGATCTGGTGAACACAATTTGCCCAGATCTGCCTGTCCCAATACTTAGAGCAGATATGATACATCGTAACATGACCTTTGTCAGAAGTTAGATAGTATAAAACATGAGATTGCACTGTCTTTGGTTGACATTTTGAGTGATTAGCACATGTCATATGCAGAAATGTGTGTCTGCCTAAAAATTCTTAACCCTTTACCTCATCAATATTCATGAAAGAAATAGTGACATCATAGATATTCATAAGTTGAGTCCCGTAGTCATCGTCATCAGGAAACTTTAACATTGGCTATTATTGTTTTACTACTCTTGAAAATCTTATGAAACTTAACACACTTGTTCACTGTCACAACGGGTACAATCAAACAGGTGAATGTTGACACTCTCATCCCTTGCTCTTGTGTTTACTTTCTTATACAAGTGGCAGAGCTACAGATAAGGGTGCGTGCTCAAATACTAAAATCGTCATTTCTCCACCAAAACCCATACTGTGACCTCTCTTTAGAATCGTCTCGAAGAGACGATTCTAAAGAGAGGGGTCACAGTATAGGGCTTCGAGACGATTCTAAAGAGGGGTCACAGTATAGGGTTTGGTGGAGAAATAAATGTATTATTCTTGAAAATGTTAAAATTTACGCATCTTATCTGGAGCTCTGCAAGCAGGGTCTGTTGTAGGTTCATGTTTGACATGTAATTGAATTTGTTTGTTTTTCAGGGTGATGGTCGGATGGAGTATTATGCTCCACCATTGACTGACCAAGACTTCAATAAACAAGTCGGCCGCTACAGCCAGTCCATATTCCAGAGGAACAGTTCTCGAGCCCTTACTGCTACCTCCATCGGTAACCTGGTGGTTTGGGACAACAACAAACCAGTTACCAAAGGTGAGAATATGTCTGTAATAGAACTTAACCATTTACCTAGTAGAGATGCCTTTCCATGCCATTACAAATAGGGTACATTTAGATTCAGATCAGATGTTAGGGGCTTAGAATAGGTTCATGATAGTATATTTTTGGGATGAAAAAATACACATATGACTTTATTATTTATTATATAACTCTATTCACCATGAATATTCATATCAGACCTTACCCATTATGAACAGTGATTGACTAGTTATTTTATATTGTTAAATAAACCTAGTGAATACATAGCTATGCCAAATAATATATTATCATGTCTAATATATTCTGTAAGCAAACAGAGCACACCCTGATCAGATGGCTCCTACAGGATCAATCTGATCTGGGCCTGCTCTGTTTGCAAAGGCAGTAAAAGCATAATTATGAAGTAAAAGGTGAAAGGATCCTAACATTGCAGCATGAACTTGATTGCAGTTTTAGAAAAAAAACAACGCAAGTTTATTCCATTCATGATTTACATAAGCTCACAACATGGGGTTTTATGGAGAAATAAAGGTGCTATTCTTGAAATGTTCAACCCTTACTATGCGGGAAACGAGTCCCTAATGTTCTTTGTATAGACCCAGTATAGACCCAGGACCTATACTCTTCTTTAGAAAAATCCCTAAATACAGTAAAACCTCTCTATAATGGCCACTAAATTACATCAGATATTTTGGGTTAAAGGCAGGTGGTTGCTTAAAGCAAGGTGAACGTAAAACAGATCACTCCTGTAGGAGCATTCTGTTTTACTTTCACCTTGCTTTGAGCAACCACCTGCCCTAAATACCAACTAATTAACACAATTTAGTGGCTGTTATAGAGAGGTTTTACTGTATTCATTGTAAGCTGGACCTGTAAAAAGTGTTTGAAGTTTGGAATAATCCATTTGAAAATTCAGCATTGTAAGGCTTAACTTACCCATTTTATCTGATCCTCTGTGTATACATATATTGTTGTTTATGAATGTCTATTTATGTTGCATACAGACTATATTGAGGAGATGTTCAGAGATGAAGGTATTCAATGCTATGTGTTTTTACTCCATTTATGGTGGGCTCAGAAACTAATATTTGTCAGAAAATGCTTCATAACTGTTTTTTCTTAATATGAAAATGCAGCTTTAATTTGCTTTAGTTTTTGCCTGTTATGTTACATGAGTGATGTGTGAGTGAATGAAATAACACAAATATTTATTACATCAACTGATGAATATTTGTGTAAGAAATGATATCATCACAAATGTTAATTAGCTGAGCTTTGATGATGCCACTATAACAGAAGGAAACTTAGGTCATCGAAGACAATGTAGACTCAGAGCTATATAATGTCATAAGCAAAGAGAGCAGAACCTTACCAGAGAAGACTTACAGTAAAGCCTCTCTATAACGGCCACTAAATCACATTAAATACTTTGTGTTAAAGGCAGGTGGTTGCTTAAAGCAAGGTGGAAGTAAAACAGAACGCTCCTACAGGAGCGTTCTGTTTTACTTTCACATTGCTTTATGCAGCCACCTGCTCTATATACCAACTAATTAACACAATTAAGTGGTCATTATAGAGAGGTTTTACTGTATACAGTAGCTGTCTGATCTGGGTCTACTCTTGTTTGCAAATGCATAAAGATGTGTCTCTATAAGTTAAAGGATTAATAGAGAATAATGAAATCATGAATAGTAATTCACGGATATTTTTAACCTTTTACTCCATAAATATGCCTTTTATGCCCCTGCAAACAGAATAGACCCAAATCAGATGGCTACTATAGGAGCCATGAATATTCAGTAGGTATTGAAATTTGGAAAAAATATAGCACACAGAAAGGGTTAAATAAGGTTAACCCTTTCCCTCATATAAACGTGTTTTCACACATTTGCAAACAGAGTAGACCTAGATCAGACAGCTCCTAGAGGAGCCGTCTGACCATGGTCTACTCTGTTTGCCAATAGAATTTGATAAATATGTTTCTTTGCTTTCTAAAATGTCTACAACGTTCCACATTCCATATTTCTTTGTCACTATTTTGTTAATGAATATTCAGTAGGTATTGAAATTTGACCTATATACAGAACAGGGAAAGGGTTAACACTGACTGATAGATAATTCAATTTCTCTATGAAAAGTTATGAGTTTATCTCCATCCTTTTTGCATATTTGTTACCTCAGATTTTTGTTATGTATATATTGACAATTATTTCTATGAAAGACATGACAAACTCAGACCTTAAAGATCCTGTGTGCAAATAGTGCAGACCTTGATCAGACAACTGTTATGGAATCTGTTTCATCTTGGTCTATACTGTTTGCAAAAAGGCATAGAGAAACATATCTATGATGTAAATGTGTGGTTTTTTTTTAAGTATTTTGTTACTGATATTTTCTTATTAAATGTTTTGTTTTTGAGCATGTATGTGCATGCGAATGTGTGTTTGTGTGTTTAGGAAATGTTTTACCCTTTGAATGTGGGGGAATGAGTGTACTGACATTTGCAAACAGTGTAGACCCAGATCAGAAGGCTACTAGACCGCAAGGCTAATCCTTTCCCTCCAGCAACTTTAATCGTTTCCCTGTTCTGTATTCCTGTAAGAAATAATGACAACATGAATATTTATTAGCTCAATTTTTATAATATAAACTTTTCAAGAGAATTTTTTGCTCTGACAAAAAATGTAGAATTATATCTATATCATGTCAAAAGCAAACAGAGCAGACCCTGATCAGACGGCTCCTATAGGAGCCGTCTGGTCTGGGCCTACTCTGTTTGCATATGTGTTTAGGTGTTTATATTAGAGAAAGGGTTAATAGTTTCGCATTGAATAAACTCTACCTTTGCAATGCTAGTACGCTCGTTCGCCAATTCTAAAACAATAGTCTTACAAATTGTTTAACTCTTTCGCTGCCCTAGACGAAATCATGATAACCTTTGCAAACAGTTTGGATCCAGATGAGATGTTGAGAAACTCCTCATCTCATCAGGATCCAAACTGTCTGATACTTTAATTATATTTGGAAAAAGAAATTTAAGACAGCTTCAGTTTCAAACCTGTATTAGACGATAATCTTTGCAGACAGACTTTATTTGCTGCAAAAGGGTTTTTATAATTTCATATGCAAACAGAGCAGACTCTGATCAGATAGCTCCTACAGGAACCATCTAATCTGGGTATGTACCCTGTTTGCAAAAGTGTGAAAAGGCATTTATATGAGTGAAAAAGTTAATCAGAATGAGGTTTCTTAAAACAAGAATTATTTTGGTTGAATAACCTTAAATTTGCATTGTGCATTGCAATGGTAAGTGTCAATTGTATTTTAGATTGTTTTTGTCTTTTGCTTCTTAACTTTCAAACGTGTGATAGTGCATTAATGAATTTGTAAAAAGTTTGGACAAATTGATATAACTAAAACTCTTTTACACTTAGATTTCCAGAGAAATAAAATAAGAATTTGTGTTTAAACCCGCTCAACACTAAGCAAGTTTTGCCTGCAAAAAATGCTGTGTGCTACAATTCTGAAGGCATAATTTTCTTCCAGTTCTTAAAGGAAACGGTGTCTGAGTGTCACACAGTTTAGATCCTGATGTACTCCTGATTTAGAATTACTCAGGATTGAATCTGGATCCAAACTGTTGGCAAAGATTGACAGAGTGGTTCAACATATTGAAAAGGTTAACCCTTTCCTTCATATAAATTTGTTTTCACACATTTGCAAACAGAGTAGACCCAGATCAGATGGCTCCCATAGGAGCCATCTGATCAGGGTCTGCTCTGTTTGCAAATGGAATTGAAAAGTTTGTTTCGTTACTTTCTTAAATGGCTACAATTTCCCATCTTCCATATTTCATTATAACTATTTTGTCCATGAATATTCAGTAGGTATCGAAATTTGGAATAAACATAGAACAGGGAAAGGGTTAAGAATGAGTCCGACAGCAGTTACGATGGCTTGAGCCTTCCAAAGTATTTTTGCAGTAGTCTGATTTGTAATACATGTAGATAATTATATAGAAATGTCCTATTTAGTAACACCATTTAATTCTTGGTCTTAAACCCTTTACTTCTTGTAAGAAATAATGATATCATGAATATTAGTTAAATGAATTTTATAATGACATATGAACGCAAAAGTTTTTGACCATGGTAGAAACTGCATCTTAAACAGATCTATATAAAAAAAACTGCATCTTAACAGATCTATATAATTCCATAAGCAAATAGAGCAGACCCAGATGAAATAGCTCCTTTAGGAGTTTTCTGATCAGGTTCTACTGTGTTTGTATAGGCATCAAATGACATATGTATAAGGTAATGACATCTGTATAAGGTAATGCCATCTGTATAAGGTAATGCCATCTGTATAAGGTAATGCCATCTGTATAAGGTAATGATATCTGTATAAGGTGATGACATCTGTATAAGGTAATGACATCTGTATAGGGTGATGACATCTGTAATGAATAAAGACTGTTCCAACAGTTTTCATTCTGTATTGAGCAGCCATCTGGTTTTGACAGATCTACATGTTCATTCATATAGAGATGATATTTACTACTGTAGTTATTCAACCTACTTTTTCAGTGGTAAGTTCCGAACCTTCTGCTAACAAGAAAGCCTTGAAGATAATACGTCTACAAGAAAGAGGAATCAATGTTGTCACGACAACAGATAGGTAAAAACACTATATTGGTTCTCTTTGCTCTGGTCATCATAAATGATATAATTCTATATATCACAAAGTTGACAAATGCATTTTAACATACACACATACATGACTTTCACCCTGCATTAAGCAGCCACCTGCCTAAAAGTATCTTAATTCATCTCTACTATAATTCAGGTGAAGGGTTTTACTGTATTCATTTACTAAAATCATCATTTCCCCACGAAACCCAATGGCATGACCACTCATTATAATCGTCTTGAAGAAAAAATTCTAAAGTGTACTCACAACATAGGGTTTGATAGGAAGTAAAGGAGCTGTTCTTAAAATTGGTTCAATTTTTTTCGCATGTGACCTGGATCTTTCTTGTCTATTTCAGGTATATTGTTGTTGGCGATGTTGCAGGCCACGTGAAGTTCTTTGATCAAAGTCTCAAACTTGTGCACTGGTAAGATATCATACCATATATATCCATTGGCAGGAACACTCAAACTCTGTGCTTATATTACACTTGGACACTGGCAGAAGCCATAGAACCAGACCTCTATAATTACCTTTTAGAAGCTAAAACAGAAGACTGTTCAGACAGCTCTTACAGGAGCAAATACTCTACTTATCACAATGGTTTCAAAACTGTATGATTCTAAAATTTTCCTTTTTCCAGTAAATGCTTCTTTTCAGTATATTTTTTCTAAGAGTTTGGGTCTGGAAAATAGCCTATGAAGGAATAAGTTAATGGAAGCCATGAATGCATGATATCAGTATCACAAAATGATTTGTAATAAGAAATGTTGTAAAATATTAATCCTCATCCTGCCATATAGACTTGGGCCCAAGGTTATAAAACATTTTGCTTGAGTCTGAGATCATTCTCAAGCATCTGATTGGTCAGATTCTGAGCTTGCTCAGAAACTGACCAATCAGATACTTGAGAATGATCTCAGACTCAGAGTTTTATAACCTTTGACCCTGGTCACATTTGCGAACAGCTTGGATCCAGATCATGAGATGCCGAGTACCATTGGTATCTCATCTGGATCCAAACTGTTTATCACTCAGACAATCACTTACTCAATGCATTAACCCTTTCTCTGTTCCATGTTTATTTCAAATCCCAATACCCTACTGAATATTCATGAACAAAAATAATTTTATAATGAAAAGTAAAAGATGGAACATTCTAGCCATTTTAGAAACTAAAGAAACAGATTTATCAAATTCCATAAGCAAACAGAGCAGACCCTGATCAGACGGCTCCTATAGGAGCCGTCTGATCTTGGTCTACTCCGTTTGCTGATGCGTGAAAAATTCAGCATGTCATAGTTTGAGCAGACATATTTTTAATCAACAGGATAAGGGTTAATACAATATGTGTTTCTTTTCAGGTATCAAGACTTGAATTTAGGACCAGTAGCCTCTATCTCGTTTTCATTTAATCAGGATTTCCTTGGATTGTAAGTACAGTGGTACCTGTCTGTTGTTACCTCTTAGTGAGTAAACTAAACATGAATGACACTAAAAGCTGCATTCTTAGCCCTTTCCCTGTTTAGCTCATTACTCCATTGATATTCGTGTTAGAAATGATGACATTATGTATATTAATTTCATTAAATTTTATAATGACATTTTAACACATGAAAGGTTTGCCAAAGCAGCAACAATTACTGTAGAATCAGATTTATGTTATTCCATACATACCCTGATCAGACAACTCCCATAGGAACCATCTGATATGGGGTTACTCTGTTTGCAAAGGCATAGAAAGCATATTTATGGAGTAAAGGTTTAATATTTATTCAAGATTTCTTCACCTAATGACTATTCATGGACAGAATCAATAAAATGGAACATGGACAAGGGAAGTTTTTGACTGATGGAAACTGCATAATCAGGGTCCATGCTTATAAAACTTTTAGTTGAGTCTGAGAACGTTCTCAAGCTTTTGATTGGTCAGATTTGAGCCTTTGGCTCAAATCTGACCAATCAAAAGCTTGAGAACTCAAATCTGACCAATCAAAAGCTTGAGAACGAAACTCAGACTCAACTAAAAGCTTTATAAGCATGGACCCAGATCTATAAATTTCCATAAGCAAACAGAACAGACCCTGATCTGATGGCTCCTACAGAAGCCATGTGATCTGGGTGTGAAAAGGTGTTTGTATGAAGAAAAGGGTTAACAATTGACACCTAGACTTTAGATATTTAACCCTTTACTCCATAGATACGCCTTTCTTTGCCTTTGCAAATAGAGTAGACCCAGATCAGATGGCTGTAGGAGCTGTCTGATCAGGGTCTGCTCTGTTTGCTTATAAAATAATATAGATAAATATGATTCTATAGTCTCTTTCGTGGCCAACAATTCCTGTGTCTATGTGGTGTTTTAACAATTAATCTTATTAATAATCATATTATTTCCTACATCAGTATTCATTGGGTAAAGGGTTATTAAATACTGTCATAAAACTTGATCTCCCACCAAACATTATACTACTGACATTCATTACAATACTGATAGTTTTACAAAGAGAATACATATCTAATATCTATCTAGTCAGAGTAAATGAATGTAATAAGAAATTCATTCAAAATATTTAGCTTGACAATTTGAAGAATAAGGGTGGCTATCATATTCCTCCAGTGGTCTGCATTGGTTTGGCATTGGTTTAACTCTCTCACTCTTATAAATACCATCTCACGCCTTTAGCATGCTGGCCTTCCTACTGCTGTTGTTAATAGTTTGTGGCCGACTTAGTCACACGGATTTAAATGCGACTTTGATTTTTGTAGTTCCTTTGGTCAAAACAGAAGTGTTGATAATTCTTTATACGAGTATCAGTTAGCGTTAACCGAGCTTTAACATAGAACTGGGAAAGGGTTAACCCTTTGGATGCAAAAAGGTCAATCATTGTTTAACAGAACAGTCAATTCAGTATTATAGGATTTAATTTGCTGGAGGAGTTTGAATGACAGATACTGATCTATGTAAAAAAGTATTTAGGTATAGTCTACTTTCAGTCGGAATGACTGCTCAGCCAACTGTACATTTACTCCCCTGGTCATTGAGCCATTCGCCTACAATATTGTGCACGCTAACATACGGCGCAATCATGCAGCCGCAATACCGACTAGTGACTCTCACAGGTACCCATTTTAACCCCTGGATAGAGAGGAGGCAACCTCGTGCAGTTGGGAGACACTGAAAAGTGTCTCTGAAATTTCTGGGAGGGACCGGGATTTGAACTCCAGATCTTCGGATTGGTAGTTGAGCGCATTACCACTAGACCACCACACCATCACAAATTGGCTATACTATTTGAAAATGTCAGTTAACTCGTTTAACACATACCAAGGGTTTACTTGCTCTATGTTTTTTCTGTTTCCAGAGCGAGAGAAGGGACTAACTACCCCCCAGATGCCACTATACAAGCCAAGCAGTTTGTGATCCGAGACTTTGTTGTAGGCAGCAGTATTGCCATATTTGGTAATGTGACAGCTGATGGCACTAAGGTCCAAATCATTCATCGAGAGCATGATGCAGCGATACATGCTCTGGCTGCCCATCCATCCCTGTAAGTCTGGACTTATCTTTTTGCACCATAGTGGCAAATTCGTGATGTTTTATTCAAACAGTTTTAATTTCCAGATGAGATTTCAAGTTTAAATACTCAACATCTCTTCAGGATCCAAATGGTTTGATGCTTGTACCCATTACCTCATAGGCTATTTTTAGATACAACCTCTTTGAATAAATCTACCGAAAAGGAGCATTAACTAGAGAAAAGGAAAAATTTAGAATTGTGTAGTTTGAAACCATTGTGATAAATAGAGCATTTGCTCGTATAGGAGCAAATGCTCTATTTATCACAATGGTTTCAACAGGTGATTTTTACAGAGGCGTAGAACGGCGTATTTATGGGAGAAAGGGTTAATTACATTTTTGAAGAGTAAAGAAATTGCAAAAAGGGTTGCATTTTTATGCAGATGACAATTATACTATGATTATAGACTAAGCCTTTACCTAATGAGTATTGATGGCAGACTTCACCCATTACGAATATTAATTAACTTATTACATAATATTGTTTTATAGAACAAATGAAATCAAATGTATTCTATAAGACCCCTATCTGCAGACAGCTCCACTTTGTGTCAGAGTAAATTGCATATGCATTGACTGTATTTTTGAGTGATATTTTTCTTTGTTTTTCTTAACCCTTCGCTTGCTATGCACGTCAATTTACGTACCTGTAAATAGTGAAGACCCTGATGAGACAGTGCAGGAGCTGTCTCATCAGGGTCTGCACTATTTACAAATTGATTGTGCAATCAGTGCACTCCACAGCAGTGATTGCATAGAAAAATACTTGTACACATTGAAGATATATGTAATTATATAACAGGGCATGGATAAAGAAGGAGAAATGTATTTCAAAATTCAGCAAGCGAAGGGTTAAATGATTACTGTGTAAGTATTATCAGCATGCAAGTTATTTCCATTTATATGTAACTTGATGTATATTCATGTAAGAAGTAACTTATTAAGTAATTCGCTTAATATTTATAATGGCAAATAGACAAGAAGTGTTTTGGCCTTAAAGAGAAGTGTCAGATCTATATAATATCACAAGCAAACCGATCAGCCCCTGAATAGACCTCTCCTAAAGGAGTCATCTGATCTGGGTCAATTCTGTATGCAACATTGTGAAAAAGTGTTTGTATGCATCAAAGTGTTAATCCGAGCTACAGATAAAGGTGCATACTCAGTGCTAAAATAGTCATTTCGCACCAAACTCTATACTGGGACCACTCTTTAGAATCGTCTTGAAGAGACAATTCTAAAGAGTGGTCACAGGATAGGGTTTGATGGAGGAATAAAGAGCTATTCTTGAAAATGTTTAAATTTATGCATCTTCTCTGGACCTCTAGTTGGTATTTGTTGTTTCTCTTCATTTACAGACCATGTATTGTCATAGGAAGCTACTCTGGGCTACTGAAGGTTTGGAACTATGAGCAAAAGTGAGTACCACCAGCCTTTATGGCTTTTAGTTCCTATTCCAATTGTCAAGAGGACATCATTACTCTGTGTTTCTAGTGAGATAATCTAACATATTGCCTTGACTGTACCTTAATGGCTGATCACTGTCATAACTACTAATATAAGGGTCGAAATAATAATGACCTTTACAAATAGTTTGGATTCAGATAGATGCGTAGTAACCTGGTGTCTCATCAGAATCCAAACTGTTTCACACTGTACTGTGATCATGAATTTGTGAAAAAATAGAAGAAAACATTGTTTTGAAAATTAAAGAAGAGGACGGTTTTGCAAATGGTTATAGATATTACAGAATGTAGTTACAATGGTTTTATATTACATAATTAACATGTATCTATTATTTGTTAACTTTACTGTATCTATTTATTATTAACATATATGTATTATTTGTTTATTTTACTACAAATATTTATTATAATATTTACACATATTTACTATGGTATTACTTTCCCTAGGAAGGTGATGGTATCTCGAACATTTGATAGAGGAAACCTGATCCGATGCTGTGCCTACTCACCCAATGGCGCTTATTTAGGTATGTCATAAATTTAGTATTGTACCTTTATACAGTAAAACCTGCCTATAGCATCATCATAATATATATGGGGTCTATAAGAGCAAGTGGTTGCATAATGTAGGACAAAAGTTATGCAGAAAGCTCCTAGTGGAGTTTTCTGCATGAATTTCATTCTATATTAGTTTTCCACCTGTCTTAAACTTATTTTGGGTGGATGTCAGGTTTATATAACTTTTGTTTTTGAAACTGATCAATTTGTCAGCTTCAGTTCTCAAACTGAATTTGCTTCAACTTTTTTTAAAGAAAATCATGATTAAAGTGTCAGTTTGGAACCTGATAAGACGCTAAATTAGATTTTTATCTGGATATGAGATGTTTGCAATAGTTACAAGGACTATACCTATTGTATAGAAAGAGTTAGTTCTTGTAATATACCTTTTCATTATGACTGAACTCTACTGTTAACACATACCTGTACTACATAGAGATGCCTGTTTAACCATGGCGGAAACTGTAGAACCAGGTCTATATTATTACATAAGCAAACAGCACTGACCCTGATCAAATGGATCCTATAGGTTTTGTTTGTGTCTAGTCCATTTGCAAAGGTGCTAAAAGGATATTGACTAAAGGCTTGTCTTAAAATTTTCAGCGGTTGGTTTTGTGAATGGCACGGTGCGAGTCCTGGACTCCATTACACTCAAGGATGAGGTTGCTGAACCATTCAGATATGCCAGGGACACAATTACCCGCATCGACTTCTCCCATGACTCCAAATACCTGGCCACAGCCGTATGTAACACTGTTTATTGTTTTATCTGATTAATGTAATGCTTTCAGTTCTAAGTAATTTTCCTCTACAGTGATGATCACAGATATACCCATTGCAGCAAAGGTTTAAAAAAGTAAATAGTTTATAGTATGTTTCCACGATACCTTTGTAATGCACATGTATATCATTTCATCAAAAAGACATCAAAAGTATCAAATATTGCAGTTATAAGGTTTAGTTTAACGTGACTTGTTTTCTTCAATTATAAGGATGGGGAATACACAGTCTCTGTGTTTATACGAAAACGAGGCATTGATGTGGAGCCATATGAGTATCTTGGGCGTTACAGGGCCCACTACAAACCCATCAAAGAGATCATGTTTGGAGTGCACCTTGACGCTGATGTTCCCAGACTACTCTCCCTGGGAGAAGATAGAGTGTTGGTGAGTAAATTTGTCCTGACAACATGTTTTTCTAATCCTAAGGTCAAAGGTCCACTCAAAGAATTCAAGTTAGAATAATTTTCTTGGAGCAGATTCCATATTGCGGATGCATCCTATATTTGAAATACTTACTTTTTAACCCTTCGCTTGCTATTCACGTCAATATACGTACCTGTAAATAGTGAAGACCCAGATGAGACAGCTCCTGCAGGGTCCTCATCAGGGTCTGCACTATTTACAAGTTGATTGTGCAACCAGTGCACTCCACAGCAGTGAATGCACAGAGAAATACTTGTACACAGTGAAGATATATGTAATTATACAACAGGGCATGGGTAAAGAAGGAGAAATGTATTTCAAAATTCAGCAAGTGAAGGGTTAACACCATACTTCGGGAATATTCATGTTTATTGATAAATATATTTCCCTGTTTTACATTTAATTGAGATTTTATTGCCTCATTAATATGCCAGAAACTGAAACTGAACTGAATATCCATGGATAGAATCAGTAAACAAGAACATGGAAAAGGAGATATGTTTCACCATGGTGGAAACTACAATCAGAAGCAAACAGAGCAGACCCTGATAAAACAGCTCCTTCAGAAACTGTCTGATCTCTGTCTACTCTCTTAATATCAATGTTGTGGAAAGGCATTTATATTAAGGGAAAAGTTAAATCAATTGTTATAAGGGAATATGAACAAGGGACATTTTTACCATTGCCGTAATGTAGAGTCAGATTTATATTATTTGATATGCAAACAGAGCAGACCCTGATCAGATACCTCCTCCAGGAGCTTTCTGATCAGGGTCTACTCTGTCAGCAAAGGTATGAACATGTATATACGAAGTAACATTTTTAAACCAATATGGAAAAGCTCATCATACAGGTATGAAGGTTAAGTAGATTACATATTTTACAGACACTTTATGTAAAATAGGCTAAAAGTTAAAATTTCATTTTATGTTTCAGGTTGAGTATGATTTGGAGAACAGCAGCAAAGATGATCTCCGTCTGGCCAGCACTGACAGGATTGAGCAGAGCGCTGTCCCAGAATGTATGACCTGGTACCCACCAATCACAAAGGAGCATTTTATTGTCACCGCTAATGACCAGGTAGAGTGTTTTCTATGGTTCAAGATTCAAGATCTTTTACCTTTGAGTGCTGAATTTTAAAAGTGGAATGTTAAATCATTGTTTGATGGTAGAATCCAATCAGTATGGAAAGATTTTGGTCTACTCTGTTGGTGAATACCGGTTCCTGTTAGCATGTACCCAGCATTTAAAAGTATAATCACAGAGCAAAAATACAACGTGCTTGATCTTAAGTCTGCTAAGGAGAGAGTCTGTCTGCTATTTATGTAGGTAGAAAAACACATTTTCTCAGAAAATTTAATTCAAGTTTATCAGGTGATAGGATGTACACTTGAACACTTGAAGTAATTCACTAAGAGAAAAAACACACCCCATGGTCCCCTCCTACTTTAGCATGTTTGATATGTAATTATCATTTGTTTCAGACAACAAAATATGCAAAATTAAATTTAAACATGTTTTGTTCCAATTTCAGTTCAAGTTCAAGTTATTCAATGCCACCACTAAAATGTGTAGGAAAACTTTGCTGGGCCCAACATATGGCTCTCCAGTACAGAAGTAAGTATAGACAATTGAACATAGATCATTAACCCTTTATCTGATAATTTTTCATTTAAGTGGCTCCTATAGAAGCCGTCTGATTAGGATCTGCTCTGTTTGCTAATGGAACTTGAAAGATCTATTTCTTTACTTTCTAAAATGGCTAAATTGTTCAACCTTGCATATTTTATTATAACTTTTTGTGTCCATGAAAATTATTGAAATTTGCAATAAACATAGAACAGGGAAAGGGTTAAGAAATCATGACAGTATATGGAATATCTGTTCAGTGAATTTTTATTATGACATATAAAGTATAAACACAAGAAGTTTTAGCCAAGGCAGAAATCATATCTATATAATATGATAAGTAAACAGAGCAGATCCTGATCAGAGGGCTGCTACTGGAGACTAGTACATGTCATTTTGACAGTTATATTCCAAGCATTTGTACATATTGGTGAATATGATCAGTTTACCAAACCCAGCCTTGGTCGTTTTTCTGCTCCTCCTCCTTCTCTGATTATTTAGACAGTTATAGTATTTAACCCTTTCAATGCAGAATTTTCAAATGGACTATTCCAAAATTCAAACATATGGTGAATATTTAGGAATTTTTCTTAATAAAAGTACAGTGAAACCCGGCTAATGCGACCACTTAATAAACAGCCACTGGTTTCGTTTAAAGCAGGTGGTTGCTTAATGCAGGACGAAAGTTATGCAGAAAGCTCCTATAGGAGCTTTCTGCATAACTTTCATCCTGCATTAAGCTACCACCTGCCTCTGTCACCTAGAATTATGCTCCTTTTTGATGGTCGCATTAGCGGGGTTTTACTGTATAACAGTTATAATATTTAAAGCATTTGCACATATTATTTAGACAGAATATTTCAATCTTTTGTACATATTCTTTAGACAGTCATAATTATATTCCATTTTGAAAAAGATGATAACTGCAGATGCGGTTGAGATTTAAAATTTATGTTTTATCATACAGAATTGCTGTGATTCCTACCAAAGACCCATCTCGTGACAAGCGCTATCTTGCATACATCACAGAGGACAAGGTTGGTCTTCATATTCTGCCTCTAGATGGGAACCCCCACAATGCCATGGCACTGATTGGTCATCCAGCAGGTGTGGCCAACATGGTGTGTAGCTATGATGGAAAGTACATCTTCACTGCTGGTGGCCCTGACGCCTCTGTCCACATGTGGGAGATCAACATCAAGTAAGTGTCAGCTTGTTTTACACGATACTAATCAGTATTGTCGAACACTCTTATTGAGTTCAAAATCAATTTACAATTAAAGTGATAGCTGTGATTTGTTAACATTTTACTCCATGAATATTTATGTAAGAAAGAATGACATCATGGATGTTTATTATCTAAATATTTATAAAGACATATGCATATACACTATATACTGTCTTAAGCGACCATCAGAAAGGGGTATAATGGGTTTGTAAGGCAGGAGATTGCTCAATGCAGGGCAAAAGTAATGCAGAAACCTCCTAGGAGCTTTCTGCATTACTTTTGCCCTACATTAAGCAACCACCTGCTTTTTAAGACTCCTGTGTTTAATATAATAAATGGATGCTAAAGACGGGTTCTACTCTAGAATTTATAAACATAACAGAAACTAGAATCAAATTAAGCAAACGGAGCAGACCCAGATCAGTCAAAAGTTTGTACTTCTGTCATTAAGCAGTTGTTAAAATATTTTATGAATTACTGTTCCTGATCACAATCTTTGAATGCAGGAAATAAGTGCACTGACATTTGTAAACAGTGTATACCCAGACCACATGGCTCCAAGAGAAATTCTGTGATCAGAAAAATGCAGTTTGTCTTTAAAATTCCTGTATCAAATTTAAGCCTTTCATACTGAATGGACTCCTTAGTTTTAAAAACACTAATAGACCATTCTATTTTGCATATTCAGTTAGTTTAGAAAATTGTAATCAGCCAATAGGAATTAAACCTTTATTCCATATATACAAATTTTAACATTTTGCAAATAGAGAAGACCTAGATCAGACAGCTTCTGTAGAACCCTGTCCGATCATAGTCTGCTTTGTTTGCATGTGAACTTATATAGAAAAGTATACGTCTGATTCTTTAGTTCTACCATGACTTTTATGAAAATTCTGCTAATTGACATTCAAGATGTCATTAATTCTTCCATTAATTTTGTCTTGATATTTTATCTCAGTGCATTGGAAGGCCAGTCTGCCTTGGGAGGAGATGACCTTATTCCTTTCTATGGTTTGCTGGACGGAGGTCGGGATGGAGAGTTGTTTGCTGAGCTTGAGGATTATTTCTACTATGCCCAAATCCGCAGGTAAGGGACCATTGATTATACAGGTCTGGTACCAATAAACACAGGTCATCAAGATGATACACATATTATTATACAACAAAGCCCATTTAAACTGGATGTCAAGTAGAGAAGAATTCAGATATGTTTCGACAGGTGGCTGCTGTATGCAGGGTGAAAGTCATGCAGAAGGTCCTAGAGGAGCTTTTTGCATGACTTTTGCCCTGCATTAAGCTGCCACCTGTCTCCAAGACTTATATTTATACTAAATTGAACATCCAGTTTAGAGGGGTTATACTGTATTGTACTTTGTATTCTGCAGAAGTACATGGGATAGCTTGTCTTCAGGGTTTTTAGGGCTGAGTTTCATCATTGCTGTGTTAAGCCTCTGGTTAAGAGCTGTAGATAATATTAACCCTTTACTTCATAAATACGCCATTTAACACCTTTGCAAAAAAAAAAGAGTAGACCCAGATTAGATGTCTCCTGTAGGAGCTGTAGGAGCTGTCTGATTAGGGTTTGCTCTGTTTGCTTTTGGAATAATGTAGATCTGATTTTGCAGTTTCTGCCTTGGCAAAAATTTCCTTAGTTAATACTGTATGCCATTATAAAAAATCAGCTAATGAATATTCATGATATCTTACATGAATATTCATGGAGTAAAGGGTTAATTTGTGTTTGATAAAAGCAGTCAGATGAATAAAATTAATTAAGAATGTATATTAATGAGTATGTAAATTCCTACTAGCAGATTGTTTGTAGTATTGTGGGTATTTTTCTCTAAACTTTTTTTTTAAACTTTTACATTGGAACTGAACTTTAACCCATTCCCTCATATTGAGGCCTTTGACGCCTCTGTAAATATCACTTTTCGAAACCATTGTGATAAATAGAGCATTTGCTCCATTGGACCAAATGCACTATTTATCACAGTGGTTTCAAAACTATACAATTCTATTTTTTCATTTTTTCTAGTAAATGCTCATTTTCAGTAGATTTATTGAAAGAGGTTGGGTCTAAAAATAGCATATGAGGGAATGAGTTAACAGTTCTTAAACAGACTATAACTTTGTGCTCTTGTGCTTATTCTATTATGATAAAGATGGTATGTCAAACCTGTTTTAAGGGACTTCTTATTGATTAAATATCTATAGGTGTTGTAAAAATCAGGTTGTTGCTAATGCAGGCCAAAAGAAATGCAAACAGCTCCTTTAACCCTTTCCCTCATAGAAGCGCATTTTCACGCATTTGCTAACAGAGTAGATCCAGATCAGACGGCTGCTGTAGGAGCCGTTTGATCAGGGTCTACTCTGTTTGCTAATTGAAATGGATAGATCTGTTTCATTACTTCCTAAAATGGCTGCAATGTTCCACCGTCCATATCTCACTATAACTATCTTGTCCATGAATAATCAGTAGGTTTTGAAATTTGGATTAAACACAAAACAGGGAAAGGGTTAAGAGCTTTCTGTATTACAGTAAACCCCCTGTAAACTTAGTAATGAAATTTAGTAATGAAGAATCTGGATCTTTTTAGGCAGGTTTTAGTTTAATGTAAGATGAAAGTCATACAGAAAACTCCTCTGGGGGCTTTCTGTCTACTTCTCACCCTGCATGAAGTTTCCACATATCTTACAGACTGGCAATGATACTAAATTGAACATTCAGTGTAGACGGGTTTTACTGTACTTTTGTCCTGCAGTAAGCTATCATCTGTCTTTTTATGGTCACTTAAGACGGGTTATAGTGTATTTAAGGCAAAGTGCATTATTCTTCTTGATTATAAGTTAAACACCAGGCTTTCACAAACAATACCTGGAATGGAATTGTTACTTGTTGTTTTTTTTAAAAATATTTTAAACTTTCTGAATTTAGAAGCATACTTAACATTAATAAAGAAAAATCATACATAAAGTATTGTGAAGTGCCCTAGCTTTTTTCGCTTTGTATTTAAATACTGAGTGATTATATTTTTTCCCTTTGCAAGGAGAATGAAACAAGAAAGGTTTGATTTGGCTTAAATATTAAAAAACTGCACAGCTTTATATATTATATTTTGTTGTCATAAAAAGAATTGTTCCACTGCTTTATATTAAAACCAGAGCTCCAGATAAGATGTGTAAAGTAAAACAATTTTAAGACTAACTTCTTTATTTCTCCACCAAACTCAATACTGTGATCACTCTTTAGAATCGTCTCTTTGAGACGATTCTAAAGAGTGGTCACAGTATAGGGTTAGGTGAAGAAATGACGATTTTAGTATTTGGGTACGCACCTTTATCTGTAGCTCTGATAAATAGTAGTACCTGCCTATAGCCACCACACAATGAATAGAAATTGGGGTATATGAGAGCAAGTATCAGGTTAATGCAGGATGAAAGAAATGTAGAAAGCTGCTTTCTGCATAATTTTAATCCTGCATTAAGCTACCATCTGCCTTAAGCCCCAGAATTGGAATTATTTTGAATTGTTGTTGTAGACAGGCTTTTCTGTACTTCTTTTACAATTTGTTGCCAATGAAATATTGTACTACTAACCCAGTCAACCAAGTGATTTAGGTCATTCCTGTTTCATTTATATTTGTTCTGTAACTGTATTCAGTTTTATTTTGACCCAATTTTAAGCTTCAGATGTTCGTAAATAGTCATGTAAGAAATAATGATTGAAAAAATGTTGACCCTTTACTCTATGAATATTCATCTTAGAAATAATGACATCATGAATATCAATTAGATTATTTTTTTATACAAGCACATGAACGCAAAAACTTTTGGACATGGCAGAAACAGTAGAATCATATTTATATTATATCATAAGTAAAAAGAGTAGACCTGGATCAGACGACTCCTACAGGAGTAGTCTACTCTGTTTGCTAAAGCATAGAAAGGTGTATTTATGGAGTAACGAGTTAATTGGCTGATTTTATAATGACCTTATGAACAAGGGGATTTTTGACCACCACAGAAACTGTAGAATCAGATCTAAATTATTGCATTAGCAAGCAGAACAGACCATGATCATATGGTTCCTATAAGAACATCTGATTTGGATCTGCTCTGTATACAAAGGCACTAAAAGGCTTATCTATTAACCCTTTCCTCCATAAATACACCTTTTTACGCCTCTGTAATAACCACTTCTTGAAACCATTGTGATAAACAGAGCATTTGCTCCTATAGGAGCAAATGCTCTATTTATCACAATGGTTTCAAACTACAAAATTCTAAAATTTTACTTTTCTCTAGTAAATGCTCCTTTTTGGGTAGATTCATTCAAAGAGGTTGGATCTAAAAATAGCCTATGGAGGAATGGGTTAAGTACAGGGTAAACTACTGATACAATTAACAGATTAAAACTAAGAGCACTCTTCTGTCAACTTCTTTATTTTTCTATGATACATTAACTACATTTTTGTTAAATTATTTGATTAGTACTGGATTCAAATAATTAACATCATGAATATTTATTAGCTCATTTTTAGCTCCACTTTTTCAAAAAGTGGAGCTATTGTCATGACCCTCTCGTCGGCGTCGGAGTCGGTGTCGGTGTCGGTGCCAGCGGCGGCGTTGGTTAACCTTTTTGTTAAGGTCCTTTTTCTCAGAAACCATCAAAGATAGTTGGTTCATATTTGGTATGTATGTTTAATATAACAAGGGGAACCCATTTCACAAGGGTAGGTAACCCTAAAATTAATTTTGCCATAGTTATGCCCCTTTTTCGACTTAGAATTTTCATTGTTGGTTAAGTTTTATGTTCCGGTCCATGTCTCAGAAACTGTCCAAGATATTTGGTTTAACTTTGGTATATACATGTTAACTATTACAAGGGGCACCCATTTCACAAGGGCAGGTAACCCTAAAATTAATTTTGCTATAGTTATCTCCCCTTTCAGACTTAGACTTCCACTACACTATCCAGCACTAAAGAAAGTGGGCAGCTCTTGTTTTATATAGTATATGTACACATTTTTGGCATTGCTCGAAACTAGTCAGATCTATCATAATTTCATAAGCAAACAGAGCAGAACCTGATCAGACAGCTCCTACAGTCTGCTCTGTTTGCAAAGGCATGCAAAAGAATGTTTGAAGGAAAGGATTAAAGAAATTATAAAAGCTTGATAATCATGAATATCAGTATCATCATTTTATCAAGAGTATGTTAATTTGTTGTCATAAAAATACTTTTGCTTTCCCTAACATAAAAAATAATTATAGATGCAGAATGATATGAGGGATGGAAAAGGGAATCAGGCACTCATACACTACAAATTAGATCAGTGACTGTAAATATGACTTACCGGTAGATTAGGTTGCAATGATTGCAATGGCAAAAATACGGCAGACAAATTTGCAGTAATCTGGTAGACAAACTGGTGTCTTTTCATTTAGGAGATTGACAGATCTAAGTGTTATTAAAAATCGAGGTGCTGAAAATCTCATCTAGCATCACATGAGGAAACTTTTTTTATACACAGGTACTCTAACCCTTTACTCCATGAATATTTATGTAAGAAATAATTAGATCATGAATATTAATTAGATTAATTGTTATAAAAGCACATGGAAATTTTTGTTCATGGCAGAAACTGTAGAATCATATTTATGTTATATCATAAGCAAAATGAGGGGCAGGCGACTTCTGATCTTGTTCTACTCTGTTTGCAAAGGGGTAGAAAGGTGTATTTGTGAAGTAAAGGGTTAAGGAAAGCAATATAATCATGCCATTAATTAATCTTTTGTTTCTTGGCTAATTCCTGAGTTTGGCCGTCAATGCATTACCAAAATATGTCTGTAACACTCATGTTTTTTGGATGGTAATTGAGATAAAACGTCAATCATTGTCTGATTCGAGGTTACTAAAAGCCATTGTAATGATGCCCGTTTCCTGTAAGGAACTCGGCAAGTTTCTTTTTCAATTAACCAAAATTGGATGATAGTAGAGAAGAATTTAGATACTTTTAGGCAGGTGGCTGCTTAATGCAGGATGAAAGCTCCTCTAGGAGCTTTCTGCATGACTTTCACCCTGCATTAAGCTGCCAACTGTTTCCAAGACCAATACTTATACTAAATTGAATGTCCGGTTTAGAGAGGTTCCTACTTTTCTTTGAGAGATCTCCTACTTTCAGAATTTATTTACTGTAATGAATATACAGTAAACTCTCGATACAAGGACCTCGTTTGTTGCTTGGAAACATGTTGTATTGAAAAAGTCATTATGATAAATTCTATAATTGCAGAAGAGGGTAGGTCTTTTCTTGCGCTGGTGTACATGTATCTAGTTATCCAACATGAATATATATGTGTACATGTATGCAGGTGTAAGTAAATAAACCTGCATAAAGATATGTTAATGACAGAGGCGTGACAAATACTTGGAATATAAGACAATCTTCTCATTAAATTGAGGTATCAATGGACTTTCTACCGTGTTCATTAGTGGAATGGCGTATGTCATATGACTGTTCCTATCAGATTCATGTTGTTAAGTGACATTGTGATGAATTTTATTGTAACCAGAGTTGACTGCATTTCATTGTTATATTGTATACTTGCATGTCGCTGTAGTTTAAGAGGAATCAAGTGCACTACAGATATATGTTTTCATTTTCATATGCATACATTGCTGACATATATATATATATATATATATATATATTGTATATATTGCAAACTGCTTTGCTTCAAGCACATGCTACATGGAAACTTCACCAGACTGACCATATATACATGAACATTTATGTGTAAATTAATCACTTCATGAATATTCCTCAATTTAAGTTTTATAGTGTAGAATTTTCAAAGGAATAATTGACTTAGACAAAAATCATAGGACATTCAATTTTGTATAAATATGATTCTTGGAGACAGGTCACAGCTTAATGTAGGGTGAAAGTCATGCAGATCGCTCCTAGGAGCTTTCTGCATCACTTTCAGCCTACATTAAGCAGCCACCTGCCTAAAAGTATCTAAATTCTTCTCTATTAGAATTCAGATTTCGAGGGATTTCTCTGTACAAAATGTTCATGGGCTTTGATTCTCCATATGTACTTTTTCCATTTGTCATCAGGAATCAAAGCCTGTGGTTGTCTTACATATGGGTGGCTTATGCCAATTTTACACCAATCCTGCTGTGTATGCAGAAATTTTGATCTCACCAATCCTGATGTATCTGCAGAAATTTTGATCTCACCAATCCTGATGTATCTTCAGAAATTTTGATCTAGTGCAAACTTTACTACTTCCACTTTATAATCCTGTTTTACAGAAACTATTGACTGAGTGTCAAACTGCTTGGATCCTGATGAAATGCTGACTCTGATCTGGATCCAATCTGTTTGCAAATTTGACGTAAATCACGGCTAGTGAGATGAGGGTACCTATAAGTACATATCATGACAGATTCTAAAGTGTAGCATAGCTGTAAATAGGAGTACAGTAAAACTCCTCTATAGCAACCATATTATTAATGTCATAGATATCTTTTAAAGCAAGTGGTTGCTTAATGCAGGATGAAAGTAATGCAGAAAGCTCCTGCAGGACCTTTCTGCATTACTTTTGCCCTTCATTAATCAACCAGCTGCCTTTAAGACCTAGATGGCCACATTAAAGGGGTTTTATTGTACATGTATTTATGAAACCTAGGTACAACAATGTTGTTTTTTATTTACCTGTCTTACTGGTACTCACAGAGATTCAAGTGAGTGCCAGCAAGATAGAGTTGAGATTTAGATAGACACTTTCAGGTACTCCACGTATAATTATACGACTGTGTATAGTTTAGTTTTAAATGTTTAGTGTTCATTATGCATTACGCATTTTACATCGATTCTACGATTTGATTTTCCAGTGAAATTGACAGGTTTGTTCCATGTGTGTGGCTTTATTTTTTTTGTACCGAGACAAACAGAAATTTGCTATGTTTGGGTGTTTTTATAACCTTTTACTCCATGAATATTCATGTAAGACATACTGAATATCAAATGCTAAATTTTTATAATGGTATACAAAGGACTTTTTGGACACGGCAGAAGCCTTAGAATGAGATCTTTAGTATTCCATAAGCAATCAGAGCAGACCCTGATCAGATGGCTCCTACAGGATCCGTCTGATCTGGGTTTGCTCTGTTGGCAAAGTGTTAAAAGGTATGTAAATGGAGTAAAGGGTTAAATACATGTACATGTATATACTAGTATTGCAATACGGGAAATCATTGAATCATTAAATCCTACTGCCTCTGTGTTTAAGATGATGTTGTATTTGACAGTTAAAGTTTATTTTACAATGGTTTCAAAACTACACAATTCTAAAATTTTCCTTTTCACTAGTAAATGCCCCTTTTCGGTAGATTTATTCAAAAATGGTAGGATCTAAAAATAGTCTATGAGGTGATGGGTTAATACAGAAAGAATGCAATGCACAAAAGTCGGTGGACCTTTTGACAGTAAATTTCATTCTGCATTAAACTTGTTTTATAGGGACCTAGGCATTTGAACAATGCAAACTTGGACCAGAGGACTTCTTTAGGAAATCTTGGATCAGGGTTTGCTTCACTAATTATAAACAAAACAATCTTCTTTTTCACAGTGGATATAATTTTGGAATTACATGTAACTGGTTGGGTGATTTCCCATTATATGTACATTTATTGTGTAACAATAGTCAGTATGCTATGTGTTTTCAGCTGGTTTCAGATAGTATTATTTTGCCAGTATATAACTAGCAGTATAGGGAAAATGGTTATAAAATGGAAATACTACTCAGTCATGAATAATACATTTGGTACCTTTGGTCAAATAGGTCAGAGGTTATATCATAGCAACACAGTCATATGTAAATGGGGACATCTGTGGCCTACAAACACATTTCTTAACCCTTTCCTCCATAAATATGCCTTTCTATGCCTCTGTAAAATCACTCCTTGAAACCATTTTGATAAATAGAGCATTTGCTCCTATAGGAGCGAATGCTCTATTTATCACAATGGTTTCAAATTCTATTTTTTCCTTTTCTCTAGTTAATACTCCTCCTTTTCAGTAGATTTATTCAAAGAGGTTGAATCTAAAAATAGCCTATGGGGGGAATGGGTTAAGGGAATTTTTGGTTTAGACAAAAACTATAGGACCAGATCTATTATTATCATAATCATATCATATAATACCTCTCCTATAAGAGCCGTCAGATCTTTGTCTATTCTGTTTGCACAAGTGTGAAAAAGCGTGAATATGCTTTTGATAAAACTAAGTGAAGTTCAATCCTCTTCAATGAAATAACAAAATAAGCAATGGGTGATTCGTTAGAATATTAAATCTGTTTAACTTCTTTAGCACTGGAGGACATAAGTGTTCTGTTAAAATTAAGACTTTAGCCTGGCCAGTTTTTGATAGCCTCTGGAAACAGTTTGGATCCTAATGACACATTGAGAACCTCGGTGTCTTATCTGGAGCTTAACCCTTTCCCTCATATAAACGTGTTTTCACGCATTTGCAAACAGAGTAGACCCAGATCAGACGGCTCCTAGAGGAGCCGTCTGATCAGGGTCTACTCTCTTTGCTAGTGGAATTTGATAGATCTGTTTCTTTACTTTCTAAAACGTCTACAATATTCCACATTCCATATTTCATTATAACACATTTTCCATGAATATCCAGTAGGTGTTGAAATTTGGCCTAAATATAGAACAGGGAAAGGGTTAACTGTTTGACTCGGCAATTATTAGTTGAAGAAAAAAATGGAAGAAAAATGTGCTTTTAGAATTGAAGCAGTGTGCTTTTAGACTTGAAGCAGACAAATTACTCAAAATGCAAAAGGCCACAGTAATAGATGGTTTGTTTTCATGAAACAACAATGTACTGCATTTATATCGATATTTCAAAATCAGAATCTGTATTGTGTTGACTGAAACATATCAATGATATATCAATAATTATATCTAACACTTTCAAATATAGTTTTCTCATTTCATCCTCAAGACATTCAAGTTTAACTTTATCTTTCACCTGTTGACTAACAACTACATAAACAGAGGCTAATGATTTATAACAAGACTGTGGTAACTAATGTTTAGCCCTTTATCACATGAATATTCATTTAACCTATTCCCTCATAGGCCATTTTTAGATCCTACCTCTTTGAATAAATCTACCGAAAAGGACCATATAAAAGAGGAAAGAAAAGTTTCAAAATTGTGTAGTGTTGAAACCATTGCAATAAATAGAGCATTTGCTCCTATGGAGAAAATGCTCTATTTATCACAATGGTTACAGAAATTGACTTTCAAAGAGGTGTCAAAAGGGGTCATTATGAGGGAATGGGTTAAGGAATAATGACATCTTAAATATTCATTATCTGAATCAGAGGTCCAGATAAGATGGGTAAATCAAAAGAGTTTCAAGAATACAATGACTACTATTTTTTTCCACCAAATCCTATGATGTGACCCACTCTTTAGATTCGTCTCTTTGATTACTTTGCATAAAAGCAGCAACTTTGTAATCTAAATTACACAAACAATTTTGCCAAGGAGGAACACTGCTTCCCACCTGGATTGCAAAAGATTAATACATTGCTTACATTTTAATGAGAAATGAAATACAAAAACATTTTAGGATTGCATTGATCAGGCTATAGAGTGCAAAGAGTAACCTTTTACCAGACAGACATGTCTTTGGACTCCTTTGCCAGCAGGGTAGACCCGGATCAGATGACTCCTATAAGAGTCATCTGATCAAGGTCAGCTCTGCTTCTTAATGGAATAATGTAGATTTCAATTTAAACACTTTCTATCATGGCCATTATAAAAGTATGCCCTTATATAATTATGCCATTACAAAAAATAATTTAATTGATATGCATGTCTACATAGATATTTACAATAAGGTAAAGAGTTAACTTTGAACAGTAAAAACATCAGAATGGCCACAAGGTCACAATTGTGTAAGACCTGCAAGTTAGTGGATACATTTGATGCATTGAAATAACTGGAATATATTTATCAGTACAGTAAAACACTTCTAAATCATACTTTAAATTTAGTTTAACTGTCAGTTTTAGAGACAGGTGGCAGCTTAATGCTGTGTGAAAGTCATGCAGAAAGCTCCTAGAGGAGCTTTCTGCATGACTTTCACCCTGCATTAAGCAGCCACATCTAATTTTTTCTATACTACAATTCCAGTTTAGAGGGTTTTTACTGTATATGGTGAAAACAGAACTGTAATCAGACAATATTATTCAAAATGTTTGATATGATTTGGATTCCTTTCAAGAGTTTAGTAAATAGCTATTAGACTGTCGCTAGTTATTCTCAGCCAAAGGCAGAGAGATACAGATTTGGCAGCGGACATCTGTCTGTCCATGATTCAGTGCATGTGTCTGTCTGGAGCCATATCTACATCTACATAACCGTTGGTCAGATGTATCTGAAACTTTATATGAATATTTGTTTTCATACAAATATCTTTGCAATCAACTAAATCAAGGCAAAAATATATTTGCAAGAGTTTATCATGACTAGAGGTTTCATGGGTGATTTATTTTTCTGTCTAAAATTGATTGTTTTCACATTAATTCTATGGATTGTGAATTATAACATTGTTTCATGTATGTTTACCATGTCAAGTGATTGGTCAAAGGTGAAAGTTTGTTCTTTAAACTGTCCTATATGTACCTTTAATGCTCTAATTATCCGGACAGAAAATTTTTAGGCAAATAGTGCAAGTGCAGATCAATTGCCTCCTTCAGGAGCAATTTGATCAGGGTCTACACAATTTGATACTATGTCAGTCTAATATAAAGTTTTCAAAATGGTGCCAAATTGAATTACATGTATATTCAGCTGTACAAAGGGGTGGAGAAAGGAGATTGTGGTTTTTATTTGAATAAAATGAATTAAGAAAATGTTAATGAATACAGTAAAACCCCGCTAATGCGACCATCTAAAAGAGGTCTAATTTTGGTTGCTATATGCAGGTGGTAGCTTAATGCAGGACTAAAGTAATGCAGAAAGCTCCTATAGGAGCTTTCTGCATTACTTTTGTCCTGCATTTAGCAACCATCTGCTTATAACGACACCCATGTTTATTCATTAAGTGGTCGCATTAGAGGGGTTCTACTGTATATAAATTCATACTAGCATTGAATAGAATCATTTGTAGTATTGTTGCCATTTTCTCTAATTCTTCTTTAAACTTTTGCATAGGATGTTCTGTAATGGAAAATGGTGACACATTTTCATGGTGTTGAGGTTTGTTTTAGAATGAAAGATCATCTGCAAATGGCATGGGTATCATATGAATTGTTAACCCTTTCCTTTATATAAAAACATTTTTTCACACCTTTGCAAACAGAGTAGATCCAGATCAGATGACTCCTTAAGGAGCTGTCTTATCAGGGTCTGATCCATTTGTTTATGGAATTATACAGATTTGATCCTAAGGTTTTGTCAAAGCAAAAACGTTCCTTGAAAATTTTACAGTATAAATATTAAGTTTATAAATATTCTTACTGGAGCTTTCTGATCTGGGTCTACACTTTTAACCCATTCCCTCATAGGCTATCTGAGTTCCAGCCTCTTTGAATAAATCTACCGAAAAGGAGCATTTACTAGAGAAAAGGACACTTTTAGAATTTTGTAGTTTGAAACCATTGTGATAAATAAAGCATTTGGTCCTATAGGAGCAAAAGCTCTATTTATCACAGTGGTTTAAAAATGACTTTTACAGAGGCGTAGAAAGGCGTATTTATGGAGGAAAGGGTTATAAGAAACATGTAAAACTGTGTCACTATCAAGTAAAGGGTTAAGCAATCTCTAATTTTTTAATAAAATAAAGTTAAATAGACTACAGGTTTTTAGTGTTCTTTTGTCATTTAATTACAGTCAAGGTGTAAATGCCATGGAATCCCGAGAGGTGTCCACCAAAATCCTGCTGTCCGAAGTTCCGTTTGTGATGAGAGCCATGGGGTACTATCCCTCAGAACAAGAGGTAGGAGACTGTATAATGTAGTAAGAGGAGGTCCAGATAAGATGCATAAATTAAACTATTATCAAGAATAACTCCTTTGTTTTTTCCGCCAAACCCTGTGGTGTGACCAGTCTTTACGTCTCAATTTGGGTTTGGTGGAGAAATTGTGATTTTGGTAAATAATAGTGTCTCCTTTTGATGACTTTTCAATCAATGTAGACCACAATCAGATTTAGCTAATGGGAGCTATCTGATCAATTTTTATCCCCCCCCACCCCCCACCCCTCGGGATATTGTTTTGTTTTTGCTGTGTGTGTGTATGTCTGTCTTTTGGTTGGCCCCAACTTTGGTGATAATTTTGTCACCATTGCACATACATACTTCAAACTTGGCAAGCAGGTGCAACATATGATATAAAGGTGTAACATTTTCATGGGTCAGACATCAAGGTCAAAGGTCATATTGGGGGCATAGTGTTTCACAAACACATCTTGTTTGCATAATTATGTCATAACAGATACAAAGTGAATGAATATTTATAAATACTTAAACTGCTCTGATCTAATATTTCGACCACTAAGGGTCTTTGTCAAAGATTATCATGTCATGATTTGACATGATAATCTTTGACAAAGGCCCTTAGTGGTCGAAATATTAGATCAGAGCAGTTTAAGTATTTATGTATTATATTAATTCCCTATTTTGGAATATTTTCTTCATTGTGAATATTTATGAATTCATAAATTGTGGAATAAATATTTATGAGGCATAATGTCAGTCCTTTACCAGATAGAGACATCTGTTCAGTAGATTCAGAACAGACAGGTCTGTTTCCTATGAAATTATATGGTCTTTCTGATAAAGCCAAAAAATACATGTGTTCATATATACCATTATAAAAAATGAGCAAAATATATTCATGATATCAGTATTTTTTTACATTAATATTCATGAAGTAAAGAGTAAACTCTTTCCTTCATATAAACACTTTTTCATGTGTTTGCAAACAGTGTATACCCAGATCAGATGGCTCCTATAGGAGCCATCTGATCAGGGTATGCTCTGTTTGCTAAATGAATTTTTCTTTAGTTTCTAAACTGGCTACAAAGTACCACCTTCCATAATTCATTAGAACTATTTTGTCTATGAATATTCAGTAGTTATTGAAAATTGGACTAAATATAGAACAAGGTAAGAGTTAAGGTATTTTTTCTCATGTAATGTTTCTTTTCTGTATATCTACAGATAGAAGACATGCTTAACGAGGTGAAGTTTAGCCGCTACGTGGAGACAGGACAGTATGTGGAGGCAATTGAGCTTGGTGAATTCATCCGGCGTAAGTTTTCCTTTAAACCTTTTTTTCAACATCATTAGAACAAGCCCCATCTTACATCCACCCAGTCAGGCATATTGACAGATGAAATCTGTGCATGGTTTTGTTATCTTCAAATATTGCTGTCTGATGCAATTCTGAAAGTTATTGCTTCTGTTTCTTTTGAAAAATTCAGAATGTTAACCCTTTCCCTCATATAAACACCTTTTCATGCATTTGTACACAGAGTAGACCCAGATCATATGGCTCCTGTAGGAGCCGTTTGATCAAGGTCTGCTCTGTTTGCTTTTGACATGATATAGATCTGATTTTACAGTTTTTGTCAAAGCAAAACATTCTCTTGAAAAGTTGACATCATAAATATTGAGCTAATAGATATTCCTGTTGTTATTATTTCTTACATGAACACTGAACAGGGTTTACCCATTACCTCATAGGCTATTTTTAGATACAACCTCTTTGAATAAATCTAGTGAAAAGTATTTTTTTTAAATTTTGTAGTTTGAAACCATTGTGATATATAGAGCATTTGCTCCTATAGCATTTGCAAACAGAGTAGACCCAGATCAGACGGCTCCTCTAGGAGTCATCTGATCAGGTTCTGCTCTGTTTTCTAACAGAATTTGAAAGATCTGTTTCTTTACTTTCTAAAATGGCTACAATGTTCCACCTTCCATATGCCATTATAACTATTTTTATCCATGAATATTCAGTAGGTATTGAATTTCGTAATAAACATAGAACAGGGAAATGGTTAACACTTTTGCAGTTGTATATTCGTGTATGAACATTGACATAATACATGTAAATATTTATTAGCTTAATTCTTCTTATGAAAATTTTTTAAGGGATGGTTTTGCCCTGAAAAAAAACTGTATAATCGGATCTATATAATGACATAAGTAAACAGAGCAGACCCCGATCAGACAGCTCCTATAAGAGTTAATTTAATCTGGGCCTACTCTGTTTGCAAAGGCATGAAAAAGCATTTATATGAGGGAGAGAGTTAATGATGGTTTGTATTTAATTTCAGTGTACATAAATCATCGCCCAGCCTTTGGACTGTCCCCAGAAAAACTGCTCAAGGCTTTTGATACACTTGGTCTTCCAATGGACAAAGTGTCTGCCATAGACAGGGGAGATCTGCTGGAGATGTTGCAAACCAAAGGTAAAAATCACTTATATAATGACATAATGAATATTTATTAGCTGAAGTTTTATAATGTAATGTATACATGGGACATTTTGGTATTGGTCTCTAAACTATTGAGTCAAAGTTATCATAATTTCATAAGCAAACAGACCAGACCCGATCAGATGACTCCTATTAGAGCTACCTAATCTTGGCCTAATTTGAAAGAAAATGGATCTGTAAGTTTTCTGCGTGACTTTCACCCTGCATTAAGCTGCCACCTGTCTTAAAGACTGATAATGCTACTTGTTTCAGTGTTCAAACTATCAGGGTTTTACTGTATTAGTAATGTTTAATGCTTATTTCAGGAATATAAACTCCTAGAACAGTATTGTAAATAAATCTAAGTAATCTTAATTTCTTACTTCAGGTGAGCACATGACTGAATATGAGCTTGCCGAATATTTGATGACCCTGCTGGGTTACAATGCAGAGGGGGGTAGCAGCGAGCTACACGAGTTTGATACAGCCATCGCTGGGGACGTCATCAGTGAAAACCTACCCGTCAACATAACAGCCGAAATGTTTGCTAACGAAGTGCTTGGATTCTCAATGTACCAGGATAATAACCAACAAGCAACTTAAAACACTTATAAATTGGACTGAGATTAAATTATGTATATATTTGTGCAAACCTCTGTATGAGATAACAAGGAATATTCAAAGAAAGAATTTGGATGATGGAATATAAGAAGAGAATTCAGTAGTGCTGTTGCCATGGTGTCCATTGTCAACAAAGGTTAACCCTTTACTACATGAATATTCATATAAGAAACTATTGTATCATGAATATTTATTAGCTGATTTTTATGTTATATAAACACAGAACTTTTGGTCAATTCAGAAACTATATATTTTTCATAAGCAAATAGAGCAGACCCTGATCAGACTACTCCAACAAGAGTTATCTGATCTGGGTCTACTCTGTTTTCAGAGGTGTCAAAGAGGCGAATATATTGAGTAAAGGGTTAAGTTATCACAAGATTTCAGTTATTCTATATTTCTTTGTAATGTTTCAGTTATTCTGTATTTCTTTTTAATGTTCTGTAACTAACTGCAAAGTTTTATTCCTGGTGTCGGAAACATGTGTCTTAAACTGTATTACATGGCACGATGAGAAGACTATTGTGTGATGAATCCAACTGTTGACTTGGTGAATCTGTGTGACACAATGTTCTTCATACATGGAGAGACAAAGACTATAAATATTTATTGTTTGAGAATATGTGGAGCACTTTGAGTATTTTCAGTAACATGTCTGTGATAGTATATGTAAACTATGAACTGTTTTTATAATTTGTTACACAATGATTTTTGTGATATGTTAGAATTACATTGTAGGATCTAAACTGCAATGATGTGTACAATATGGCTGCATTTCTGTAAGATAAAGAGTTGTGTGAACATTTAAAGATATTGAAGAATAAATTAACAAATAATCTGTCTTATGTTTAGATATTTTATTATTCATCACTCACAATATGTATTATATTGTAATTAACCCTTTCCCTGTTCTATGTTTATTTCAAATTTCAATATCTACTGAATATTCATGGATACAATAGTTATAAAATAGTTATAATGAAATATGGGAGGTGGAACATTGTAGCCATTTTTGAAAGTAAAGAAACAGAAGTATCAAATTCTAATAGCAAACCAGACCCTGATAAGATGGCTCCGATCTGGGTCTACTGTGTTTGCAAATTTGTTTATAAGAAGGAAAGGGTTAACCCTTTCCCTGTTGAATATTCATGTAAGAAACAACAGCATAATGCATATTTATTAGCTGAATTTTTGCAATTTCACATTTGCACATTAAATTTTGGTATTTGTAGAAACTGTAGTCAGATTTATTACAATTTCAAATTAAACAGAGCAGACCCTGACCAGACCACTCCTACAGGAGCCACCTGATCTGGGTCTGCTCAGTTTGCAAAAGTATAAAAAGGTGTTTATATGAGTGAAAAGCAAAACCTTTGAATGGGTGAATATTCATGTAAGAAATAAGTACACCATGAATATGAATTAGTTCAATCTTAAAATGTCACATGAAGACAAGTAATTTTTGACCATTGCAGAAAATGTAGAATCATCTCTGTATTTTTCCGTCAGCAAACAGAGCAGACCCTGATCAGAAGGCTCCTATAGGAGCCGTCTGATCTGGATCTACTGAGTTTGCAAAGCAGTAGAAAGGTGTTTTTATTGAGGAAAGAGTTAAATAATTACTCTCCACCACAGCCAAAGGGAAAGGGGGTATTTAATATCAAATACTAAAATCATCATTTCTTCATTCAAACAATATATTCTGTCCATTCTTCAGAATTATCTCTTAGATTATTCGAAAAAAGTAGTAACAACATCAGGTTTGGTGAAGAAACAAAGGTCTTAGGAGCTATTCTTTAAATAATGTTAAATTCTTGCTTCATATGCTTGTGTCCAGGTGGTTACTATAGTGTATACCACTGTATCAGTAGTTTAACCCTGAACCTACTGAATAATTAAAGCTGGACCCTCCCTTTCTGACTGTTAACCCTTTCCTTCATATTAACGTGTTTCCACGCATTTGCAAACAGAGTAGACCAAGACCAGAGAGCTGCTGTAGGAGCCGTCTGATCAGGGTCTGCTCTGTTTGCTAGCGGAATTTGATATTGCTGTTTCTTAAGTTTCTGAAATGACTACAATGTTCCACCTTCCATATTTCATTAATTTTAATTACAACCATTTTGTTCATGATATATTCAGTAGGTATTGAAATTTGGAATAAATATAGAACAGGGACAGGATTAATTAAATAATATGTTGTATCAAAAGTTATCACTGAAGAAAATGTGTTTTTATGCCCCCAACAGCGGGCATATTGTAATCGCATTGTCCGTCCTTCCGTCTGTCCGTCCATCTGTCTGCCCTTCCATCCATCCGTCTGTCCATCCGTCCCAAAATTCATGTCCTTTCTATAACTTTTTTTTTTTTATCTGTGAATGGATTTCAAAATAACCTGGCACAAATGTTCACCACACAAAGACAATGTGTCGCGTTCAACTCTCTGGTCCATCGGTCAAGGTCATCCTTCAGGGTCAAAGGTCGGGGCATAAGTGTTTCACAAACACACTCTTGTTTTACAAGCAGCGAATACCTAGACCAAGAGGTTTCATCAGGAGTCATTTGATCTGGGTCTTTACTGTTTGCAAAAATCTTATATAACTGGTTTTTGCACTTTAAGATTTCATGAATGTACATTGTACATGGAATAGTTTCTTGTATATTATCATCGGTCATCGCTATACGTGTTGCTATATTAGAAGTTGTATTTATCACAATGGTGTGTCAAAACTACACAATTCTGGGATTTCCCTTTTCTCTAGTAAATGCTCCTTTGCAGTACAGAACATTAACTAGAGAAAATGAAAGTTTTAGAATTTTGTAGTTCTGAAACAATTGTGATAAATACAACATTTTGCTCCTTAGGAGCAAATGCTGTATTTATCACAATGGTTTCAGAAAGTGACTTTTACAGAGAAAAACGTATTTATAGAGGAAAGGGTTATTGGCAGCAGTTCTTCTTGTCGCGAACTTCACTTGTCACGAACTTTACTTGTCACGATGCTTCAACTAAGAGGTTCATGCACGATGACTTTAGAAGTTGTCCACAGCTCACTGGTCAATATCTAAAGTTCCAGTTGTCGGGACAAGTACGAGAGCGATGCTTCATGTGTCAGTCATAATTATGTCGCTTTTTATACGGTACTTTAACCCCTAATCTGCTATCCGTGTCTTGGCTCGCATTTCAAATTTGGAATAAATATAGAGCAGGGAAAGGGATAGGTACACAGTCCACTCGGCATGAAAAGGCTTAAACATGATAGAGGAGTTTGAATGACAGACAGTACAGACCCTGAAGAGAGCTCTCCTCTAGGAGCCCTCTGACCTGGACAGTGTTCCCATTCACCTACATATGGACCTATTTCAATTTCAGAATATTAAAAACGTATATATTTTGAAAGAATGCATAACCTTTACGACATTTAAAACACAACTGGATCCAAATGAGTCGCAGAGTAATCTGTTTGACGCTCTCATTTAATAATTTTCTCAAACGAATCAGAAGTGTTTATGAACAATGGTCTAAGTGTTTTCCATGACAGAAAGTGCAGCAGAATCGGATATAAACAATGCCACAAGTAAACAGAGCAGATTGAATAAGTTAAAAAATATTGAATAAAATATTGTTGAAATCAAACACAGATCTTGGTAAAGGGTTAAACTTGGCATATAAATAATATATCCAGCTACTTACTGGATTCATAAAAGTGTTTAACCCATTCCCTCATAGGCTATTTCAGAGACATATGTGTACACATATGTCTCTGGCTATTTTTAGACCCAAGCTCTTTGAATGAAAAGGGGCATTAACTAGAGAAAAGGAAAGAACTCAGATCAGAATTTTGTAATTCTGAAACCATTGTGATAAAT
The DNA here is from genome assembly GCA_963576725.1 of Azorinus chamasolen. Taxonomy (NCBI): domain Eukaryota; kingdom Metazoa; phylum Mollusca; class Bivalvia; order Cardiida; family Solecurtidae; genus Azorinus; species Azorinus chamasolen. The sequence continues at coordinate 9,965,694 of OY755240.1, forward strand.
AGAGCATTTGCTCCTTAGGAGCAAATGCTCTATTAATCACAATGGTTTCAAAACGTGACTTTTACAGAGGCGTAGAAAGGCGTATTTATGGAGGAAAGGGTTAAATGCGAGCCTTGGCAATGTCTCTATAACTACCTCACCATAAACTTGTCCAGTCTCATATACGCAGTTAATGATGATTTGGTACTATTTTCCCGCAGCAAACATGTACTTAACTTTCCTTAGTAACACTGCAAGACCATGTGTAATACCCCCATCCCCAGGATAAGCCATCGCCATCTGATTAAAACTAGTCTTTCAAACTCTTCAATTGAATTATTGAACTGAAAGTAAGTCTGTTTAATTATCTATCATCATATTATGAAATATAAGAAACTGGTGCACCAAACTGACAAACACCCACAAGGTGTGAGTTAGTGTGGTTTGATATATCTGAATAAAAATTAAAAGCAGCTCTGCAGTTCTTATTTTAACAACCCATCTATTTGTTTAACAAAAAAATAACTAAAAAACAACAACAAACAAACAGCACAATAACAATAGCAACAACAAGCGCGCAGAGCAGATCCTGGTCCCACATAATACAGCATAAACCTCGACTGAACCAAAAGTACATACAACAAAATCACCCTACCAAAAAAAAAGAGAGAAAAAAATGATAAAAGTAAAAGGAAAATAAAAGAACGAAAAAAACAACAACAAAGCAAAAACATTAAAACCAACACACCAACAAAATAACAAACAAGCAATCAATACCAGCAACAAGACAATAAAAATACCAAAACAAATAAAAAAACAAATAAAAAAACGAAAAAACTATAAACAACAACAAAAATACACGCCTAAAGCATTAATAAACCACCCTCTTGGTATGGAAAGGCTGAATATTATAAGGAAATATCATATATAAGACTCTGACTATAAGTAAAATAAATAATAAAATATTTCCGTTTTCAAACTCGATTAGTGCTGAAAGTATTTCTGTTCAACCGAACACCAACGCATAAACTGCATGTACATGGAAATAAAAATAATTTCCCACTAGGTGTATTCGTTGTAGATTATTTCCGAGTAATTCTATCACAATTCTATCACAATTCATTTTTAATTTAATGTTTCGAATAAATTTAGTTGGAAGCAACAAGTAAGAAAACGATACAGGTATGTATACCAAACTGTTGTTTCCGAAACGTTACTTAAAGACTCGCATGTCTGGTTTATCTTCTTTCTTTTTTAACTTAAATTCATAAAATAAATGTTGAGTGTGATCTGAAATTCAGCTGTGTCCGTTTAAAACAAATACATATGCTATTGAATGGAAGCTACTCAATGTCATAACCAGAACACTGAACCGATTACTTTCGTCCGATAAATATAAATATTCATATTATTATATCATATGATATGATATTATACTGTTTTGTTATACATAATACTACATTCAATGTTATATTATATTATCATATATTATGTTATATACTGCATTCATTTATTATATTTTTTATATTATATCATATTATCGATATTATAGATCTGTTATTATATTATATTATATTACACCATAATATATCAATTATATTATTTCTTAGTAGTACCATTATTATTAGTAGTAGTAGCTAGTAGTGGTAGTAGAAGTCGTAGTAGTAGTAGTAGTAGTAATAGTAGTTCTGGTGGCGGTGCTGCTGGTGGTAGTAGTAGTTGCAGCAGCAGAAGAAGAAGAAGCAAGCGGAGGAGGAAGAAGAAATAGAAGGAAGAAGAAGAAGAAGCAGCAGTGGTAGTAGTAGATCTATGTAGATAACTATTATTATTATTATCACCATTATTATTGTTATTATTAAATTATGATCATCATCAGCATCATCATCATCATCGTCATCATCATAATCTTCATCACAATCATTCATCATCACCATCATCATCATTATCATCATCATCATTGTAACTATCTTTATATATAATCGCTTTGCATTTCGTTTCTTATCTCTATTTAAAGCAGCGTGCATTGGATTTTTACACTTGAAGTACTTATTATCTGCTAAATAACATCGGTTACCTTTAATTGATAGCTGGGTTTTTTTATACTCTTCTTTTCAAACATACAAACAGAGAGTTAAACAGTTTGGGTCCATATAGTTTGTTGAAATAAATAAAGTATCATCTGGGTTCTAATTTGAAATGTGAAGAAAAACACAATTTATCAGACATTGGATTGGGTATAAATATACTAAATATTACGTTACAGTTGTTCTTACAACACCTAAATCGCACACAACTTCCGATGTAAACAAACGAAACGAATTTGAAGAATTTTTGTCCTATATCGTGCATGTCTGCAAGAAAACAGTCTAAAGAATGGAGAAACTGTCACCAGAACAGCTCAAAGCGTTGTCTAACACCGAGGAAAATATGGAAAAGATGATGAAAGACACGATTACACGGTAAATCAAACGCACAGTAGCGAAACACGTGAGGTCATAGGCTTGGGATTTATAAATATCAACGTGTATAGTCGTGTAGAGCTCTGTATGTATATATGTCTCTGGTATAGTGCATTTGTATCACGTATATATTATACTGGTATGATTTCAACGCTTGTGAGTTAAACTACTAACTAATCCCGATGTTGAAAACATGTCTGCTCAAATCTGAATCTGGTGCATTTTTTATAAAGCTGAAACAAATGAGAACTGTTGACCGATTGTTTTGAACAGATTAGGATCCTGATGATGATACGGCTACAACCACGTCCACTATCACTACTAGATCTATTACTACTAATAACAAAACTAGATTTATATGATGTGTATGGATACAGCTTTATTATTATTATTTGTCACAAAGCTCCGCCAGTACACAATAGTATCAGTGAATAGCGCTCACAAAGCTCCCCAGTACACAATAATATCAGTGAAGAGCGCTCACAAAGCTCCCAAGTACACAATATCAGTGAATAGCGCTCACAAAGCTTCCCAGTGTATAATACCTGAATAGCGCTCACAAAGCTCCCCAGTACACAATATCAATGAATAGCACTCACAAAGCTCCCCAGTGTATAATATCTGAATAGCGCTCACAAAGCTCCCCGGTACAGAATAATATCAGTGATTAACGCTCACAAAGCTCCACAGCACACAATAATATCAGTGAATAACGCTCTTAAAGCTCCCCAGCACACAATGATATCAGTGAATAATGCTCACAAAGCTCCCTAGTACACAATAACATAAGTGAATAGTGCCCTAAAAGCTCCCCAGTACACAATAATATCAGTGAGTAGCGCTCACAACGTTCCCCAGTACACACTAATATCAGTAAATAGGCCTCCCAAAGCTCCTCAGTACTCAATAATATCAGTGAAGAGCGCTCACAAAGCTTCCCAGTACACAATAATATCAATGGATAGCACCCACAAAGCTCCCTAGTACACGATAATATCATTGAAGAGCGCTCACAAAGCTTCTCAGTACACAATAATATCAGTGAAGAGCGCTCACAAAGCTCCTCAGTACGCAATAATATCAGTGAAGAGCGCTCACAAAGATTGAATAGCTCTCACAAAGCTCCCCGGTACACAATAATATCAGTGAAGAGCGCTCACAAAGCTCCTCAGTACGCAATATCAGTGAATAGCGCTCACAAAGCTCCCCAGTGTATAATACCTGAATAGCGCTCACAAAGCTCCCAAGTACACAATATCAGTGAATAGCGCTCACAAAGCTCTCCAGTGTATAATACCTGAATAGCGCTCACAAAGCTCCCCAGTACACAATAATATCAATGGATAGCGCTCACAAAGCTCCCCAGTGTATAATACCTGAATAGCGCTCACAACGCTCCCCAGTACACAATAATATCAATGGATAGCACCCACAAAGCTCCCCAGTACACAATAATATCAATGGATGGCACCCACAAAGCTCCTCAGTACACAATAATATCATTGAAGAGCTCTCACAAAGCTCCCCAGTACACAATATCAGTGAAGAGCGCTCACAAAGCTCCTCAGTACACAATAATATCAGTGAAGAGCACTCACAAAGCTCCCCAGTACACAATAATATCAATGGATAGCACCCACAAAGCTCCCTAGTACACAATAAGCTGAGCGTGCTTATGAAATCATTATTGATCTGACTACAGTTTCTACAAATACCAACAATTCATGTGTATATCATTATATACATGTGCCTTTATAAAAATCAGCTTATGATTAAATGAATATTTATTATGTTGTTATTTCTTATGTAAATGTTATTATTATTTTTCAACTTATTTTTATATTGAGATACAAAGGTTTAACAAATTCTGTAATAAGCATATCATGCTGCATATGCAAACTTGTCCTCTGGTTTAATTCTTGTTTTCTTCTGTTTCTTTCCAATCCCACCGACCGAGGTCAAGTTACTTGACATCTCATCAAAACTGTATGCAAGAGTTATCATGGTTAAGCCCCATAGATTGTAGTTATAATGGTTTTGACATATAACCTCTCAATTTATACTACAGAATACAGAACATTGTGACCACAGTAAACTTATGTTCTAATAACCCTTTCCCTTTTGTTGTAATATTCATGTAAGGAATAAAGACATACAAGGACCATTCAATTATTAGTGAGCCTTGCCCTATAACAAACAAACCAATCAGAGAACAGCTTTCTTTATTCCTTCCAAGTATTCCCCTTTTACACAAATGCACAATTTCAGCTGTGAAATCCATCCCTGGAATGCTTTGTTGAAGTCAGATTGGGTATACTGTTCATATACTGATAGATGGCAGACCGAATGGCTGTTTTGGTCCGAAATCGGCGCCCCTGGAAAAACTTTTTTCATTTTTGGAAACATCCAGAAGTCGCACGGGGTCAGGTATGGACTCTAAGGGGGATCACAGGTGTTCGGCGCGTGCTATCTCCCACCCCCTCTACCCCCCACCCACCCCAATCCCTCTCTACAACCTAAAGAATGAATAAAAGACACTACTACATGCATACATATGGTCAAATCATCATAATATAGTATAACAACCAGTTTCTGACAAACGTCTCTCGGTGTCAAAATATATGTAAATATATATATATATATATAAACTTCATTTTGTATGTTTTTATTTGAAATTCCAAGTAAGAAACGAGTTTTAATATAACCACGTATTTGAGTTCTAGTTTCATCCAACATTTTTCACAGAGTGTCTATGAGTAGGTCCACTTTACACGGCTATTATTTTAAAACTACGTAACCAATTTCAGTGAAGTTTTTTATATGATAGTGGAAAACTTGATCAATGACAGGGGTTTTTCACCTTCTATAAAAGAGGCCTGTAAAAGGCCCCTTCCCAATTGAAAATTTCTTTAAAATCATGCAGTTTTCCCAAAAATCCAAACTTACACCAGCTTTTTTGTTTCCCAAATCAGCAATTTTAGCAATAATTCTTCCCAAAATCAGCAGGCTAAGGTCCCTTCCCAATTAAGAGAGAAAAAGCCCTGAATGAATTACAAAAACCCGCACGTGATAAACGTGCATTTTGAATGAAAAATCGGTGTAGGCTCATGCTTAATTGAATGGCCCTCGTAATGAATATGTACATGTATTTGCTAATTTTTTATGACGGCATATATACACAAGATGTTCTGGCACAGATAAGAACTGTAGAATCAGATCTATATGTATATTATACCATATAAGCAAGCAGAGCAGACCATTATAAGACGGCTCCTGTAGGAGCCGTTTGATCTTGGCCTACTAAGTGAGTACTCTGTTTGCAAATGCACGAAAAGGCGTTTATATGAAGGCAATGGTTAATTTACTTATCTACTGTCACAATTAAATGACGTAGTCCAATAATGGACCTGTATTGACATTAAACCTCCAAAGAGTAACATACAGCAAGACCACAGTTATCAATTACTGTTAACTGATTTTGAATTCTCTCTCTCTCTCTCTCTCTCTCTCTCTCTCTCCTCTCTCTCTCTCTCTCTCTCTCTCTCTCTCTCTCTCTCTCTCTCTCTCTCTCTCTCTCTCTCTCTCTCTCTCTCTCTCTCTCTCTCTCTCTCTCTCTCTCTCTCTATGTTAATGGGCACCGTGGATGAATCTGTAATCTGTAGCAAGTATGAATTCGGACGAGACAAAGAGTAACCAGATGTATGATCAGGATCCAAACTTTTTGATATTGCGCTTATTTGTTTTGAAACAGAAAGAAATATTGATTAAAAGTCGAAAATCGAAGCAGACGACACAATTTATAAACGACAGCACGTGTCAGCGAACAGATAAACAAAATGGTTCGATCCCCCGCCGGACCAAGTCCTTCGGACGAGACTATAAACCGAGGTCCGATGTATCAGTGCTTTACACTGGGCATCTAAAAGAACCAGAGAAACTCAGTCGATAATAAGAGTAGGGCACCGCGCGCGGGTTTCTCAGTAGCCTCTCCCCTCTCTCTGGGGCGTCCAGTTAGCTCATAGTGAGCAGAAACGGATGTTAATCAACACAAAGAAAAAACAATGAAATGTACTATCTGTTTCATTCATTGCCTTTTGAAGACATACTTTCAAACACTAGCTCTGTTTTGAGATAAGTGATATTTTAAAAATGGAATATAATTCAGGCAGGAAATTTTAAAATGATAAACGGCAGTGCACAGCAACACCAGAAACACAAAAGAAATGCGCGCTCGCACACGACTGTTCCTTGCATGTTGCACACCAATATTTAGGTTACTGCGACACTAAATATGTCACGTTGTGGCATAGGATGTGGAACATAAAGAAACTCTATAAACACAGATTCACAAGCGCTCATACACCTATGCCATACACGGTTACACATATGCAATACACTTACATATTACACTGTTCCGTAGTACACTATTGTTATTTGTGGTTTGTTTTCATTCTAACAAAAGAAACTATGGATATAGAGACTCTGTTCATAGAATATTAAAGATTTCTTCTCCATCATTGTTGACCTGGCCTATTACCAGAGCTGTGTATAAAGGCGCACATTCTTATACCAGATACAGAAAAACCCTTTAACCGGACTTTCAGTTTAGTATACTAACCCGTCTTGGAGACAGGTGGCAACTTAATGCAGTATGAAAGTCACACAGTAAGCTCCTCTAGGAGTTTTCTGCACGAGTTTCACCCTGCATTAAGCAGTTACCTGCCTAATAGTATCTAAATTCTTCTCAACTAGAATTTTGGTTTAGAGGGGTTTCACTGTATTAGAACGTCCATTTCTCCACCAAACCCTGTGTTGTGACCATTCTTTAGAACTGTATCGAGGAAACGATTCTAAAGACTGATCATGACATAGTGTTAATAGAGAAATAAAGAAGCTATTGTTCAGAAAGATTTAGTTTGTACATGCTAATGTTCAGAAAGATTTAGTTTGTACATGCTAATGTTCAGAAAGATTTAGTTTGTACATGCTAATGTTCAGAAAGATTTGGTTTGTACATTTTATCTTTACCTCTGCATTGCATTTTGTAAAACACCAAAATGTTACGGAAGACAAACCATACTTTACTACATTTTCTTGAAGAAACAACAACAACAACAGCTTAATTTAAAGGATCTCTTTGCTTCTGTACAAATATTCTTGGATGGCTCTATACCACACTTATTTCGGTCAAACACGCCTTTCTACGCCTCTGTAAAAACCACCTGTTGAAACCATTGTGATAAATAGAGCCTTTAGCAAATGCTCTATTTATCACAATGGTTTCAAACTACAAAATTCTGAAATTTTCCTTTTCTCTAGTTTATGCTCCTTTTCGGTAGATTTATTCAAAGTGGTTGGGTCTAAAATAGCCTATGAGGGAATGGATTAACCATTTGAATGGGGGAATCGTGTGTATGGACATTAGCAAATAATGTAGATTCAGACCAGAAATGAGCCTTGATGAGCCTTCTGGTCAGAGATGTCCTACAGGAGCCTTCTGATCAGTGATGTCATACAGGAGCCTTCTGATCAGTGATGTCATACAGGAGCCTTCTGATCAGTGATGTCATACAGGAGCCTTCTGATCAGTGATGTCCTACAGGAGCCTTCTGATCAGAGATGTCCTACAGGAGCCTTCTGATCAGAGATGTCCTACAGGAGCCTTCTGGTCAGTGATGTCCTACAGGAGCCTTCTGATCAGAGATGTCCTACAGGAGCCTTCTGATCAGAGATGTCCTACAGGAGCCTTCTGGTCAGTGATGTCCTACAGGAGCCTTCTGATCAGAGATGTCTTACAGGAGCCTTCTGATCAGAGATATCCTACAGGAGCCTTCTGATCAGTGATGTCCTACAGGAGCCTTCTGATCAGTGATGTCATACAGGAGCCTTCTGATCAGAGATGTCATACAGGAGCCTTCTGGTCAGTGATGTCCTACAGGAGCCTTCTGATCAGAGATGTCATACAGGAGCCTTCTGATCAGAGATGTCCTACAGGAGCCTTCTGATCAGTGATGTCTTACAGGAGCCTTCTGATCAGTGATGTCATACAGGAGCCTTCTGATCAGTGATGTCCTACAGGAGCCTTCTGATCAGAGATGTCCTACAGGAGCCTTCTGATCAGAGATGTCCTACAGGAGCCTTCTGGTCAGTGATGTCCTACAGGAGCCTTCTGATCAGAGATGTCCTACAGGAGCCTTCTGGTCAGTGATGTCCTACAGGAGCCTTCTGATCAGAGATGTCTTACAGGAGCCTTCTGATCAGAGATATCCTACAGGAGCCTTCTGATCAGTGATGTCCTACAGGAGCCTTCTGATCAGTGATGTCATACAGGAGCCTTCTGATCAGAGATGTCATACAGGAGCCTTCTGGTCAGTGATGTCCTACAGGAGCCTTCTGATCAGAGATGTCATACAGGAGCCTTCTGATCAGAGATGTCCTACAGGAGCCTTCTGATCAGTGATGTCTTACAGGAGCCTTCTGATCAGAGATGTCCTACAGGAGCCTTTTGGTCAGTGATGTCATACAGGAGCCTTCTGATCAGTGATGTCATACAGGAGCCTTCTGATCAGAGATGTCATACAGGATCCTTCTGATCAGAGATGTCATACAGGAGCCTTCTGATCAGTGATGTCATACAGGAGCCTTCTGATCAAAGATGTCCTACAGGAGCCTTCTGGTCAGAGATGTCCTACAGGAGCCTTCTGGTCAGAGATGTCCTACAGGAGCCTTCTGGTCAGAGATGTCCTACAGGAGCCTTCTGATCAGAGATGTCCTACAGGAGCCTTCTGGTCAGAGATGTCATACAGTAGCCTTCTGGTCAGAGATGTCATACAGGAGCCTTCTGATCAGTGATGTCATACAGGAGCCTTCTGATCAGAGATGTCATACAGGAGCCTTCTGATCAGAGATGTCCTACAGGAGCCTTCTGGTCAGAGATGTCCTACAGGAGCCTTCTGGTCAGAGATGTCCTACAGGAGCCTTCTGATCAGAGATGTCCTACAGGAGCCTTCTGGTCAGAGATGTCCTACAGGAGCCTTCTGGTCAGAGATGTCATACAGTAGCCTTCTGATCAAAGATGTCCTACAGGAGCCTTCTGATCAGTGATGTCCTACAGGTGCCTTCTGATCAGAGATATCCTACAGGAGCCTTCTGATCAAAGATGTCCTGCAGAAACCGTCTGATCAGAGATGTCCTGCAGGAACCGTCTGCTCAGTGATGTCCTACAGGAGCCTTCTGATCAGAGATGTCCTACAGGAGCCTTCTGATCAGTGATGTCCTACAGGAGCCTTCTGATCAGAGATGTCATACAGGAGCCTTCTGATCAATGATATCATACAGGAGCCTTCTGATCAGTGATGTCCTACAGGAGCCTTCTGATCAGTGATGTCATACAGGAACCTTCTGATCAGAGATGTCCTACAGGAGCCTTCTGATCAGTGATGTCATACAGGAGCCTTCTGATCAGAGATGTCCTACAGGCGCCTTCTGATCAGTGATGTCCTACAGGAGCCTTCTGATCAGAGATGTCCTACAGGAGCCTTCTGATCAGAGATGTCTTACAGGAGCCTTCTGATCAGAGATGTCTTACAGGAGCCTTCTGATCAGTGATGTCATACAGGAGCCTTCTGATCAGTGATGTCATACAGGAGCCTTCTGATCAGTGATGTCATACAGGAGCCTTCTGATCAGTGATTTCATACAGGAGCCTTCTGATCAGTGATGTTATACAGGAGCCTTCTGATCAGTGATGTCATACAGGAGCCTTCTGATCAGTGATGTCATACAGGAGCCTTCTGATCAGTGATGTCCTACAGGAGCCTTCTGATCAGTGCATGCACTGTTTGTCACTCGGAGTCTTCTAGTGAATTCACTTTAAAATGACTTGATTCTTTCACTTAACACTGATGGACGATTCTACTTTGAGTATATGGCATTCAGGGTTAATTATGAAAATAGGAGATTCTTTGAAAGCAAAAGCAGCATTGCAATGCGAAAGGAGAAATTTGCGAGAAGAGACTCGGTTTTAGTGAGTCTGTATTCCTGAGCAGGTATTTAAAATTCAACACTACTCACGCCTCTAGCACCGACTTCCATTTTTGTGTCACCTGTCGAGAGACAGTGTGTCACTTAGTTATCACTTTCCCGTCTGTCTTTCCGTCTGTCTGACATTGACACTTTTTTGACCGTCATTTCTAAACTAACCATTATAGAGCTTTCAAAATTCACATGTGTCTTCCTCTCATTGAGGACCATTGATGTAACTAAGAATCATCACTCTGCATGCAATACTTTATTTAGTTATTCCCCTTTGTTCTGATTTTCTGCGAGCAGGTGACACGTGTGTGCCTCCGAACATTCTTGTTTTTATAAGTAAGAGCATTTGTATGACCGCCACTCAATCAATTTACACCTGCTGTTGTGAAGTACATAAATTCTGAAGATAGGATATCGTTCGAGAGCCATTTTATTCTTTAAAAAGCTCCTATGGTGACTCGTTTCCTAAATTATACGTCACGCGCTGTTATTCGGGTAGGGTGTTGTCTCTTGGGTGATCATGTACCAGGTAACTAACCATCTAAAAGAGGTATAATTCTGGGTGCTAGATACAGGTGGGAGCTTAATGCCGGACAAAAGTAATGCAGAAAACTCCAAGAGGAGTTTTCTGCATTACTTTTGTCCTGCATTAAGCAAACCACCTGCTTATAACGACACCCGTGTTTATCCATTAAGTGGTCCTATTAGAGGGGCTCTACAGGGGCTTTATATACATTTACCCATGTCATTCAGAGCATGTTAAATGCTGGTTGTTCATATGGTGCTTTAACTGTGGTATCGTTGGTTTACACCCTACCTGACCTGTGATATCTTTGGTTCACATCTTACCTGTAGTATCTTTAGTTTACACCTTACCTGACCTGTGGTATCTTTGGTTCACATCTTACCTGACCTGTGGTATCTTTGGTTTACACCCTACCTGACCTGTGGTATATTTGGTTCACACCTTACCTGACCTGTGGTATCTGTTTCATACATTACCTGTAGTATATTTAGTTTACATATTACCTGACCTGTGGTATCGTTGGTTTTCACCCCCTGCCTGACCTGTGGTATCTTTGGTTCACATCTTACCTGTAGTATCTTTAGTTTACACCATACCTGACCAATGGTATCGTTGGTTTACACCCTGCCGGACCTGTGATATCTTTGGGTTCACATCTTACCTGTAGTATCTTTAGTTTACACCTTACCTGACCTGTGGTATCTTTGGGTCACATCTTACCCGTGGTATCTTTAGTTAACACCTTATCTGATAAATATTAATGTGAGAAATAATCATCAAGAAAAAGAACTGAATTATTTATAAAACTTCCATATAAACACAGGAAGTCTGGGTCAAAGCTGAGACTATACGATCTACTGTTATATATTATTCCTTGAGCAAACAGAGCAGACCCTGATCAGGCGGCTTCTACAGTAGTCGTCTGATCTGGATCTGCTCTGTTTGCAAAGGTGTATATTAGGTAAAAGGTTAAGTGTTTTTAGCTATAATCGTTTTTTTACCATAATCACCAGTGATTGTACAATGAACACGGAAATAAACCTCATAAAATCCACAATCTGTAAGATATCAATATATAGATAGATATTCAGCTATAAATAGACAAAGGTAATTATGAGCATGCGAAATGATGAAGTGAACCACAATATGTGTGTGATAAAACAGTTGAACCTATCTTAAGCGGCCATAAAAACGGTTTAAGTATGGGTCTGTAAGACAGGTGGCTGCTTAATGCAGGTCAAAAGTAATGTGCGCTTTCTGCATTACCTTTGTCTTGCATTAAGCATCCACCTGCTTTTAAGCCTTATATGTTCAATAATTGAATGGCCGTTTGGGCCAGGTTCTACTGTAGATCACGATTGCCAGAATAGCGTATATATCCAGGGTATGTGTTTTAACCTGTTATAAAGTATATAATAACCACAGGGCTGTAGATAAAAAGCGTATTTAGACAACTCTAATTAAACTTTTAACCATTTACTTCATGAATATTTATGCACAAATAGTGACGTCATGAGTGTTAATTAGATGAATTTGTTATTATAGCACATGGACACAGGAATGTTTTGGTTTGACAGAAACTGTAGAATCATATCTATATTATAAGCAAACAGAGCAGACCCAGACCAGACGGCTCCTATAGGAGCCGTCTGATCTGGGTCTACTATGTTTGCAAAGGCATAGAAAGGCGTGTTTATGGAGTAATGGGTTAAGTATTTGTCCGTCAAAGCCTATCATGCTGAGAGGCGATTCTAACGAAGTGCAATAGGATATGTTTGACTGAGGAAATGAGAGAGTTTGATAGATGAGTGCGCACAAGTTATCTGCAGGCCTCATACATGTATTATACTCTGACAGCGATAACTTTATATTTGTAAACATCACCTGCTTAACCCATTCCCCCATATTGACGACTTTTGACGACTCTGTAAAAGTCACTTTGTGAAACCATTGTGATAAATTATAGGAGTCACTATGAGGGAATGGGTTAAGCGGTCATTCATTTATTGAACATAGGAGTTTTAAAACAGGTGGTAGATTAATGCTAGGCAAAAGTAATGTATAGAGCTCCTATAGGAGCTTTCTACATTACTTTTGACATGCATTAAGCTGACACCTGCCTTGCAGCTCCACAATTAGATTTCTGTTTGAGTGCCGCTTATGACATGTTCAAATGTTTTAACACACTTCTATAGCCGTTAATTCCCTTATTTCGCGTGTTCAGAATTATCTCTAATTATAACAAAAAGTTGTTTTCCCTAGATAGTTGTTGTTCGACGAAAGCATAAACATATGATATGGCCATAAAATATTTTGTTTTATCATTGGTGTTGTATTTCACATTCTACAGGATATTCATATTTACATTTTACCGTGTTGTTTATATAAAGCAAACCGTATTTTACTTCCTTATATCCAGCAAGGTATTATACGTGTTTTCAAGTATAGCAATTTACGTGTTCTATGTTTGTTCGGTTAAGCGTTTCCCTGGTTTAGTTTAATATTCGCTTCCTCATGCAAAAAAAATGTCAGAGACGACGAAGCACTGCGATCCTGCTATCCCCGACCTGACTCGCGTCTGCAAACTGTGTGGATCCAGATGACACACCGAGTAACTCAGCCTCTCATCAGGATCCAAAGTGTTGGACACTTGATCAACAGTTTCTCAAAAGCTTGTTTGAATGGAAGTAGTCAACATTTCAGCAGGACCGATTTGGGGGCAGACAATATTTTTTACAGCACAGGGTGAGCTTTTGTGATCGCCTGGCCCCGAGGTTTTAAAACTTTTTGCTTGAGTCTGAGATCGTTCTCAAGTATCAGATTGGTCAGATTCTGAGCTTGCTCAGAATCTGACCAATCAGATACTTGAAAATGATCTCAGACTCAGACTCAGAAGTTTTATAACCTTGGACCCTGATGTCCGTCGTCAACAATTTGAACCTTTAACAATCTTCTCCCCTGAATCTATAGGGTTCTCAGCTTTCATCCTTGGCATGTAGCATCATCTATAGGTCCTCTACAAATGTAATATAAATAATGCCCTGGGGTCAAATATGGCTCCGCCCCAGGGATGGCCAGTTGCTATCGAAACATATAGTGAAAACTTTGAAAATATACTCCTGAAACTAGAAGGTTATCAGCTTTCATATATGGCACATAGCATCATTTTCATGTCCTCTACAAAAGTTATGTCAATTATGCCCCTGTGGACAAATGTGGCCCGTCCTAGGGCTGGTCAGTTTGCTAAAGAAACATATATTGAAAATCTTCTCCTCTGAAACTGGCAGGTTCTCAGCTTTCATATTTGGCACATAGTATCAACTTCAGTTCTTCTACACAAAGTTATATGAATTATGCCCCTGGGGTCAAATGATGCCCCGCCCCATGGGTGGCCAGTTTTCTATAGAAATATTCTCCTCTGTCTGGTGAGCGATATTACGGTCGTCGTGGCCCTCTTGTTTAGCAATATTGACAGAGAATGATACCACAATCATTTATGTAAAGCTCGTTTACATTCTGCCTTGTGGTTTCGGGGGGGGGGTCGTTTAAAGCACGCACGGACTGACAGACGGACGGACGGACACCGGACGGTGAGCGATCACAAAAAGCATATCCAGTTGAGGTAAAAACTTGAAAGTGTAATAGGGGTAAACAGACTTGTCTGCAGCTGGGTGGTTTATCTTCTATTTTCAGCACTTATAAATATCTAGTTTCTCGTGCTAGTGCAAATCGCAAGTGCATCGCGACATAGAAGTGTCTGAACTATACGTCGGTTATAGTTCATTATTACTAATAAAAGTATAAAGTATAAATAATAATATTTGGTATTGTATTCAATTTATATGCTGCTATTTCTGTTTTAACGACCTTTTCGTTTTAAATTTGTATTCAATGAACACAGTATACATGTACGTTCGGCACAAGGTCCACGCTTTCTGAACAAAACTTGAAATTGCGCTACGCTACTCGACATTTAAGTTGATTTAATGTTATTAAACACCCCATTTAACCCCTTAACGCAATTTGAATTTTTAGCTCACCTGTGTATGCTCAGTTGAGCTTTTGTGATCGCTCACTACCCGTCCGTCCGTCCGTCTGTCCGCCCGCAACTGCTTTAAAGAACATCTCTGAAACCACAAGGCAGAATGTAACCCAACTTTACAGAAATGATCTTTGTATCATGAGTCTGAGTTCATGTAGAGCTCTTGTTGCCATGGTAACCAATAGAACAGATATTTAAACCTATTCTTCTCCTAATCCAGTGGTCAGAATTGAATGACAATTCAATGATATGTAGCAGGACTAGTCGCATGGTGACGCATGGTGACCTTTTATCAAAACTGCTGAAACGATGGGGATATCTGAAAGAAAAAGCATGGCCGCCATGGACGGATCTAAGTTGCCTTATATGACTATAGGGAATGTTTTTAAAGTATTCTTCTCCAAAACCGGTGGTCTAATTTGAATGGCATTTGATAGGAATATATTCCTGGTGATTCTGTATCAAAATTGCTAAAGCCAGGCTGTTATCTGAAAAAATAACTAATAGGCTAATTTCCTTATTTGACTATAGCAAAAATTAAAAAAAAGTCTTCTCCAAAACTGGTGATCCAATTTGAATGATATTTGGTCTTCCGATGACCATATTGAGACTTAATTATATCTATCATTCATTTTGAACAAATTGAATACTCTTCAGTTGACTGTGGTCCTGTTATCTGCATTTTCCAGAGATGGTTATGACTAGTTTATTTCTATCTAGTGTTACAATTAGTTGTGAGCGATATAGGGCCGTCATGGCCCTGTTGATTTTCAAATTACGTTTTGTTTTCATTTTACGAGTCTATAAAAGGGACATCCGTGTCCTATAATGACATGAACATACGTTTGGTTTTGCCATGGCAAAAACTGTTTAACCCATTCCCTCATAGGCTATTTTTAGATACAACCTCTTTCAATAAATCTACCGGAAAGGAGCATTAACTAGAGAAAAGGAATTTTTTAGAAATTTGTAGTTTGAAACCATTGTGATAAACAGAGCATTTGCTCCTATAGGAGAAAATGCTCTATTTATCACAATGGTTTCAACAGGGGACTTTTACAGAGGCGTAGAAAGGTGTATTTATGGAGGAAAGGGTTAATTCTATAAGCAGATCGAGCAGACCCTGGTGAGACGAATTTTACAGGAACCGTCTGACACTATTTGCAAAGCCATCAAAGCGCTTCTGTATGTGGTGGATAGGCACACTTTGACCTGCACATGGCTACAATATGATGTAAAATTTAAATATATTCTTAGGCTTTTAGGTATTTACATGTACATCTCGATCAGCTGTAATTTTACTTTTCAACGCACGAAAAGTTAGTTTTTATACTTATTTCGAACGCTTGTTCATGTTTCACCGAAATATGAAATATTAAAATGTTTATTAATAGGAGGGGGTGGGGAGTTTTGTTGGGAAGAATTATGAATATAATAAACCTGATTAAGAATGAATGGTATCGTACAAGTAATTTCACGTTAACTGTGAACATTATTTTAAAAAAACAACAACAGTATTTCATATTCAAGATGCAGGTTTACAGTATAAATAGAGGATCTTAATCTATTCCATCATAGGCTATTTTTAGATCCTACATCTTTGAATAAATCTACCGAAAAGGAGCATTAATTAGAGAAAAGGAAAATTTAAGAATTGTGTAGATTTGAAACTATTGTGCTACATGTACATAGAGCGTTTGCTCCTATGGAACAAATGCTCTATTTATCACAATAGTTTCATAAAGTGACTTTTACAGAGGCATAGAAAGGCGTATTTATGGGGAAAAGGGTTAAACGAGTGTTTACGATTTACCTGGATTTGTTAAACTTGTATTTATTTTTAAAAAAAACCCAACAAAAACAAACAATAAAATATTCGACAAGGCTCATTTTTTATCGGCTTCAAATGCTTTTTAAAATAAAAGTAAATAGTGAATTGCAGTTATATGGCAAAAGCTTATTTCAGCTGAAGTATATACATGCTCATTGCAACATACAGCATTTATGTGCCCTTGGCTTATATAAGAAGTGTATTAGACAATCTAATTATTTTACATTTCTCCGCCAAACCCTATGTTGCCGCAACGCAAGAGAATTGCCTCTCCTGGAGCTTAGAAATAAGATATGTTGGTACAGTGTTCCCTCTCTACAACGACGCCCTTTGGGATACGAAGATTGTATGTGTTGTTCAGAGAGAGTTGTTATAGGGAGGGGAAATCAAACATAATTAGTTTCTTTGCAGATCCCCAGATAAGGTTATTTCGAGAACTAAAACCGTTATGCCTCAATCAAACCCTATGTTGTGACCACTCTTTAGAATCGTCACAAAGTGACGATTCTAAAGAGTGGTCACAACACAGGGTTTTATGGAGGCATAAATAAAATACGATGGAAAAAAGTTGTTTCTGGAGCCTTGTTGTTTCGGAAACAGTGACATGCGTTGTTGTAAGGAGGAAATCGTTATTGAGAGGGTCGTTGTAGGGAGGGAGCACTGTATATCAGTATGCGCCTTATTAACAGCCCTTTATGCTAGATATGTCGGTAGCAATAAGAAATATACAACGTGTTCTATTTATTAACCTTTAACCTGCTGAGCAAATTATTTTTACATAATTTTTCACCTACTACATTTTCAAAATTCAAGCCATAATCAATTTGTCTACCAAAATGCAATCATGGTGTCAAACAGTTTGGATCCAGATGAGACGCCGAGTTACTCGTCGTCTCATCTGGATCCAAACTGTTTGCATAGGTATTAACCCATCCGCCCATAGCAGGCTAAAGGTTAAATATGTAGTGATAAACTCGTGGTACATTTGCAAAAATTACTAATATCATATAACATCATATTTTCATTTTTCAGTCACCATTACCGGGTGTGTTATTTGATCTATATCATCATTGCAATGCTATTTAAATGCCATTTTGTTTAATTTTATTATTATTATATTAGTAGTAGTAGTAGTATTTTATACCCCACTGAACGAAGTTGCTCGGGGTATATAGTTTTCAAAAGTTACTTTTCGACCGTCCATCCGTCAGTCCGTCCGTCCGTCAATCCGTCCGTTTATCATAATACATTGTTACTCACATTGCACTTTCTTGACCAATTTATCTCACATTTGCTTTAAGAATTGTCATGAGTATATGGTTGGATGAGTTCGATTTCAGATAAATCTGTCAAGGGGAAACACCTGTGACGGCGTCATCATCATAATCATTGATAGTTGACTGACTTTTATTTGTTTATTATGTACTTCGAGTTAATTTACATTCCAGAATAACAAACAGATGTGCCTCGAAATTAATGTATGTTTCATACTGACAAACAGCTGTACCTCGACGTTATTTTTGTTTCATACTGGCATACAGCTGTACCTGATGGTTAATGTTTGTGTTATAGTGACAAACAGCTGTACATTGAAGAGTAAATGTTTTTTTTATACTGACAAACAGCTGCAATATTGATGTTATTTTTTGTTTGTTTTAGAATGACAAACAGCTGTACCTCAAAGTGTATCAGAGACCGTACCTATAGGAATGCCGAGGTTGTGAAAGAAGAGGCCGTGTGTATAGACAGATGTGTTACTAAATACCTCGCATTTTCGGACGCCATTGGTAAAAGAATTACCAAAGATAAAGACACGTTTGATTTACTTTCAAACCCACCATACTTGGAGAAAACTCCAGAGGTTTGACATCGAACATCCGGGAAACTTGTATTCAACAAATGCTCACCAACATGTCATAATGTGTATAAGACTTTCACGACCAGTGTGTAAGCTTTATGTGCATTTTTGTGTAAATGGACTAAGATCAGTTTCAGTATTGAAAGAACGTGGCTGTATATGAATCAGAGTCCCAGATAAGATGAAATTTAAACATTTTCAAGAATAGCGCAATCAAGACTCAAATATTTCGGCCCTTCTGTGCGATATTGAAAATTTCCCCCACAACAGTGTTGCATGCATAAGAACTCACATACATTTTAAATGCAAAGGCGTTTTACATTTGAAATGGCCTTAGTTCTCATGCATCCAAAGTGTAGGTTTTTGTTTTTGAAAATGGGTAAAATGGGGCCGAAATATTAGTATGAACATACTACTTTATACAAATATGGTTTAACCCATTCCCTCATATCGACGCCTTTTGGCGCTTAGAACTGTAAACGTCACTTTTTGAAACCCTTATGATATATAGAACATTAAAGATTGCTCTTATGGAACAATTGCTCTATTCATTTATTAACCACAATGGTTTAAAAACTACACAATTCTAAAATTTTCTCTTTTTATAGACTATGGGGGAATGGGTAGAGTCGCATGTAGTACTGAAAAGGGTATGAAAAAGTATACTAATATGGATTTTCCGCTTGTATTTATGAACTGCAACTGACACAGCTGGAACCAGTGTCTCCTTGTAGACTGGATAAGGCAGTAATAGCGTATATCAGAGTGTCTCGAAATGTCACGGAAAGACCAGAGGATTATTGCATACAATGAATATAAAGAGTGTGTCATTGAAAGTATGATCTGAGGAAATAATTCCTGTATTTACCACTATAATGATTTAATTTTCATTACCTCAGTTTGTCTGGAATCCGACATTTAGAATTATTGTTTGATATATATTATATACACAGCGAAATCAAGTACTAATTTAACACTTTCCTCCATAGGCTATTTTTAGACTCGACCTCTTTGAATGAATATACCCAAAAGGAGCATTTACAAGAGAAAAGTAAAATTTTAGAGTTTGAAACCATTGTGATAAATAGAGCATTTTGCTCCTATAGGAGCAAATACTCTATTTATCACAATGGTTTCAAGAAGTGGTTATTACAGAGACGTAGAAAGGCGTATTTATGGAGGATAGGGTTAACCAATGTCGCCACATGCATTATGGCAAACAATGCAATCCCACATTAGATGCCACATTTTCATGGCCGTGTTTGACCAAGAACTGTTAGGAGGCTCAACGTCAAGTTCCATGCATGTGGTTTATTCCTTTGAGCTTCAATTTGAAAATTATTGAATTTATATTTCGAGGGCTTGGAGCAAAACTATTCTAACTCATTCACTTTGTGAAGGAGTTAGAATAGTTTTGCACCAAGCCCTCGATTTGGCGTACATAATAACCACGAATAGTATATGTGCAGGACGCAAATTTCATAATGTTTAGCACCAGGTATTGTAGAATTATTTACTTTTGTGCTTTGAATATTTTGTCTTTTTTGGCATGAAACATTGGTAGTTTGTGTCGCAAACAGAGTCACTGAGTTTGCGATCAAGATTTGCCGTGCGGAAATATTCACCACAATTAGTGATATTTCTAGTTTCAATTCTTTTCTCAGACATGTTTTAACAAAATCAGGTTGCATAGTTACATGTACCTCTTTACACCATAAACTCGCCTTTCTATGCAATTGCAAACAGGAAACTTAGATCAAAGGGGTCCTGTAAACCGTGGTCTGCTCTGTTTGTCTATGGTATAATATAGATATGAATTTGTCATGACCAAACATTCCTGTGTCCGTGTGCTATTATAACAACAAATGTAATTAATGTAGATGATATCATTATTTCTTACATGACTATAAATCACACATTACCCCCTAGTGACGCATTTTTGCGCCTCTATAAAATTAACATTGTGAAACCATTGTGATAAATAGAGCATTTGCTCCTATAGGAGCAAATGCTCTATTTATCACAATGGTTTCAATACTACACAACTCTAAAACTCTCCTTTTCTATAGTTAATGCTCCTTTTCGGTAGATTTATTAATAAAAGGTTGTGTCTTAAAATAGCAAAGGAGAGACTTTAATGGAGTAGAGAGGCCTTATTTCTCCACCAAATGTTAATTTTTGATTATAGGAGCAAATGCTCTATTTATCACAATGGTTGTAAAAAACATTGTTTACTCAAACCCTGAGGTTTTAAAGTTTTACTGACTTTTATTCAAGCCTTCAGGAAGCTATTGACCAACTTTCAAACAGCTTGACTCAGGATGAGACGCAGAACTACTTGAGTTCCCATCTGGATCCAGACTGTTTGCAAATGCGAGTCAGATCACGTATAGATGGGAACAGGTTTAACCCTTCACTTGCTGAATTTTAAAATACACATCTCCTTCTTTACCAATGCCCTGTTGGATAATTACATATATATTCACTATGTACAAGTATTTCGCTGTGCAATCACTGCTGTGGAGTGCACTGGTTGCACAATCAACTTGTAAATAGTGCAGACCCTGATGAGACAGCTCCTGCAGGAGCTGTCTCATCTGGGTCTTCACTATTTACAGGTAGGTATATTGACGTGAATAGCAAGCGAAGGGTTAAAAATTCCAACTAATTATTTTCTATTCTTCACAAAATATCAAGGTGTGGCTACTCATTAGAATTGCATAGGCCCTGATTAGTGGATTAGTGGACTCCTTCAAGAACCCTTTGATCTGGGTCAACACTGTTTACCTATGTCCATTTTAAGGAAAGCTGGGCACCAATGCATTCATTGATATTTAATTCAAACTGTTTTAATTTTAGAAAATGTTAGTTCGAATCACGTGTTTAGCTCACCAGAGCACAAAGTGCTCAGGGTGGGCTTTTGTGATCACCTGATGTCCGTCGTCCGTCGGCGTGCATCGTCTGTAGTGCGTCGTCAGTCGCTTTTAACTTTTTTTCACTTTTAACCTTTAAAACCCTTCTCCTCTGAATCTACGAGGTTCTCAGCTTTCATCGTTGGCACATAGCATCATCTATAGGTCCTCTACAAAAGTTATATAAATTATGCCCCTTGGGTCAAACTTGGCCCGGCCTCGGGAGTGGCCAGTTTTCTTTAGAAACATATAGTGAAACTTTTGAAAATATTCATTTCTGAAACTGTAAGATTCTCAGCTTTCATATTTGGCACATAGTATCATGTTCAAGCCCTCTACAAAAGTTATATAAATTATACTCCTGGGGTCAAAATCGGCCCCACCGAAGAGGTGGTTAGGTTTCTATAGAAATATAAAGTAAAAACTTTGAAAATTTTCACTCTGATTGTCTGGTGAGCGATATCCGGGCTCTCATGACCCTCTTGTTATTATGCAAAGATACAACAGTAGAACCTCTCTAATGCGACCACTTAATGAATAAACATGTGTGTCTTTATAAGCAGGTGGTTGCTTAATGCAGGGCAAAAGTAATGCAGAACGCTCCTAGAGGAGCGTTCTGCATTACTTTTTGTCCTGCATTAAGCTACCACCTGCATCTAGCACCCAAAATTATACCTCTTTTAGGTGGTCGCATTAGCGGGGTTTTACTGTATTTGGTACTTTTATTTATTACTCTTACTGTAGAACCTGTTTTAAGCGACCACTCATTTATTGAACATATAAGTCTTAAAAAGCAAGTGGTTGCTTAATGCAGGCAAAAGTAATGCAGAAAGGTTCTTAAGTCAGGTCCTTAAGTCCTTTCTGCATTACTTTTGACCTTCATTAAGATACTACATGCCTTACAGACCCATAATTAGGCCTATTGTAATGGCCGTTTAAGAGAAGTTCTACTGTATTAGGTAGAACTTATTTAATTCTGCTATTGAACTCAAGAAATGAATTGTCTTGTTGAAAGTACCTTGAAGTTCAGTGTTAAAATTAAATTGGAAGGTACATATAATGTATATAGAATATTAACTAAGAATAAAAAATATGACAGAAACGATTCTTGTTTAAAACTACATACATGTATTCCATATCAATGTTGCCAGGCTTACTTGCGGCCAACTAGACATATTCAGCGCAAATAATAGTATAACAGTTGAGTGTGTGTACATTCATCTCTGTGTGTGTCTGATTTGCCATTACCTTAATTTCCATGTACATAATATAATATTATTTTGCACATGTATTTGTTAAGAGCAGACGAATTGTCTTGTACAAAACCATAACTCTAACATCACCCATCTTTGAGAGATGTTCTTTTTTAGTCTGTGTCCATTTTGTCACGGCTTCATTTTTTGATATACATTGTACCTTAGTTGCACATACTTTAGTCATGAGTAGCGGATGGGTCATGTACAATCATACGAATCATTACCAGAACCGTAACTCTTAACTCCTTCACCGCCATCTGCGTAACCGTTATGACCTTTGCAAACAGTTTGGATCGAGATGAATGAGACGCCGAGTAACTCGGCATCTCATCAGGACCCACGCTGTTTGACACTAGAATCGTGTTTATAAAAGTAAATTGAAGATGGCTCCAATTTGAAAAAAACAACAACTGAAGCAGACGATAATTTTATTTGGCGTCGAATTGGATTAAAATCATCCTCATTGAATTTCTCTGCGCTTGGACTTGATACCGTGCCCACTGACATATTTACTTCTCCATCGTAAACCTATTTCCCATATGTAAACGATTTTCACGCCTTTGCAAACATAGTAGACCCATATCAGACGGCTCCTATTGGCTCCTATTGGAACCGTCTGATCTGGGTCTACTATGTTTGCTTATGAAATTATAGACTCTACAGATTCTACTAATATAAAAAATATTCTGTGTACATATGCCGTTATGAAAAACAGCTAATAAATATTCATGATGTCAGAATTTCTTTTATGAATATTCAATTGAGAAAGTGCTAATGATCATCGGTCATAAAGAAGGTTGAGTTTTGGGAATCAAGCAAATCAGTTTTCTAAACCGTACCTAACTTGTAATTTCAAAGATTTGAATCAGTTCTCTTTATTCGAATGAATTAACCATTTCCTCTATAAACACGCCTTTCTACGCCTTTGCAAACAGAGTAGACCCAGATCAGACGATGTGCCATGTGCTAATATAACAAATTAATCTAATTGATATTCATGACGTCATTATTTCTTACTTGAATATTCATGGTGTTTAAGGTTAAAACCTCGCTAGCTGTACGTGGCATGGCTGGCGTTTGCAAACAGCTTGGGCACTGATGAGACGGCGGGTATCTCAGCGCGTCATCAGGATCCACTCGATTGGTCGTTTCTAAAAAAATGTAACTACAGTAAAAACCCGCTAGTGCGACCACCTAAAATAGGTATAATTATGGGTGCTAGATGCAGGTGGTAGCTTAATGCAGGACAAAAGTAATGCAGAAAGCTCCTCTAGGAGCTTTCTGCATTACTTTTGTCCTGCATTAAACAACCACCGGCTTATAGATACACCCATGTTTATTCATTAAGTGGTCGCATTAGAGGATTTTACTGTACATGTAATCGTAAATGAATAAAAAATGTAGCAGGTCAGAGTTATAGCTGATATAATGTTTTTGTACAGGTTAAAGGTTAATTAATCCCGGGTTGAGTTCAGTGGTGGTGCATGTAAATGGTTATAGAACAGAACAAAATGGTTATACTATGGTGAGCAACTTGAGCAGAATAAAATAAAAATGGAAGTGTCTGACTGAGCGACATTTTCTATTGGAAATCCACTCTGATCCGAACTGTAAGAATAGGAGTTCAAGATTACGCTATCTAGACACAAAGCGAAAAAAAAAGTTTTGCTTACAGTAGAACCTGTTTTAAGCAGCCATTAAAAAAGAGGTCTAATTATTGGTGTATAAGGCAGGTGGTAGCTTAATGGAGGTAAAACGCAATGCAGAAAGCTCATATATGAGCTTTTTATGATATTTTTGTCCTGCATTAAGCCACTACCTTCCTTTTAAAGTTTCCTATGTTAAATAAATGAATGACCGTTTAATTTTAACACATTATCCCCTAGTGACGCATTTTTGCGCATCTTTAAAGGTCACTTTATGAAACCATTGTGATTAATAGAGCATTTGCTCCTATAGGAGTAAATGCTTAATTTATCACAATGGTTTCAAACTACAAAATTCTAAATTTTTCATTTTCTCTAGTTAATGCTCCTTTTCGGTAGATACATTCAAAGAGGATGGGTCTAGAAATAACCTAGGAGAGAATGAGTTAAGACAGGTTCTGTTGTACTTTCACATTGTTTTTAATCGTATTTAACCCTTTCCTCCATGAGCATTTACGGATGAATTGATACATTTTTGAGTATTCATTAACAGTTAGCATACAGATAGACCGTCGTGTAAATGCAGCTCACTGGAAATCACACGTTTGTTTCCAAGAGCCATCACGATGTCGCCTGTAGAGCGATGAATGTGTAAAACTTAGAATCTGAAAAAAGAACAAGTTATTTCAATTTGACCAGAATCTACACTATTTGTATCAAAATGGTGCCAAACTGTTATTCAGCTTTTCGATCTGAATGAGATAGGATATTGCGTGTCCTTATACTAAAGGTAATTATGTCTCCCACCACATAGTAGTGTAGGAGACATATTGACTTACTCCTTTCCGTCCGTCCGTCTGTCACAAAATCGTGTCCGCTCTCTCATTCTAAAAGTTATTATCCAATCTTCACCAAACCTTAAAAAATGTTTATGGCTATAATATCTAGGCCAAGTTCGATATCCAGCAAGATTGTTTCATTAACTTCAGAGTTATCGCTCTTGATTTCTCGAAATTTGGCCTTTTTATCCATGTCCGCTCTCTAAGTCAAAAATGTCTCATCCAATCTTCCCAAAACTTTCTAAAAATGTTTATGGCTATAATGTCCAGGCCAAGTTTAATATCCAGCAAGATTGTGTCAGGAACTTCAGAGTTATGGCCATTGATTTATCCAAATTTGGCCTTTTTTAGCATTGTCCATTCTCTAAGTCAAAAACGTCTTATCAAATATTCACCAAACCTAATAAAATGCTTATGGTTATAATATCCAGACCAAGTTCATAACCAACAATATTGAACTAGTCACTTTAGAGTTATGGCCCTTGAATAATTCAAAAATTGCATTTTTAGCCTTGCCCACTCTCTTAGTCATAGAGGTCTCATATAATCATCACCAAACTTTATGAAAATGTTTATGGTTATAAAATGTAGGTTTCATTGTAAAGCAAATGATATAAAACACCCTCACTGGGGGGAAACGTATCCCGGATATTGCTAATAAATGAGCTGTATTTTGACGCAACGGAGAGAACAGGAGCGCAACGAGGGTAAGTAAATGCGTATTTTCTCTTAATAAGTTCTTTTTCGGCAATTGACAGGTGGTGCTTTAGATTCACCATACTCATATTATACAAGCTATATACATGATTTGGAATCAAACATTGCAAACGTTGGGGAAAATCACAAAATGAACCCCGTGCTCGCGAAAGAATGCATAACCCTCTCCCAGATTTTTTTTATTTTACTGAAAGATGGAATCAAAATATAACATTCTGAATTGAGCGATCGCTTTGAATATCATTCAACTATGTATACTGAAAATTTCAGTCATATTGGTTCAAGTTTGACCAAAATATGTCCACAAACGAAAAGTCGGTTAGTCACTATTAGTGTACTGGGGATTGATAAACGGTGTACTGGGTATTGCATATTGTCAAAATTTGGTGTACTGGGGATTGCACATTACACTTTAGTTGTTTTTTGCTTATTTACCAGCATAATAATTTGAAAATACCTCTGAAAAGTTTATTCAGGCAATATTCTTCTATTTTCATCATAAAGTAGTGTTTAAAGGTCTAGTTTTAACTTGATGGGGTGTTAATTGGATCGTTTATTGTGGTTGGGTCCCACCATGCTTGATAGTTATTGCATCATATTAACCTATATCCTCCAGTACTTTCGTCTGCTTTGAAATTGCCGTCTGCAAAACAATATTTATATCTAAATACGATTTGTACATACATCAGATGTTCTATGCTATGCTTCCTCTGATCTGGATCCAAATTGTTTGCAAATAACAGACAAGTGGCCACCAGCAGGATAAGGCTAAATTGCAACTAACCCTTATCCTGCTGGTCGTGTCTTGACTGTTATTTGCAAACAGTTTTGGATCCAAATCAGATGCTGCATAATGCCGCGTCTGATCTAGATCCAGGCTGTTAGATTTAAAATACATTTGTCTCTGAGACCTTTTGAATTAAAATATGCACATATATTGCTGCATGATATGGGTTTAGCATCTATCAATTAGAACCCTACTGTGCTAACTGGCTTGCGGTAATGGGGTAGTTATGAACCCTATAATAGGTATTTAAGCGTTGTTAAAATATGCCCTATCCATCGATGTAATTCAGCAGGGATCGAATAGCCTGAAAACGTTAGTTTTAATATTCTAGCAATAGATATTCTTTATGCACAATGTCATATTGAGACAGAAAATGATTTTCAAACTATTTCATATGAAAAAAAAAAATGCATTAAAAATTGTTTGTTTATTTGTTTCAGATATTACGTCTCGTTAACAGTTTTTCAGTCATATTGCGACGTCCAGCTAATTACTGGTGGAGGGAGACACCAGATACCCTTTATACACCTTTTCAGATACAAATCAGTAACTGGGTAGAAGTAACTGGTATTAGAACACCAATTAGCCGCAAATGCCCCATGGTGTAGTCAAAAGTTACAAGTCCACTGAGAATTAGTGTCAACTATTTTGCCTCAAAATAAAGTAGCACTGTTTTCATGGGATTTTCATCATTTTGTGTTTATCATGTAGATATACATGGTTGTCAGAGAATAGATACAATGCTTGTCTGTTATTCTGGAAAGGGTTTGTGAAGAACTTGTGTGAACCTAATAGGTAACATGTCCCTATTTAGTCAGTGCCTCTGTCAGAAGTGTCAAGAAACTGGAGTGCAAGATATTTTTCTTACATAACACATGGCACCCCAGTGTTTGCATTTTTCAGTTATGCATGAACTTATCTTTGAGGACAATACAGACGGGTTCCTGTGTTGGGTATAAAAGTTGACATTTCTTTACCTTGTGCTGTAGTTGATGCAGTTTATATGAATCATTGAATGATATAGGGCAGCCTATTTGGTGGGGACCCATTCTAAAAAAATGGACAATCAATGTCGCCGTTATAAGTCAACTGATAGTTCGCCAATTAAAAGCAATTAACGTCGTGTCATTGTTTTTCTCTATTTTTCATTATAGTAGGATTATTTCATAAACATTTTTTATGGTATAAAATGTTGTTCTGAATGGCTTTCCAGGCCTTTAAATCTGCATGGGGTGGCGGAATTTGTATGTCGCCATGGACATTTTTAGTTTTCATTGTACCCATAATATAGTGTAGAATGTAATCATTCCCGATTTAAGCCCCTGCATTTATTTATTATTAATGGATGTTTTTCACGAAGACAAAACGGCGCTAAAGCAACCAAACATTAAAATACACTGACATGCTAATGCAATGTCGCCAAACCTGACCTAATCTATGAGGCTAAACTTTAACGGTAAATAGAATATCACATACTGCACGATAATTCTGTAATGCCTTATTCATTCACCCTTTAATAATGTATATCATGTGTATGAAAAAAGACTTTTACCAAATTCATCTATGGAAAAAAAATTCAGAGGCCAAGTTTCTAAATTACACTTCGGGAATTTAGCTTTCTAATCTACGTGTCATCACAGATAAGCATATTCGTTTCCCCATGAAAAACCTTTTTATGTTTATTTTGCCAATTTTGTGTACTAAATAACCTATTGTTTATCAAAATTTAATGAAAAGTACTTTGAGAAAGCATATAAAATTTTGCTGGCCAATCAAATACAGCGGAAAAGAAAAAATCCTAATCTACGAGGCCTATGTTTATTTTGCCAATTTTGTGTACTAAATAACCTATTGTTTATCAAAATTTAATGAAAAGTACTTTGAGAAAGCATATAAAATTTTGCTGGCCAATCAAATACAGCGGAAAAGAAAAAATCCTAATCTACGAGGCCTAATTTACGAGACAAATATCTTTCTTGAGTTGTCCCTTCAATCATTTCCGATTGTCATGCCACTGAATTACATCTTATTCAATACTTAAAACACAGTCACATGTAAATAATTCATGGAAGATGACAGTCTGCTAGATAATTCGTCTACACAATTCCCTAAGAAAGCGGTGAGTTATTTGACATTTTGCAGAAATAGCTTACAGGATTGCCTTCTTGAATTTGTATACATATTATTTCATAATTATGATGTGAATACCGAATTATCGACGTATGAACAACATAACTTTTCGCATTGTTTAAATATTCCACATGAAAGTTCGGACTCGTAGCTTAGATTAAATTGTCCCGTAAATGAGGATGCCAATATCAAAGTATTTCTACACAATTTTTCAAACGTAAAGTGAGTTTAAATTATTCCAGTATAATACAAATCTATTCAGAAATAATAAATGGTTCAATAAAAACAAGATTGGCAATATATTAATGGCAATTATTTGTAGAATTTTTCAGTTTTTTTTTTCACTACTATATTTACTTTTATTTTTGTTAAGTCACGAACATGTTTACTTGGTATTTCTTCTACAAAAAGAGCAAACATTCACTTCATTGCATTTATTCCTATTGCCAAATCTACATACAAATATAGTTAAGTATGTCTCCTTTCAAATAGGCATTTACAAAGCCACACATACAGTCACCAAAGTGTCCCGTAAAATATAATCTCTTTTGTCCCGTAAATTATAGTAATAGTTTTATTCACATCAACAGGTTTGAATCCCATTAAATAGCTGAATTGTTTTGTTTGTCCATCCCTAATTTCGTCTGTCTTTCAGTATGTCTGTCTATTCATATGTTGTGATAGTGTTTATCCGTCTCGAGGTGTTGTGTGACTCATTACTCAAACATTAATTGAAGCGGACTGTTGAAACGTGCATTATTTGAACATGTGTACCTTAAGTTTCGGCCCATGAGTTAGCAAAACATTAGTGACAGTGTGATAATTTAGAGCGGCAATAATTTCAATAAGAAAGTACAGCCAACCTTTGATAAATGTATACTTGTCATTGAAAATATATAGCGATGTATCATCAATATGAAAGATATAGATTCAATGACAGCTGGGAGGAACATATATCTGTTTCAAATGACTCAAAATGAGAATTTGTTCGCACTTTGAGCTGTTTGAAATAGATAATATAGACTCGCCAATAAAAAGGTGAACAATGAAGTGTAGTTTAGGTTCTAATGGAAACTTTGAATTACGAGTATGTAGGAAATCGTGTTAATAGACGTATCAATGTTTGACTGTACTATAAAATATAACAAACTTAAGACCATCTAAAGCAGATGAAATTGATTGAAAAAGAAAATGTAATGCGCAAGACAGGCGTCCTGGTACCTACAGGAAATGGGAGAAGAATGTTCACTGTCCCAGAAAAAGTTTTAAACTTCACGTCCTTTACCAATAGTCCATAAACATACTTTTATGATTTACGGGACAATCCAATGACACACTTTTCCCCCAGCAAATGGCTGGTTCTGGGTTATGTGAACGCAAGTAGTAATCAGTTTTGTTATTTTTATTAGTAACTCTTGCAAGCAATTAACAATTGATTGTTCGACTGAATCAAATTATTTTCATTACATACATTTGTCAGCGGTCAGTGCATAGTTCAGTCAAAAAGGATGTTTTAACTCAGACAGTAAAATTACACATACAGAGTTGAATTTGAAAATTTCGGTCTATTTGTATACTCCTAAATGCTCGTTTTTAAGAATGCTGCTGTTTGTAAAGCAATGTATATCATATTATTTGTCGGTCTAATTTACAGGACACATTCCTATAATTTACGGGACTGTGACTTTCGAAAGAGAAATTTTCTTACAAATTGCCTTAACGATTTTGTGTACTTATGTATGAGTTTATAATACATCGGAAACGTTTCCTGACATTCAAATTGATTTTTTGTTTTGCACTAGTTTTAACTGTGTAAAAGTTCAAATACAACATTCATGAAACTATATTTTTATGAAGTTGAACGTGGTGTTCAACTCCTAATTTTCATACTTAATATCAAAATGTTTCATCAGAAATGGATAAATGCATGCTATATAATCTCAGTTCATACACATAACCCGATGACTGTCCGAGCTCTATGTATAACTGTTAAAAATCAGGTTATGGGTACTGTGAACACAAGGAATAAATTTCTATAGCTTATACATTAACCACTCATTTTACATAATTAATTATTAATAAATATTAGGACTATTTCGGAATAAGGTCAAAGATACATTAAACATTTCAATATTCACAACTTTTCAGACATACGACGTAGTTGAAATTTAACGTTTTCATTCGGTGAAATGACCAATTTATTTGAGAATGGGTCGTTAAAAACACGCGCCCCTAGCTATATCACTAACAGTAATATTTTGACCACTGGGCTAAAGCCGCTGTTATGTATAACAGCGTTCATTAGCATTTTTGGAAAAACTGAGTGATATAGATCTAATATTTCTGAATGTTTATGCTATTAATAAAAGCCTATTACATGTATATGTTTATACAGTACTATTATATTTACATATTGGCTCGACTTTTGATTACAGTATGTTTTGCATCAGTCAGTACTCAATATGGTACTGAGCCTGTTAACTAGAGCTACACATAGATCTACATGTTATGTCATATCAATTAACTGAAGAGTAAACAACAGATCTATTAAGAAATAGGTAAAAAGACTATTATGATTGATGGATGGATCAGTTGGATTTTACGGCACTGCTACACAAAAACTATAACAGGTACTTATAGATAAGTCAGTGATCATCGAGTATTTCAATATAGATGCATATAGATCTATCTAGAATGTGCGATTGACTAGAAACGGTATTTATCACGACAGAAATATATCTGAAATATCTAACAACGTTCAATAAAACGGAAAAAAGAGAACAAATGAAATGCAATACCCAGTACACTATCATGCAATACCCAGTACACTAAAATCTTTGGAGCTACCAATCCCCAGTACACTAACAGTGACTAACCGACTATTCGTTTGTGGCCATATTTTGGGCAAATTTGAACCAATATGACTGAAATTTTCAGTATACATAGTTAAATGATATTCAAAGCGATCGCTCAATTCAGAATTTTATATTTTGATTCCATCTTTCAGTGACATAAAAAAATCTGGGAGATGGTTATGCATTCTTTCGCGAGCACGGCGTTCATTTTGTGTGTTTTCCCATCGTTTGCAATGTTTGATTCCAAATCATGTATATAGCGTGTATAATATGAGTATGATGAATCTAAAGCACCACCTATCAATTGCCGAAAAAGAACTAATTAAGAGAAAATACGCATTTACTTACCCTCGTTCTCTCTGTTGTGTCAAAATCAAGCTCATTTATTAGCAATATCCGGGATACGTTTCCCCCCAGTGACCCTAAGATTCCACAAAAATAATCTCTGGAAAACATCTATTCATTTTTGAGACAAAAGCAGGGAGGAGACATATGTTTTTCTTAAAAACAAGCTGTAATTATTTTATCATTTAAATGTAAATATTATGATTTTTTCTGCATGCCTAAGTGTCACAACTGTAAATAATGTCAATTTACCGTAGAATGAATTGATTTTCTTTCCATGTGCTGCTTGTCAAAGTCCAATTCAAGGTCAGATAGCCATATTATAGGAAACCCTTATGTAAATATTCACGCTCCAGTAACAGAAAGTATCACTAAATCAGCCTACCCTTTCCCAAAATTGTAGTTAGTCTCAGATGTAGTACGTTTTATTCTTCGACGGATTTTTCACAATCTGAATTTTCTCGCATCTTTGTGTTCTGGAATGAAAAATATGTCTCTTCTCTCAAATGCTTTTGGCAATCTGACGACTGCTCTTTTTCAGATATACATCTACTGAAATCTGCGTCTTCTGAGACAGTTCTGAATCATTCATAATACATTCAGCATGTCTTCCGCGTGGAGTCGGCAACCCTTCTGCATCTTTCGCATCGATTCGGCTTCATTCGAGAACCGCTCGGGATGGATATGAGATCCC
Organism: Azorinus chamasolen; assembly: GCA_963576725.1. NCBI lineage: Eukaryota > Metazoa > Mollusca > Bivalvia > Cardiida > Solecurtidae > Azorinus > Azorinus chamasolen. Next base: position 9,998,604 of record OY755240.1, read on the forward strand.
GAAGACTTGCAGTAGGCTCCCGAAACTATTCCGAAGCCATCACAAAGGGTTCCAGAACGTCCCGAAGACTTGCCGAAGGACCCGACGCCCTCCCGAATAAAACACTCGGCGTCCAAATTCTAAAACTTTTAAAACTGGGATGCCGAATCTTTATCGATCTCGATAAACCCAAGAAGTACCAAGAAGGTTTTGTAACACAATCAGTGTGACCTTAGCACGTTGTAACACAATCAGTGTGGTACTAGCACATTGTAATAAAATCAGTTCACCATAGCACGTTGTAATACAATCAGTGTGATATTAGCACATTGTAATACAATCATTGTGGCCATAGCACGTTGTAACACAATCAGTATGGTATTAACACATTGTAATACAATCATTGTGGCCATAGCACATCGTAACACAATCAGTGTGATATTAGCACATTGTAATACAATCAGTGTGTTTTGTAACACAATCAGTGTGACTATAGCACGTTGTAACACAATCAGTGTAATATTAGCAGATTGTAATAAAACCAGTTCATCGTAACACAATCAGTGTGATATTAGCACATTGTAATACAATCATTGTGGCCTTAGCACATCGTAACACAATCAGTGAGATATTAGAACATTGTAATACAATCATTGTGGCCTTAGCACATCGTAACACAATCAGTGTGATATTAGCACATTGTAACACAATCATTGTGGCCTTAGCACATCGTAACACAATCAGTGAGATATTAGCACATTGTAATACAATCACTGTGGCCTCAGCACATCGTAACACAATCAGTGTGATATTAGCACATTGTAATACAATAATTGTGGCCTTAGCACATCGTAACACAATCAGTGTGATATTAGCAAATGACAATACAATCATTGTGGCCTTAGCACATCGTAACACAATCAGTGAGATATTAGCACATTGTAATACAATCACTGTGGCCTCAGCACATCGTAACACAATCAGTGTGATATTAGCACATTGTAATACAATCATTGTGGCCTTAGCACATCGTAACACAATCAGTGCGATAATGGCAAATGGCAATACAAGCATTGTGGCCTTAGCACATCGTAACACAATCAGTGAGATATTAGCACATTGTAATACAATCATTGTGGCCTTAGCACATCGTAACACAATCAGTGTGATATTAGCACATTGTAATACAATCATTGTGGCCTTAGCACATCGTAACACAATCAGTGTGATATTAGCCCGTTGCAACACAATCAGTATGATATAAGCAATTAGGTCAAGGTCATCGTCATAGGAATTCAATGAATCTTGGAGCGAGCAGGGAAAACAGGGTATCATGTTTAATCAATCCTTTAACCCCTAAATACAGTTCACCTGCCTCAGGGTTTATCCCTTTTCCTGTTCTATGTTTATGCAAAATTTCAATATCTACTGAATATTCATAGACAAAATAGTTGTAATGCAATCCGGAATATAGAGCATGGTAGCCAATTTAGAAAGTAAAGAAACATATCTATCAAATTCCATTAACAAACAGAGCAGACCCTGATCAGACGGCTCCTCTAGGAGCCGTCTGATCTGGGTCTACTCTGTTTGCAAATGCGTGAAAACACGTTTACATGAGGGAAAGGGTTAAAGGTTAGTATCATATTCAGAGTGACTAACAGTTTGGATTCTGGTGAGACGTCGAGTTACGCCAAACTGTTCTCAAATGTTGTCACAGGTATTCACCCATAATGATGAAAATGTTAAAAATGTACGAAGCGTAGACAATCAGCAATCCACTTCAACTCCTGAAGTTGTAAAACGAATATTCGAGATAAGTAGATTTACCTACGTATGAATGGAAAACCTTCAAATAGAATCAATTCAATTTCGGCAGCGCGCTGTATGTTAAACAACAAAACTGATCGAGTTTTTAGTATGTCAGGATCGAAATAGACATTTTGGTTAATTTTGTTTAGTCTGAGTGTAATAGTCTACTATGATATTTTCCTGATGCAAAAATGTCAAAAAGGGGTAAACATCTAGTCAACTGGGCTGTGGTAAACATCTAGTCAACGGGCCAACGGGGCTGTGGTAAACATCTAGTCAACTGGGCTGTGGTAAACATCTAGTCAACGGGCCAACGGGGCTGTGGTAAACATCTAGTCAACGGGGCTGTGGTAAACATCTAGTCAACGGGGCTGTGGTAAACATCTAGTCAAAGGAGCTGTGTTTTGTTTATAATTATAAATACATTTACTCCATGGATACTAAGAAATAATGCATATATGGACATCAATTAGCTTACTATTTATAATTGCATATGCACAACAACTTTTTCGCCTCAGCTAAATTACAGAAAAGACATACCGATGACCCTGTGGATATTACTGTATAATTATGCAGTGTTGAGCTTACTAGGTTTATTAGTGCGTTTAGGTTGTTTTGTTTTGTTGTTTTAGATTATCTATAGCAACTTTTGATAGTTTACCGTAATATGTCTTTGTATGCAATTTTTAACGATTCCTTCGGCTTTTGATATTTTTACACGCTTTATCAAACATGCGCTTCGCTTATGATTAAATTTAGGCTTCTACTTGGTTTAACTTTATGTAGGGCCTACGTAATTACATGTTAGAAGTTGATGTGGATTGCTTCTTATAATTATTTAACTAACTTTTAAAAATAGAAATATTGCTTTGATTTGTAAACCGTGTAACCCGTGATTAGTCTATGTTTAACCTGATGTGTCTGATAACACGGAACAAAATGAGAACTGACGTCAAGCAGGAGATACCACACGAAAGTCCATATAGTAACACAAGCAAGTGCGTGCACAAACTTGACGTCATTGAGCGAATGGTGTCATCGAAATGTTATGAATCGCTTATGGCAACAGGTACACACAGTAACACCTATCTGTATCGCTCATTTATTTATATTTACATTCGCCCTGCAACGTCCTTATATAACCTTATTCTAAAACGAAAGTTGCATTTTCCCATGAACGTTCATTTCAATACCAATCCGTTGAATATATAAGAAATACAATGGAATATAAATATAAGAAATAAATGACGTGCTCCTGGTGTTCATGAGGTTATACAACGCATAGCTTTACGAGCAAAGATTCACGTGAAGCCCTTCGGGTTTCACTAACTTTGCTCGTAAAGCTATGCGTTGCATAACCTCATGAACACCAGGAGCACGTCATTTATTTCTTAAATAACATAGAAACTGAAAAACATGTGATTGCTTAATTGCATGGCAGACGTAATTTGGAGCTTTCTACATTAATTTCGACAACAAGTTTTAGGACCCAGATTTAGACCTCCTTAAACTATCGCTGGAGACTGGTTACACTGTAGCGACGTTTTATAATAAAAAAATATAACAGACGTCAGGCAGGAAATTATGAAGTGACACACGACAGTCCACACACAGCAACACCAGCAGCACACATGTAGTGGGCGCTCACACACGTATTTACGTGACACTCACAGAACTGTTGTGGTAGTAATAGTGACCTTCATTATCAATCACATTGTTTACCAGCGCCATATGTGGTAAGCATGTAAAACGTTGATGAAACCAGTTGCTTCAGATGTAATGTAAATGTAAAATACTGTTTTACGCAGTTAAAGCATAACTCTGATATTTATTTCTTAACATTATTTCTAAAATACTCTGTTATATTGTATGTGTATCTCAATCATCGCCAAAAACAGATAATGAGGGTGGGCGAGGGATGGGCGGGGGATCAAATAGTTTAAAAAGCTGCAAAATATCCATATTAAATTATTTTGCAACTTATTTAACCTTGAACTATAAATCTGCTTGTGTCTTACCTCTATCGCCAATGGGAAGGTATTATTATTATTATTACTTTATTCTGTTTATTTATTTTCAGATAACAGAAGCGGCTGGTACTTGTAGCAGCTTCCTGAAATGGATTTAACATATGTACTATAATGTAGACTAATATAGCTCAAATAAGCTCATCAGGTTAAATCTTATACACGAAAAGTGATACAGAGCACTCTTTTATTAGCATAGAATGTTGGTTTTGAAAAATAATATAATATATTTATATATCGACTAAATGCAGACAGAACAACACTTGAATGACAAGTAGCCGATTCCGAAATAATATTAATACAGTAAAACCCCTCTAAAGCGACCACTTAAGGAATGAACATGGGTGTCTTTATAAACAGGTGGTTGCTTAATGCAGGACAAAAGTAATGCAGAAAGCTCTTTCTGCATTACTACTGTCCTGCATTAAGCTACCACCTGCATCTAGCACCCAGTATTTTACTTTTTAAGATGGTCGCACTAGAGGGGTTTTACTTGTATATTTATATATCGACTAAATGCACACAGAACAACACTTGAAAGACAAGTAGCCGATTCCGACATGATATCAGTATATGTAAATATGAAATGGTTACTGTATGGTCGAACAAATGTCGACATGCAACTATTGCAATTTACAAGGTTCGACCGAAAAACAGAGTCAATATTGACGAACGTTCATGTACATAAAGCCATTACTCTGATGTTTTCAAATACATGTAGCATAATATGACTTTACAACGTAATGGAGCTGGCATTACTGTTTGAACATCTCCATTCAAATTACCTACAATAATAGTTTGAAAAGAGAAAACCTTTTCAATGATTAATGATTTGCAGCATAAAAGCATCATTGACTAAAACAATGTCTATCTTCATTGTAGCGCCACTTGTTGATTCTATTTACAAATGTAATGACAATGACCGCTGTACAATGTTACTTTATAAAAGAGTCACCGGTGATTTCTGTCCCTTTGACTATGTATCGCTATATAATAGAAATGACAGGTACAGGAGCAGAAACATTTCGTTTAACCCTTTCGGTGCCAAATTTCTAATTGTCGTCTGCAATCCAAGTTTGTTAAATCATTCAGTAAAATAAGGAAATGAGATAAATAAATGCAAATTTCAAAGGAATAAAGCACATATATAGAAATAGAGATTGAGACAAATAGCGGCGTCTGATCTGGGACTGCACTATTTGTCGTGGTGCATTTATGCGACTGCGGCGGTGAAAGGGTTAAACCTTTACTCCATAAATACACTTTTTGACGCCTTTGCAAACAGAGTAGATCCTGATCAGACGACTCCTGTAAGAGCCTTCTGATCAGGGTCTGCTCTGTTTGTTTGTGAAATAATATAGATAACATTCCATAGTTTCTGCCATGGCCAAAAATGCATGTGTCCATGTGATTTTATAACAATTAGTTTAATTGATATTTCTGATGTCATTATTTCTTTAATGAATATTCCTGGAATACAACCTTTACTTTTCACACCTTTGCAAACATAGTAGACCCAGATAAGACGGTTCCTATACGAGCCGCCTGATCAGGGTCTGCTCTGTTTGCTTATGATATTTTATAGATCTGAGCCTACAGTTCGTTTTGTCCAAGCCACAATTCCCTTTTAAAATTTTGCCATGTTAAAATTAAGTTAATTATTTTCATACAATTCATGCCTAAAGTTCATTAGGGAATGGTTTAGCATATAGAACTGAGCTTTCCAGTTAATGTCGATTACCAAAGTGCATATGGATGGAATTGTTATGTCAAATATACCTTGTTTATGGATTAACCCATTCCCTCATAGTATACTTTTAGATCCAATCTCTTTGAATGAGTCTACCGAAAAGAGCATTTACTAGAGAAAGGGAAAGTTATATAATTGTGTATTTTTTTAAACCATTGTGATAAATAGAGCATATGCTCCATAGGAGCAAATACACTATTTATCACAGTGGTTTCAGAAAGTGACTTTGACAGAGGAGTCAAAAGACGTCAATATAAGGAAATGTATTAAAACTTCTGGTTAGCACCAGGCAGAAAACACATGTTTTTGTTTAAGGAATCCATTTCAGTATATTTAAAGGTTTCAAAGCTCTGTGACAAATCTTCACTAGAAGTACTATAGAGTACTTTCTTTTCTTTCGAGGCGGCGTAGTAGACTGTGCACTGTGTGCAAATGTTATAAATAAATTGTGCAATTTAACAGTTCTGATTAATGTTGTCACATTGGAATTGAAATCATGAAACAGACTAAATCATCAATGGTGTGTTTTTGCTACCGTCTTTAGTAAAGGCATGGTAGAAACCATACTTTTAACCGTATCAGATATAGACGCGCCTTGAAACATGCAAATAGAGTAGACCCAGACCAGGGTCTGATTTGGATGCTTATGGATTAATATAGATCTAATTCTACAGTTTGTGTCATGATACAATTGTCATTATTTCTCATTGCCATTATAAGTACAGTAAAACCTCTCTTAACCGGCCGTTCAATTTAGTATGAATATCGGTCTTGGTGACAGGTGGCTGCTTAATGCAGGGTGAAAGTCCTAGAGGAGCTTTCTGCATGACTTTCACCCTGCATTAAGCAGCCACCTGCCTAAAAGTATCTAAATGCTTATCTACTAGAATTCCGGTTAAGAGAGGTTTTACTGTATTGATATTCATGCGGTCATTATTTCCTATACCAATATTTATCAGATAAATGGTTCAACCTTAGAGGTTTTAACCATTTTCCTGTTCTGTATTTATGCCAAATTTCAATAACTACTGAATATTCATGGACAAAATACATGTAGTTGTATTGAAATACGGAAGGTGGATCACTGTAGGCGTTTTAGAAACTAAGGAAATAGATCTATCAAATTCCATAGGCAAACAAAGCAGACCCTGATTATGCGGATTCTATAGGAACCGTCTGATCTGGGTCTACTCTGTTTGCAAATGCGTGAAAACACGTTAATACGAGGGAGAGGGTTAGATAATATTAGAGTTGAACTTCAAATCTGGAACTTCGAGGGACCGTACAATTACTTCAAGACAACAGATGTTAGAGTCATCCGATTTTAAATTGGACAATTGCCTAATTTCACAGCTTAATGCTGGTCTAAAATAATGCTGAAAGCTCCTTATGAGCTTTCAGCATTACTTTAGACATACATTAAGCTGCCACGTGTGTTTTTAGAACTGTGTAGTGATGCATTCTATGGTATATCGAAGTTCAAATGGTTCAATAAATGGCCGTCCGTGGTCTGAATACTTTACCTTATGAATATTTATGTATGAAATAATGTTATCATGAATATTAATTAAATTATTTCTATAATCATGGAATAGATCACAGGACTGTTTTGGGTAATGGTAAAAACTGTAGAACCTGGTCTATATTATTCTTTTATCAAAGAACAAATCCTGGTCAGACAGCTCCTATATTATCTGGGTCTTCTCTATTTGCAAAGGCATCAACAAGAATCTCTATCAAATAAAGAAAAGGATAATACGTTTGAGGCAGAAAGCAGTTGTTGATAAAAATCTTCGGCGGTGAAAGAGTTACAATTATTCCCGAATAAATATTAATGTGTGTATTTTACATTAACCCTCTCACTGTGAATGTCGCATATGTGATTACGTATATAAACATTTTGGATTCTGATGAAACGTCGAAAGGCTCAAATGTGACCAATCAAAAACTAGAGAACGAACTCAACTAAACGTTTTGTAAGCATGGACCCTGATCTAGATCCAAAACTGTTGACCAGCCTGTTGGAGTTTATGAAATACCGTAGTATCTCTAATAAACGCTTATGGGGGCGTTACTTTTTTTTTTAAAAAAAGGAGTAATGCAGAAAGCATCGTTTTCAGACTGCATTAAGCTACCACTTGTATGTTTCAAATGCACTGAAGTCGCCGATAGAATATCTGAAGATACTGACCTCTGAACCATCCTCATGTTTCGTTGACTACATTGTTTACATACGAATTGAAGCTAAGTTACAGCACGACATTTGATTATTTTGGCGCCAACTATTTGTCGTCTGCAAACATGGCAAACAATGACATCTGCTTTAACTCTTTCGGCTCCAAATTTCTAATCGTCGTCTGCATACCAAGTGTGTTAAACCATTCACTAAAATAAGGAAATGAGATAGCTAAATGAAAATTTCAAAGGAATAATTAAAGCACAAATATAGAGATTGAGACAAATAGTGAAGTCCCTGATCAGACGCCGCCATGAAAAGGCGGCGTCTGATCTAGGACTGCACTATTTGTCGTGGTGCATTTATGCGACATTGGCAGTGAAAGGGATAAGTTTCAGAGTGGACCTTTGGCCTATGTCTTCTCTACAACGTAAGTAGTCTGTCCAACTGTTTAGAATGTGAGATACTCTGTGGCTCATCTGGATCTAAACTGCCTGACACACCACTTACGTGTTGAGAAAAAATGAAAGAATGCAATACATATTTGACTATTGCAGCAAGCCCCGTGAGCCGCTTTCCGGCGAGTTCAACATTTACCACAAAGGTACATCTTTCTACGCCTTAGCAAACACAGGTGCCCTTCGCATGCTATGTATCAACAACAACAAATAAATTATTTGTTTAATCACATGTTATAAGTATCTAAAACATACCAAAATATAGTTTTCTGACCCAACATTATTTCTTTACATGAAAATCCATGGAGTAAGTAGTTAACGGATGTGAAAATGTGAAGAAAACAATAATGGTAAACGATAATGGTAAAAATGAAAATGTTCGCTTCAGTTGTTTAATTGTTACTTTTTTGTTTTACTTCCTTTTTCATTGCACAACTGTGTATTTTTTAATACTAAATCAATACACACTATCGTCGGTTATATTGTAAAGGGGGGATTTGAAAGGATTTATATATGGCTTTGCACTACTTGCCATTTGCAGAGTTTAAAACATTCTTTTTTTGTACTGATTTTCGAACTGGCCGAAAGTGGGGCATGTGTTATTCAACGCAGTGTTTACAGAGACATATTTTAGTTGGAACAGTATGTTGTGTACCGGTATGGAAAACACATTTATCTCAGGCACGCATGTATTATATGTCAATGATGTTATACAAACTGATCCCATGCTTCATAGATGCAATCGTACACGAGCTTTATAAGATTTTGGCGGGATTTAATGACACCAAACGACACCAAGTACTTTTGCATAATAAACAATCGGTAATGTCTCATCTTCCACCCCAACTGTAAGACATGTAATCTTATAAATCAACATATGAATCTGGACACACTATGTTAGGCAAATAGTAGGAACTGCAGATTAAACGGCCCATAAACGGGGCCGTTTGATCAGGGTATAGTAAAATCCCTGTAAACCAGCCGTCCAATTTAGTATAAATATCGGTCTTGGGGACAGGTGGCAGCTTAACCCTTTCGCTGCCAAACTCTGTCGCCTGCTAACTTTGTCGTCTGCTACAAATTTTCATTTTTTTTTATTTTCTTCATTTTTGTTTCAAAAACATAGTAGCGGTAACAAACAGTTTGGATCCTGACGAGACGCCGAGTTACTCAGCGTCTCATCTGGATCCAAACTGTTTGCATAGGTAATCACAGATCCGGCATTGGCAGCGAAAGGGTTAATGCAGGGTGAAAGCGGTCACTTACTTAAAAGTATCTAAATTATTCTTTACGGTTTAGAGAGGTTTTACGGTACATTGTATAATTATACTATTTGCTAATGTCAGCCTAATTCAAAATTATCAAAAAATGGAATTATGCAGCTACAAACGGGTGAGATTCATAGCGTTATTAGGACAAGGTCTGTGGTATTACAGCATGAGCGTTGGTCGAGTGTGACATATTTATGGTAGGTTAAAAGTACGAGTGGTTGTGAGTGTACAGTAAAACATCTCTAAACTGGACGTTCGATTTGGTATCAAAACCGGTATATCAGACATGTGACAGCTTAAAACAGGCTGAAAGTCGTGCAGAAAGCTCCAAGAGGAGCTTTCTGTATGACTTTCACCCTGCATTCAGCAGCCACCTGCATAAAAATACATGTGTCTAAAATCTTCTTTACTAGGATTCCGGTTTAGAATTGTTTTTGTTGTGTATCAAGTTGCTATGTAAGTGAGGCCTGTCATAATGAATAAGCGGGGAATTTACTGTATAATTATCGGGGATACAACATATATATAGGGTAAGATTTTGTGTATTCTGGGTCAGGAAATTTGGGAATTTAGGGAATACGAAATTAAAAGTCTGAACGTCTAATCCGTCGTCTTGGTATTTCACTCCATTTTATATAAAACATTTCTAACTGATAATGTCAAATAGTCGACTGAACCCTTTCACCGCCGATGTCGCAAAAATGCACCACGACAAATAGTGCAGTCCCAGATCAGACGCCGTCTTTTCAAGGCGGCGTCTGATCAGGGACTTCACTTTTTGTCTCAGTCTGTAGTTCTATATATGTGCTTTATTCCTTTGAAACTTGCATTTATTTATCTCATTCCCTTATTGTACCGAATGATTTAATAAAAATTGGATTGCAGACGACAACTAGAAATTTGGCGCCAAAACAGTTAATACTTTACTCCATGAATTCATGTAAGAAATAGGTAATGGTATAATGCGTACTGATTAGATTATCTATTATAATAGCACGTGGGCTCGGGAGTGTTTGGCCATGGTAGAACCTGTAGAATCTCATACGGAAACAGTGCAGACCCTTATCTGACGGCTCTTACAGGAGCCGTCTGATCTGGGTCTACTCTGTTTGCAAAGGCATATAAAAGCGCATATATGGAGTAAAGGGTTAATATTGCCCTGCAAAATTTGCGATTGTAAATTTGATTACCCTTATTAACTGACCTACTCCTGCATTAAGCTGCCACCTGTCTTACAGACCGACATTTATACTAATTTTAACCCATTTGCTCCGGTGGATTCTTCCATGCTTATATATTGGATTAGTCTATCTTTTACCTAAGGGATGTCTGGTCTAAATTTTCATTTCTTTTGTTTTATATTGAATTTCCTATCAGCAAACAGTGCACAGGGCACCGTCACAATGAACTATGAACCTCGACAGAAAAAAAAGTATGAACACTAGATATATAGACAAGGGGTCGAACTTCCTATTTACGAATTTTACCCCTCTCCAAGTCATGCCTCTGTTGACGTTCAATCAAACGGTATATCGAGTAAAGCTTTTTGCCAATAAGTAGTCTAATGTAT